>LT669791.1:20092528-20692528 GCA_900128785.1 Arabis alpina
TCACTTCGGTTACAAGTGTGCTTCTCTCTAAACACACCTGCTCTTATAATGAGCCATTGTTATTTATATAGTGCGCTTATCCGATGGTGGATGTTAATGTAAAGATCTGCAGAAACTTTTGTGAACGGTCACCGCTGTGGCCAGCAGCGGCGGTGGAAGGAGAGATGGTCGTTTAAGTGAGACCCTGAATTATCCGTAAAGGATGTGATAGAGATAGTCGTTTTGACAAGTTTTTGTAGCAGGTTTTTATTCTCATAAAGGTTTGCTACAAAGAGAGGTGGGAGTATACGAATATACGTACCCCACTCCCCCCCTTTTTTTGGGAGGGGGGCAACTGAACCCATCCAAAAATGAGCTGCCTACGTACCCTTTGCAGGGATCAAGTCATCCGTAGTTCATGGTAAGTGATTGAGTGGTGGACGAATGACGGTAAGGTTGCTCAATGGTAGTAATTCTTTCTTGGTATACCTTTTGCCGAATCGTCGTTTTGTCTTCCGCGTTTAGGCGGTTCTTCATTGATCGGTGCTACTGCAACGTCTTTTTCCTCTAATTCAAAGTCTTTGAGGTTGAAGTTATCGCCGAGTTCACCGTCCAATAGTTTTTGGGCGAGCGCCGAGCCGAGAGACTGGCAGTTTACTGTTGAGTGCCCGTGAGTGTGATGAATGTCGCAGTATAACAACTCGTCGTAAGTTGAATTACCGGTCCACGCGTTAGGAAAACATCCTCCTTTGCCGTGCCCATAGTTGGGAGAATCCACCTGATAGTTGTGGGCTCCTTCGTGTTGGACGAAATTACCACTATGGGTTTTTCGCGCCTGGCTTGGCTGGTGGTCGCTGTCACTTTTCTGTTTTTACTTCCCATACTTTTTTGCGAGTTTCTTCGCTTCTTCTTCGCTTTTGGCGAAGTTCGTCGCTCGATGCCGAGCATCCTGGATAGTCGAAGGCTCGTTGAGAGACATTTCCTTCCATAAGTCAGATTTGTGCCATATGGCTCTTTTCAGCGCTCGGAGCGCGTCCGAGTCCTCTATCCCTTTCACTTGTGATAGTACAAGCTTGAAACGTTCGATGAAAGTTTTGAGGGACTTCGTTGGTCCTTGGTTCATGGACCATAAATCAGCGCCTGACGTTTGAGTCTCAATAAAGATAGAGTAGTGCTTAATGAAGGCCTCTGTCAACTGTTTGAACGTATCGATGGAATTACTTTCGAGCCCTTTAAACCATTTGAGAGCTAGTCCTTTGAGGTTTTCTACGAAAAGCAAGCACTTCCCGACGTCCATCTCTTCCTCTTTAAAATTTGATCTTGTCATGGCCACACTGAATTTGTTGAGGTGGTCGGCTGGATCTTCGGTCCCGTCGTAGGTTGGCACCCTAATCTTGTCTGTGTCTAATACTCGAGCTTTAGTGATGCGTGTCGAGAAAGGAGTGTGCTGAGCTTGTTCCAAGATCATATCGAGTTCTGGTGCCTTGCTAGTGGCACGATGCATCTGCGAACGAATAGTCTTCAACTCGGCAGTAGTCTTGCTTAGCGAAGCTCGAAATTCGGCCATCTGGTCATGCTGGGCTTGCAACGCAGCTTGTTTTGCTTCAGCATCCTCTGCCTGTTTTACCCACTCAACGTCTTCCTCTTCTTCTGAAACATGCCTGGCATATCCGTGACCGGTCTCATCGTTGAAAGCGGAGGAAAGTTGTTGGGTCGACCTTTGTGGGTCGGCATGCTTTTGCCTCGTAGTGGTTCGTCGTGCCACTTCTTCATCTGGGAGATCAGTGTTGCGTGTGACTCTCCTCACGGGGCCATCGTCTCTGACGGTGGAGAATTGCTGTGAAGCTATGTGTTGAGGATCATCGTTCCTTTCTTTGGCCATTCCCTGCCGATCTCTCGCTGTCTCAGTGAAGATTTTTTCAGGAACGACTCTTCTAGCCATGTCGTCGTTGTCATTGTCGAGGTCTATCGGTTCATCGCTGACTTTCGCTTTCTCTCGTCGTGCCTGGGCTAAAAGAGCGGATCGTCCATCGTTTGCAGCGGTTGATGGATTATGTTGCCGAGGTTGGCTCGACGATCCTACCGGTGTGGTGAAGTTGAGCGCCACTGGACCGATTCATGCCGCCCGTTTTCTGAACAGACTTGGCTCGAGGGGTTGTGCGTGGACGTCTGCTCCTATGGATCTGAGCTCGTCGGTTATTGTTCCGTTGGCTCTGTTTTGCCGTTCGGCGCTCTCCAGCAATGCGTCCAGTGTCGCGCTCATCTTCTGCAGCAACTCAGGGAGAAGCGAGCTCGCTCTCGGGGTCTCCTTCGACTTCTCGCCAGGGAGATCGGCGCGAGCTGTTCCTGCTGGTGGCGGATCGTCACGAGCGGCCTGGTCCTCGTTGGTACCTCCTTCAGCCTGGATCTCGCCCTCTTCCAGATCTCTCGGCGCGGCATCCTTCGGATCAGCGATACGTCGTTCGTCAGTCATCGTGTTCTGGATCTCTTCGCGGTGGTTCTTCGGAGTAAGAAGCATTCCAAACGACCCCTCCTTCTAGTGCCAAACTGTGGTGGTGGAAACCTGCACAGTTGAAATAGTCAGTGGTCTAGGTCTGAAAGCTCTGAGATGAGAAACACTTAGCGAGGATCTCAAGAGAGTTTTTATTCAGCTTTTGCAATAGTTTCTGTGTAAAATTGCGGATCCCCTTTTTGGAGGTATCCTAGGTCTATTTATACAAGTCTAAGTCGGCCTAAGTCTACGCCTAAAGAGATAAGCTCGAATCCCTCAATCTTCGGGATTCTCTCCCAGCGTAGTCGGCGGCCGCCTTTAGGTCTTGACCTTGTCCTCGTCATGGGCCCAAATCCGAGAGCTCGCCTTCTAGGCCCAGTCTTATAGTAGAGGTCGTTGTGACTTGTTACTCGTGGGCTCCCGACTCGTTCCTTTCAATGTGGGCCTTCTGAGCTCGGTCCATTCCCTGTCTTGGAGTGAAATGGTCGCAACGGTCTCTCGGAGTCTAAATGACCACTACAGACGTCGTCTTGGAAAGGTGCCGGTCCTAGTCCCAGTTACTCTGGAGAGCCGGTCCCAGAGACAGAGCTGGTCCCTGAGATAGAGCTGGTCCAGATAACAGCGCGCCCACCTCTGGTACTTAGTCATTTTAGAGAGCTCGTCCCAGAAAGCAGGAGAGCTGGTCCTGGTTACAGAGCTGGTCCAGATAACTGCGCGCCCACCTCTGGTACTTAGTCATTTTCTTGACGATCTCTACCGGAGTGAGATCTGACCCCAACAGTCTTTACCACCTATATTCTCTTCTGGTGTTTATGGTCTAACCCCTGAAAAATGCAGACACCATCGGTCGCATGAAACTCATCAACGGCCAGACCCTTCACCAGTGTCCAACACTAGGCCAGGATTCAGAGAATACCAACAGGATGAAAGATCGTGTTATAGTACACCTCCAACTTAGAGAGTAAGCAATTTCATTTCCATCTTTTTCATCAACGTCTCTGCCTAATATTAAAACCTAATACTTTGGAAATTCCTCTCATGCAGCGGTCCTGTCGTTAATCTATACCTATGGGACAACGCTGCCTCTGAGTTCGTAAAGAAGTTTCGCGCAGGAAAAAATACCCCCACAGTCTTTCTGGTCACCATAGTCAACCCGAAGAGAAACGACGGTAAGTAAAAACTCTTTTTATTACCAGCCTCAAAATGATCTTGCTAAATACTCTAACTTCACATAAACCACATTTCAGCAAACCTAAGCCTCAACTCCATGTCTCCTAGGAGTTTTCTTTGACACAGACCTTGACCAAACCAAGGAATATCTAACATGGTATGTCTCAAGCTAATTATTACTTTACTTTCTCCGATGTTAATGATCACTGCCTACTTAATTATTACCAGAAACAGATTACTATGATAAAATTTTATCCTCACTGAAAAAGGTTACACCCTACTTTCTTGCAGGCTTGGCGACAATGGAAGCAGTTTGGTCATTGTTAACACGTCTCAGGTGATAAAGCTGGAAACCCTCACCATTTCTGAGATCCTCAACTTTATGCAAACCAATCCTGCTCATGTAACTTAAAATTCCTTCCACAACCATTCTAACATAAACTCACATGTTTCATTGATAATCCCTAATAGATAGCAAGCTTCATTTGCGAGGCTACAATTGCCAATGTCATATGCGAATCTGGTTGGAACTACATCTCTTGCACCAGATGTAACCATAAACTAATCCGTTGTCCTACATCCTTGGTGTGCAACATATGCAAAAATACAAGTGCTGTTGGAGTGATTAAGTAAGTCAATCTAACTTCCATTTACTATATCAAACGAAATTAGATTCTCACATCTACGGTTCCCACTTATAGGTATAGGCTGCAACTATTGGTACATGATAACAACAGTGATTCTACCTTTGTCCTTCTCGAAGATGCCACAACTTCTCTTGTGGGGATGAGCGCTACTAAACAAATGGACAGTTTTTTCCAGGTAATTCCGTCAAACATTTTCATTAGTTATTTGAGTTTAAGAACTGCATATAATCAAAATCCATTGGTTAACTTATCAAAGTAAAATAGTCCATGATGATCCCTAGAGGATATCGTGCTCTCTAGCATTATCCTATTTGCTTTCTAATCGTTTTCTGTTGATTTTTAAAACTTATTTTATTGATTAGCACTCTCTAGCACTCTTGATTAGCTGCATAAAGCCCCTGTGATAAATTGTATATAGTAATCTGCTTCTATTGTAATACCATAAGCCAAGTTGATGTTGGCTTTGGGCATTGCAAAAGTGCATAAGAGAAGTTGCTTAACCTAGCTTGAAATTGTTGGCTTCTCGAAGTTCAACTACGTATCTTACTCCCTTCACTTGCAGGAAAATGGAGATGTGGGTGCAGCAGACCAGGCAACACTCCCACATCGCCTCTTTGATTTCATAGACCAAACACACAAATTTGAATTCCAAGTGACCCATTACAACTTCCGAGCTAAAAAACAGACGATCAACATCACAAAGATTTTAAAACCCGTGGTACTTCCCCAGCACATATCACACAACCTCACTCCAGCTATAGCTGCAGAAAATCAGGGACAAGATTTCAAAGTTGTTGAACATGGGGACAATAACTCATCTGCTGCAATGACTACGCCAGGTGGTGGTACCATGAAGCCAAGTGTGAGTCAGAATCAGAAGAACAAGAAGCCAGCCACTGTAGAGACCATCTCAGTTGAAAGTAACGGGGACAATGAAGACGGTGCAGGGGGTATAAAATCGGAATGTGCTCGTCACAACCCTTAGTCAAGCTTACCTCCACATCTGAGAAGGAGGAATCACGCCTTGAAAATGAAAGTGTTTCCCGTGAAAATGTTCTCCTTCTATTCCTCTCAATATATATTACAAGGAGATACCCTAAATCAGGAATTTACTTCTTGGTCAAGTATTCTACAATATTCACTTGCCTAATGTACATACAAGTATCTACTCAATTTAATAGAGATTATTTGCATAATCTTTTACCCTCCCTCAGTTTAAGTGTGGGATCGAGCATGCCTAAGCTGGATCGAAAACCATTGAATAGTGTTGTTGGAAGACTCTTGGTAAATATATCCGCATATTGTAGCTCCGAGGGGATGTGAAAGACTCGATCATGACCCATTGCAACTTTCTCTCGAACAAAGTGAATATCAAT
Organism: Arabis alpina; assembly: GCA_900128785.1. NCBI lineage: Eukaryota > Viridiplantae > Streptophyta > Magnoliopsida > Brassicales > Brassicaceae > Arabis > Arabis alpina. The sequence goes on from LT669791.1 coordinate 20,098,192, forward strand.
CTCAACACGTTTGGTGCGTTGATGTTGAACCATATTAGTCGAGAGGTAAACGGCACTGATATTATCACAGTAGACCAATGTTGCCTTACTGAGAGGACAATGCATTTCGAGGAGGACATTGCGTAGCCAAGTTGTCTCTGCCACATCGTTCGCAACGCCTCGATATTCAGCTTCTGCGCTGGATCGAGAGATGGTTTGTTGTCTCTTAGATGACCAAGATATGAGATTGTTACCCAAGTAAACGCAGTAACCGGATGTGGATCGTCGAGTTGTTGGGCATCCTGCCTAATCGGCATCGGAGTAGGCGGTAAGCTCAAGCTTTTGATTATTTAAAAGTTAGAGCCCATGACCTTTGGTGCCTTGAACATAGCGCATAATCCGTTTCAGCGCATGAAGATGAATTTCTCTCGGGTCATGCATATGAAGACAAATTTGCTGCACCGCATAAGAGAGATCAAGCCTGGTGAAAGTCAGATATTGCAAGGCTCCAGCGAGACTTCTAAAAGCTGTAGGATTGTCAATCTTTTCTCCTTCAGCCGCAGGAAGCTTCGACTTAAGATCACACAGTGTGGCACACGGCTTACAATCTGATATATGAGCTAGATGAAGAATATCCTCTGCATATTTAGTTTGACTAAGAAACAAGCCATCATCATTGAATGTTGTGGAGACGCCAACAAAATATTGGAGTTGGCCTTCATCAGTCATCTCAAATCCGGTCTTGAGCGAGGTGATGATGGAAGTGCGGAGAGTTGGAGTAGAGGCAGTGACAATGATGTCGTCGACATAGAGAAGCAAATAACAAATTTGATCCTTGTTCCTGTAAACCAACAAACTTGCATCCTTTTTTGGTGTGCTTGAAACCAAGGTTAGTCATAAAATGAGTAAATCGTGCATTCCACGTACGTGGTGCTTGCTTAAGGCCATAAAGCAATTTTTTGAGTTGACAAACATGATTGGGGCGCTCAGGGTCCACAAAACTAGGTGGTTGAAAAATGTATATGGTTTCGTCAAGCTCACCATGAAGGAAGGCATTCTTTACATCTATTTGATGTATTGGCCAATTTCGAGCAAGACTTACATCCAAGATGATACGGATTATGGCTGGTTTACAGCTAACTCGAAGAGTTTAAGGTTCTAATGCGTAAGAGAAGATGTCTTTAATCTTGACGATCCTTCATATTAATTGATGATCTAACTCTTCGATCAATTACACGTATTTTTACTATGTGCTCGGAAGATCCATCGCGTATTTCAACCTTTTCATTAGTCAATTCGCATTTGACTACTTTTATGCCAATGTGGCGAGTTCGTTAGCGCAACTGAAGTCCAATTGTGCTTAAACCTTCGTCTAACTAGGCCTAGATATAAATCCATGCTCAAATTTAGTTACATTTTGACTATGATTTTTATACGCTGGATCTAGTGTTAAATTCAATTCTAACACAATGTTTTATACGGTCTTTTTTTTCTAGCTATCCAACTATATTGAACAACGAATTGATCCACTAGTCTTTTAAACTTCTCATAAAGTAATTCATAAGATTCGAACTTCGGTTTAACTGAGGTAGTGACCACTGTCCCGTATGCTCCTCTCATATGAATTTGATTTTTAAATTATATTTGTAAGCATTATAATTTTTGAAAATAATTAAAACTTAAAAGAAATAAATTAATATTGCATAATAAAAAAAAAATTGTCGGAATATTGCATAATAATTTTAATCTAAAAATATATGAAATCCGTATCTAATACACGGATTCCGAATATTTTGTAGTCCATTAAGAATGGTTAACTTTGTAATAAAGTAATAAAACACCTTTTGATATTTTTATATTTGTAAACCGTATGAAATTTGATTAATTCCATTACAGTTACAGCTTTCGCAAATCCGCGTACACAGATCCATTCTCCGTTTCGCAGCTACTTCCTTTGCTCCATTCTTCCACTGAATCGCGTTAGGGTTCTCCATTTCTCAGATCCCTAGAATTCGAGACGGATTCATCTTCCTCAGATCTCGCATCCACTCATGGGTACGGGTTTCATTACCCGCCTGCTTCTCGTCGCTACCATCTTCTGCTTCATCTTCGTTTCTGCCATTTCTGCGCAGGTACGTACCTCTTCCCCTCATGGATGCTGTTGATTCGATTCAATGTATAACGCTTTTTTTGTTTCTCCTGTAAACTAGGATTCCGGAATTGATAATAATAATGAGAAGCAGGAATCGGAAGGATCTGGTAAAGAGCTAGGTCGTCGTGGAATGGTATCTGTTCTTCTCGATCTGCTTTTTGCTTCCTTTTCTCGATTCGAATCAGAATCTCTTTGTTTTAGATGCGAAATTATCTTCATATTTGTTTTTGCAGATTGGCACTGATCGGATTGGACTTGATACTGCTGGAGAAAATCTTGGTGCTCTTGGTTTGAACCTTGACCTTGAATCCACTGGCCCTGGTGTATTTGATGCATTAATTTCGAGTTTCTCCATGATTCTCGTGACCGAGGTTTGTTTTTGATGCTACTTCGTGTTAGTTTGATGGTTCCAGCCTTTACTAAGTCCTTCTTTAGGTTAAGAGTGTAATCTTTGTTTCTCATTTCATATGTCAGATTGGCGATGAGACATTTATAATAGCGGCACTGATGGCTATGCGGCATCCTAAAGCTACTGTTTTGTCTGGTGCACTTTCAGCTTTGTTTGTTATGACTGTAAGTGCAAGATTACTTAGGATGTTCATTGTGGCGTGTTTTCGGAATTGAATTCTTAGTATACCACAAAAGGTTTACGATACTCCTGAATTCCGTTTAGATACTCTCCACTGGACTTGGTAGGATAGTGCCAAATTTGATATCGAGGAAGCACACCAACAGTGCAGCTACAGGTATGTAGTTTGTTCCATACCTAAATTCTCTTGTTTTCTTATAACTATTTCTTGTGTGCACACAACTCTCATACGGTGTACTCAATAATTATGAGCTTTGACTTCGAAAAGTATATTGACTGACACTTTGAATTCTATCCAGTTATCTTTTAGTCATCTTGATCCATTTAATTTTTGAACATGCAGTTCTCTATGCATTTTTCGGTTTTCGACTGCTCTATATTGCTTGGAGGTCTACTGATTCAAAGTCAAATCAGAAGAAGGAAATGGAGGAAGTATGTGGTTCTCAAGCTACTTTATGTTGCCAGTTGTTTGCTTCTTAATTGATAGAGATTTTGCCGGTTTTCTTATTAGTAATCCACATTCAAAGCTGTCAATTGTTTGTTGCTTTTCCCTTGTTTTGGACTATGACGCTGACTGACTTTTCCTTATCTGTGCTGAAGGTTGAAGAGAAGCTGGAGTCAGGACAAGGGAAGACACCCTTCCGTCGCTTATTCTCTAGATTTTGCACCCCAATATTCTTAGAGGTATTCTTCTATTGGGCATATTGATGCTTCTCAGTGTGCATGTGTTGTTTACAGATAAAAATATCTAGATTCCAGCAGACAAACTGTCTACTTGCCAGTATTTTAGCTGGAAATTTCCTTTAGATTTTTATAGTAGTAGCTCTGCTTAACTCCAAAAATTATTTTATTTCGAATTTGACATTATCTTGTATTTGTTGTGCAGTCCTTCATCTTAACCTTTCTAGCCGAATGGGGCGACCGTAGCCAGATTGCTACAATAGCTGTAAGCGAAAATTCCCTCTCATCTCTCAAATCTACCATCTTACAGTATTTTTTGAACATTTTGTGTCCCTGAGATTAAATTTTTTGTATGGTTGAAACATTGGACTTTGGTCTCTTGTGAAGTTGGCGACACACAAAAACGCAGTAGGAGTGGCCATAGGGGCAACAATAGGACACACAATGTGTACATCGTTGGCGGTTGTAGGAGGAAGCATGTTGGCTTCAAGGATCTCACAACGCACGGTCGCAACTGTTGGAGGCTTACTGTTCCTCGGCTTTTCAGTCTCTTCCTATTTCTATCCTCCACTGTAGAGTGTAGACATTTGCAAAGTAAAGTATCTCTCGTCATCTTTTTTTTAACGTACCCTTCTGATTTTTGTATGAGTTCGATGGCCAAACCAAGGAATCCAAAGCCAATGCTTTTGCTTCAAGTATAACAAACCTAATTAAGTAAATTTTGAACGATCCAATTTCCAATTAAAACTCATCTGTGGGTGGAGGTAATGTAGAATTGTTGGTTGATCTTTTCAAGTTTGTCCCATGCTTGGTTCTCAAACAGCTCAACAGTTTTCAACGTCCTGTAAGAAATGAATGTCGACAATTTTCTATTCTTTAGCAAATAGTAATCAAACGCGCACCAAATTATCCCTACTGTATATGTGGGCTTTTTAGTTTGGATCTGTGATTTTGTTTCATTCCTCCTTTGATCTGTATATAAATGGGCTTCAAGATAACTAAACGCCACATTCAAAAAGCGTATCCAGGTTAAGAAAAGATAGGTTTTGGTCTGTGCCCAATTATCTCTACTAGTGTTAGAGACTTGAAGCTTTTCTTAACACGTACAGATAAGCGTAACCGAGTTTTAACATGCAAAAGTTATTGATAAATCGTATATCGTATCCTACGTTATTATCTACTGATGTTAAAGCCCGTCGTTTGCTTGCACGGGTTGAGACTTGAGGAGGAGCAAGAGATTCATATCTATACAGAGTCGGCTATGGGTAAGCAAGGAAAACTTGTGCTTGGGAACCTTAAATATACTATTAAGTATTTTAGGGGCCATCATATTACAACAAATTAGAATTCGTCTAGTGATTAGGAGTGCATAAATATTTTTTTTTATATACAAAATAACTTTATAGGCCAATTTTTTGTTGAGGAATTCCTTCATATACCACTCTTTGAAGTTTTTTTTCCAAAAATACCACCTTGAAGTTTTTTTCCCAAAAATACTACTTTTTTTTCAAAGTTCAAAAAATACCACTTTTTCAAAAGTTAATTTTTTAAAAAATTTAAATTTTTTGGGTTTGGTTTAACTATTCCAAAATTAGGGTATAGTTTTAAGGGGTAGAGTTTGGGTTTGGGGTTTAGGGTTTAGTTTTGAATGTTAAAAATGAATTTTAAAAAAAAGTGGTATTTTTGGAACTTTAGAAAAAATATGGTATTTTTGGAAAAAAAACTTTAAGGTGGTATTTTTGGAAAAAAAAAATTAAAAAGTGGTATTTTTGGAAATTGCCTTTTTATGTTTCGGCTTAGGACCTTCAGTATGTTGTGGGGTAATTCTTTAACTATACTATTAATTTGAAATCATTTTTGTTATAGAAACATTGAAGTTGCACTTATTTACAAACCAATAACATCCATTTAATTAAAAACTAATTATAAAAACAATTGAAAATTGGTGTATTTTGGTTTCAAAATTGCGGATTCTTAACAATGTAGCCAAAGACCTGTATATTAAAAATACGCAGATCTTCTTTTTACTTGGTTTCGCTTGAAAAATTAGAACGCAAATGTATTCAAGTCCTGAATGGGTCGAGTTATTCAAGGATAAATATAACTCATGAACATACACATTTGCGTTGAAAAACACGCGGATCTGGAAACGGTTAAAATTGACATGGTTCTAATTTTGGAATCCATAGTCCATTTTCAAATAAATTTATTATGAACCGTAATATTTTTCGAAAAGTAGTTAGTGACATCAAACATTAAATTTCGGAAATAATTTAATTAACTAATAGTTAAACATATTCACTATTATCAAAGACGATGTTGAATTTGTATTTTATCTAAAGAATATTTTTGCTTTTGGAAATATTTGGTCTCAGTAAGTTTATCAAGGAATATAGGGTCAACTACCTGTATCCACCATGAAACTTTTTATCTATCATTAGTTCCAAACAAAGTATAAATCTGTCTTTAACGCTACACACGTTTAAATCTGTACCCACCTAATTTATACGTTTAAATCCAGAACCACACAAAATTCAAATTTCGCGATTTCTATTCAAAATCATGATAAGATCATAATCTAAACTAGTTTTAGTCTTTAATTCGGGTTAAAACTGTAACCACGAAACCAAAACAAAAAAATCCAACCTAGTCAAAAACCTGACCCACTTTTTAACGCAAACTCGACTTGCTATTTACTTAACCCTAAGTTAAAACAAAAACTCGATGGTCTTTTTTTATCCCTAAAAAAATTCAAAGCGAATTGGACCGCTAAATAGTTTTTCAGTAGGAATGTGAAGACCGGCGAAATAGAATTAATGGAAATAGAGGTGCAAGAAGATCCATGCAATGCAAATACAATGGAAACTGGAGCTTCAAATAATGAAGATCCGTCAAAATGATTTGAGAATGAAAATCACTCATGCCCAGAACACTGCCAACATTAATAGCACACATAAGCGATATAAAAATAAAATGCCCTTATTTATAAAAATGTTTTACAATAGTAAACATTATATTTTGTTATTTAGACATAAAATTAATCAACAAATTGGATAATAGTTTTAAAGCATACTTTTTCTTCTACTATTTTCAACAAAATCGATCAACCTTTCAAAATGAATATTCTTTAAGAGTTCTATAAAATAGCATTTTTCATTCTTGACGGCATTTTTTTTGTTTCCAGTTAGCTCTCGGTCTACTACGTTCAGCATATTCTTTAGAGATATAGAAACTCAATTTTTGTTCCTTAATTGCCGGAACGTAACAGAGTCATTGTTGTTGTAATTTCTTGTAGATTTCTCTAGATTTTAGCTCAAGTCCTTTGCTATATATGCATGTGTTCGAATCATAACAAACACACATAAACATTCAGAGTCTATTTCTCTTTATTCTGAGATTAATAAAAATAAATGTTATTAAAGTTTTTCTTTGAAAATGATGCCCTATAGTCTAATAAAAAAATTGAGAAAATTGGATTGTATACCCCAAAACTTGTTGAACATTTGGAAAGTATACCAAATTTTACAACATTAAAATATACTTTTTCTTTGTATAAATGTACGTAAATACTCATAATATTGAACAAATTGTCATATAAATTTGTTGACAGTTAAAAATTGTTTAGTGTAAATTTTAAAATTCAATTCAATTAATTAAGAACTCGTGTTTATTTTTCAAAACAAAAATACTATATGGTTAATTAATCATAATTATTGCAACTAGAATTATAATTAAGTAACCAATTTTTTTTTTTTTTGGCAAATTAAGTAACCAATTTATTTTACACAAATGATTTATATTAAGTAAGCAACTATATGATTTATATTTTTCTTCGTTGGTTTTTTACTCTATTGATTTATTTAAATTATTGACTTATTTTTTTATATTTCTCGACTTAATTTTCAGTTTGGTCGACCTATTTTCAACTATGGATTTATTTATATTGGTTGATTTTTTCCTTTGTCGGCTTATATAACCATTCACTTCTTTTTTTATGTTCGTCGACTTAATCATCATATTCGTCGATTTATTTTCAACTGTGGATGTATATTTGTGTTGGTTGATTTTTTTCTTTGTCGACTTATGTAACCATTGACTTATTATTTTTATATTCGTCGACTTAATTTCTTGTATTCATCGATTTATTTTACACTATCGATTTTTATTATGGTCTGTTGACTTTTTACTTTATCGACTTTTTAATCTACTACTTAATTAATATGTTCATGGATTTAACAAATTAATATCTAAATTAATTAAAATGTAAATTATAAAATTAATTTTAAATGTAATATTTAAATTTGTAATTATTTTATAATAAAAATAAATAAGTAATATTCGTAATTATTTTATAACAAAAAATAGATATGTAATTTTATTTAAATTAATTGAAAATAGGTAAAAATGTCATTTCAAAACAAAAACAGGGTAGTTTTCAAATGTTAACAAATTTGATATAATTTTCCAATTTTCAAACAAATTTAGGATATTTATCCAAATCCCCAAAAATATTTGATGCCATAAGCAATTGTTTATTTTTTTTACATCACCGCACGGCGCTGCTCATGCCACAGTCAACAACATCTGAAAGCAAAGAAACAACATGTTGCATAATCATCAGCTAATACCACAACAAATAATCTTCAATTTGATTGACCGTGAAATCCAGAAAATACAAGATGCAGGTGCCCTAAGTTTGGTAATTTAATGTCGTTGTGGCTCTGATAATATATATCTTCCCATAGAGTTTCCTTAATCGAAGTTATGTTATTCTTGTTTTTTATTTTTATTTTGCCAAAGAAGCATTCTAGTTAGGCATGACCACACTTACGGTTATTGCGGTTATGGTTATTTAATTACCGGTTACGGTTACAATTTTTTTATAACCTTAACCTTAACCTTAACCATTTGATATACGGTTAAAATGGTTGCGGTTAAATATGGTTGCGGTTATTACGGTTACGGTTATACACGGTTATAACCATTTGATAATCATATTATGGTTAATAGTACGGTTATGATTATGTTTTTTATAATAGAATAAAAAAAAATAAGTGAAATTTTTAAAAAATGTTATTTAAAATCGTTTTTATATATTGAAATGGAATGGTATTAAAATCAAACATACGTTTTGATTCTTTGAAGATGATATAAAAAAGCTATAGTTAATAAATGATCTTATAATTTTCTTATATAACTGATGAAAAAATTTAAAAACATTTTTTGACTTCACTACCAGATTTAAGATCTATTAGTTTTTTCGAAAAATATTTGAACTTAGGACTTCAATTTTTGTTTGCCTCCAAATATGTTGACTGTCGTAACAATTCAACATATATTTATAGTTAGGCAACAATTATTTTTATTTTAAAGTCTTGAGTTTAGCTAAAAACTTAGCATTAGTTAACTACTTTTCTCATAAAATCAGTTAGACTCCATGATAATAGGTATGTTATCCATCTACTTTGACTTGGGGGATGATTGGTAAGGACTTCGGCTGTAGGCTGTGGCGGTAAGCTTTTGACTGTAGAGAAAATAGTTGTAAGAACTGTGGCTGTTACTTTTAAATAATCCACAAGTCTGATTGGTAATACAAACTGTAAAAGCTGTAGCTGTTATTTTAAATATTATAATTTTATTTTAAAATATAAAATTTGACATATTTGTATTGGTAATGACATAAAAAGGCAACTCGGACAATAACATTTTTTATTTTTTGGAATTAAGATTAATTTATTACAATTTAAATAAAAACTGAAAAAAATACAAAACTTATAAATAAATTCAAAAATAAATATGAAGCATAAATGAAATTTATTATTTCATGTGTTTTTGATAACCACAAATTGTATCAAGAAGTGGAATGTACTTGTCAAAATTTTCAGAAGATGATTTATATTGGACTAAATTGTATAAATGAAATTTTCAGAAATTTTTCAAAACTTCATTTTTAAAATTTTAAATTTATATTGGCAATTATTCAGAAAATGATTTTGAGAAAAACTAAAAGTTTTAAATAAAATGGATCTTAAAAGAAAGAGAAAAAAAAGTTATTTATTAACAGCTTAAAATTTTGATTTTATAAATTATGTACATGTTGATATATGGATTTCAATTATTTTGGGGAAACAAATAAAACAAAAGTTTTTAATTTTCTCATTTTTGAAATCCCTCCAACGAGACTTAGAAAAATTCAAAAAAGGAAGAAAACAAAAAAAAAGTCACTTTGAGGGCCGTAGAACAATCCCTTAAAGTCCTCGCATTACAACATGATTGACTAAAATAAAACTGGAAGGGGTGTACAATCCCTTAAAGTCTTCACAGCCGAAAAGCCAATCAGCATCTTATTTTGTTATTTTAGTTCCTTTAATCTTTTTATTTATATTATAAATTTATTATGCTTTAATATTACTGATTGGTGTTAGAAAAATGATCAATTATATTTAACACATTTATTTTTAAATTTTAGTTAATATTGTTTTTTCAATATTTTATGATTGGATTCGTAAGTTTCGTTTTGATTTTAAAACGGTTACGGTTAAAATTTTACGGTTTAAACTTACGCTTAACCGACGGTTTTATATGGTTACGGTTAATTAACGGTTACGGTTAACAATTTTTATTAACCATAATTAATATGCCTTTACGATTACAGTTATGGTTTTCTAACCATTTTCATATGGTTACGGTTCAGTTACGGTTTAAAACGGTACGGTTACGGTCCGAAATACGGTTACAGTTTGATTTTGGCCATGCCTAATTCTAGTAGGTTGTCGTTTTGTAACACATAACATTTCATATTATATGATATTAACATTCTTAACGAAAAAATCACCTTGTATGGTATATATAATGTATATTGTGATTCTTTTCCTTTTGATTACTAGACAATCTTGTAAATATCTTGTAGTATTTTCTTCAGCCTCTCTGAACATTATTTGTCCAAAGAAAGGAATATTGTGAGTCGATACAACAATAATCACTCAGAAGTAAAAGACAGTATACAAGTAAGAAAATAATGTTTGCCAAGAAAAAGATGTTGGAAATTCCAAAGCTTCAGATATAAGTTACATGGAAAGAAAGCTATCTCTTTAGAAAGTTGTTTAAAGAGATATACACAAATAAATTCTAGATAAGGATTAGAAAGTTATAGATAAGTTTTGTTGTAATCCAAATAGAAATAGGAGTACCTAAATTCTATATAAAGAAGCCTATGGAGAGATGTTCCATAAGACTCAAGGAAGAGATTTAGTTTTGAGAGAGTTTCTAAATCAATAAAGAAAAGTTGTTCTTTAACGTTCTTTGAGTTTAGTTTTAGTTACATTATTTGGTATCCAGAGCAGAACGATCCAGGGACAACACGAAGATCATAAGCGCAGAAAGTCATCACCGAGCTGTGGGAGATGACCTCGTTGCAAATCCACCACGCCCAAAAGACTTTGGAACACCGTCGATCCATTGTCCTATGTTGACATCGACAAGCTATACAGTCTGGGCGATGCAGATGAAAATAACTCTTCGAGTTAGCGATGTATGGGACACGATAGACCGTGGCGCAAGCGATCCAAAGAAGAACATCATAGCAACGACACTACTGTTTCAATCAATCCCGAGGCCTTAATTTTGCAAGTTGGAGAGCAAACTACGGCAAATAACCTTTGGGAAGCCATCAAAACACGGCACCAAGGAGCACAACAGGTAAAAGAAGCTAGGCTTCAAACTTTGATGGTTGAGCTAGATAGGTTAAAGATGGGTGATAAAGACACGGTGGATGAGTTTGCAGGGAAGATCTCTGGAATAGCGTCACAATCAACAACATTAGGAGAAACCATTGAAGAATCTAAATTGGTGAAGAAGTTTTTAATTGGACTCCCATGAGAAAAGTTCATTCAGATTGTTGCTTCCCTTGAGAAAGTCATAGACCTAAACATAACAGGATTTGAAGACATAGTTGGGAGGCTTAAGGCTTATGAAGAACGGAGAGGGGAGACAAAGCCGTCAGAGGATCAAGGTAAACTCATGTTTGCAGAAGCAAACAACAACCATGGGGGATATGTTGGCTCACGAGGAGGAGCAAGAGGCGGCTATAGCATATGAGGTTATAGCAGAGGTGGTTATGGCAGAGGAAACTTCGGCAGAGGAAGTTTCGGTTGAGGCAGCGGCCGAGGGAGGTTCGGTGGCCGAACTCAAGGAGGAGAAAACTCAGGCCATAACCAACAATAGAAGAAAGACCGATCTAAGGTAATATGTTGGAGGTGTGACAAGGCAGGTCACTTTGCATCAATATGCCCTAAAAGATCAAAGGAACATCAAGAATCAAACCTACATGAAACACAAGAAGAAGAAGCTCTTTATGTTCACGAGGTGGTATTCTTGAATGAAGACAAAGTATTCCCAAAGAACTACGGCAACAACAAAGACGATATAAGTATTTGGTACTTAGACAACGGAGCAAGCAATCACATGTCAGGTAACAAAGAATTTTTTTCAAGTTTGGATGAAAAAACAAGTGGAAAAGTCAGGTTTGGTGACAGCTCACATGTTGATATCATTGGAAAATGATCCATTGTTTTTGTGAGCAAAATCTGTGAGAAACGAGCACTCAAGGATATTTACTACATACCCGAGTTAAAACACAATATTATGAGTCTTGGACATGCTACTGAATATGGGTGTGAAGTACACATGAAAGGAGATGCTTTGACCCTAAGAGATCCTCACGAGAAGTTACTAGTAAACGTCAAACGATCACCAAATCGTCTTTATAAGACACCGATGGAGATTAGCTATACGAAGTTTCTACAAGTACAAGATGATGATACATGTACATGGCATGCTTGTTTGGGGCATATTAGTGTTGGCGTGAAGAACAATATGGTCAAAAAGGAGATGGTAATTGGTATGTCTCAAGCTCTACACGAGAAGGATGTATGTAACGTGTGCTTGGCCAAAAAACAAACCAGAAACTCGTTTCCGATCCAAGCCACATTTTGTGCATCACGAGCATTGGAGCTAATTCACAGAGACCTATGCGGACCAATATCACCACCAACACCAGCTAATAATAGATATGTCTTTGTACTAATTGATGATTTTTCTAGGTACATGTAGACTATGTTGCTCAAAGCGAAAAGTGAAGCATTTGATCGATTTAAAAGGTTAAAAGAGCTTGTCGAGAAACAAACTAGTCTAGCTGTGAAAACCTTACATACCGATCGAGGAGGAGAGTTCACTTCAAATGAGTTTAATCGCTTTTGTGAAGAAAATGGGATCTCAAGGCACTTAATCGCACCATATACACCTCAACATAATGGTGTTGTTGAAAGGAAAAATCGGACATTGATGGAGATGACAAGAAGCTTGCTTAAAGAAATGAAGATTCTGAATGACATGTGGGGAGAAGTTGTACGTCATTCAACATACCTCATCAATAGGATTCCAACGAAAGCAGTAAATGGTAAGACCCCCTATGAAAGTTACATGTCCAAAAAACCAAACATTGGACACTTAAGGGTTTTTGGGTGTGTTGCGTATGCAAAAATCATTGGACCTCATCTTAAGAAGTTAGATGATAGGTCAAGAAGCGTGGTCAACTTGGGATCGAAACCGGGATCCAAAGCTTATAGGCTTTATGATCTAGCGTCAAGAAAAATCATAGTGAGTAGAGACGTGGTCTTTGATGAAAGAAAAGCATGGGATTGGTCATCTATTACAACAGAAGCTAATGTTGAATATGGAACATTCACCTTACCTCATTACGAGCCGAGTGTGGTCGTCGAAGAACACGATCACGAACATGAGAACGAGCGCAATAGTGATCAAGATCAACCAAACCCCAACGAGGAAGAAGAAACCAACGACATTCAACATGAGCCTCAACAAACGGTAACAAGATATGGTCGTGTAATAACTAAACCAAAATATCTTGGAGACTATGTCTTGCTAGCGGAACTTGAAGGTGAGAGGTTATTACTAACGGTAGATGGAGAACCAGAAAGCTACTATGAGGCCGTAAACACAAGAGAATAGATTGAAGCAATGGAAAGTGAACTAGATTCCATTGAAAGAAACAAGACATGGGAGTTAGTTGAGAAATCTACTGGTGTGAAAGTTATAGGGCTGAAATGGATCTTTAAGCTCAAGAAGACTGCATATGGCGTGGTTAAAAAGCACAAGGAAAGGCTTGTGGCAAAACGGTATGTACAACAACAAGGAGTGGATTTAGAAGACACATTTGCATCAGTTGCAAGGATCAAAACCATACGGTTACTCATAGCTTTTGCGGCAACAAGAGGTAGGGAAATTCATCATCTAGATGTCAAAATCGCGTTCTTGAATGGAGATATAATCGAGAAAGTCTATGTAAGTCAACCATAAGGTTTTGTAAAGAAAGGAGAAGAAGATCGAGTGTATAGGCTTTATAAAGCTCTATATGGTTTGCGTCAAGCTCCTAGAGCATGGATCAAAAGCTTGATCAAGTTCTAAGGGGAATGAACTTCAAGAGATGCTTGAAGGAAACTTCTGTTTATCTCAAGAGAAACGAAAGGGATTTGTTGATAATTGCAATCTATGTTGATGATCTTTTTGTGACAGGTTCCTCACGGAAAATCATTAGCCAATTCAAATAAGATATGTCAAGAAATTTTGAGATGTCGGATCTTGGGAAACTCGCATACTATCTTGGTATAGAGGTGATTCAAGGAGATGATGGAATCAGAATTAAGCAAGAAGGAATTGCTAAAGGAGTACTATTAGATATAAGATGGGTGCTTGCAATCCAACTCACGTGCCAATGGAGTTGAATTTGAAAATATCGAAGGCAGAAAATGAACGAGAAATCAATGCAACAAAGTATAGAATAGCAATAAGATGTTTAAGGTATCTTGTTCACACAAGACCGGACTTGGCATTCTCTGTGGGTGTTCTAAGTCTCTACATGCAGTGTCCAAGGGAGTCGCATGGCCAAGATGTCAAACATATTCTAAGGTATGTAAAGGGGACAACAAACATGGGTTTATTTTTCAAGAAGGGCAGACCAAGAAAAATTCTTGGCTATAGTGACAGCAGCCACAATATCAACGTTAATGATGGAAGAAGCACTTCGGGACATATGTTTTGCATGGGAGAATCGCCAATCAGTTGGACATCACAAAAACATCCAACGGTTGCTCTCCCCTCTTGTGAAGCCGAGTTCATGGCGGCTACAGAAGCTGCAAAACAAGTTATATGGCTTAAAGAGTCGTTGGAGGAAATACAAAATTTGGATGAGAAGATCATACTAAAAGTCGACAACAAGTCAGTCATTGCCTTAACCAAAAACCCGGTGTTTCATGGACAGAGCAAGCACATTCTTAAGAAGTATCACTTCATTCGTGAGTGCATGGAGAATGATCAAATTGAAGTGGAGTATGTACCAGGAACGGAACAGAAGGCGGACATACTCACCAAGCCGTTAGGAAGAGTTAAGTTCAAAGAAATGAGGAGCTTGATTGGAGTTCAAGAAGTTAAGTCACCCATTGCTCAAGTTGGAATTACGGGGGTGAATGTTGGAAATTCCAAAGCTTGAGATAAAAGTTACTTGGAAAGAAAGCTATCTCTTTAGAAAATTGTTTAAAGAGATATACACAAATAAGTTCTAGATAAGGATTAGAATGTTCTAGATAAGTTTTGTTGTAATCTAAATAGAATTAGGAGTAGCTAAATTATATATAAAGGAGCCTATGGAGAGATGTTTCATAAGACTCAAGGAAGAGATTTAGTTTGAGAGAGTTTTTAAATCAATAAAGAAAAGTTGTTCTTTAAAGTTCTTTAAGTTTAGTTTTAGTTTCATTAAAGGAAAGAACCAAAAGCTATAAAAGAATCTACGTGAAGAAAACCAACTATAAAAGAGATATTTTAATATATATGTCCATAATATGTAGACACACACAATGAATATATATACCTTCATAAGGAAAAAAATCACGGTATCTCAATGGATTTGTTCAATCTCTTTATAGTAATTTTCCTTTTTTTGGTGTATTTAAGATCCAATGAGAAGTTTGTGATCTTTAAAAAAACAACTTCAATTTTTTGCATACTAACTTTTAACCAACACTAAAAATTTAAACATCTTTTTAATATAGGTATTGTATGGATAATCGGTGAATATTCATGTGACAAAGGAAAATACATCATTTACAAACATCAAGAGGATGAAAAGAAATTCATTATGAAAAGTGAAACATCACTAGACAACAAATATGTCATCCCGCACAATACAAAATTGCTAAAAAAAAATACTTATCACACATAAATGTTGAATGGTGCTACACTTCAAAGGCGATTAAATATATTTCAAGTACATCACCAAAGGGGTTGACTAGGCCAACTATATTATTTGAGCGAAATGACAATCCTTATAACCAACGAACGAAGATAAATAAGGAAAATACTGAAATATATAAAATACAAAACTACCAGAAATCTCGATATTTGTCAGCATGTGAAACAGCTTGGCATATCTATTGGTTTGACATTCACCAACAAAGGCTAATTGTACATAAATTAACTATACACCTACATGGACAATAAAATGTTATCTCCGATGAATTGGAGTCCCAAGAAGATGTGACATCGAAAATGGGAATAGATCAAACAATGTTCACATAATATTTGGAGATAAATAAGCATTGAGTCATCGTTCGAGAACTAATTTACATGCAGTTCCCTACAAGATTTGTTTAGAGAATTAGGAATAAACATGGTCCTTAAAACAAAGAGGAAATACCATTGGTAGACCTGTAAACATACACCTAGTTGGGGTCTATACTATATGACAATGGTGGTGAAACACAAAAAAGAAGCAACCAGCTACGAGAGCTTACATACATTGGGGGACGTAACATATTCAACATTTAAGGAAGATTGTTACTCAATGAGAATACTTGATGGAGAAAAAGAGTAGCATGAAACAATGGAGAAGCGCCACTTTGAGAAACTCTTAGCCAATTAAGGGAAATGTCTATTACTTTATTGTTATATTGTGAAATAAGTCAGCCATGAGCTTCGTTGAGTCATTTTCGACGGCTTTAGGAGCAGACATTGCCTACAAGATGCGAAAGAAATTCAGTTTGAATCAGTACAACTTAACGAAAAAAGAATTACCGCAATATATACTCCTTGAATTACAATTAATACTCCTGGCTGAAAGTGACAAATCACTAGCAGATTTTTTCTGGATGAGAAATATATCGCTATCAAATGAATAACTATGATTTACATAGAAACCTACTAACAAAAAGATCGAAGCCACCAATCTAAGTTAATGAACATGGTTCTTTCATGTATAAATTTTTGTAATACAATAGGGGAAATCACATATAACCCATCAACAATTGAAACCGGAAAAACGTTGCCACCACCTGCTTCTAAGCATGCTAGTTACTATATGTGTTATCATCAAATCAGAATGTTGGGGAAGGATATAAAAAAACAGCATTTAGCACATGATGGACTATATGAGTTTTTGGTGATGCCGTTTTGGAATAACGAATGCACCGGCAACATTTCAAGCTTTGATGAACGAATTGTTCAGACCATACTTGAGAAAGTTCATTTTGGTGTTTTTGATGATATTTTGATATATAGTTCTTCGGTTAAAGAGCATATCCAACATCTGACCATCGTTTTGGATATGTTTGTGAAACAGCAATTGTTTGCCAACAAGAAGAAATGTCTATTTAAACAGAAACAAGTAGAGTACCCTGGGCACATCATATCGGAACAAGGAGTGTTGACGGATCCAAGTAAAATTGAAGTGATGGAGAAATGGCCTCTTCCCAAAAATGTTAAAGGTGTGAGAGGGTTTTTGGGACTTACTGGCTATTACATGAGGTTTATTAAAGGTTATGGATCTCTCGCAAGACCCTTAACAAAGCTGCTTAAAAAGGATAACTTTGAATGGAGACCAAAAACTCAAACACCATTTGAAAAACTGAAGAAAGTGATGAGTATGGCACCTGTATTAGCTCTACCAGACTTCACAGAAGTCTTTGTAGTTGAATCAAATGCTTCATGGTTTGGATTGGGGGCTGTATTAATGCAGAAAAATGATCCTATTGCTTACTTTAGTCATGGTTTAACGGATGGAGAAAAACTGAATCCAATCTATGAACGAGAATTAATGGCTATTGGGTTAGCTATACAAAAGTGGAAACATTATCTATTGGGAAAGAGGTTTATAGTCAAAACTAACCAAAAGAGCTTGAAATTTTTGTTGGAACATAAAGAAGTTTCAGTGGAGTATCAAAGATGGTTGATCAAGCTGTTGGGATACGATTTTGAGATCTTGTATAGACCATGAGTAGAGAATGAAGCAGCATATGGGTTATCACGGATTGAACAAAGAGAGTTCAGTTGTAAGAGCTTGTTGATGGCGTTGACCGTTCCTGCTACTATTCAGATGCATGATATTTACAATGGAGGAAACCAATATATGAGCGAGAATTAATGGCTATTGTGTTAGCTATACAAAAGTGGAAACATTATCTATTTGGGAAAGAAGTTCATAGTTAAAACTGACCAAAAGAGTTTCAATGGAGTATCGGAGATGGTTGATCAAGTTTTTGGGATACGATTTTGAGATCTTGTATAGACCAAGAATAGAGAATGGAGCAGCAAATGGGTTATCACGGATTGAACAAGGAGAGTTCAGTTGTAAGAGCTTGTATATGCCTTTAATGGCTTATCAGTACCCCCTTTGGACACAATGTTTCAAGCTAGCCGGTATTCTGCTCAAGTACCGTTCTTTATTTCATCCTCAGACGGATGGGCAAACAAAGGTGTTGAATCGGTGTTTGGAGACCTTTCTTCGTTGTTTTGCTTCTGGTCAACCAAGGAAATGGGCTCACTACTTACACTGGGCTGAGCTGTGGTATAATACATCATATCACACATCTTTACAAGCCACTCCTTTTGAAGATGAGTATGGAAGAAAACCACCGACCTTACTGAAATTTGAAGCTAGTTCTACTACAAATTTTCAGCTTGAGACAGCTTTCAGACAAAGAGATGTGATGGTAAAGCAGATTAGAGAGAATTTGAGTAATGCTCAACAAAAAATGAAGAATAACGCAGATAAGCATCGCATGGAGTTACAAATGGAAGTGGGAGCTAAGGTGTATTTGAAGTTGATGCCATGTTGCTAAAATGGTGTTTGAAATATTAGCCGCTAAATACTATTGACCATTCAAAGTTTTGGAGAAGATCGGGCCAGTCATGTATCGGTTGAAGTTATCAGTGGACTCCAAGATTCATCTTGTCTTTCATGTATCTCAGCTGAAACCAGTTTTGGGTACCAACCATGAAGTCTTCGAGATACCTAATGATTTTACCAGAGTTGAGGAAGTGATCATGGAACCTGAAGATATTTTGGGTACTCGCTATAATAAAGATGGTGATTTAGAAGCAATAGTCAAATGGACTAAGTTGCATGCATCTGATCGGATTTGGATTCGAGTGAAGGACTTGAAGGTGTAGTTTCCAACATTTAAGCTTGAGGGGAAGCTTGGTTCTTCCGTGGGGGGTAATGATAAGCCATTAAAAGCATACAAGGATAAGGATTCGAGTTTGAGGAGCTGGCAGTAAAACTGTCAGTTGAGCCTGACCAAGCCCAATTGGGCCTGACCAAGTGGACAAATTTTATCATGGGCTATGTATGGTCTTAACCTATATGGTCTTGACCCATCTGGACAAAAGACAAAACCATGTGGACATGGGCTGTCCATATGGTCAACATATAATATTTGTGTATTTTAGAGAAGAGAGTTTTTTTTGACAAAGCTTATCACATTTTCCACCAAAAATGTAATTTTTTCCTGCCAAAAACATATAATCTAGTATTTCAGATAAAAATGTTCCGTCAAAAACATAAATTTCCCGCCAAAAGTATAATCTAGTATCTCAACTAAAAACGTAAAATCTCATTTTCGGTAAAAAAAGGAAAATTTTCCCGCCAAAAAAGTATAATCTAGTATCTCAGCTAAAAACGTAAAATCTCATTTTCTGCCAAAACATAAAATTTTCCGCCAAAAACGTAAAGTCTAGTATTTCACCTAAAAACGTAAAATCTAATTTTCCCACCAAAAACGTAAAATTATGTTTTCTTATTAAAACATAAAATCCGTGAAATTTATAAACTCTAACCCTGAATTAATAATTCACGAAATAATGAAGATGAAGATTTAGATATTTGAGAATCGGTTTTTGCGAAATAGAAAATACGACTTTTTCGTTTTAACAAATGAAAAATGTTTATTTCTGAAAAAAAACTAAAAAAATATCCACTTGGACCGCCCACTGGCCATATGGTTTTACCCCATTTGGACATTAACCCATCTAGACATTTTTATTAGGGGCTTAAATTTTAGTGACTATATGGGTCAAAATACTTTAAGGACTGGGTTAAGCCCATTGTCTTTTGTCCATCTTAGACCTCTAGCTGGCAGGGAAGAAAAAAATAAGAAAAGCACTTATAGAAGATAACAGAAAAGGAAAGTAGTTTATTTTTATAGGAGACTCTCTAGGAATGTTAAGGTTATCGAGCTTCTGGCATCTCTAGTTTTATTTTGATAAGAATTCATTGAATAAGAAAGGTTTTCTTTGTTTTACAAGAGAAATCTACCACTATTGTGAGATCTACCTCTGAAACCTTCGTTTATCCAAAGCCATTTTGAAAAAAATCAATGAGAAGAATATATAAATAAATTTCATGTCTATAACGAATTGGAGAAGATCAAAGAAATCAAAAGATTGACTACAGATAAGTAGCAAAAGAAAGCAACCAAGCTAACAAAGCTATAGAACTCTTCGACCATCAGATCAAATACGAAAATCGAATTGACTAACAAAATTTATTTTTAAACAATATTTTAATTATATGTACATTTAAAAGGAGAAAACGGTAATTTTAATACCAAATAATGCGTTTTTGCGGCAAAATAAGGTCCAACTTTTTAATGAGTCAAAAAACATAATTTTCTGTTTATTCGGCCAAATTAGGTATTTAATTAATCAACTTTAAATGACTTTAAAAAATGACTACCACGTTTAAGTTTCAAAACGACATCGTTTTGAAATAGAAAAAAAATCATAAGATCATTTTAATATCGAACTTTCTGTTTTGCGCAAAACACCAATTTCTTATAATGAGTAAAACAAATAGACAAATTTATGTTGACTCGGTCAAATTATGTATAGAATTAGTCAACTTTAGACGAGAGCCCATGTCTGGAAACATAGAGAGACAAGATCCTTGGAGGCCGTAGGATCGGCTTCCCAGTTAGAGCAAGCAACGACATCAATGCATCATAAGGATTCGACCAATATTTTGAGAAAGAAGAAACAAAGAAGCAAATGAAAAATGAACGATCTTAGAAAACTCAAGCTAAATAACATCATCACTTTGTTTGGGGTTATTAGTTTCCTTTTACTTTACCGCTAAGTACTCATGGATTGTTAGATGTAATCTCCATGTTGTTAGACTTAATCACAATTGTCGGGATCAGTGGCCTAATTATTTAAAAGGTCATGCTCGGGGTATCGCTTTGATGCAGCTGAGTTCTAAGGAGCATGTCCGCCCCTGGTTCTACCCCCTGAAATGATGAGAACTTCTCATCAGTCTTCGAGGAGACAACCTTTATACTCAGATTATCGCAACTCCCATGTGGGATTTCGTGCCCTCGTAGGTCTCCAGATTCAAGTTATCGCCTATAGGGATCTCGTGCCTTAACATGTCTCTAGACTCAGGTTATCGCAACTTCCAAGTGGGATCTCGTGTTCTCGTAGGTTTTCAGATTCAAGTTACCGCCTATAGGGATCTCGTGCCTTAACAAGTCTCCAGACTCAGGCTATGGCCTCTGAGGATCTCGTCTCTCCACGTCTTCAGACATAGGGTATGGTTAAAAAGTTAACTAATTTTATACCTAATTTGACCGAGTCAACATAAATTTGTGTACTTTTAACTCATTCTAAGAAATTAATATTTATTTTGGCATAAAACGGAGAATTCGATATTAAAATAACTTTATGAATTTTTTTTCCTAATTTCAAAGTAAAGTCGTTTTGAAACATAACGATTAAAATAAATGGTGGTTATAATTTTTAATACGGCTATTAATTTTTATAGCTAATTTTATTTTTGTGTTTTGGCGCTAAACTGACGGTTGGTATTAAAATAACCGTTTTATTATATATTTGAAATTAAATGATATTTTTATTTTAGTTCTAAGTCCGAATGAAACTAGAAATCTTTTAAACCGAACTAAATCTCACTTAGGTTCTTGTTATCAAAATCCAATAATCTTTTAACAAGAAAAAAACTGAATGTCCAAATCTAATCCTAAGCAAAGCAAACATTGCATTTCTCAATTTAAAGAAAGAAATAAATTCTCCAGAACTAAAATGGAGGGAAATGCGACGTTACAAGTACCCAAAAAAAAAGAAAAAAAGGACGATTTTATCCCTTTATATAGAATTATCGTCATTACTCGAAAATATTAATTCCTCGATTCGCGCATATTAATTTCTCAATTAAAAACCCTCTTCTTCTTGATTCATAAGCATCAAATCTACTAAGAAACCCTTGATCTTCGTTTCCCGATTCTACAATGCCAATCTCCGGTGAAGCTTAAACGGTGGCTCCTTCGTAGTATTCGGCCCTCTCTCTCGCCTTTTTCCTTCCGATTCGCCGTGATTTCAAGATTTTCCGGTACGGCCATATCTTCCGTTTCGTTTCTTCTGATTAGGGTTTCGAATTGCTTCTTATTGCCTTGGATTGATCTGTTTTCGAATCTTACTAGTGCGTTTATTGTTGCCTGGATTTTTTATTTTGTTTAATTGGTTGTGACGATAACTGGATTTTTGGCCGTAGGTGGGCGATTTTGTATATTATGCGGAAACGTAATGGGATGTCTGAAACGAAAGAAGAGATTATAAAGCATAGTGGTTTTGACTTAAACGAGTGTGCTGCAAGTCCTAGTGAAGAGCTGATGATAGATTCTAAGGGTGAGGAAACTGGGATAGAGCAAGCTAATGAGTCTGCTCTCAAGGATGAGCGTGGGATTGAGACAACTCCAAACCACTGTAACATGGACTTGAAGAGTAAGAAAATGGTGAAACCTAAGCCGCCTAATCGTCAAGTACTCATTACCAGGAGGGTTCTGCGCTCAGGCTCTGCGGCAAGGGATCAAGTAAACTGTGAAAAACGTCATAGGGAAGTGGAAAAGAAAAGAAAGGTTGCTCATAAGGGAGATCTAAGTAAGGGTGACAACATTAGTGCCATAAGTTCTGTTGATGAGGTGATAGAAGAAGTAGAACATGAGCATGTGAACGTACCTAAGGATGACAAATCAGATGATGAAAATGGGTGTTTTGAGACACATGAGAAAGAGCTGAAAGTTAAACGCAGAAGAGGAAGGCCTTCAAAGTCGCAGAGCTGCAGTCAGGCTGATGATAAGGAGGAGAAACTTATTGACAGAAGCTGCTTCCAGAAGGAGAAAACACAAGTAAAGCTTGAGGATGGGCATTCTGCTGAAGATAACCAGAAGATTCTTAAAGCTGATGATTTTAGGAGTCAAGTTGAAGTTGAAATTAAGGTTGATAGATCATATGATGAAAATGGGGATGTTGAGCCACATGGCGAAGAGCCAACAGTTAAGCGTAAGCGTGGAAGGCCCAAAAAGTGTCAGATCAGCAGTCAACCTGATGAGAGCGGTTCTAACACAAACTGTAAACTTGTTAGAACTCCAGATTTAAGCAGCCAGTCTAGTCCTGACAGACCTAGTCTGAAACCTCAGCGTGGTAGACCTCCAAAGATCAATGAGACAGCTGTTGTTCTTTACGTAAAAAAGGAAAACATAAACTGTACGAGTGACTCTATTGATGATTCCAGTAGACCAAAAAGTAACTATGGGGGCAGGGCTAAGGGACCTGAATCAGATGGAGGCAGTTGCAGGGGAGGGAAGATGCTACGTAAGCGTGGAAGGCCTCCAACACCACATAAGGAAAGGAACTCTGGGGGGGCAGATGAATCAGGTGGTAAAGTGAAGAAGAGACTGAAACTTTGTGAGAGTCCCTTGGAGTCACGGCATGACAATCCTTCAACTGATGGAGAAAGGAGGATTGGAGAACAAGAAAATAAGCAGAATGAAGCTGGAAAACTATCTAAGTCAACATCTAAGAAAATGCTGAGTGACCGGATACTGCAGTTACTTCTAGCTGCTGGTTGGAGAGTTGAATACAGGCCTCGAAACGGGAGAGAATATCAAGATGCTGTTTATGTTAATCCTGAGGGAAAGACTCACTGGTCAGTGACCAAGGCTTATTACGTTTATAAAGAACAATTGGAAAGCAGCATGAGTGATCAAATTAACGCTACCACTGGTTCTGGTGTTGGCTTGCTACCAGAAGAGGACCTTCACCTATTATCGAGGAATACTCAGAAAAAAAGGTGTGATACAGGTAAGCGAAGGCCAAACTGGAAGGACAGAGATACTAATGAAAACATGATCTCAACAAAGGGAATCAGGAAGGGTACACTACATGGAAAAAAAGTGCAGAACGAAAAAAACCAGATGCAGAAGAAAAGAAAAGGCAGTCATGGGTCGCACAACTTCGAAAGAAATTTGGTGTCAGTCAGAAAAATAAAGAGAGAAGAAAAACATAATAGAAAGCGTTGTGGTCTGTCAGCTCGCAGTTCTTTGGAGAATGGGGATTCCAAGGAGAATGGGTACATTTTATTTGAAGGGAAACGCACCATGCTGGGTTGGATGATTGATTCAGCCATTGTGCCACTTGACGGGAAAGTGCAGTGCATGAACTGCGAAAAGTGCATGAACTGCGAAAAGACAGAGGTGCTTCTAGAAGGAATAATTACAAAAGAGGGTATTCGATGCAACTGTTGTGATGAAGTATTTTCTGTTCTCGATTTCGAGGTTCATGCTGGAGCAAATCACAACACGCCATTCAAAAGTCTGTATTTAGAGGGTGGGAATTCTCTCTTGCGGTGCTTTCTTGAGTCTTGGAATAAAGAAAGCGAATCACAGCATAAAGGGTTCCATTTTGTGGATTTTGGTGTTGGGGATCCAAATGATGATACATGTGCTATTTGTGGGGATGGGGGAGATCTTATCTGCTGTGATGGGTGCCCATCAACCTTTCACCAGAGCTGCTTGGGCATTAAAGTAAGTTGCACCTTATGAAATGAATATTTATGCTAAAGAGAAGCAATGCCTTTGTGTTTTTGGTCAAAAACCATTTTATTGTTTGAATCCTTCGATTAGAAATTGGGGAAAGATGTGGTAAAGAACATAGGATGATAGACCATATAAAATTTCAGAATTAGCTATATTGTTACAGCTTCTTTTTATTTATGAAGTGGCTTATTGTGACTGTTTCTTCTGTATACTGCAGAAATTCCCTTCTGGTGCCTGGTCTTGCTGCTACTGCTCATGCAAATTTTGCGAGAAAGTTGAGGCAGCTAATAATGACACTACAACTCTAACGCCCTTATTGAGGTGCCGCCTATGTGAAGAGAAATGTATGAATTCCCCTTAAAGGCATCTTAGCATTAATCGTATTTATGTACATTCTCCTGTATAACTTCTTAAAATGTGTTTTTTTACTATAAATATTACCGTCTATACTTTTGCAGATCACCAAGAGTGCATCAAGCAAGATGGCATGTTGCCTGGTGAATTTTGTGGAAAGTATTGTCAAGAGGTAGCCTTCCTTTTCCTCTTTATCATGGGGCCTTTATTACTTGAAACGCTAAGTGCCCTTTGCAAATTAAATTTCTTGCATGTCTGAAAAAAGTGCTTCTTGTGGGAACGTTGTGGGAAAGTGTTTTGAGTGCACTCTGTTTCTTCTCCCTTTTTTTCTAGTTATATGAGGGACTTCAGTTACTCATTGGAGTAAAACACGCACTGCCTGAGGGCTTCTCCTGGACATTCCTCCGACGCTTTGAGCTCCCTCGTGAAGTTGCCGATTGTGACATATCTGAGAAGATTGCATATAATGCCAAACTGGCAGTTGCATTTTCCGTTATGGATGAATGCTTTTCACCTTTAGTTGATCACAGGAGTGGAGTCAACCTGCTTCAAAACATCGTTTATAATTTTGGGTAAGCTCATTCCCAAAACATGTCCGTACATGCTTCTGTTTTGTTCAATTAGTTCATTGGCAAGCCTTTTAGGGATTGTCTTCTGTGCATTACTTATGGAACTTATTGTTTTGTCATGAATGCATATTGTGACAACTTTCCTCTGAAAAGAATTCTTGTAAATGCTTTTGTTGTACAAAGGGGGTAATGTAAATTTTTCGCCATCTGTTTTCCCCTTTCCTCTATATTCCTTTTCCTGTAAGATGATGGGGTTGGTGAATCTTTGGACATCTAGCTTACTGTATTGGCTACGTGGTAAATCGTCCATTATATGTTACTAGATTATATTTAAACCTTTTTCTATTGTTTTGTAGGTCAAACTTTCACCGGCTAAATTACAGCAATTTTCTCACAGCTGTTTTGGAGAGGGGTGACGAAATCATTGCTGTGGCATCTATCAGGTGTGTCTGTGGTATCATGACTAATAACAGGGGATTATAATTTCTAGTCTTAATCTAGCATCGGAAGCTAAACATGACACAGCTCGAATTAGAGTAATAGGCTGTGTATAGACCCAGAATTAAAAAATCACTTGGTATTAATATTTATGTGCACGGAAGGTAGTTTTTAATTCCATTTGATAACTAAGCATTATCCTAAAAGCTGAATGAATACAATTATTCATGTTGAGTTCATTTACATCTTGGACAAAGAGTGATATCAGTTGTCTCTTGCTCTGACTGAATTAGAGCTAGTGGTGATTTTAAGCTTACTACCCCTTTAATTTTTGTTTCTAACCTAAGGAGTTCTGAAGTTGGAGAGCTAACTACATGTTAGCCCAGTCTTGTATATTGAGATCAAGTATAAACGATTTTTCTTTTACTCAGGATCCACGGCAATCAACTGGCAGAAATGCCTTTTATTGGAACCCGCTACATGTACAGGCGTCAAGGAATGTGTCGTCGACTGATGAGCGGCATTGAATCTGTAAGCCTTCCCCATCTTGTCATATCCTAAATTATTTGTTCTTTCACTTTTTGCAACTATATACTTTAAATAACTCTTGTTTATATTTCTCGGTTGTTGCTTTATTAGATGTCTGTCAATTTTGTTACTGTACTGCTGGTTTTGGTGACAAGGACTATACTGCTTTTAACCAGTTTTTTTTAGAAAGGTGCATTAAGAAATCTAGGAAATTGCGTTAGCATTTCCATGTTCCTAATAAATATAATATGATAATGCTTGCTAGATAAATCACACCGAGCCAACGACATAGATTTGTGTAGATTTCTGATCTAAATCACAATAAAATGACACTTTGTAGGATTGCTTATCTGACTGTGGATTGTGGATACTTTATGAGATCTAGTTAAGTTTCTTTTCAGTGTGCCATTATGTTATCAACTTGTTTGTTAGCCACAGATCTGAAAGGGGCCATATGCCAATGACTCACCTGCTATGTTCTAATCGCAGTCTCCTTTTTTGTTTGATTTACACTTCTCTCTGTGTATCCAAGTAGACTCTTTTGTTCACAATTCTGAAGATCCATATTACTTGTGCTTTGCTATCAGGCTCTCGACTCTCTCAAAGTAGACAAATTAGTTATACCAGCAGTGCCAGAACTGATGGATACATGGACTTCAGGCTTCGGCTTCAAGCCAGTTCATAAATCAGCAAAAACAGCAATTAAGAATCTGAACTTGCTGGTGTTCCCTGGTGTCGACATGCTGGAGAAATCATTGGTGAAGGAGAAGATTGATGAGTCAAATGTGTGCTCTTCCAATGGTACTAATTCAATTTTCCTTGCCATTTGAGTTACACTCTTGGACATGTACTTGCTTCTATAGACTGACTAAACCTACTTCAGGTTATCTGCTGTTGGTGCCTGAGATGAGTCTGCATTTAGATGAGGAAAATAAACTCGAGGAGTCTAAAGACGGCGAACATGAGCGAAATGGTGCAACTGCTGATGTTGAATCCCCTTCGAACCCAGTTGATAGCTGCTTGAAGACAATGGATGTAGAAGAGGGAGATAATGATACGGTATCCAATTTGAAGTTACTCAACGGGCACTTGGAGGAGAAAGAAGTGACTGGGAAGTTGACAGATAAAGACGTTGATTCCATTCCTGACGTAGTTGATAACCAAAGAGAATCTAACAAAGGAATGGCTGATGATTCCAATGCGGATAAAACTGATACTAAAAGACAGGAAAGTGGTGATTTAGAAGATAAGCCGTCATTATCTGATGATGGAGGTGCAGTGAAAGCTGAGGAGTCAGATGAACAATCCGATTGTTACATAGTAGAACATTCTAAGAAGCCACTTGGTAATGGTGGTACAAAGAAAGAGGTTAACAAGAAAGGTTTAGCGCAAAAGAAAGGAGTGACTTCCAGAATTCGAGTATCACGCCGACTGATGCAAAGATCATGGTGA
The DNA here is from genome assembly GCA_900128785.1 of Arabis alpina. Classification (NCBI taxonomy): domain Eukaryota; kingdom Viridiplantae; phylum Streptophyta; class Magnoliopsida; order Brassicales; family Brassicaceae; genus Arabis; species Arabis alpina. The sequence continues at coordinate 20,126,167 of LT669791.1, forward strand.
CATCGAGAGTGAAGCAGAAGTACACAGGTACTAATGCCGTATGGCTTGACTCTTGACACTGGTGTGTTTGAGGTTCATGGCGTAGACCGAGCTTTTATTTTTTGTGCATATGACCAAAACTAACGGATTTTGTCAAAAGATGAGCAGCTCTTTGCTATTTCCGGGTGACAACGGAAAGGCACAGATGAAGAAAGAAAACTAGTTAGATTTTGCTAATATCAGTGCTTAGTAGACCTTGCACTGGTCAATGCTTTTTGGTTTTCTGATCGAATTAGTCATTTGATTTGATTTTAGCTAGTAAACAATCAATTTCTTTCATCTGCATGTTGTAATATCAAATATTGAGCTGATTCATCTTGTTATCTAATGCCTAAACATTTTCTGGCATATGATGTTTCTTTTCTCTTCACGTTCGAAATTCACAATTATATGGAATACGAGACCTTATGGTCTCGTATTCACCAATTTGGGTACAGTAGATCACCAATTTGGAAACTTTAAGGAATTTTCTTTGTGTTGACAGTAACCCCGAACTTATTGCTTCTTGGCTTTTGACTTCAATTCAATCTTGAGATGTGAACTGAACAACACATTTGGTTCAACCGATCGATGTTTTTTTTTTATATACATATATTTTTCCATAACCAGTTTCCCCCAAAATTCTAAAATAAAATCGAAATATACCGGTTTTTGTAAAATCAATTTCTCGAGCAATCCAAATAAAATCGAAATATACCGGTTATGGAATTGGGATCAGAATACATTAGTAAATAAGCATGAATCAGTGTTGAAGGTTTTATTGGAAATCAATTCACTTGCTGCTACTCCTCTAGATTAACATTAGTCTGATAAATCAGTGGGTTCAATAATGTCTGATACAACAAAGGAGGTCATAGAGCCGGAGGTAATCAATTCATGAATGCATTTCTTCTTTAGATGCTTGACTATAAATCTTAATGGCATTTTCCAAAGTTACATTTTATGTTTTACATGTCTTTAAGAGTTAGGAGCTAAAGCTTATATTAGAAAACACTTGTTTGTTAACACAAGGTAATCTGATTTCCATGTTTGGTCTTTTTGAAATGGTTTATTATTTAATTTAATATCATTTCTTGCTTCATGATTGAGTTATATAGAAAACAGTTCATATTCTCCTTCCATCTCCTCTACCAATTGCGAGAAATACTATTAATTTGAAAGAAATCTACCATAAATAGTTGTAAATGAAAATGGCATTTTATGCTATGTTAAAGTAACCAGGTTTTGTAAATTTTCTTCCACTCGTTGAACAAAATGGCTGGAAAGATTGCAAACTACCAAGCTGAGTAAGTCGATGATATAACCACATTTGGTGCCAAGGTAAAGAATAAGAAAGCACAATGGACCCTCTTATCGAAGCAACCATCCGAAACATAAGACTACTCTTAAGATAAACTTAGATAACCAAAACGTTGGGAATAAATAAAAATCCGAAAAGAAAAAAAACCCAGAAATGCCATAAGATAATGTGAAAAACAACTGTAAAATCCGATAGAAGGTAAACCAAAAGACTCAGAGAGTCATAGCTTCAGCTATGGCAGAGATGACCTCATGCACAAGTTCGGTCTCACGCAACTGCAACGTTCTCCATTTCTGCTCAAGCTTCTCTTCTAAGGAGGCATCAACCTTATTCTTCTTGGTCTTCTTCTTCTCTTTTAAGGAGGCATCAACCTTATTCTTCTTGGTCTTCTTCTTCTCCTTCAAGGAGGCATCAACCTGGTCTTCTTCTTCTCCTTCAAGGAGGCATCAACCTTATTCTTGTTGGTCTTTACGACAGCCGCGGTCGAAACTTGATTCTCTGTTTCTGATTCAGAGAGAGGAGTTTTGAGTGTCTCGTCTCCATATTGTTCTTCCTCCGTGGTCTCCACTTTATCATTGTAGGTTGGGGTTGGTGACTCTTCCACCGGCTTGGTGAGTGAGAGACCAACTGAGAAAACAGTGAACGTTTTGGTTTCTCTTGTTCACTACTCCCTCTCCCTCTGTATTTAAAAGATTGATGTTTTGGATTTTTTCTTTGTTATTGAAAGATTGATTTTCTATATTTCAATTAATATTTTTTTTGTTTTATCACTTAAATTCATGACAAATATTTGTTTTACCCCGTAAAGTTATATACTTTTTTATTGGAAAATAAAAAAATAAGTAAAAATAAATTAATTAATTAAAAATAAACATAAATAGTTATTGTGTCTTAATATGTGTGAAAAATTCTAAAACATAAATATAGAGGGAGTATTAAATACAATCCTTTTCTTTTCTTGGAAACTGAACAAAATAAAAGAAACATAAAAGTATTTAGTAATTAATATAGCCCTGCATGTAATCTTGGAACTTTCTTTTTTACTCCTTCGAGATTAGATAATAAAAAAAAAGTCACCAAGCCGGTGGAAGAGTCACCAACCAATTATTTAGTAATTAATATAGTCCTTGCATGTAATCTTTTCTTGAAAATTCCTTGCATGTAATCTTGGAACTTTTTTTTTTATTCCTTGGAGATTAGATTAAAAAAAAAGATGAATGTTTAGGAAAGCTTTATCGACAATTAGATATACTGCATTTATAATTCTTGATGAGTTTTTATCAGTCAAAACCGACATAGTCGGATTCGGTTTTCCGGCTAGAACGGTTGTTTTTACCGACATAGATCAGAATAAAGTATCCGACTTTTGTTCGGATCTCTCTTTCCGGCAAGTTCGGTTACTCTTTCCGGCTTGTACGGATCAAATCCTTTCGTTTTCTAAATATAAATCCCAATTGGCTTTGTTTCAATTCTTCTTTCTTTCGTTATGTTCAAAAGTTTCAGGGCATAAATCTTTACTCGCCTTGTGGCTTATTAGGAGTAAAGTGTCTCGATCAAAACCGGATTCATCATCTGTGTTTTTTTAGATTCGAGATTTCCCTATTTCTTAAAATTAACGATAAAAGAAGCTTTGATTCATTTGCTTTGGTTACCAACGAAAGGATAAAAGAGTTGTTTAATTCGGAGCGGATCTATGGGTGAAGATAGTTGAAATATTTAATGGGATCCTTGTCGGAGCTTCAAGACGGTGAGCTCTTCTTGCGTCGATGTACGGTGGAGAGCTTGATCGGCGGCTCCTCTGCAACAATCAACTTAGTGTTTACACGTATTGGACACGTGTGTGTGTAATAGGGTTTTACTTTTTTAGTTTATTACACGTGGATTGACTTATCTCAAATGTGTAACTTTGAGTTGTTGGGTGTTGGGCTCTGAATTCTGTAAGGCCTATAAGGCCCTTTAATGAATGAAAATATGTTGCCGGCAAAAAAAAAAATCAGTCAAATTGGAACAAAATAATACTCCCTCTGTATTCTTTTAAATTGATGTTTTAGAATTTTTCTTTGTTATCGAAAGATTGATTTTCTACCTTTCAGTTAATGTTTTTTTTATCTTACCAAGTAAATTAATGGCAGCTATTTGGAAAAAATAAATTAAAATAGTCAAAGAGTAGTTATTACACTTGTTTAGATTTGGCCAAAAGTACTTTTTTTTTTTAACATCTACTTTATTGATTAAATGGTATAAGGATGATACAACATGTTCTGAATCCAAATTGGAGGGATAGAAAATATTGTACACAATGTATCAGCGTCATAAGATTTCTTCGACAAGGTATCTGCAGATTGGTTTCTTTCACGATTGACATTACCCAATGAACAAAGAGGAAGCTTGGATATCCAAAAACGCAAATCATAAAGAATATTACCTAACTCCGAACTTTGACCACCATTATTGATCAATCTCGTTAACTCCAAACAATCTCCTTCAAACCAAACATGTCGTCGTCCTTGCACCCAAACCATTTGTAAAACATGTAAGAATGCTAAAGCTTCCGCTTGTAGCGCTGTACGGGAACGATGTAATTTTGCAGTTCTGGATTGAATATGTCGCCCATGATGATCACGAATAATCCAACCAATTCCCGTAGTCTCTTGATTCTTCTTATAACTCCCATCAAAATTACACTTTAACCAACCAAAAGGAGGGGGTTCCCATGCACTTGATTTATCAATCATGTCATGTTGTGGGACAGCCTCTTGAGGATTCGAAGCATTCCATTCAGTTGTAGCTTGAAAGACTCGATTTGCCTTATCATTTGGATGTGCATTCCTTCGCTCAAAAATAAACTCGTTTCTTGATTTTCAAAGTATCCATGGTACCCACAATGGAAGTAAATGAAGGTGTGGAGGCATTGTAGATGATTTTGTAATATCCAGCAATGAACGTATATTCACCTCCAAATCTGACGATGGATGATCAAAGATATGGATATTGGAACAGCGCCACACTATTGTTGCAAATGGGCATTGGAAGAGCAAGTGATTAATCGATTCATCTTCTAAGCAACATCTTTGACATTCAGGATTGATGTTAACGCCACGAGTACATAATCGTGCAGCCGTAGGAAGTGCACCTGATATCATGTTCCAAAGGAAATGTTTAATTTTTTGAATGATAGGAAGTTTCCATACCTCTGTTTTCAATTGAATTGAACCCGCAAGTGGTGATGCGATCTTCTTCTGGTATAACATGAGTAGCAACCCAATATCCCGATTTCACTGAATACATTGAATCTTTTGTGTACGGCCAAATATATGAATCCTCAATCGCGTGTTGAGATAAGATCAAATGTTTCGCAATTGTCGCATCTTCCACATCCAACAAAACGTTCAATTTTGCGTGATCCCATCTTCGTGTTCCTTCAACCCATAAATCAGCAACACTAATCACACTAGTATCGTGATGACCTTTAACCAGACGAGGAGGTAACGTTGGTAACCAAGCATCCGTCCAGACATTCGTTGTTTCCCTATTTCCTAACTGTTTTCGTAGACCAAGTGTTAGTAATTTCTTTCCTTCTTGGATAGATTTCCAACCATATGATGCTTGAGCACCACTTGACCATTGTAAGAACATCGACGAGTGATGATAGCGTCCTTTATACAGTCTAGCCAATAATGAGTCAGGATTCTTTAAAATTCTCCAACCTTGTTTCCCCAAAAGAGCAAGATTAAAATTATGAAGATCTTTAAAGCCTAATCCACCTTCATCCTCCGGTAGTGAAAGCCTCTTCCAAGCAACCCACGATATCTTTCTTCTCTCTTTACCTTTTCCCCACCAAAATTCTGATAACAAACTATTAATTTCATCACACACAGTTTTTGGTAGAAGAAAACAATTCATGGAGTAGATTGGCATCGATTGAGCAACAGACTTGATCAACACTTCTCTCCCAGCAGGTGATATAAATTTGTTATACCACCCATCAAGTTTATCACGAATTCTCTGGGTAATGAACTCAAATAATTCCACCTTTTTCCGTCCAAATTGCTCTGGTAAACCAAGATATTTGCCACCACCACCAATTCGATCTATGCCTAATATTTGCTGGATTATCCTTTTCCTCTCCTCTGGGATCCGCATTCCAAAAATTATAGATGATTTATCGAAATTTACTTTCTGCCCATACATAGCTTCATATCATTGGAGGATAGATGCTATTTCTCGACAATCTGGAGTAGAAGCTCGACAAAAGAACAAAGAATCATCCGCGAACAACAAATGCGTAACAGAAGGACAATGTCTTGCAAGTTTCATACCGTGAAATCGTTTTTGTCTTTCTCCTTCAGTAAGCATTTGGGTAAGAACCTCATCACACAAAAGAAAGATATATGGTGATAAAGGGTCACCTTGACGTATACCACGCGTTGGTTTGAAATTTCCATACAAGGAGCCATTAATGAGAACAGATAAAGAGACAGATGTCACACAACTCATAATCCATTGTATCCAACGCTCAGAAAACCCTAGTTTGTGCATTACCTTCTCAAGAAAAACCCACTCAACACGATCATAAGCCTTACTTATATCAGTTTTGACTGCCACATACGATTCCGAACAGTCCTTCTTAGACTTTAAGGCATGTAAAAGCTCATGTGCCACAAGAACATTATCAGTAATGTTACGACCCGGAACAAAAGCGGCTTGGGATTCGGAAATAACTAAACCCAGACAGCCTTTTAATCTCAAAACCAGAATCTTCGAAATAATGTTGTAGCTTACAGTGCATAAACTTATTGGCCTGAAGTCACTCATCTCAACCGGATCAACAATCTTTGGAATCAGACATATATTCGTGTGATTCATACCATCTTCCATGATTCCTGTTTCAAAGAAACGTTTAACCATGTTACAGACATCATCACCAATATCTGTCCAAAACTGTTGGTAAAAGGCACCCGTAAATCCATCAGGTCCCGGAGCTCGATCATCTCCAATATGAAAAACAGCTTCCTTTATCTCCTCATTTGTCACTGGTTGTGTCAACATTAGATTCATCTCATCTGAGACTTTGTGTTGTACGTCACTAAAAACTGCATCTAACTCCAAAGGATTTGAAGTCGAGAACATATTCTGGAAATACTCCTCAGCCACTTTTGCTATTGCGTCGTCTTTCCGATGAGTAATTCCATGTCTGTCACGGATTTTCTTAATACAAGTACAGGCTTTACTTGCCTTTGTGATGCCATGAAAAAATCGTGTGTTTCGATCACCTGCTTTCAACCACCAATTACGACTTTTTTGCTTCCAAAACTCTTCTTCATCCCTATATGCCTTGTTTAAATCTTGTTTAAGAGCTTGTATCTCAATTGTGGGAACATCACGATCCCGCAAAGCTGCATCGATTCGAGCACGTAAAGTTTGAATCCGTTCAGCTGCGTTAAGATGGTTCCTTCTCTTCCATCTAGCTATAATGGTACGGCAAAATCCTAACTTTCGAGAGAGAGTTTCATTAATTCCGGTTCTGCGATTCCAATTAGCTTTAACCGTATCTGTGAAATCTTGAGATTGTACCAAACGTCGATCATACCGGAATAAACCACGTCGAACCACCGGTTCATGTTCGATTGTAACGATCATAGGCCGATGATCAGATTCAGCTAGATCAAGGAACTCCGTCTCCGAGGCAGGATATAGAGCTTTCCATTATGGATTAACAAAAGTTCTATCAAGGCAACATTCAATCACCTGCAAACGTCTTCGACCCACCCAACTAAAAGGATTTCCTTTATATTTCAAATCTTCCATATCACAAACTTCAAGCATAGTTTTAAACTCCTGAACACTAGTATATGTTCTGAGCCGACCTACTTTCTTTTCAGAGGGATGTAGTATTTCATTAAAATCCCCACACATCATCCAAGGACCAGTACGAGAGACTACAATTCTTTGAAGTTTTTCCCAAAGATGATGACGTAAAGAAGGAACAGGATTTCCATAGATGCAAGACAAGTAGAAATGAAAAGATTTATATTCAATAGATAGATCTACAAGCCTTGCATCAGAGAAAATACATTGAACAGAAACATGCTTCTTCCAATAAACAACTAAACCACCACTTAAACCTTGTGGAGGAACAATGCACATATCATCATACCCAAGCGATACACCAATATCCCTAACATAATCATTATGCTTCTTTGTTTCAACCAGGAACAACAAGTCTGGAAGATACACCCTTTGTATCTCTTTAAGACGTCGAACTGTGAGGCGTTGTCCCAAACTCCGACAGTTCCACACCTCAACTCTCATGGGACTTCTGGTGGAATCGGGCCCACCGCGCCTCTGAGTTGTGATCTCCAAGGAGGAGAAGATGTACCCGGTTCACTATAGTCATCACGAAGCTTCTGAAGAGCACCAACTGCAGGTTGAGTGGAAGACGAAACAACAACCAGCTTGTCAACAATATCCACCTGAATCCTCTGTTTCTTATGCGCATGACCAATATCAAACTGATCAGTTCCAACAGCAGAAGTATTAAGGGACATACAAAGATTACCTCTTGGAAAAGGCACAATGGAAGAATCCAGAGTAGAAGTGCCAAAAAAACTTCCATATTCCATGAAAGGAGTATCATCATTTCTTCTTGTCTCTATCTCAAGGATGATAGAATCCTCAGTGTCATTATCAACCAACGCCGCCTCCGAAGAATTGGCCATGGTAGCTCGCCGAGTAGCCTCCTCCTCCATCTCCTCGATAAGGTTCTCAAGGAATCTTCTCCGTCTTTTCGCAACCTTAGGACCTTTTACCACTGCCAGGTCCACCTCAAAATCATCCCAAGTCTCTTCACCATTCATCGAGTGTGCTTCATACTCATTTTTATAATCTTGTTCTTCAGGAGACATCTCAACATTGTTGTCATTTTGCTCTTGCATATTGTCTACTGGATTGCCTTGAAGAGGTTGATGAACAGCCACATCTTGTTCGAGAACAGGATCCATGTCAACATTATCATCACCATCCTCAGCCTCATTGTTAACAATAGCTTGATCATCTTCAGGCTGGACACATTCTCCTGTATCATGAGTTAACATACCACATGTTTCACAAAACCCTCGTAACCGCTCATAACGAAATCGCAGCAATGTATTGACGCCTGGCATGAACTGAAAATTCTTTTGGAACTTCAGTGGGCGATCCATATTCCATTTGATTGTACACGGACAAATTCCACCGGAGCAACAATATCTGGATTGTAATCCACCAATTCGACCTCGCCACCACCAAGTTTTTCTCCAACATATCTAATGACATCCGGATCAAGAAATTGAAGAGGAATTCCACGGATTTGTACCCAGAAAGGTATGAAATTCAGCATCAGATCATCCATGGTAGGATCCCATCTTTGAAGGACCACCATACGATCATTAAAAGCCCATGGACCACGATTGAGGACAGATTGCATCAAATCTTCAGAGGGAACACGAATTGAAACTTACGCCTTTCAATCATTCGGCCAGAGATAAGTCTGGACAAACCCCAATTCCTTGGGAGAGTGTTAACAAGGGCACGAAGATTTTGATGGCGAGGCATGAGAGCACGACCCATGAGTGAAAATTGATTGACTCTGATGGCCGCAGAGCAGACAGCGTGTGGAAGAGCAATCGGTTCGTCATCGACACCAAGGTTCAGATCTTGGATCGCACGTCTTATGTTATCAGCCATGAGAGAAAATCTGAGAGTAGTAAGAAGATATGAAGAAGAGGGGAGAGTAATAAGATCAGAGATTTGTGGATTATGCAGTAGAGATTCACAAAATTTATAAATCTTCCAACAAAGGCAGTTACAAATCCAAGAAACCGCTGGGACATTGTAGTGGTGATAGATCTCCACTATGGAGATGTGAAACCGATGAGAACCACGAATGAAACCGCCATTTAACTGGTCCACTTCGTCATTCAAATTGGAGGAAACCGTTCTCAGATCGAGAAACGTGGAGGAATGAAGAAACTGGAAAATCACCCAGAAAATCGCCGACATCTCGTTTTTTTTTTTTTTTTAATCGATACGCCAAAAGTACTTTATATACACGTACTATTGGTGATGTTAATATGGAAAATCAAAAAATAAGTAAAGGTAAAAGTATAAATGATTAATAAGCACAATAATTATTGTGTCTTAATATGTGTGTAAAACTCAAAACATCAATCTTTTAAATACAGAGGGAGTACTAATAGTAGTACTACTCCCTCTGTTACATATTAGTTGTCATTCTAGCCTTAATTTTTTGTGTCATATTATTTGTCATTTTGTATTTTCAATCCAGATTTATTACCATTTTACTATTTTTTACCCTTAATTTTTAGCTTAATAATTATTTATATCAAACACAATAGTGTATTAATTAGAAGTAAAATACAGAATTAAATTATTTTCTTAATTTGTGTGAAAACAGTTAAAATGACAAGTAATTTGCAACGGAAAGAGTATTTATTATGCTTATAATTATAAATATCTTTTGTTTGTTTTATAAAGTTTTTAAAATGTGTGAAAGGGAAGAAGTTAATAAACAGAGTTTATTAGGCCCATAATAAATTAGAGCATATGTATAGCATATGATAGGGTTGGGCATTCGGATATTCGATCAGCTTCGGGTCGGGATTTCGGTTTTTCCGGTACTTCAGTAATGAGGTTTGGAACCCGATCGGGTATTTTATAACATCGGGTTGGGTTCGGATATAATGACTTCGGGTTCGGTTATATCCGATGTATAATCTATCTGAAAATACACATCAATTATAAAATTGATCAAAATTTCAAAACAAAAATTCAAATTAATATAGAACTAAAAGAAGATATTCAATTTTATTAGTTTTTACATGAATTATCCAAAAATACCCGAGAAAATATCAAAAACAAAATTGTAAAAATTCAAATAATGTTGATAAATTAGTTATTTTTATCCGTATATAATTCATAATATTCGAATTAACTACAAAATTCTAAAAATTATCTAAAATATATGAACATGCCCAACCTTACATCCAAATATCATTAGTTTAATTTATATTTGTGGTAGTTCGGATACCCATTCGGTTATCGGTTTGGTCTGGGTTCGGATTCGGATTTTTGGGTTTAGGGATATAGTACCCGATCGGATATTTTATAAATTCGGGTTGGGTTCGGATCGGATAATTTGAGTCGGGTTCGGTTTGGTAATTCGATTAAGGATTTTTTGCCCGCCCCTAGCATATGAAGGGAATCTCACTGTGGAGAATAATAATTTCTACACTGGAGAATAATTACGTTTTCGTTTGTCCAAAGCCAGTTTTCAAAAATACCATTAAATAACGTTAAACCTGTTAACAAATAGTATAGTTGTACTGCTATTAATCTTTTTAAAGCCTTTTATGCATTATGTGCATAACACCACAGACGAACGAGATTTAAAGTCGATGAAGAGTCGATACTCTTACAAATCAGAGCTTTGGTTCATCATTTTAACGTTTAATTCTGTAAAGTCTTTCCTATAGAATACTCATTGGCTTGCAAATTCGCTATGCACACGAAGGCACTGCAAATATAAGAAGCTTGCTTGCCAAAACAATCATGAAAAACAGCTTATACAGTAGGCACAAATAAAAACTATGAATCCAGACTGTATTTGTAAACCCGTGATTGAAGCGGCGCTTACTTGATTATACAGTAGCAGCTTTGGTGGACAGAAAATCGGAAATCTTGCTTGTGTAGAAATCTGGTTGTATCTTGTTCTCAGGGCTTTCCAACATTGAGATTGAAGTAACACCTTCAAGTCCACATAAACAAAATGAATAAAATGTTACCGACGTAGATGCTTAAACCCAAAATAGTGTAGATAGAGAGGAACTATTTATACCGGATAGGACGAGCAGAGTTTTACAACCGCCATTTTGCCCGAACAATATGTCAGTGTCCAATCTATCACCTACCATGCATATCTGTGACTTTTGGATTCCAAATCTGCACATTTTTAGGTAATCCACAATGTTATTGATCAACATTCGTATTACCTAACAATCACTTCTGTTCAGGTTTATGAAAAGAAACTATAGATCATACTCACACCTTATAAAGTTAAGGATGGGCATACAAACACTTTTGTTTGATTCGCTTTATGCACTTGTATCATACTACCGTTATAGACAAGACTAAGGGAAACAGAAATATATATGGCTTTGGCATCATATGGACTTGATAATTAAGCAAATACAGAAATGAAAAAGCAGAAGAAAGAAGAAATATGAAGCCTTACTTGTTTGCTACATAGTCCATCATAAAAGTTGAGGGTTTTCCAACAACAATAGGCTCACGTTGTGTTGATCCAACAAGAGCACCAACCATAGAACCACCGCCTGAAACCGAATAATGGTCGTTCAAGGATGAAAAAATAGTAACCAAATTCACATTATCACACCACATTTGGTTAATGTGACTAGACATGAAATTGATTTCTTTTTTTTCTAACAGGAGAAGATTATAATCGATAAAAACAATGCATAGAAAAAGCCAACCTGCCCATTCTTGAGCATCGGTAAGGTGAGTGACAGCATCTCGATTTGTAGCAATGAAAAGACAACCAGGGTTTTCACGGATACAGAGTGTTCCATACCTTCAATCAAAAAGAACGTATTAGATCACCAAACGCAAATGAAAATTAAACAACGATTTATAAAGCATATCTCATCCATAAACCAACAAGATTAACAGTCTTGAAGTGGTATTTTGTTTCATGGTATGTGGAAGAAACATTGAGGAGGACCTACTGAATTTTGTAGTAGTTGAAATAGCGATCAAATCCAACCACAACAGCTCCCACCTGGAAAGCATTTTCAGTAAAACTAAAATCAGTTTCCATCTCAAGAAGAACAACTTGATGCATACTATAAGTTGAAGTAGAAACATAAAGAAATTAAATGTATAGGAAGCATAAGATACATACATCATGTTCATGCTCCATTAGAAACCCCGGCTTCAATTCAATCTGCTTTTTACCATCCTCCTGTATTTGATGAACTAACTGTTCAGAACAATGAGACAAACAAAAATCCTGGAAGCTAGTAAGAAAGGTAAGTGATAACGATACATACCGGACCTCCAAGGTATTGAAAACCAGCAAGCTCAAGCTCTTTCAAGATACCCTCCTCACCAATCACATAGACCTGAATAAACATGCATCAGAAGTTGCCAAGGGAAGTGAGAGACAGAGAGATGGTTTACCTTCTTATCTTTGGGGAAATCAATAGACTGCAAGTAGGCAGCAGCAGCAAAAGAAGAAGCAAAAATCTCCTCGTCGTTAACATTGAGGCCAAGAGTCTCAAACTTTTTACCATATTGTTTCCTTGACTTTGTTGAGTTGTTGGTCACAAAAACCAACCTCTTCCCCTGTAAAAAGCAATTTCATGTAAAGAAATCGATGCAAAGTAAAGAAGTTTGATCAATAGATTGCTTACCGACCTTGGCACGAAGCATATCAAGAGTGTCTGGAACTCCCTCTATCAACTTATCTCCTTTCCAAATCACTCCTACAACAAAGAAACAAAATGGTTCAGCTAGTTCCTGTAAGATTGATCTGATCTAAAGAAATTCACTGACCGTCACAATCGAAGATAAAAGTTTCGACGGAATCAATGAGCTGATCAGCATTCTCCAACTGTTGCGAGGCCGTAGTAGCTCTCGGGAGACTCGTCATTCGGAGAGACTTATGCTGGATTCTATGTCGGAACAAACGAACTCCGGAGAAGAAGGGTTTGGTGGTGTTTGGTAAGAGAGACGACAACGAGGAAGAAGAAGAGACCGGAGAAACTGCAGAAGCAATCGTTCTACTTAGCAGCATCTTGTTCTTCTTCTTTTTTGTGTTTCCGCTTCTTTTGGAATGTTTTTTTTTTTTAAATTAATTTTTAATTTGGTTAATTCGACGAAGGTGGATTGTGGTGACGTGGCAAATTGGGTGGACGTTGTACAAGATATCATCCAAAACCCAACAATTATTGGTCACACATTGTGGTGATCAAAAAGTATACACACATTTAATTTTTGTAGATCGCAATTGATAAGATTTAAACTATGCAAATATAAAAAAATACACAATAAAGTGTGTGATAATCACATAAACTCTCACAATTACAAGAATGATCCAAACAACAAAACATCAAAGCTTGAGTTGAAATGGGTAAGAAGGCCAATCTTTGAGATCTTCTTCTTGCCTCTGAATCATACCATCATCAACATCATCCAAATAATCACTGTACTTCAACAGAAAAGCTAACACAAGAACAATCCACTCTAAGCAAAACATCACAATACACAAACCACCAGCGAGTTTGAGTATCACTGCTCCGTCTTGTTCTAGAACATACGATTTAAGTGTCCTTAGAAAATCCCCTGTTCTGGTGAATATCAGAACAGAGACTGCGCCTTGGAATATGGCCGTGAGGACTGTGGCTACCATGTGTGCACCGTATAATCTGTCGCTTGTGGTTGCGGCGGTGGAGGAAGCGAAGACCGAGCAGCCGGAGACGGCGGTGGCGATTGTGAGAGTGTGGAGAAGAATGAGGGAGAGACCGGAGAGTGAAGGGAAGAGACGGAGGGAGATTGTGAGGAAGATGCAGCTTGAAGCTGAGCCCAAGAGAACGTAGTTACAGAGGAGGAAGATGTTGTGTGTGTTGCCTTTTGATTTTGAGATTCCCATTTTCTCCGATTTAAGGTTTTACAGGATTTGAGAAAACACGACTGGGTTTGGTTTTTGTTTTTGGCCGATGTTTCTTGATTACTTCACTTGGTTTTAGGGTTTATATACATAACAATTAAACCAAAAAAAATGAGAATCGAAAAAGCTGGGATTTTGTTGGAATTAACAACGGTCGTATTTGTTTTTGTTTTGTTTTTAAAATATGACCGTTGTGACTTATTGAAGAAGACAAAAGCTTCGAGTAAGGTGCAACGGCTCGATAACTTTTTCGTCTTTTTTTTATAAATGAATTGTTTAAAATAATTGCCAAAGTAATCCGTTTGGTTTACTGTACGTATGTACCCTTAGAGTATGTGTACGGTAGACACCTTTATAGATGTTTAAAATATTTTAAAATTAAATTTAATTAATTTTTATTAGAATGAGTGTTTAAAACCATTTAAAATGTCTAATAGAGGATCCATTTTGTGGTTTTAGACATTCATTCTAATAAAAATTAATTAAATTTAATTATAAAATATTTTAAACACCCATGATAGGTGTTTACAATGCACATGCTCGAGCATGATTAATGAAAACACTTTAAAAGTGTCTTTAGTCATATTTAAATCCATTTTATCACTATTCAAGGTTCATCATTTTTTATGTGTCCAATGGTGAGACTATAATGTAGTGTCTTGATATTATTGTTTTTATAAATGACAACAAAAACCATTACAAATTTCCTCAAGTTTCATGAAAGTTCAAACTTGACATGAAATCCATGTCCTCTCTCGTTCCTCTTCCACCAAAATCACCACCATTGTTGTCATTTTTCCTGATTCTTGCCAAATTACCCAACACAAACAAGACTTTGATCTTGTCTTTTCTTCTTTGCTATAACATTCTCTCACAAGATGGGGTCTTGAGAAGAACATCAAATCTCCTCTCGCTTCTCTTACCAATGCTCAAACAACCAACAAAACCTATCAATATTCCAACCCATAAACAAATCTGAGTAAAGTTAAAATACAAAGGAGGATACTAGCTTCTATGTATAGTATATAGATGAACTTACATTATGAATATCTCCATGGCAAACAAAGAATCCTATCCTGCACTAGTACCTAAACAAAGATATTCAACTGTCAAAAGAGTAAAGCTTTTTGAAATCTAAGAGTATTATTGGAAGTGCGGTTTTAAGACCCCATTAGATCAGCTGCTCTCACCACCAAAATGCAATCCCTCTCATCAACTTCACCCTTAGGAAGCAAAGACTTTAGCAGCAAAGTCTGCAGTCTTTTTTCTTCTTCCACAGCCAGCATTATCCGTCTTTCTTTGGGCATCTCAAAACACTGGACAAAACAAACACAAAGAGTGTTAAGTTGGACAACATATCCATGTCTTCTAGAGAAAGCCATGGAACATTGATCAGTTTCTTCTAAAGAGTGCAGAGATCACAACAAGAGGACAATGAAGAGCTCAAATAAGTCTATACGATAATTGAACCAAGAACTTAAATCAGTCATATTCAATATAGCTAAAGAACATAACTTACCTTCTAACAAACTTCTAAATTCTCTAAAAATCAAACAATCGCCTCAATTCGTTTCCATATTTTCAGTAAATATGACAATTCGACCTAGCTAGAGCCCAAGGACATGAAAGAAAATAAAACTTGAAGAACAAAATTCAATCAATTTCCAAAAGGGCATTCGATTCAGCTAAAACCCAAAACATTGTCACCTTGACGCGAACCACCTGGCTCTTGGGTCGTCTAACAAGGGTATGGTTCCGAGACCAGAAGATGGGTGATGAGAAGACGATTAAGAGAAAACATCATACATACAATTTCCCTCCTTTGCTCACCACAACATATATTCCCAATCCATCACTCACCATCATCCACCAATAATTTCTTGCTTATGATTACAAAATTCGACACAAATAAATCTTAAATCTCCAGATTAAGACCACACTTTACAAGTGTCTTTAGTCATTATAAAAAACCCTTTTAGCACTATTCAAGGTTCATTAATTTTGTGTGTGTCCAATGGCAAAATTAGAATATAATGTCTTTAGAATTAAAAAATAATAGTTTTTAATAAAATTTATTTTTTCGCAAAATAAATAAAAACTTCAATTATTATACATAAATATTCAAGATAGAAAAAAAAGTAGTACACTAGGTTGCTTAATTTTTTTTAACATATATTACAATCCGTAAAAACGTAAAATGAAATAAAACATATTAAAGCATGATAAATAACACGACTAAGACAACTCGCTTTTGCTAGTTTTTTGCCAAATATGCTCAACCAAATCAGCTTTCAAAGCTCATACATTTTTTGTCACGAAGTCAACCTCGATTGGCCATCATATTTTTCAAATTTGTAGGTGTCTCGCTAGAGAACGAGTAGTTCACTTGTGAAGTCCCGCTTCTATCTCTTTCTATGAATTCTCGTCAACTATGTTGAGTGTTTTGGTCTCGTTCGTCTTCTACTATCATATTGTGCAATATGATACAAGCTTTCATTATCTTACCTATTTTTACCTTATCCCAAATAAGAGCTGGGTTTCTAACAATTGCAAATCGAGCTTGCAACATTCCAAATGCACGCTCGACATCTTTTCTGACACCTTCTTGATAAGTAGCAAATAATGATGCTTTTGGACCCTTGTGGATGAGAAATTGATTGGATGAAAGCTGCCCATTTCAGATATATACCATCTGTTAGATAGTAAGCCATATGGTCTTGGCGTCCATTGACTACGTAATTGACCGGTGGAGCTCGATCTTTTAAAATATCACCAAAAATGGGTGAACGGTCAAGAACATTGAGATCGTTACAAGTACTTGGAGTCCCAAAAAACGCGTGCCAAATCCATAGATCGTATGAAGCCACAACCTCTAAAACGATTGTGGGTTTTGCATGCCCACGTGAATACTGTCCTGCCCAAGCCGAAGAACAATTCTTCCACTCCCAATGCATACAGTCAATGCTTCCTATCATCCCGGGAAATCCCCGATACTCTCCCATATCTAGTAATCATTTGAGATCATGTGGTGTAGGCCTTCTTACGGTAAACAAGTTCGTATGACTCTATAATTCCATCGATGAAATTTTCTAAGCATTTCATCGCAGTGGTTTCTCCCATCCGGAGGTATTCATCCAACGCATCACCTAGAATGCCATATGCCATCATCTGAATTGCGGCTGTACATTTATGAAGGGCTGAGATGTTGAACCTTTCAGTAGCATCTGGTCTCTGTTGAAAGAATGGTACCTCGTTCGAGAGTGTTTGAACAATACGCATGAACAATGGCTTGCTCATTCTAAAACATCGTCGAAACATACCAGCTAAGAAAACCGATTGGTCACTAAAGTAATCATTCCATAACCGGTCGTGTCCCTCTTCATGGTCTCGGTTTATATATGTTTGCTTTTTTTCCCTTTTTTCGCATTTGACGTTCAGTCTTCGCATCTATACACTCTTCTAAACCTCTTTCAAATATTTGATCGAAATGTTCATCAAAATTTTGATATCGAAGTTTTGATTGGAATTTCCATAGGAGTTTTGATAGGAATTTCCATCAAAGTTTTGATTGGAATTTGAATTATGAGGATGAGAAGACATGATTTTTTGGTTTGGTAATTGTGAAAAATATTGAGAATTGGGTGACAAAAGAAAGAAACAATTTGAAAGAGTTTTTTTGGTTTGGTAATTGTGACAAAATATTGAGAATTGGATGATGAAAAGAAAGAAATTATTGAGTGTGAGTTTATAAAGAGAATATTGTAAAGAAAAAGAAATTACAAGAACATGAAAACTTGAAAGAGAAGTATATAAAGAGAAGTTTGCCTTCTCCGAACTTGAAACTTCAAACTTGAAAGACATGAAATATATTACAATCTCTTATAAAGAGTTTAACCGAGAGAAAGTACACAACTTGTAACATAAACCCAATCAAGTAGAGACACAACTACAACTTGTAAGTTAAAGACAAGCAACTACACCAAGTACACACAAGTTGTAACATAAAGACAACATAGATACTGTGGAGCTATCCGAGCAAGTAGTAGAGCAAGCAAGTTGTACAATACAACCAAAATCAGCAAGGCCACATACTACTCCACATACACCGAGCTTGTGAAGCTAGCCGACAACATGTACCTCAAAAGTCCTCCTTTCTCAGTGACCTTCTCCTGCACAATCAAAAACAAAGAAGAAGACAAGTATTAGTGGAATCAATTACAACTATATGATAACTATATCAGAATCAATTAACTATATCGTAATCAACTAACTATATGATAATCAAATAACAAGATCTAAGAAGAACACAATGCTAACTATATCTGAATCAGTTACAACAACTAAGAAGAACACAATGCTAACTATATCTGGATCAGTTACAACAACTAAGAAGAACACAATGCTAACTATATATCATAATCAATAACAACAACTAAGAAGAACACAATGCTAATTATATCAGAATCAATTACATCAACTAAGAAGAACATAATGAAAACTTACCTAGATCATTAAACATGTCAATCATAAGCTTGTTCATAAGAGTGAGTTCAATCTGTGTAAGTGGTTCCGCTTTGGCGAGGAGACATTCAAAGATTTTCTTGTTGGATAGTCTCTCCTTAGCAGCGAAGTGGTCCTTCTTAATCCCCCACATCTCCTTAAGCGGGTCAAAAAGACGCCCCTGTGTACCTTCACTGTCCTCTTCACCTCTCCTCTTCCTCTTGGCTTTCGCAACCTTTACACCCAATGGCCTCTCCTCTGTTTCTTCCTCCACATGAGAGGCCATGTTGGAGTTGGAGGGCTCTCTTCTCCCCTGTTTCTTTATTGTTGGCTTAATTTTCTTACTAACATAAGCACACTATTTCTGATAATTCCTCAACAATTTCCAAGCGTGTTCCAAGGTGAACTTCAAGTTGGTATCAGCTAAATACATCTCGTGAGCCACACCCATTGGATCATTGCGGCCACTCTGTGGGTTACGCGTGGCATAGTCAAGGCAGCCAACAAACTTACTAACACTCTCACTGATTTTTCTCCATTTCTGCTTACATGTATTGGCCTACCTCGGTGGAAGATCAGCAACAGCAGGACTTGCAGCAAAATAGTCTACAACTCTTTGCCAGAAAGTCCCTGCTTTCTGCTGAGTCCCCACTATTGGATCTTTGCTTGTGTTTAACCAAGCACTTATTAGCACTTTCTCTTCAGCTTGTGTCCATCTTGTCCTAGGTTCCCTACGCTCAATTGAAGGTGTTTGGTTTGATGGGAAAAAGTTTTTGGAGTGTTGATCTCTTTTTGGCTAGTCAAGAGATCAACACAACTTTGAGAGGAGGTCCATGCATTGCTAAAACTGATATTTATCTTACTTGAAATGAAGCAAGGAATTAGAAGGTAAAGAGAGATGAAGTTTATGTGTTCTGCTCCCTTCGGGTTTAAGCATATATAAGAAGCTAATTTATCTTTAATTTGGGTTAGGTTTAGAGAATTAAAGTGTCTCACTTAAAGACTAATGTCTCCATCACCATCCCTTCGGGTTAGGTTGCTATTAAATTCAGTTATGTAACTTTAGTTTATAAAATACTAGTTTTGTCAACCTTTGTTCAAAAACTTCAGTTATGTTTTGGTTTACTTACACACAAACAACACAACAAATTAATTTGGCTTCATTTACTTGTATTTTCATTAAATTACACACAACAAACATCATTCAGACAACAACCACACCACCACAGATTACGCAAAACTTCTAGAGACAAGCAAATCTAAACACAACAAATTAACTTTAGTTTTATTTGTCTTCAATTTGGGTTAGGTTTACAGAATTAAAGTCTCCATCACCATCACTTCAGGTTAGGTTTGTATTAACTTCACTTTTGTTAATTACTTTACAATATAAAGCTTTGTTCAGTTATATAACTTAACTTAGTTGTGTTTTGTAGTAGCAAATAATGCAGCAAAAGGGTTAACAAAACCAACATCAGAATGTTTTTATTAAATTACACACAACAACATACACTCAAACAACAACCTACACTGAGACAACTACCTACAGCACCACATATTACTCATACGAACTAAAGATGATAAAAGACACTGACCTGTCCAACTAGGAGATTATGAAGCAGAGAATGGGCGTCAAGACTCTTTCTGCAAACTTGGTAGCCTCGTCCAAGCTTCTCCATAGCAGTAGAGATCGCCCATACAAAAACAAAATATAAGAAGTTCAAAAACCTATCTGAATCAACCAAAACAATCTCAAAACAACCATCACAGAATGACCAAGCAATGCAACATTATTTACACTGAAAATCGATTATAAACTAGTACCAATAACATAACAAAACAATTAAAACTCAAAACAACTCCAACCAAAATTGCAAACCTAAACGGATATCAACCAAATGCAAACCTAAACTCAACCAAATCTGTGCGAATCTCAACTATCTTAATCCCAAAATACATACAAAATGCCCAAAGATAGACATAACAGTTTCTGATGCAATGAAAAGGAAATTTCAGTTAGCTACTATACAGGTTAGGCTCTCAATGGCTTTTTCATATTTTCTTATTTCTCATGGTAGGTTATTTATTGTGTTGTTTTCGTTGTTCAGCTTGATTTTCAACTTCCTGATCGCTTCAAACTGGAATATGCAACTGAGGTTGAAGGGTAGAGGGAGAGACCTGTTATGATACATAGAGCTGTGTTGGGATCTTTTGAGCGTATGATTGCCATATTGTTAGAGCATTACAAAGGAAAATGGCCCTTCTGGCTTAGTCCGCGCCAGGTCATAGTTTGCTCTTTGTCAGAGGATTATTCTTCCTACGCACAACACGTGAGGGATCAAATTCATGACGCTGGGTACTATGTTGATGTTGACATAACAGATAAAAACATCTTTAAGAAGGTAACTTGAAATAAACAGTTGAGGTTATGCTCTTGGTATTTTCAGTTGCGAAATCAAATAGGCAAGACAAATGAGGGAGTTATTTCTGGTATATGTTTTACATATTGAGTGTGATGATTGTTGTAGGTGCGAGAAGCTCAGCTTGCGCAGTACAACTACATACTGGTTGTGGGTGATGAGGAAGCTACAACAGGACATGTGAATGTTCGGCTAAGAGACGAAAACCGTAAAGACCGTTCACAATTCCCAGTGATGAGCATCGGGAGCTTGGTAGATGAGTTAAATTACAAGACATCAAACTTTCTCTGAGTATCTGAAATTGTGGTTTTATATGTATCTTGCCTTTTTTGTTGGCATCTGAATAATGATATTGCTTTTTACAATGTTGATTACAAAAACCATACAAAGCTAACAACAACAACCTCTTTGCTCAACAAACATGATCTTGAACCACAAACAACCAAGATACAAGGTAAAACCAAACCGACATACGAGGGTCATAAACAAGAAAAGGGAAAAAATAGTCCACTCTTAAAGATAATTTGCAGCCACGCAGGATACCCAGAGGCAACATAAGATTGCATCTAAAGTCTTTAATGCCACTATGAGTTATGAAAAAAGTTATTTTTGTTACTAGAATCTCATACATCACTTCCCAATCCTCAAAAACTTTCAGTTTTTGCATATTTTACGTGCTTATCATGTTAATAGCATTGTTATCATGTTAATTGGTAAGAGAATTCACAATCTTAATTTGAATTTTCATATTATGAATAATATGACAACTGAGATACTCGATCACGTAAATCTATCACGATATCATATTATTTCACATGTTAATCAAGTTGTTATCTACTAAAATCATAGTTTTTTTTTTATGTAACTGGTGATGAATAATGGTCGGCGATTTTGAATGAACAGTATCGATGGCTGCAAATGAACAGTGTCGGCTACAAATGAACAATGTTGGCGAGCAATGCTAATATATGTAATTAAACTAGATCTAAAGGTATATAGGTTTTAAAAAGTTATCTTTTGTTAGTTGATAATTTGTATATTATCACTGCTATTTACCTAATTTTTCAATCTTTAATTTATGTATATTTTCATCATTCAGATTTAACCTTTCTTTTTCTACATGGTTTAAATATAAATGTTCAAAAGTTGTTAGGTCAACAAAGATATGAAGCCTAGTGTGATTGTACTATAATGTCATCATTAAGTTACAATCTAATTCAAATTCTTAAAGTGAGAATATTATTGATAAAAAGAAAGAGAGTATAAGGTTATAAACCGCAATCACAAATTAGAAGCTATTAACTTAATAATTTGATATTTCAAACTTAATATGAATTTTCTACAAATATTCTTTTATTAAATATATTGTGCATGCGCCAATGGCTAACAAATACTTAGATCATAGTCTTGGGGAGCCTGGAGGATGACCCTTTGATGGCCCTCTTCTCGAGTCGCTCGGCCTCATTTGTACCTTTCTTTGGTATCCAATTTTTAATAAGCCATCTTTCCCTCCTACTGCAATCCAAAGTATATCACTGATAATAAGAGTCGTATACCTAACATTTTTTAGAACTATCTACAAATATTTAATAAAATTTGATTAGTAATAAAGTAAAGAACAATAGGACATTAGCATAATACAACTGCCATACGAGATTCGTTTTTTTTTAATGGTTAGTAAAATTTATATGACGAAGCGTGTTACTCAAACTGGATGAACTATCCCCATCTTTATGGATCATGCATATTTTGGCCAGATTTTTATTGAGAAGTATAAACACTTGATTCATACGCTATATATTTAAACTCTAATAAATAATGAACAACTATTGAATCGAGGAATAAATCGTAAAGCATGATACTATGCGTACGTAATCTTTAATGAACCCCTTGAAAACATCATGTATATGCGCACGGAAATGAATTAGAAGAATCAAAGAACATATGTAAATCCAACATGTTCAAAACAAAGGACTCACCGATTTTGCGGTGTAATGTTAATCCAACAGAGAAAGCTTGAGATTGGCTGAGAAATAGAGAAGCGAGGAGGACCAAAACAATGAGAAAAGTACAGATTTTTGAGTTGTTTTGAGTACTCATGTTTCTGTATTCACAAGTCTCTCTTCTTCATCCTATTATATATACAATTCCTCAACTTTTATCTTTCTTTTTCTTTTATAATGCTTTCACCAACTTGTTTTTTAAAGAATTGTTTTATGGCTCGTGGAAGCATGGGTAGAGTTGTAGCTTATTTCTTAATTCAAATTAAAATAGTACATAAACAGAAAAAGAAAAGAAGCTAGAGAGTCGCAAAAACTAACATAGTTTAAAGACTGTTTTATTTGGAATCATGACATGATTTTTTTATAGGAACGTTTCCTTACTAAAAAATTTGACTTGATTAAGGACCTTAGTTATATTAGGCGCGTCTCGTAACAAAGAAAAAAACAGATCAAGATATGATGAACTGTATGTGTGGAAGTATACTATGTAAAGAAGCCACTTTTCTTTACATGTAGCCGACAATTTCGACCTCTCTTTAGACTTTGAAAGTCAACTACGACTGCGTATTTCATCAAACATTATTTTTTAGAATTCTCTTATGGTGTAAATGGTGGTGCCTCAATAAGTTAAGATCAATGATTTGAAGCGAAATAGCCATCAAACTAAAAAGACAGTATCATAAAACCAACAAACTTTTGAAGATCTTTGTGCTAGAAACCGTGATAAACATTCAACTCGTTATAATTTAGTTTAGAATCCCTGAAAAATATTTAAACTCGTTATAATTTGAAGGGATGTTATTTAAAGTTTGTACATCAACAAATAATATATATTTTTCTTGTCATTTCGTAATATTATCCGCATAAGAAACATTTGAAAATTTTCATATAGTAAAACATTAGGGAAATTAAATGTAAGCATACTAAAATACTTTGTAGAATGAAAACAAAAATCAACGTAATGGACTTGTTTAATTCTTTTTTTTTACCGCTGTGATATTAATTATTACAAATTATAAGAACAATTATATAGACGATGTTGCAACAATTTAATATGATTATGACTAATAGTTCTACTTGCATTGTATTTATTGGTATGGAAACTTCAGTAAATTCTTGGTCAAACCATTGAGGTAATGAGACTTCCACTGACATGTTTAGTTTCTGAATCTAATTAGTCACAGAAGTAATTCTTAAACTATATGTATATTAAAAATAAACATTAGTTTGAAATTAATTAGTCCCATAATTGGTGAAATTTGAATATTGAAACTTTTTTTCTCCTTTTACCTATCCTCTAAGACTATTACTACGAGGGTGTTGAATTTTCAAGTCAATGGTTGAATTTGTGTAACGAGGGTGTTTCAGCCAGCCTGTAATCATCTAAGAGATCTTCCATATTGGTAAATATTGAGGACTGTGGGAAGGTTCTTCCCGGCATCAATGGAACTGAGACATTTTGAGTCAAACAATATTTCTTGTTTACTTGTAATTGAATAATTATATGTAACACCAATAATATTCAACACCATTTTTTTGTCATATACGGAGTAATTTAATTTTAACTATTGTTATGAGTATTCTATTTCATATTGAAATTTATATACAACAAACCAGAGATTTTCTTTGCCCAAAGAAAAAAAAACAAGAGATTTTTAAGAACAATTAGAACAATGCATACAAAACAAATTCTTTTCAAACTAATTAGGTGACTTTTCCGCATTATATGCGGGTAAATTGTATTTATTTAGTTTTTTTTTATAAATTTACATTTTAGTAATGTATTTGATTATTAGTATATCAATGTTAACAATTTATAATAAGATTTTTGTTAATTTTAATTTTATTATTTTATTTATTTCATAGTGGTATAATAAAATTTAAAGGTATAGTTTATGCTTATATATATATAATTGAACGTATAATATAAAAAAAGACACAAATAAAGTAAATAGAAAAAAACTAAAATTAATGAATAGTGATAATGATAATTAATAAATAATGATAGTTATTTAAAAAATTTGGAACATAAAATATTTTGGTAATGTTTTGTTTTATTGGATATTTTGCAAAGATTTCAATATGAACATAAAATTTTATTCCAAAAAACGTGGTGAAATGATATTTATTTGTTCCACTTGGACTTAAAGGTTTCTTCACTGATCTCATCACAAGGCAAATGACGAACATAGATCTTGAATGATTTGTTTCCTCATGGTGATGGTGTTCGTATTTTGGCTATGCAAATTGGCAAGGTAGAGGAAAGCTAATGATGAGAGTAAAGTTTTATCCTAGGCTGCAAGTGAGTAACCAATCAATTGTAGTACTTGGATCAAATCCACAGGGATCAAAGGGGCACTAATTTTTTTCGGGATTTTAATTAAAATAAGATGAAATATGGGAGTTTTGATTTGTGTTTTGTGAACTGAAATTGTAAATCAAATGCGGTTGTAAACAATATAATTTAAACGTTGGGCGCTCAGGGATTCGCATGGATTATGATTCAAAATATTCAAGACAAACTAGATAAATTCTTTTAAACATGAACTTAGGAGCGATCATGCATATTGTCGTAGCTATAATCCTATGAAGCAAGTATTAAGTCGACTATCGCAAACTAGATTCAAGCAACATGCATTACATATCAAGTTCAATTGTTCGTTGGATGAAACGGCTAATAAACATCAAACTCACTAATACATCTTACCACAATAAATCACAACAGAGAAAATAACACAATTATGAATATCTAAGATCAGTGTCAAGTAAATTACTCCTAAAACATGATGTAATTATAGATTTAAGTGAAAAGAAATCCAAGACTAAATCAAGGAATCACCGTGGAATGCAATCCTATCGACCGAACCAATAAAACCCGTTGAATGTAACCCTTAAAACCCAACAAGAGACTACTCAAATATGATTGAGATGAAATAAATCATTCTTATAAAAACAGTAGATAGTATTTAGAGAACTTCTCAATGGATGGTACAAAGAGCTGATATCTTCTTTTCCCTTAAAAACCGAAATCAAGAGAACAAGTGTTTAGAGAATAAAGTGATGGCTTCATAACTAACTTCGCAACTGACTTTTTGTGATGGTCGTAAACAACTTACAATAACATTAAAGAATGTTCTATTGGTTTGTAAGGGAGAAGAAGATCTCACCTCTTGTTATACACTAGAGAAACTTTTCTAAACCCTAATCTTTCCCTTATTTTATAAGAATGATTTGTTTCATCTCTATGTTTGAGTAGTCTTTTTGTTGGGTTCTAAGGGACTCAATTCAAGGGATTTATATGGTTCGATAGATAGGATTGCATGCATGATAACTCCTAGATGTAGTCTAGGGTTTCTTTTCACTTAGATCTCACTTATTGCATGTTTTAGGAGTAATTAACCTAGAACTAACTCTAGATATTTGCAACTGTGCTAACCGCTCGTTGGTGATCTAGCGAATAAATTTTTTAGTGAGTTCAATGTTTACTAGCCGTTTCATTGAAGTATTGCGATAGCCGGCTTAATTCTCACTTATTAGAGTTGTCATACGACGGTTTAGATAACCACTGCTAAGTTCATGTTCAAAAGAATTGTCTATCATAGTTTGTCCTGAATAATTCGAACATTTATCCCTGCAAATCCTTGAACGCCCAACGTTTTTAAATCATATATTTACGACCTTATTATTTGCACCGTTTACTAAAACAAAACCCATATATTCGATTTAGCGTATCTTGAAATTCATAAATATATTGTGTGGTTCTTTATCTATGTGAATTCGATCCCTAAATACTACGATTGATTAGCTATGCACTTACAATTTTAGATTGATTTGATTAGGGTAAAACTTATACCCCAATAGTCACCTAAGTAATACACCAACTATTTAAATTTGTTTGTTTTATACTCCAACTTTTCCAAATTCGGATATTTTATTTATCCTCTATAATGATTGAGTTTTGTGAGGAATATCTTATTCATATCTATGTCTATTCTTGGGGGTGTCACCAAGATTTCGATTGCCAAGTCCATGTTCGCCGAAGCTTTTAGCCTGGATACATTACCTCACTCTGGTTCTAGGGTTTCATTTTGATTGCAATGGGGAATGAAAAAGCTAATAATAATAAGTTCACTTGGGTCATTAAGAATTTCTACTCTTTGCAATCCCAGTTTATTTACTCTGATAAATTCGTCGTTGGTGGCTGCAAATGGTGAAAGAAGACAACTTGTTTTTTTGATCCAGTTTAGGTGTACGAGGACATGAGTAATAATTTCCAATGGTTTTTGGTTGCAGGTGTCTAATGGCATATCCCAAGGGAAACAAAGGTGATGAATGTTTGTCACTGTATATGGTGGTTGCTGGTCATAAGGCTCTGCCTTGTGGATGGAGAAGGCACGCTAAATATAGCCTAACTGTTGTAAATCAACTTTCGGAGAAACTCTCCCTAGTGAAAGGTGTGGTTTTAGATTATTATTAAATCTTTATAAAGTTGAATATTTTATAAGATTCTATTTATGTGATGTGTTTGTTTTGAGTTTTGACTTTAGATTAGTTCTATCTTTGGTGATTTACAGATAGACAGGTCTGGTTTGATCATAAGATTCCTGGTTGGGGTTTGCCAGCTATGCTTCCCCTTACCGTTCTTAATGACAAACATGGTGGATTTCTTGTGAACAACCAAGTCAAGATTGTTGCCCAGGTTGAGGTTCTTCAAGTTCTTGGCAAATATGATGTATTATCAGAGGGAACTGCAGAGACAGTCCAGCCTCTGAAAAAGATAATGCTAGAGGAACCTAAAGAGACAATTCAACCTCTGAAAAAGATAAAGCTAGAGGAACCTAAAGAGACAATCCAACCTCTGCTTAAGGAAACGAAAGCGTTGATGTCAATGGGTTTCAAGTTCTTCCTTCACAGGTAACAAAAACTTAAGAAAGATTCAAACTTTTTAGAATGGAGCAGATTTGATATACTGATAACTCTCGTTTTAAAACTCATGAGACATTATCATTTGCTTCTGCTATTGTTGATTTTGAGGCAAGAGGTAGTTTTTTCTGTTTTGAATTTGTCAGTTGAGTGAAATATATACATCTTAGAAGTAACCCTTTAGATTTTGGATAAGTATACATATGGCCTTTTACTTCATTCATCCTTTTTTAACTGCAGGCTGAAACTGTGAAACGTATATTCGAAAGACACCCAGACATGGCATTAGAAATCCGGACAAAGAACAAAGATCTGAGAACATCATACATGAATGTACTCCTCAGCCTAATCAAGATGCTCTTCAAATCGCCTCAGGTCGCCTCAACGGATGATGATCTATCTGATGCAGAAGCTGCTCTTGCATACATGAAAAACGAAGGGTTTAGATTGGATTGGTTGGAGAAGAGACTTGACCAAGTGAAAGAAAACAAGAAGAAACGTACCCGTGTGTGTGAAATGGAGCAACACCTTCATGACTTGGAGCAACAAATGCATTACTTAAAGCAGAAGTCCCAAGACTTAGAAACTCAGCTGAACAAAGAGAAGGCAGAGATTTTGGAAGCAACCACTACTGATCTCTATTTCAGTGATAACTTGTGTTCTTAGGACTTGGAGTTTGGTTCCGCTTTTGGTACTATATGTTCGTTTGTGTCTTGGTTTCAGAATTAGAGCTCTAACATAGGAAGCTCCTATATTTTGTAAAGAAGTAATCTTTTGGTTGAGGCGACTCGATAGGATTTTGTAGTCGTACAGTCATGTAATCGGATAGTCTCCGGCTAAAGTTAAGTTGTATTTTAATTCATATTCTTGCATAGATTAGAAGCTGTTTTTAACCTCCATTTGTAGAGCAATTTTTAGGTGGTCTTGATCAGTTATTCTCGGTAACGAAAACTATGGATTGAGCCGAAATGGTCAAATGGGCCACAATGGTGAATTGGGCTGAAGCCCATAAAGAAAAACTCTCTCTAAGGTGTGGTTTTTAATCGGGAAAATCGCATATAAAACCTCCAAAGTGAGATACACTAATATTTTAAACCTCGAAAGTTTTTGACTAGCATTTTAAACTTCTATCTTAAAATTGTTAACACAATAAACTCTGAAAATTGAAAGTGACTTTTGAATGCACGTCGTCATAATAGTTAACGGATTTGTTGCTTACTCAAACGAAGAAAGAGTTGGATAGACCTAACAGTCTTTTTAGGACACGATCAAATCGATTGTATACACAAAGTAGTTTGTTTTCCTCGTAATAGAATATGCAATGAGTGTCAAGTTTAAACATTGGGAACAATTCAAAGATCATGGAGAAACATCAAAAGTAACATTACAACATCTTGCTTACTCTATATTGATGCTCACATGAATGACGTTCTATATTTTCTAGCCTTTTGTTATGATTTTCATGGGTTGGGAATAATGAACTTGGATCTTAGGGATACGCTGATAACTTATGAAAGTTTTAAGTATTTAAAAATATTAAGCACAATAAAATTCATTCAAACCATATTAAACTTAAAATAAGCCCACGAAAATGAATTAAACCTACTTATTATCTATGTAAATTACACTATCTTTGTTTTCTTTTTTCACGGCAAAAAAACCTTTTCATCTTCTTCCTCTGTTTTCTTTGTTTAATCGTGACTTTCATATCATAGCCTCATCCCTCATCAGAGTTTACTTTGTTTAGGTAATAATTCTCCATTCACTAATTATTCAATACTAGGGTTGGACTCGCGCGTTGCGCGTGTTTGGCTTATTTTGATATTTTTGTGTTATTTTCCTATGTTTTCTATCAATATCAAGTATAACATGAATTAATAAGTATTTTATGTTAGTATATATATTTTACATTTATTTATACATTATAATATCATATTTTCAATTATTAATTGTTTTTAATTCTTTTTTTTAAAATTCTTTCAATTTGGTATTTGATTTTAAATAAATAGATGTTTAGTTTTGGGTTTTCTGCAAATAAACCCTCGAAGTAGCTAGATTTTACAATTTTACCCTCCAAGTCAAAAACTCACAGATCAACCCTTAAAGTATGAGTTAACCTACAATATAACCCTCGGCCATATATAGATTTTTCTACCGTATATTACAAACATGTTTATTTAGAAACTTATTATAAATAATGGGTTTCTCTTAGAAGAAGATGCAATCGCTTATATACGGACTGAAAAAATTCATATATGGCCGATGGTTATATTGCGGGTTAACTCATACTTTAAGGGTTGTTCTGTGGGTTTTTGACTTGGAGGGTAAAGTCGCAAAATCTAGCTACTTTGAGGGTTTATTTGCAGAAACCCCTTTAGTTTTTGAAAACTTATTATTTTATCTATTATTGCATAATAAATTCATCCAATCTTCAAACAAATTCTAAATATAATCAATATATTTACTTTTGTCATTTTTTCACAAAACACTAATATAATTATAGAAAGTTAATTTATACATAATTTTTTTTCTTACGTTTTCTTAAACATTTCGAAAATAGTTTTTGTTCCTCTAGATTTTTAAAATCATTGATTCAAATATTGAATTACAGAAGCTCGCCGGGGAATGCCTTTTTGTAGAACTACGTACATTTTTACATAAAGATCACAAATTGTTCTCGGTATATTTTGCTGTACAATTTATGAATAATGTGACCATTAATTTTATACTTTTTATATATATATATCAAATTTAAGATTTTTTATTTATTTTAAATTACGATATTACAACGTTTTCAATTTTTGTTCTTTTCTACTTCTAAAACTTGAAAGTAACATTTTGAATAAAATATTATATTCTAAAGTTTCACTTTATTTTCTTATTTTAGTGAAATCGTTCAATATCCTTTAGTGAAATCATACATTCTCTTTTTTTAAAGCCTTCAGTCTCTTAACAATCAGCTAAAACGCAATTACGATACTTCAATAATTAATATCATTGAATATATTTTTTCTTTGATTATTTTTTATTAACATTTCTATTCAGCGCTCTTATATATAAATTTGTAATATTTTGATTATTTTCTAATGACCATATAAATAAAAGTAATTCATTATTGTAATTTTTAATTCGAACATAAATACTCAAATAATTCTGAAATATGGTTCGTATGATGAATTTATTAAACTTAACGACAAAAATTTGATTTAACTATTTACAATTTTATGTTACTTTGTTTACTTATTTTTAGTAGAACATAACTCAAGCAATGCGTGATTTTTTTGTCTTCCACCAATTTATACCTTATATCTTTAAAATAATAGTATTATAACACTTTCATATTTTTTTTTCATACTTCCATAAAATCATATAACATTATAAATAAAATCGTATATCCTAAATTTTCATTTTATTATCTCATCTTTAATTAGATGGTTCAGTATCCTTTTAGTGAAATAATATATATATTCTTTATCTTTAGAACAACAACTTCTTATATTAACACGTTCATCCCTCATTGGTTCAAATATGTTCATGTATTTCTTTAACGAATAGGTGAAAGTGCGTTCATGACAAAAAAAAATCAATAGCCTCTTACCAATTTTCTGACACTCAAGATTCTTTTTCTTTGATGTCGCTAATATCTTTATTCACTTTTTCTTATATGTATATTCATTTTACATATTTCCAATTTTTAAAATTGAATATATAAACTTTTATCGTTATCATAAATTCATAATAAATACTCAAATATTAATTTCTACTTTTAGTAATTTATTGACTTATTTTTGTTATTTAATTTAATTTAAAAATTAGTAGCTATAAGTAACAATAAATATACAATACATAAACATGAACTAAATGAACTTAAAACTAAAATTAATTGCTTAAATTTCTTTTGCCTATGTGGACACCTTAGATGGAGAGAGGACTCCCTAATTATATATATGATGATTAATTTTTTTTTGTCTATGTGGACACCTTAGATGGAGAGAGGACTCCCTAATTATATATAAGATTTCAATTTCAGTTTGAAGATTACTATATTAGCAAATTCACACACTGCTCTTTTGTCAATTTGTATTTAGTAATTATATGATGCATTCACTATTTTTTTAGTTTTAGATGCATCATGTTTGACTTTGTTAAATTATTTTCTTTTTCTGATTCAATGCATAATTGAATGTTGTATTCGATTCCAATAAGCAATGTAAACAAAACCATTTTGGGTTGTGTTCACAATATAAGCTTATACTTTTGTTATTCTGTAGTTTTGGAATCATTTTAAGAATTGAGAGCTTGTGATATTTTGGAATATAGAATTAAGATTTGATTAGTTTAATGCAATTGTTGTATTGATACTTTATTATTATGATATGATTTTTTATGTAGGTAACGTCAAAAGCAATGGACCGGTTTCTGAAAAGGAAAACTCCACCATCTAATATCAATTTGGATGACTTGCCAAGTGATCTAGCTAAGCGAAAAAGAATTCAAGATTATCATCATAATCAAAGAGATGATGTACGTCGGACATATTTGACTAGAAGAGCTTGTCAACCTCGTATTCATCCTTTTGAACAAAGAAGAATAGGAAATATATTACGATCCTTTAATCCACAGTGGTTTGATCAGTATGATTGGTTGGAGTATAGTAAGGAAGCAGAAAAGGCTTTTTGCTTGTATTGTTATTTGTTCATAGCTCAAGTTGCAAACCAAGGTGGGAGTGATGCTTTTGTATCGACTGGTTTTTGTGGTTGGAATAAGATTGATGGCTTCAGTAAGCATGAAGGTGATCATACTAGTTTTCACAGCGATGCTAAAAGCAAATGTGATGATTTGATGAGACAAGGTCAGTCTATCAAACATGCTTTACATAAGCAAATTGATGTGTATCGATTGAAAAATGAGTTTCGAATCCGATTGAGTGCTTCGATTGATGTGTCTAGCTATATGAATGGTAAATATAATGGATTAAAATCATTGGTTTTAAAAGAAAGTAGATCTGCATATTACGTTCATTGCTTTGCTCATCAACTTCAGCTAGTTGTCGTGGCGGTGGCAAAAGAACATAAGGAAATTGGAGAATTTTTTGATATGGTTCATATTTTGTTGAATGTGGTTGGAGCTTCTTGCAAGAGAAAATATATGCTCATTGAGATTAATCGCCAAAGGATGGAAGAAGGTATTAAGAATGGTGAAATTAAGACTGGAACTGGTTTGAATCAGGAGTTGTAACTAAAAAGACCTGGATATACTCGTTAGGGTTCACATTATAAGACTTTATTGCGTCTTGTCGAGATGTTTTCATGTATTATTAAGGTTCTTGAACATATCCAGAATGAAGGTATAGACAACACCAAAAGACAACAAGCATATGGTCTGCTCAAATATTTTCACACATTTGATTCTGTTTTCTATTTGCTTGTTGTTCTTGGACTCACTAATAACTTATCAAAAGCACTACAGAATAGAGACCAGGAGATCTTGAATGCTATTTCATTGGTGGAATCTACTAAACGAGAGTTGCAAAAGCTTAGAGATAGTGATGGGATGATTTTGTGGCTAACTTTTGTTCTTTTGGAGAGAAAAAGTAATACTGAAGTGCGTAATATGGAAGCAGAATTTGTTTATTCAGGAAGGCCAAGAAAAATAATCGGAATAACCAACTTGCATCGTTATAAGGTGGAGTGTTTCTACACAGTCTTAGATATGCAACTTCAAGAGTTTAATGATCGTTTTGACGAAGTAAATTCTGAGCTACTTATTTGTATGGCATCTTTAAGTCCGATAGATTCTTTTCGTCAGTTTGACAAGTCGGCGCTGATGAGATTGGCTGAAATTTATCCAGATGACTTTAGTTTAGCTGAGCGGAGATCTCTTGATCATCACCTAGATATCTACCTTGATAATGTACAAAAAGATGAAAGGTTTGCTAAACTAAAAAGTCTTGGTGATCTTTCAGGTGTGATGGTGGAGACAAGGAAACATGTTTCTCATCCTTGAGTTTATCGACTTTTGAAGCTATGTTTGATTCTTCCAGTTGTGACCGCGACCGTTGAAAGGTGCTTCTCTTCAATGAATATTGTGAAGACGGCCTCGCGTAATCGTATTGGTGAACATTCTTAAGTGATTGTTTAGTTTGTTTTATTGAAAAACAGGTGCTTCACACTGTGACAACCGAAACGGTGATAAAACGATTCCAAAGTATGAGTGAACGTTGAATATATCTTTAATATGTTTTTGTAAGATGATTATTTAATGGAGTTTTTACGAACAAAAATTTATCTAAAAGTTTATTATGACCCTGGTGAATTGATTTCCTGGTTTTGCGCCACTGATGGAAGTCATGTGTCAAAAGATATCCCTTGAAGAATGGTGTTTTTTATACACCATCTACGGTTCATAAACCGTTATATATTTATTATTATTTTGATTTTGATCCGGAGAGAAGCCTCTTTAGGCTCACTAATGGACTTAGAGAGGGATTCTACGAGCTCCATACTTTCCTGAATCGCATTAAGAGTCTCATGTCTTTGTAACAATTTGTTGTTGCTTTTTGTTGACACTTTTAATTTGTGAGACTTTTTAATTCGTTCTTTATAGTTTGATTATTCTTTACTTTAGTTCTATTGCTGCATTACCACTTTTTTTGATTTAAATGTGTAAATTATGAATTGGACAAGAGAACATTAAGTATAAACCCTATTTGAAGTATATATATATATATATATTTATAGTAACTGTCACTAATTAAAAGGATCCTATCAAACGCCTGTTAAAGCGTCTGTGTAAACACCTTTGCTTGATAGTGGAATTTGTGGTTGACGGTTTCCACCCGAGACGTATTGGTTAGAGACTGGGAACTCGGTGATCAAATGCTATGTGTTAAGTTAAACTTGGAAGATTTTTTACTAAGGGGCCCTTATTCATTGATGGATTATGTAAAACTTATGGATTTTAAAAGTTGTGAGATTTTATCAATTCTTATGGATTCTTAAAAATTATTCTCATAGATTAGAATTGATTCTCATGGATTCTTGTAAATTATTCTCATGGATTTGTAATAATTTGTTTTCCACATAAGGTAATATATATTCATAGTTTTCTAAAAAGTTCAAGTAGTACTTGTCAATATTCTAGACCCCACTTTAGACGTGAGACATCACCATAAAAAAACGTGAGCTAATCAACCCACACCATTGCCATCATCATTTTCAAACATTGCCATTAACATTACATAATTTGTTTTTTAAACCTGAGCTAACTTTTCGATTGTTTCTTTTTGTTTTTTGTAAAAATTTCTTTGGAGCTTGTTTTTGAACTTTGTTTTGAGATTGCTTTATTATTGATAAAATAGATTTGAATTTTGAATTATAATTTTCATAATGTGTTCTATTTCTTGATTTTGTGATGTCTTTATTTCTAGTTAACTTCAACGTTTTTTCCATGTTTGTGACTTGACTTTATTTAAAGTTATGTATAATACGTCGTGAAATTTGCTCTATCTTTTTAAGAATAATGAGTTCTTGCTTTCTTGGTGTTCTTATATTACGTTGGGTTTTCCAGTTGTTATTCTATGATTTGTTTATGTCTCTTTTATAAATTTTGGTTTTTGTTATGATTAGAAAATAAAAAAATGTTGTTTTGATGGTTGGGTTTTTTTGTTGATGTTGTGTGTGTGTTTTTTTACATGGATTTCAATAATATCATGTATATTTCTAGTATTTTGAAAATCATGTTGTATGAGTAAAACTATAGAGATTCCATCTCCCAATAACAATGGATTTTAATTGATTTAGAAAATCAACAAAACATAGATTTTTTGAATAACAATGGATTTCAAAAGGAATGTAAAAATCCTCAAATGAATAACAAGGAATTTGATTTAGAATTTAAGAATCCATTAACCAATAACAATGGAATCTTAAAATTTTAAGAATCTATATAAATCCAACAATGAATAACCCCCCTAAGTCAGAAAAATAAAAGGTATACGGTTCCTAAAAAGTATCTCAGTTTAATAAAGTTATTCGTTCAATAAAGTATCAAATTTGAAAGTATTATACCGATGGAAATAAAATGCCGTTATTTTCTTATTCCATATTAATTTGGGCATACTCAAACCCTAAATCGTTTTTCTCTCTCTTTCAAAAGGTTTTAGAAACATCCTTTTGCTTAAATCGAAATCATCTTCATTAAAAGTTTTTTGTGGTCTTAAGTAAACAAATTAAAAAAACATTAATGCATAAGAAAACATTAAGCACATGTTACATTTACTAGGATGGTACCCGCGCACGTGCGCGGGTATTACGTTTTTTAACAGATATTTTATCAATAGTATATATTTTTAACATAGATTATGTTTTTGTTGTTGTGCATTTTACATCCAAGGTTGCATGGTTTAAAATGGTCGAAACTTTTTGAATTGAAAGGACACTAAACCCTAATTTGGAAGCTTAAACCCTCATAATTGTATGTCAAATGTTGAATGATAGAAAATATTCAATTGGAAGAAACTCGTCGATTTGAAGAAGCAATAAACACTAATTTGGAAGCTTAAACCCTCACAATTGTATGTTAAATATTGAATGCTTTTGAAAAATTGATTTGACTAAAACTTATCGATGTGAAGGGACACTAAACCCTAACATGGGTAGCCGAAACCCACACAACAGCACGTAAACTATTGAACGATTTAAAATGATAGATTTAACTGAACTTGTCGATTTGAAAGGACACTAAAGACTAAAATAAGAGCATAAATACCCTCAGAAGAACGTAAAATACTAAATGAACTAAGACGCTCGCTATAAATACCCTCCGAAGAACGTAACCCTCACAAATATGCGTAATATGTTGAATTATTTATAATGGCCGAGTTGAATAACCGAGTTTATTCAAAGGGGCTATAAACCCTAGCATGAGAGTGTAAACCCTCACAAATGTATGTAAAATGTGAAGTATATTAAAATGGTCGATTTGAATAACCTCGTCGATTTGGAGGGGCACTAAAACCAAATATGAGAACCTAAACCCTCACAATTGTGTGTAAAATATTGAATAATTTAAAATAATAAATTTGATTAAACGTGTCGATTTTAAAGGCACTAAACAAAATATGGGAGCCTAAACCCTCAAAACTGTATGTAAACATTTAAATAATTTAAAATGGTCGATTTAAAATAATTTCGTCGATTTGGATTATATTATCGAATTTGAGGGCACTTAAACTAAACCCTAGTATGGAAGTTAAAGCTCATAATTGTGTGTAAAATATTGAATGATTTAAAATGTTTGATTTGACTAAACTCGTCTAATTTGAAGGGGCGCTAACCCCTAATATGAGAGCCTAAAGCCTCACAACTGTTTGTAAGATACTGAATGATTTAAAATGATCGACTTAGCTAAACTTGTCAATTTTAAGGGTCATTAAATCCTAATATGAGAGTCTAAACCCCCAAATCTGTATGTAAAATATTGAATGATTTAAATTGGTCGATTTGACTAAACTTGTCGATTGATATGTAATGTTGCTGAAAAAACTAAAGTGTTAATTTGATGTAGTTCTTAGTGAAAAATTCCGACTAATTATGAAAGTTCGGTTTCAGCTAGTTCATACCAGTCCATCAGTGGAAATGAGATGCATGAATAACTTAAACACAAACATATTTATTTCTTTTTATAAGTGAAAAATTCTACACTAAATTTGATTAAAGAAATATGTTTGTAAACACGAAGATGGATATCGAGTCGATGGCTCCAATTTAACACATTTTATAGTTTTAAAAAATTAAGGGTTACTAACCCTAATATATGAGCATATATAAACCCTTACAAATATACGTAAAATGATGTAAACAATTTTTACATTTACCAAATTAAGGTTTTGTACCCGCGCACAACACATTCATTAAACATTTGATAATTAAATATATACACGTAAACATAGGTTTATAGTAGACTTTTTATGACCAAATATTGGTTTGATAATTCTGTTTTTGTTGGATATCTATTTAGTTCGAAATTGAGTAAAATCGGCCGTTTTAAATCTATCAGTAGTTTTTATGGTTCACTTCATTTAAAGGGATTCTTGCAAAAATAGACCCCATTTGAAAGTCAATGACAAATATAAACCTCATTTTTGTCAAAATCATATTTTGCCACTTCTTCACATCTTAGCCCCTTTCTCCTTTGCTTATTCACGAAATTGCCATTATTTTTTAATTATCATTATTATTATTTGAAAATCAGAATAAATTGAAAAGACCAAAAAGGAAAATCAAACCTCTTATTTACGGATTTCCCATCATCTTCAAGATTTTCAAACACTATTAACAACCAAAATCAAGATTTCCATGCTTTGCCATCCATTTTTTCGTTCTTAAATCAAACATAATTCACATCAAAACTTCATTATCTTCAATTTCCTCTTCAATTTGATACACAAAACTCTATAATTTTTGTTTTACAAAGGTTTCTCTCATATCCTCATGTTCTCTTCTATTTTTTTCATATAAAACGGTTGGGTTTCTTCTTAATCGGTGAAATTCGAAGATTCCAGTGTTCGACGAAACTAAAAAACGAGTTTGATGGCGAAAAATCCAATTTTACTTGATTTTTCCAAATTTCAGATCTGGATCGCGAATGTAGACTTCAGATGAAGTCTGTAAGTCAACTCAAAGGTTAGATTAGAAATTGACTTTTTGTAAAAATATATGAAGTAGACTTCATCTAAAGTCTACGCTTTTTCCTTTGGAAACAAAAAAAGCAAGTGTAGACATAAAATGAAGTCTACGTAAAGTGAGGTTAGATTTGCATTTGACCAAAACTTTGACTTTTTAGAGTAGATTTTATGTGAACCCTACTCAAAGAAGACTTCATATGAACTCTACTTTGTAAAAAATTTAGGTCATTTTTGCATTTGACTGAATTTTGACTTTTAGGTGTAAACTTCATTTGAAGTCTACTTTGAGCGAGAATGTTAGTTTTGCATTTGACCATAATTTCGAACATTTGATCAGGAATTTTTTTTTTTTGTAGACTTTAAATGAAGTTTACGTTGTAGTAGACTTCAAAAAAAGTCTACAATTAGAGATTTTGGTCAACTGCAAAAGTAACCTGTTTTCCGGACTAGACTTCTAATAAAGTCTACAACATCAAGTAGACTTCAAATGAAATCTACTCTTAAAAGTTAAACTTTGGTCAATTGCAAATGTAACCCTGTACTTTTTGTGTAGACTTACCATAAAATCTACTTTATGGTGTAAACTTTATATGAAGTCTGCGAAATTTTGACGATTTTCCGCGTCTCCTTGTAGACTTTAAATGAAGTCTACATTAGAAAGTCAAACATGAGTCAATTGCAAAACTAAACCCCTCGAGTTTGTAGACTTCAAATGAAGTCTATCTTTCAAAAGTCAAAGTTTTGGTCAATTGCAAAACTAACCTCACTTTAACGAAGTAGACTTTGTATAAACTCTACTTTCGTTGTAGACTTCATATGAAGTCTACTCCGTGATAGCCGTAATTGAAAAACTACACCCCTTACTTTTGTAGACTTCATTTGAAATCTACGTTGGAGACTTCATTCGAAGTCTAAGTTGTAGATTACGGACGAAGCCTACAAATGAAAGATTAATAAAAGTGCATTTAAATCTTTTTAATAAGTAATTTTTCAAACATTTTTGTTTACACATGTCTAGGAGTTTATCTGTTTAGTTATGTATGAGTTGGACATATTTAGGTTTAATATTTAGGGGATAAATCACTTTTCTTATGTGGTGACTACTTAGCTTAATTGTGGAGACTTTATCTGAAGTCTATGAAAACCAAACAAAGACATATGAATACTGAATTTTTATGATTTCGTATGTGTTATATGAACAATACGAATGTATAAAATCTAATCACCTCATCTATAAAATTCTACTAACAGAATTTATATATTTTTAACAACCCAATTTTGTCTTTGTTTGGTTTTTGATCAAACGTTTTCGGTAAACTATACGAAT
The DNA here is from genome assembly GCA_900128785.1 of Arabis alpina. NCBI lineage: Eukaryota > Viridiplantae > Streptophyta > Magnoliopsida > Brassicales > Brassicaceae > Arabis > Arabis alpina. Next base: position 20,166,111 of record LT669791.1, read on the forward strand.
TTTGGGTTTGGTTCTTCTAAGTCATATAACTAAATAAGCTAAATAAAGTGTTTGTTTATGTTTTAGTGAGAGGACTAAACAAATAGTCATGTAGAAAGACTGAAATGCACCGTTTTTTTTGTTACAAGTGACATACTAAGCAACCGTACCCTATTAGTGTATCTTTAGTGACAAGAACTTGCATGTAACAAAAAAGTTAGAAACGGAAACATGTGTTGTATGTTGTGAAATCAGTGTACGAATAACTTGTTTTGTAGAATTTGTGTTTTTAAAGTGACTCATTACTTTTACAAAAAAATGAAATCTAAAGAATCTAGCAGATTTTCTTGATTTTTCTCTTTCTTTTTCTTCACCATGCGTCCTAACTCCTAAGCGATCAACAAAGATTTGGCCAGAGGGATCATAGGCACATCGGATTGTTCTTCACCATGTGTCCTAATTGATCATTCAAGCAAGAAAAAACAAGAGGATTTAATAAAAACACATTTGTTGCTCTGTAAATCAAAAGCATTATTGAGTGAGAACATGGAATATTAGGGAAACCAGAAATTGCATACCTTATTGAGACAAGGACCAAGAAGCGAGGAATCTGTTTAATAACATTTTCATATCCCACGAACGTACAGTATTAAACTTTAGATAAGTTTTATGTTTTTGCTATCATAGCCTCCACATAGTTTGGTGGAACACCTAGTATAATACAATTAGGCTGCGTACCCTATCGGTATCCTCATCAATAGTTTCCGAATGTCCCTCTGAAAATCAAAGACAAATATCATCAATAAGCTTCATACAACAATCAAACAATAAAGAAATGCAAACACCAAAGAAAAGTCAAAGAGATGAAGAAGAACTTAGATGACTTAGATGAGCCAAACCCAAAATTCATATAGATTAAAAGTGCCACTTAAGTTAAACCGCGTAAAACAATGAGGGTCAGATTCACAACTGTAACACAACACAAACACGAGCAAACATCAAAAGTTAGTTCTAGAAAACAAGAACTAAATACCCAGAGTATGATTAAACCAGACCATTTGATGAAAATATACTAAGTTGAATAGGAATTGGAGATATCTACTTGCTCTTCCCAGTAATTCTATCAGTTTCATCATGAATCTCCTTGCGAACCATAGTTGCAACGAACACTTTCAACTACAGTCTTGAGCAGACACATACATTCATACAGAACTTAACCAGGCATAAAATGTTAAAAGTACATACCGAAACCTACGAGTTGTCTTCTAGGAAGATGGAGAAACGCTGTATAGTCCTCTATCCCATCTTCAGTCTTATGAAGATGCAAAACCAAAGGCCGTCTCGTAACGGTACCTACAAAAACAATACTTCTTCCTCAAAATCAAAAGCTCAAAATCCTTGCTTATTACAAAAAGGAAAAGAGGTTAAGAATTTCACAAACCGGATCCTCTAAGAAGAAGATCTCTACCAACTATGCTCTCAAAACAGAAGATTTTCATAACTCTGCATAGAGTTGAAAGAGTCAAATCTAGACGACGACAACAAACTATTTATAGGTTTAGTAAACAGAGAAACCAAACATAATCAAAGAAAACGGAAGAAACGGTGTGTCAAACTAACCTTGATGTTGGAGAGAAGAACATGAGACTCTAGAAACCAAGTTGGGTTTATCTCGCTTGAGGAATCTGCAGCCTCAGTGATGGTATTGTCTGATGAGGTACCTCATGTCTCTGCAAATGACACGATGGTTGAGATGTTGTAATGTCAAATAGGAACATAGCAAAATCGAAAAAGGATCTTAATTTCTTCAAGGAACACAGATTTGAGACACAAACAGAACGAAGAAATACCTTAGTATGTTCTGTAGAAGACCATGGATCTGCGTATTCGACCTTGCTTTAGAATAGGCTGCTAGTCGACGTAGATGGACGAGATCTGTGGAGGCTTTGAGTGGTTCCAACTGCTAACGAAATAGAGAGATTAGACAAGATACAAACTATGGACTAAGAGAAGAAGAGAAAAGAGATGTCGGTGGCTAACCTTTATGGAAGCGGCGGCGAGATAAAGATCATAGAGATGAGGGAAGGTGGAGGGAGTGGAGAGAGGTCGAGCGCCGTCAGAGAAAGAGAGAGAGAGTCGATGTGTTTTTTAACAAAATTAGGGTTACTGCAATAAATTTCGTTTATATATGGAGCCAAAAATATTCGGTTAGGTTAAAATTTCAGTTTAGCAGACTTCCTTTAAAGTCTACGAAACCCTAAACTCTAAACGAAACCCTAAACGCTATGTAAACTTGACATGGAGTCTACAAACCGTTGTAAACTTTTTTCAAAGTCTACATTCTGAAAACCAAAATCGATTAATCTCAATACATTATTCAAAAACCTAAATAATAACTTGTATCAAACACTAAAACATTCAATATATTCAGAATTTAATATTTTGACGCTGATTTTACATTTTTACTATACAAATTAGAAACCCTAAATGTCAAAACATGTTTTTTACTTGTAATGTCAAACCATTAACCATATTTGAAACACGTAACTCGGAAACATGCGCAAAATAACATACATAACTCAAATTTAACATCATCTTATAGTTAACTCAACTTTAAAAATCGAACAGTACTCTATAATTTATAAATTGTTGTTTACCCTAAACCCTAAATCATATATATAATACGAATCCATAATACTAAACCACTACAACCATAAACTCATCAACTATTACAACAATAAACTCATACAACTTATAATAGCTACCAAGATATGACATTATATCAATATCTAAACGAATAGGTTATAGAGTAATACTTGGTAACTCATGTACTTCTTTAGTAGACTTTCTTCCATTTACAATTACATTTTCTAATTTCTCTTTGTTGGTTTCTTTCTTTCAATTTTATGAATTTTTTTGTTTGGAACTTCACATTTGTTTATAGTTTGGTCATTCATAAACAAATTTAATCAAAATATTTTTTGTTAATTTATAAATTTAAATTTTGAAAGATATCATAGAGTAGACTTCGTTTGCCGTCTACTATGTAGACTTCTAACTCAAGTCCACATAGTAGACTTCTCTATAACGTTGTAGACTTCGCAAGGGATAAAACAATAATTATGCTAGCGAATTTTTGTTTGGTCATTAAGGTTGTTCTGGTCATTAAGGTTGTTCTGGTCATTTCACTATCCCCTTGGGTTACTTTAGCCAAACATCACCTAAGGGGTCCACATTTGCAATAAAAAAATTTTTGGGTCATTTTTAGCAAATTATAACTCACAAGATTACGACATGTGTCATTGTTAGTTTAGATTTTGACATGTGTCACTTATATAAAATATATTATTTGTGTATTAATTTTAAAAGTATAATTTCCATTTTTTAAATAAAAACTATTAATTCGAAAAGGTTAGAGGAGAAATTTAAAAGTAGGAAATAGAAAAAATCTATGTAAGATTCAAAATGTAAACAAAATGAAGAATAAAATTATTTATGTATTGATTATTTATATAGTGTAATTTCCATTTAAAAAAAAATGGAAATTATTAAATAAAAAAAGTTAGAAAAATAAAAACTTAGAAACTGGAAATATATGTAAGATTTAAAATGTAAAAAAATTTGGAAGAATAAGATTGATGTTTATTATAAAATAGATTCAATTTTAAATTATATAAGATTTCAAATATGCTTTTGGAATCTTTTCCATCATTTAGAGAGATTATTTTTGGATTTATGGTTTATTTGAACCAATTTCTATTTTTTAACTTATGGTTGATAAAATTATTAGTTTATAATAAATAAACGGGGGTTTAATATATAAAGTAACAATTCGATACAAACAATTGATTTCAATATCCATATTATGCGGGTGCTAATCTAGTAAATAATAAAACATTTGTATTATAACCAATATATAAGATAATACTGAAAGTAGTTATGAAAACTATTCTTGGATAACAGAAAATTGATTAACTTAGGATTAGTATTATCACAATATAAAACTATTTCATTTTGGAGAAGCATACTTATGAGCCTAACAATGAGACAAAAATATCACTTATTCATACTTTTCTATGGAATATATTATTCCACATGCACGCAAAGCTACGTTCATGCCATCAGTCATGCATGCCATGGGCGGGACGGACAACATAGAGACTAAGAAATTATTAAATTTGTGTCATGTAAAATATTGATACATAAACCAACAAAAAGCTGAGACACTGCCATCCATTAACCCAATGAAAGAGGAAATTGAGAGCTTCAAAACTAATCCAAAGATCAAAATCTTCCTTTGGAAAATCCTAAGTAACGCATTACCAGTGGTGGATCTTGCCAACAGAAGAGGTATGAAGCTGGATTCTAGATGCCAACTTTGTGGTTTGGAAGGAGAGTCCCTTAACCATGTGTTCTTCTCTTGTTCTCTAACCCGTCAAATTTGGGCTATATCCGGAGTTCCTTGTCCTGAAAATGGTTTTCATGAGCAAGCCATTATGCATAATTTCTCCTACTTGTTAAAGACTCACAAGAATTTTGAGATTCCTTTGGATGTAAGGAAGCTCATACCTTGGTTGTTGTGGTATATATGGAAGAATAGAAATGGGTTTCTCTTTGAAGGAAAACTGTTTTCTGCAGGGGAGGTGGTCAAGAACGCGGCTGAAGAGAGGGATCAGTGGAACATGGCACAAGTCATAGTGGAATCTGAAGTGGTTATAGAGGAGGAAGAAAGTTCTGTCTCTATGAAAAAATGGCATAAACCTCCTGATGATTGGAAGAAATGCAATGTGGGGTTTGCTTGGGCAAAAAAGAAACAGATGGTGGGTGCAGCTTGGGTTTTGCGTGATAAGAATGGGTGTGTCCTGCTTCACACTAGAAGATGTTTTAAAGAAGAGGGCACAATTGATGATGCTAAACTTAAAGTGGTCTTATGGACTCTTGAATGCATCAGTTTTCACAAGTTAGACCATGTTATTTTTGCTTTGGAGATATCAGAGTTGGTTGAAGCTGTGAATAGGCCGAGTGCGTGGCCGTCTTTTGGGTATCAAGTGGGAGAGATAACGAATGCTTTGGACCGTTTTACCTCTTGGAAGATCATGAAGGAACAAAAGGAAGCAAATAGAGGAGCATCTCTCATAGCTTTAAGTGTGATCAAGGAGGACCGAACACAATCTTATGTTGCGGCTAACTTTCCCTTATGGTTACAAGAATTGTTTGTGAGTGAGAGTGTTTAATCCTCTTTGTTGTTGGTCCTCATTTTTGGTGTATAGGTAGTGCACAAATTGGTCTTTAGGACCCTTTTGGTTACTTGTGGTGTAATCCTACGGTTTGTGTAGGGGTTGAAGAAGCTTGTAAATGTTAAACCTTCTTGGTATTGAAATACACGAATCATTCAGATGAAAAAAAAAAAACCAATATGATTCAAGAATGTAACTTAAACCACCACGGTAACAAATAGCTTCTTTATTTCTTCTCATTTTGCATATAATGTCTTTCACCATTTCCGCTAACTCTTTTGCCTTATTCTCCTCTCTTCTCCAACCATCACTATCACTTTCTTTACCGCTTTCTCCACTTTCTCTCTGCCAGTGAAGTCTCCAACATATTTCCTCTTCTTATCCACTCCCACACTCATCCCTGTTTTCTTGTGTCACCAATTTGTTGTTGTAGAATTGCACCGCTCACGGGCCATGTCACCATTGGAAGGCCCGATGTTACACCTTTGAATTCCATCCTCAATGCGTAAAAGATCCGCCAGTTGCTTATCAATCCTTTCCCTTTCTTCCATGTTCAAACCCTTCTGGTGGCCACTCTTCTTTCTCTCATGCTCACATAAAAACCAAGCAATCTTTTGTATTTCATTCAAATTTTATTTGCTAATTATTGTAAATCACAAAGAAAACAAAACTGTACTTGCATTTAAATCATGCAACCTAAAAAGGAATACATGTCACATGTAAAATATGATGGCTAACATGTAACATGAATAATAACAGGTTTGATTGAAATGACCCAACCTGTTTTTTTTAAAAAATATTAAACCCTTGGTCTCGGACTAGCATTCACATAAATGCTATCCTCAACAACCAAGCAAAACAACATAGTCAAACTACAGCGGATAACCAACAAAATAAACCAACAAAACAATTCCATTAAAATACCAATCCGGTTCAACAACAAATTCCAAATCAAGAGGTTCCACAAAACCAGCAACCTAACAGCCGTTCTAAAATAATAACAGCTATAAACACACAGCACGAAACCGAGACCCTAGATCATCTCCCTCTTCGTTGCCATGATTCCACGATCACAATTTGCCTTTACCTGCATTACATAGAAAAAAGAGATGCGTGAGTATTATCACAAATACCCAGTGAGACAGTCATCCCATCTACGACTGCGCACTCAGACGCGATGGATCCGCTCAGGCAACATACAATAATCAGCACACAAACACAAGAACACGGCTCAACCACAGCCATTCCGACAGGCTGTCGATCGACACTACCACTAGGTGTCGATCGACACCTTCTGCATGTGCCTGTCGATCGACACACCCTCTAGGTGTCGATCGACAGCACCTCACATACCTGTCGATCGACAGACCCAAAGGTTGTCGATCGACAGCACCTCAACTGACCTATCGATCGACACAACCTCTAGGTGTCGATCGACAGCCTCGTGTTGATCTGTCGATCGACACACCCAGTGGTTGTCGATCGACAGGCCTTCGCAGATTCATGGGAAATCGATCATTATCCTTTCGGATCGATTCCTCCTCTGCGTTAACACGAAACCTGCACGAAAACCACAATCCAAACACAACAAACACAATTCACAGTCTCAAACAAACATCACAAGATCAAATCACAAGATTCCAAACCTATCACCAATCAACCCTAACGAATCCACCGGCCCAGAAGCCATGGTCACGCACTCACCTTGAATTAATCGGATAGAAACTGGTAGAATGGAGGCTAGACACGAATCCACGACAATCTCCACGAGAAAACTAATCCAAATTACTCAAGAAACGAAACCCTAATTCCCAAAGACTCACATGAACCAGAGAACTCCTCTCAAACTCCGTCTGCTGATTTTTGGGACTTTACTTCGCTCAAATGCGGCTAAAAATCCTTAAATACGAAGCCCTAGGGTTTCCTAAACCGGCCCGGTCTAATCGAACGATATAAATCGAACCAGAAAACCGACCAATTTAAGTACCTGTCGATCGACAGACACTAGGTGTGTCGATCGACTGCCCCTAAGAGCCCTGTCGATCGACAGATGCCACGTGTGTCGATCGACAGCCCCTCCATTTTTCTCAAAAATGGTTCACGGGCGTTACAATTCTCCCCCACTAAAACTGGATTCGTCCTCGAATCCTCAACACTACCCACTAAGCTAACCCTTGGCCAACCCACCAGTAACACTGGAGACTACATCTCCCAGACCCTCTCGAGGCTGACATCTGTCCTATGCACATAGACCCGTCTCAGACATTGATTGCCCATAGCTCATAACTCATAACCACCATCTAGCTCTCGGGGTCGTCACCCCTCAGCCCTCGGTGTCTAGTATCAACCCACCTCAGTCCGCGCAGTCCTGACGGTGTTTGATACTCAACCATCTCCACACCTCAACCCATCAAGACACACAGTCTATCAAGCTCTCGGTATGCAGGGATCTCACTATCCCTGGAGAGACGCATCTCTCAAAGATCTGCCAGAGGTCGCAACCTCCCAAACTATCTCCATACCCTCACGCTCTCAGTCCTCGCAGTCCTGACGAACGATCGGTATACAGGGAACCCACTGTCCCCCGGAGAGACGCATCTCTCAAGATCTACCGTAGACTCATCTCCAAGAAAGAACCAATGTCTATCTCTGAGCTATGCAATCAATTCCTAACGTCTATAATGCACCTCTGACCGGAACTACCTCCTAAGGTCTCACATGATAACTTCCATTTCGAGGTTCTCTAAACACAAACACATGACTCTCAAAGTTAAAACATAAGAATTCACATCTCATTCAACTGGAAAATGTCATAATCATTACAACTTAATGAAAATACAAAATCCACAACCAAAAACCTCACCACACACGGTGATCACAATACAAAACTGAAACTGGAAACCACCAAGAAAAACGAATGCACTCCTCGGCTTGTTTCTCGAACCACTTCTTGAACTTCGTTTTCATCTTTGCCTCTGGTTCCCAAGTCTCCTCCTGAATACCGTCACAGTCCCACAAGACTCTCAACAGCGGCACTCTCTTCCGGCGCAGAATCTTGATACTTCTCTCAAGAATCCTAACCGGCCTCATCCCAACAGTCAGATTAGGCTGAAGATCTGCAGGAATCTTCACTGCTACCTGCTCAGAAGCATGCAAGCATCTCCTGAATTTCGAAACATGAAACACATCATGGAATTTCTCCATAATCGGAGGCAGCTCCAACCGATAAGCAATTGGTCCCACACGTTCCACAACCCGGAACAAACCCATGTACCTCGTACTCAGCTTATCCTCGGATATGGACCTGTTCAGACCCCGCATCATAGCCATCTTGAGATAAACTCGATCTCCGACTGCAAACTCCAACTCTTTCCTTCTCCTATCGGAATAACTCTTCTGCCGATCCTGAGCCTCTTTCATGTTCAGTTTCACAACACGGATCTTCTCCGTCGTCTCCTGAACAAAATATGCCCCAAAGATACTCCCCTCCCCCACTTGGGTAAAACACAGCGGAGTACGACATGGCCTCCCATACAACGCCTCAAAAGGAGCCATACCGATACTCGCCTGAAAGCTGTTGTTATATGCGAACTCCACCAAACTCAAGTGATCCACCCAATGACCACCCCAATCTAGCACGCACATCCTCAACAGATCTTCCAGTGTCTGAATCGTCCTTTCGGACTGCCCATCCATCTGCGGATGATTAGTTGTACTCATGTGCACCTTAGTACCCATCTCAGCCTGAAAAGCTCTCCAGAACACTGAAGCAAACCTCGGATCTCTATATGACACAATGCTCGCTGACACACCATGCAACCTCACAATTTCCTTCACATACTTCTTAGCCAAGACCTCAGCTCCATTCGTCTTCTTAATGGCCAGAAAATGTGCTGACTTAGTCAAACGATCCACAATCACCTAAATCGCGTCATAGGTCCGAGAAACCGGCAACCCTACCAAAAAATCCATAGTGATCATGTCCCACTTCCACTCTGGAATGGGTAAACTCTGCAATAAGCCACTAGGAACCTAATGCTCAGCCTTCACCAGCTGACACACGTTGCACGTTGCCACCCAATCCGCCACATTTCTCTTCATCCCGACCCAATGATAGTACCGTTTCAGATCCCGATACATCTTAGTCGGTCCCGGATGAATCGAAAACTTACTCGCATGAGCTTCTCTCAGAATTTCCTACCTCAAGTCCTCATATTTAGGTACACAGACTCGTCCATGCACTAAGATAGTCCCGTTAGCAGAAATCTGATATTCGAAACCAACAGCCTTGGAGAGATCTAACAACACCTGATCCTTCTCTTGAGCTACTCGAATCCTGCTCAAAAGATCCGTCTGATCCGCTACCGCTAACCCCAACGGCTCCTCTGAAGAAACACACAACCTCAAAGTACTCAACATACTCACAAGATTCTCCACATCTCGCTCCTGAGATGAATCATACCGCCTTCGACTAAGAGCATCTGCCATAGTGTTAGTCTTACCCGAATGGTAAACAATGTTCAGGTCATAATCAGCCAACAACTCCGACCATCTCCTCTGTCGTACATTCAAATTCTGCTGATTAAAAATGTACTTCAGATTATGATGATCAGTGAACACCTGAACTCTGCAACCATACAGGTAAGACCTCCAGATTTTCAACGCGAAGATCACTGCAGCCAACTCTAAGTCATGAACAGGATAATTGCCCTCATGCTTCCTCAACTGCCTCGAAGTATAAGCAATCACCTTACCTTGCTGCATCAGCACACAACCCAAACCAACTCCCGAAGCATCTGTGTACACCACATAAGGCTCACCCGGTTTAGGCAACGCCAATACTGGTGTACTAGTCAACATCGTCTTCAGCTTCGCGAAACTCAGGTCACAATCAGCAGACCACACGAAAGGAACATCCTTCCCGTCAGCTTCGTCATAGACTGAACCATACTCGCAAAACCTTTGACGAATCTCCAATAATAGCATGCAAACCCAAGAAAACTCCTGATGTCAGTTGCATTCCTCGGTCTAGGCCAATCTCGGATAGACTCAATCTTTGCTGGATCTACAGAAACTCTTTCTGCAGAAACGATGTGATCCAAAAATCACATCTCTCTCTGCCAGAAACTGCATTTACTCAACTTCTCAAACAACTTCTGTTCCCGCAACTTCTCCAGAACTCTCCTCAGATGCACCTCATGCTCCTCAAGACTCTTCGAATACACCAGAATATCATCGATGAAGATAATTACGAACTCAGCCAGATACTCCTGGAAAACTCCGTTCATCAACCTCATAAATGCCGCAGGTGCATTCGTTAACCCGAATGGCATAACTACAAACTCAAAATGCCCATACCGAGTCCTAAAATCCGTCTTCCGAACATCTGCTTCGTCGATCGGAATTTGGTGGTAACCGGATGCCAAGTCAATCTTGGAGAACCAAGTAGCCCCTCTCAACTGGTCTAACAACTCATCAATTCGCGGAAAAGAATACTTGTTCTTCACAGTGACTCAGTTAAGCCCTCGATAATTGATGCACAACCGGAAACTACCATCTTTCTTCTTCACAAACAACACCGGTGCTCCCCACGGTGAAGTACTCGGTCTAATAAAACCCTTCTCCAACAATTCCTCCAACTGCTTCTTCAGTTTAGCCAACTCTGCTGGAGCCATTCGATAAGGTGCCTTAGACAACGGCGTCGTTCCGGGCTCTAACTCAATCGTGAAAGAATCACACCGAGACGGCGGTAATCCCTGCAATGACTGAAAGACATCTTCGAAATCCTGAGCAACCCGAATATCTCTCACAGCAACCCCATCAACAGCCTCTGGCATTACAATCGTGGCCAGGTAAGCCTCGCAACCCCTCTCTATCATCGCCTCAGCCTGGACAAGAGAGATCACAAGACTACCTGAAGTCGGTCTCACTCCTTGGTAAACTAACCTATCACCTTCACGTTCAAATACCACTCGACCCCGGTGACAATCCAGATGAACTCTGTACCGATTCAACCAATCCATCCCCAGGATAACATCGTACAACTCCACCGGACTAATCACCAAGTCTGCTGGCCCAACTCGCCCGCTACCAAAATATCCACATCCTTCGCCCGACCATGAGTTGCCAGATATTCTCCTCCAGCAACCATAACCGGTCCAGTCCGATCACCAGCGTCACTCCGGATACCACTTCTCTCAGCATGATCCGGAGTAATGAAGCAATTCGATGCTCCCGAATCAAACAACATGTGGGAATCACACCCACCCACAAACAAGGTCCCTCCACAAATCCCATGTGCTAAGCAACCTAACTTTCTATCACAGGCAAACAATCCAAACAACCACCAAGAAATTCTACACTACTGAAAGTTTACCTGTGATCGGCCTCGAGCTCGGCTCACCCGGCGCTGCAATAGCCGGCGGACGCTGCATTGCCGCGATCTGGTCCAAAGGCTGCACCGCCCCAAACTGAGCTACTGGCTGGACCACTGCCACTGCCAACGGCTGCAACTTCGGACAGTTTGGCCTGATGTGCCCCGACTCTCCACACTGATAGCACGTTCGAGCCGCTCGAAACTTACTCTGCTTCGGGCAACTCGCCCTCTTGTGGTATAAACTACTACAAACATAACAACCTCGGCCACTCTGACCCGATCTCGAAGTGTCTTCCCACTTCCTGTTCTGTCCCTGCGCAGGCTTGCCGCCCTTACTAGGACCCGCCCGCTGAGGCCTCCGAGGCTGAACAGCTGGAACAACAACCGCAGCCTGCTCCCTCAGATCCTCCTCGATCTGTGCAGCCACCTCTACCAACTCCACTCTACACCCGAACCTGATGCCTCTGCACCGAGTCCGCAAATCTGGTCGTAGTCCTCGCAAGAACCTCCGAACCTGAGCCTGCTCATCCTCCAAGCTCTTACCAGCATAACCCAAGAGTCTGTTAAACTCCATGTCATACTCACGGACAGACATCGCTCCCTGAGCCAAATCCAAGAACCTCGCCTCCAAACGACCCAACGCCTCCTGAGGAAAGAACTTGGAGTTGAACTCCGTCACAAAATCTGACAACGACATCACTGTCCCAGCCCATCTAGCTGCCACACTCCTCCACCAGAGGTGTGCATCACCGTCCAAATAATGGACCGCCAAGTCTACCATGTATCCCTCTAGACACCTAATCGAGCGAAAGTTCCGCTCCAACCTCATCCTCCACTCATCAGCCTCCTCAGGCTTCACACTTCCCGCAAAAGAACCAGTACCGATCCTCTGCATCTGTTCCATCATACAGATATATGACGAAACGTCATCAGCAACCGCAGCCCTCGGCTGCACCTCTGCCACTCGTGGCAACACTAGAGCCTGCACTAGCACCGCACCCGGTAACCGCTCCAACAACTGTCTCAGCAGATCAGCCAGATGATCATCTCCAGCCTGGGCTACACCTGCGGCCACGACCGCACCCCCAGCTGCGCCAACACCACCAGCCTCAACGGGACCCAAACCAGCCCCTACAGGACCCACACCGTCCCCAACAGGACCCACACCGGCCCCCACACTGCAGTCACACTGGCGGTCTGACCATCATGCATCGCCTGCTGAACTGGCACAGGCCCACGCGCGGAACTCTGAGCCTCACTCAAGACTGGCTCCTCAACGAGTCCACAACCTCTGCCTCGGCCTCCATGCCCACGTCCTCTAGTAGTCCTAGCCATCTCACTGCACTCACAAGCAGACCAACTAAGCACTAGAAAGACCAATCACACAACACAATCAACACTTACCGTGAAATCTCTTTGAAGGCTCGAAGGAAGATGATCTAGAACCCCCAAACTCACAGAATTGCAATTTACCAAATTCAATCCTAGCAGTTCTAGCCCGTCCTAAATCCGTAAGGGCTCTGATACCAAACTGAAATGACCCGACCTGTTTATTTTTTTAAAATATTAAACCTTTGGTCTCGGACTAGCATTCACATAAATGCTATCCTCAACAACCAAGCAAAACAACATAGTCAAACTACAGCGGATAACCAACAAAATAAACCAACAAAACAATTCCATTAAAATACCAATCCGGTTCAACAACAAATTCCAAATCAAGAGGTTCCACAAAACCAGCAACCTAACAGCCGTTCTAAAATAATAACAGCTATAAACACACAGCACGAAACCGAGACCCTAGATCATCTCCCTCTTCGTTGCCATGATTCCACGATCACAATTTGCCTTTACCTGCATTACATGGAAAAAAGAGATGCGTGAGTATTATCACAAATACCCAGTGAGACGGTCATCCCATCTACGACTGCGCACTCAGACGCGATGGATCCGCTCAGGCAACATACAACAATCAGCACACAAACACAAGAACACGGCTCAACCACAGCCATTCAGACAGGCTGTCGATCGACACTACCACTAGGTGTCGATCGACACCTTCTGCATGTGCCTGTCGATCGACACACCCTCTAGGTGTCGATCGACAGCACCTCACATACCTGTCGATCGACATATCCAAAGGTTGTCGATCGACAGCACCTCAACTGACTTGTCGATCGACACAACCTCTAGGTGTCGATCGACAACCTCGTGTTGATCTGTCGATCGACACACCCAGTGGTTGTCGATCGACAAGCTTTCGCAGATTAATGGGAAATCGATCATTATCCTCTCGGATCGATTCCTCCTCTGCGTTAACACGAAACCTGCACGAAAACCACAATCCAAACACAACAAACACAATTCACAGTCTCAAACAAACATCACAAGATCAAATCACAAGATTCCAAACCTATCACCAATCAACCCTAACGAATCCACCGGCCCAGAAGCCATGGTCACGCACTAACCTTGAATTAATCAGATAGAAACTGGTAGAATTGAGGCTAGACACGAATCCACGACAATCTCCACGAGAAAACTACTCCAAATTACTCAAGAAACGAAATCCTAATTTCCAAAAACTCATAGGAACGAGAGAACTCCTCTCAAACTCTGTCTGCTGATTTTTGGGACTTTGGTTCGCTTAAATGCGGCCAAAAATCCTTAAATACGAAGCCCTAGGGTTTCCTAAACCGGCCCGGTCCAATCGAACGACATAAATCGAACCAGAAAACTGACCAATTTAAGTACCTGTCGATCGACAGACACTAGGTGTGTCGATCGACACACCTAGTGTCTGTCGATCGACTGCCCCTAAGAGCCCTGTCGATCGACAGACACCACGTGTGTCGATCGACAGCCCCTCAATTTTTCTCAAAAATGGTTCACGGGCGTTACATTGATGGTCGATGACACTTTCGAAGCCCCAAGCCTATCTTGCGATTCTTAAATTTAAACTTCAAGATTATACTCCTTCACCATAATCTAACACAAACACAAAAGCTTAATCACTTAAAACGCTTGGTAATGCCTTTTTGGTCATTTACTGATGCCTATTTGAATAGGTTTGGAAAGTGATGGAGACGATTGTGGCTAAGATCGGATCTGTGACGTTAAAGAATAATAGATTTAAGATTCACTCTTGGATTTTCACCAAAGAACACATGTACATGGAGGAAAGGGTTTGGTGCTTACCTTACGGTGATGGCGGTTGTGGATTCTAACAACAGGTTCCAACAACGATCGCAAATCTTATATTCAAATTCTAAAGCTTATCTAACATGTCACAAAACCTACGAACACAAAAAGCAAAATCATATCAATAACGAAATAAAACAAAACAAATAGCCAATCAAAAAAGTATATAGCATAAAGATTAAAGAAAAAATAATCGATATGAATAAACTAACAAAAAATGACATACAAATAAGCAAATTTATGAAGAAAGGAAAAAGGTAATTATGTTAAAAAGTAATGATATTTTCGATAATGAAACAAACAACATGGTATATATAAGCCTCAATCTCGTTTTTTGGTGGACATGCGAACTAACCAAATTATTAAAAATAAATTTATGATATTCACAAACCAACCTACGAAAGAAATCACTGAAAAAAAGATACGGAGAGCCAAGTTCCGATCAGATCTTGAATCCAAAACCATACCTTATGGAATCGGCAAAAACTGAAAAATAAAAGAAAACAAATTTGATTTTTAATATTACATAGAGAACCTACATGAGTCTCAAAACATGTAACTTTAAGCAAACGAATGAAAGATGGTTAGTAAAACAATATAGCATCGAAATCAAAGAAAAAGAAGAAATAAGAGCAATAGAAACGAAAACAAAGAAGAAGAATAAATAGGGATTCTTGCTAATATAGACTATTTTTTGTGGTCAATGACAAATGTAGACCCTTTTTATCCATTTTCATATTTTGTCATTTCTTTACAAATCAATCTCTTTATCCTTTAAATAATCACCAAAATGCCATTATTTCTTAATTAATTTTGTTTTTATAAAAAAACCAGAATAAATGTAAAAGACCAAAAACAAAAATCTGACCTCCTAATTACGAAATTGCCATCATCTTCAATATTTTCATTCACCATTAACAACCAAAATCAAGCTTTCAAAGCTTTTCCATCCGCTTTTTCTTTCTTAAATCCAACATATTTCATGTTAAAACTTCATTATCTTCAATTTCCTCTTCAATTTGATCCTCAAAACTCTATAATTTTTTTATTATAAAAGTTCCACTCACAACCTCATGTTCTCTTATAGTTCTTGCATATAAAATGGTTGGGCTTCTTCTTAATTGGTGCAATTCGAAGTTTCCGGTGTTTGACGAAGCTCAAAAATGAGTTTGACGGCGAAAAAAACCAAATTTTCTTAATTTTTCTAAATTTCAGATCTGAATCGCGAATGTAGACTTCATCTGAAGTGTACAAGTCAACACAGAGGTTAGATTTGCAATTGACCATTTTTGAAAATATCTTAAGTAGACTTCACCTAAAGTCTACATGTTCTCCTTTGAAAACAAAAAAACGCAGGTGTAGACTTCATTTGAGGTCTTCATAAAGTGAGGTTAATTTTGCATTTGATCACAACTTTGACTTTTTAAAGTAGATTTCAATAAAGTCTACTCAAAGAATACTATATATGAACTCTACTTCGTAAAAAAATTAGGTCAGTTTTGCATTTGACTGAACTTTGGCTTTTACGTGTAAACTTCATTTTATGTCTACTTTTAGAAAGTCAAAGATCTGGTCAATTGCAAAACTAACCTCACCTTAGCATAATAGACTTCAAATGAAGTGTACAATTGTTGTAGACTTTAGTGGAAGTTTACTCTGCAATAGCAATAATTGCAAAACTACACCCCTCACTTTTGTAGACTTCATTCGAAATCTACGTTGGAGACTTCATTCAAAGTCTACGTTGTAAACTACGGACAAAGTCTACAAACGAAAGATTAGTAAACGTGCATTTAAATCATTTTAGAAATGAATTTTTTAGAAATTTTTGTTCTCACATGTCAGGGAGTTTATTTGTTTAATTCTATATGAATTGGACATGTTTAAATTTAATATTTAAGGGATAAATCACTTTTCTTATTTGGTGAGTACTTAGCTTAATTGTGGAGACTTCATTTGAAGTCTACTCGGCATAGAATTTGGAAGAAATCTACATCTTAATGTTTACTAAAAATTCACTATTCATGTGTGATGAATTTGTATGATTTTATTTTTTCCAAATATGTGATATATGAACAATATAAATGTATAGAATCTCGAAGCTTACATAGTCTCTAAATCGAATATCATCGTTTTCGTCTCTAGTAAAAGAATATTTGAATTTTAACACAAGTATGTGTTTTGTGTAATCATAAATCCAAATAAAATGTTATGCTTTGTTTTATTGTGTTATGTACATTCTTCACTTTGGTGAATTTTAACACAAGTATGTATTTTAGGTTTTAACGCAAGAAGGAATGTGATCGTTTTTTATATTAATCCTTTAACCATCTCGTTGTTTTCAAACTTTGTCGGTAACCATTCCTGATTAACACAACAAAATGGCTGGAGACTACTATTGAACATAACAAATTAGGTGACATCTAGAATCACAAGTGTACTCACGTGTATGACTAGATTTGGCTCGATATGTTGTTGGAACATGATTTTACACTAATAATTCACATATTTCTCACTATCAAAATACCAAATCATATATTCAAGAACATAATTTTACAACAACGACACACAAAAGAACATAATCCATTGCTTGCTCCATCACTTCTTCCGGAACGGTTCTTTCAAGTGCTCTGCATGCTTTAGGTGAACCAGTACAGTTGATAGCCTATGCCTGCAAATTAAAAAGAGCCCCATGAGACCATAGAAATGAGAATCATTGGCTCTAGATGGATATCAAAACCTCAAATATATAGGCACAGTAAATGCGTAAACCCTTACCTACATAAGGATGAAACTAATACACTTTCCAGTTCAAGCCAAGCTTTTCCTAGTCTTTATAACACCCACGTTATATATGAAATTTTAAAATGGAAGACATAGAAGCTAATGACGAAAATGATTTTACAAACAATCAACTCTCTAAAAGATAACCAACAAGCCATTTGATAACATAGTTTACTAAGATGACATTAAACCTCTAAAGCAGTTAACCTTTTTGATGTGGATTTTCAAGATGTTCCTAAGTCCCCTGCAATTTCAAATAGGGTGAACAACAATCAATAATATAACTAGGAGCTAGGCAAAGACTTGTGAGATAGAAAGTTAACCAAGCCAATCAATGAAAACAATGAATTTCTACATATAAGAGATTTCAAAAGAGTACCACCGGCCCTTTGTTTATTATCCAGCTTCCACAAGTCCAAGAGTATCAATAATGTTATAGTGAGTCCTCTCATTGTTCTTGAAATGGTCACTGCTCTCAAACCTTCCGCCTATAAAATTGAAACCATCAATATGTTCAAAACTGGTTACACTTGCTGAATCCTACACATACAAAAATAAAATTTTCAAGTGCAGCTTTAGAGAAACTAAATAAGTACCTGGAAAGAATAAGAGAACTGACGGTGGATGATTTTCCGACACCACCTTTACCCAGAACAAGAACTGTCAAAGAATTCATATCCTGCAATTACAAAACCCCAATTATCCTAATCACAACGGAGAAACCGACAAGAAACAGGAAAAAAAACCTTTTGCATCAATTTGCCGAAGAGTTCAACTAACTTTTCCTGGGTAGCTGCTGGAAATTGCTGTAACCCGACCCATTAACGAAATAGAGTACCCATCACTTGCAAAACCCTTCTCAAAACAAACAAAATAAGTAAATTTAAGAGTTTTTTTGAAGATGTATTTTTTATAAACCTTAGAGATAACATAATGATGATATGATAAACGAAGAAAACGAGGGAGATTTTGAAGGAACGTACCATTGTGTGAGCTTTGTGGTTTTTGAGAGAAAAGCTCTTTCTCAAAGCGTACTGGAGAGGCGGCGGAAACAGATCGACGGAGGTGGAAACTAGTTTGGCACAGTGGTAGTGTTCAGATCTGAAGAAAAAAGAAAGAGATGATATGCTAAGAGGCATGGCGAGCTAGAGAAGACGAAGGATTGAAGAGGAAGGTGGTTGTGTCTAGATCTTGAGAGAATGGAGAGGAGAAGGTGAGCAGGCAAAGGCGGTGGCTAAGCTTGGTGGACACGGCGACGAGAGAGCGGTGCGAGATCGATGAAGGTGGACAGAGGCGAGAGGATTTGAGCGCCGTTTTGATGGAGAGAGAGAGATTGAGGAGGGTTTTTTTTTAAAAGAATACTAGGTCAATTTTTGCTTTATATACTGGGTTAAAAAAATCTCTTAGGTTAAAATTACGGTTTGTAAACTTCAAATAAAAACTACGAAACCTAAACTCTAAACTCTAAACCATACCCTAAACGCTGTGTATACTTTATCTAAAGTCAACACACTGGTGTATACTTCATTCTAAGTCTACTTCTTGAAATCATAAATCGATTATTCTCAATGGATTATTCAAAAACCTAAATAAAAACATGTATCAAACATTAAAACATTTGATATTGATAATTTAATACTTTTATACAAATTTCACAATTTAAATATGAAAATTATAAACTCTAAATCTAACCCTAAATATAAAAACATGTTTCCTACTTGTAATGTCAAACAATTAACCATATTTCGACTCGTAACTCGGAAACATACGCAAAATGACATATATAATTCAAAATTTGACATCACCTTTAGTTAACTCAACTTTAAAAATCAAACCCTACTCTACCATTTTCTACAAAGTTGTTTGCCCTAAACCTTAAACCATATATTTGAATCCCTAATATTAAACATTACAACCATAACCAAGAGCCAATAGCTCAACTGGTAAAGATCTCAGGCAAAGCCTAGAGGTCGCTGGTTCGAGTGGCGCTTGGGACGAAACTAATATTACATGTTGTGGTTTCGGGCCTGGGGGGATTATGGGCTTAGGCCCGGAACCTCCTGGTAATTCAAAAAAAAAAAAAAAAAAAAAAAAAAAAACATTACAACCATAAAATCATAAACTCATAAAAACTTATAATAACTACCAACATGTGACTTTACATTAATATCTAAACAAATGGCTTATAAACTAACTAATTAAGTATCTCAAGCATTTGTTTACTATACTATGTATTTCATTTATTATACACTTTCTCTTTGCTGGTTTAATTTGTTTCAATTTTATGATATTTTATTTTTTGAACTTCACAATTGTGTATACTTTGATCATCAATAAAATAATTTAATCAAAATATTTTTTGTTAATTTTTAAATTTAAATTTTGTAAGAAATTATAGAATAGATTTCGTCTGAAATCTACAACAAGTACATAGTAGACTTCATTTTCCGTCTACTATAGAAGTCCACAGAGTAGATTTCTCTCTAACGTTGTAGACTCTACTCTGTGGACTTCGAGGGTTAAAATAGTAATTGGGTGCAACGTTTTTTGTTTGGTCATTAAGACTTTTTCAGTAATTTCCTACTCTCTTGGGTTAGTTTTGCCAATATCACTTAAATGGTCTAGATTTGCATTATTATTTTTTTTGGGTCATTTTTAGCAATTTCCCCGAATAAATAAGAATAAGAGCATTATACAATTGAAGAAGAAGAATAAAAAATAAGAAACGCGAGAAACAATATGGGATCACATCACGAAGTTAGGGTTTACGAACATTCATATACATATATATATATCTAGAGTATATAAAACCGTTTCTAAAATAAATAGGATATTTTTCGTTTATTTTTTAAAATAAAAGGAATGCATTTCATCATAAACAATTTATAAAACAATAACAAAATCTAAAACATTTAAGGACATTATCAACCCTCTCTTTTCAATTAGGCTTGCCGATTCTTAAAAACGTAAACAATTACCAAATAAGATATTCAAATGTTTGGTAATTATCAAGAATTAAACATAAATTTTATAATATTCGATTGTTATATATATTCATAATTAAAAAAATATAAATCAACTATAAGATTTATCTGTTTAATTAAAATATACTTGAAAGACAAAACAAAAAATTGATGTAATAAAAAACTCAACTTTCATTCTGCATAGTTACCTCTCTAATAATATATAAGATTAAGTTGATTAATCTGATGCATATAAACTCTGTACATGGAATGTTTTGCAACATTTATGGGTCAAAATGTCGGAGCTCGATTGTTCAACTAGATGCTAACTAGACCAATGAGGGCCAGGAGCTAGACTGTACAAGTCCTCAAGAGGATCTTTCGCAGAGGTAACTTCATGTACGTAGAATCAAAACTGAGAAGCTCCTTCAACTCCAATATATAGTATATTCCCATAAAGTGATGATGAAGTAGAGCAATGGAATCAACAAAAATCGCTAAAGACATAGTTGTTGTTGAGATTACACTCAGTTTAATACTTAGGTAGTTTGACTATTCCAATTCTTTCTAGTGCTCAGTTGTGTGAAAATAGAACAAAGTAAACATAATAAAATGTAAAGAGATACGCAAGCAAATACATCTTCCCAAGCGATTTTAGCTTTTCTTGGATTTAATTCCGTCCCCGACCAAAGAAAAGCCGAAAAAAGCTTTTCGCCCGTATACACTCACGAGGAAGCCATCTAAAAGTTGGAAAGACTCGATTACATAGACACAACATACCTGCATAAGAATGGAATCTGGACGTCCATGTCCCAATACAATTTAAGACTTGTTCAATCAACGTAAGATAATCTCGAGCCGTCATATATTTAGTGATCAAAGGTAGTCCTAAATATTTCAAGTGCCTCAACTTCTACAGGAAATTGAATTATCATCTGTTGACGAACTCCCTCTTGTAGATTTCTCTATACTTATCTTCGTGGCTGCGATTTTTTTTCGAACCCATCAAATATCTTTTCAAACCTTCTACTAACATCACCTTACCATCCATAAGTATCATGATATCGTCCGCAAAACTCAGATGAGTTAGACCCGTGGTCTTGCATCTAGGATGGTATCCGAATCGCCTACCAGTCCCTGCTCTCCCATGTAAATTCGACAACACATCCATGCTAATGACAAATAAATACGGAGACAAAAAACATCCATGCCGTAACCCTCTACTATGGAACTTATAAGAACAAGTAAAAAGAAGGAATGAATAAATTATAAGAACGAAGTACATTTTTTTTTTTTTAAAGGGAAGTACATTTTTTTTTTTTTAAAGGGAAGTACATTATTCATTGGAAACAAAAACAATTTTTAGCTCTAAGAGAGAGATTTAGGTTTGTGAGGAAGAGGGAGAAGCAGCAGAAGCTAGGTTTCTGCGAACATATTTGCGAGCCCAAACATGTTTACCATCAATAGTATACTTGTTCCTATTTCTTCCACAAACAATATCTTCCATCTTCGAAAGATAACGCATCTTCAACACCATCCTCGCATACAATGGCTGCTCATCCTCTTCAACTTCTTGCATCTCTACCGCTTCAATCACTTCCCCAAATCTTCTCGTGAAGTAAACCCTAACTTGCTCTTGCGATATCGGATATCCTTTCGAAAACGTCAAAAACACCGTCCTATCGTCAGACGCAATCTCCTCCTCCTCCTTCGTCATCTCCTTCTCAGTCTTGTTTGGTTCTTCTTTAGCTGGAGGAGGAGTAGTAGGAACCCAGACTTGTTGAACATAAGGCCTGTAAGTGGTTGCTTGTGGACCACGTGCCCTACTTGTGGTTGCTTGTTGAACACTTACCCTGATTTTCTTGAACTCTTCAATGGCTTTCTCTCTTTCCAAAGCTAGCTTTCTCTCCTTCTTAAACCTCTCTGCTCCCTCACATAAATCTTCGAATGCTCGGTTGCAGATCTGGCTTATATTCTTTCTCAATCCAATGAGAAAGCTTTCACGGTTTTGGTTTAACACATTGAGACTAAGCCTGCCTCCAGTAAGACCTGCGATCAAAGGTATAACCGATTGATCATAGTTGTTCTTCACACCGAAGATCATAGATGAGAAGAAATCTTTGTTGTATAAGAAATTTAGACAAACAACGATTTCGTTAGCCACCGGATCGATGTCTGCGACTTGTAATGAGACAAGATAGGAGATGAGGTCACGAGCGTAACCGTTTTGCTCAAGAAATAAGAGAAACCCAATCACTTGAAACGATTGGTTTATGTCTCGGTTTAGACCAATGACAAGACTCTTGAATAAAGTTCTGTCGATTTTATGAAAAGCATTAAATTCTTCTTTTGTTACCGGAGTAGATAATAAAGAAGAAGGGGGAAAGTTTGAGAACATTGAAAAAGAAGGAGAAGCCATGATGATTTTTGTTTGATATTTGTTTGTGGCGATAGTGATGTGATTATCTGAGTTTTGAGATAGTGATTATATAGAGGGTTTCTGGGAATGGTGAAGAGGTGTAATCTTATGCGCAAGATACATTTCCTTTAATGTTTTATCCAGGGTTCATGTTTCTAATTAATACTGAAAAGTCATAACCTTCCGATTTTAGAAAGAGATTTTGCATTGTATAGTAATAAGAGGTTTTTGCATCGTATAGTCATGACCCATTTGGTCATGGTCATACAGTATGACTCATACTATCCATAGTATTCCTTTTAGTCTCATTTTCCTTCTATTTCTTCCCTTTCCATTTATTTTTAATAAATTTGATTATTGACAGGTTGGTTTGTTTCGAGTGAATTTTATTAGTGTCGTTATTATTTTATAAGTTAAACTATTTTTTTTATGAATTGTAAATGATAAAATTTTTTTTTAGAATACTATAAAAGATTTTCAAATAAAAAAAACATTTTTATGTATTTTTGAATCCTATACGTTATTAACAAAGAACAACATCATTTCACAATTTTATCAAGTAAAGTTTATAAACTATTTTGATAGAATATCATATGATTTTTTTCTATAATAATAAAAAGACTATAACTTATTTCTATATTGATTTTTAAAGATTCACATATCTATCCATTCTGTTGTAGTAAATTTTGTAAAATCAAATTTCTAAATTCAAATATCGGTCACATTCTTAAATAATTCCCAACAATATATTTATATATGGAGAATTATTTTTAGTTACGTACAACTTAATTTAATGATTGATTGGTTTATTTTTTTTGTTAAACATATAACTGAATGAACTATATTTATGTCGTTATGATGCTATGATTTAGGTTATTGTTTATGGTTATAAACGATAAAAATTAATATCGTTATAGTGAAGAGATTGTATCCACACATATTTTACGTTATAACAAAATCGAATACGAAAAAGAAAAATAATGGATTTAGTGATTCGTTAGCGAGTGAAAATTGTTTATAAAAAGCATCAATTCACTCAACTTTGTTTCCGCCAACCTCAACATCACTTCGCTTGTAATATCTTTTCAATATATATATGTATATATAATAATTTGTTTTTCTTAATTTGTTTTGTAATTGACGTTGTAATCTTGATTTGAGATCAATAAAATTGTTTGCCGAAACAAAATTGTTTTAGAATGCTATTAAACAATTTGAAATAAAAAAATCATTGTTCTGTATATTTGAATCCTATTCATTATTAATTTTTTCTTTTACAATTTTATTAAATTTAATTAAATTTAATTAAATTTATAAACTATTTTGATAGAATATCATGTGATCTATTTTGTCACAGTCAAAAAATCTAATATGTTTTTTTGTACTGATAAAAAGGCTAAAATTTATTTCTTTATTGGTTTTTCAAATTCTGTGTTAAGTTAACCTTTACTAAATTAATTATGCAAATAAAAAAAAGTATATGGTTCCCAAAAAGTACCTCAATAATAATGTTGTTCGTTTAATATATAAAATATCAAAATTTGAAAGTTTTACACTTTTGGATTATACGTGAATGTAGGCATGACCACGGTTACAGTTATTACGTTTACGGTTTATTAACCACTAGTTACGGTTATTAATTTCTTTTAACGTTAACCTTAACCATTTAATATACGGTTAAAACGGTTACGGTTAAAACAATTACGGTTATATATGGTACGGTTACGGTTAGATATGGTTAATATTTAGGTTATAATTATATAACTATGTAACTTTTTAAAAAGAAATATGTAAACAATAATATTATGGAAAAAGTCATGGTAGTGCAATCGTGGGAAATGATACTAAAATTCTAAAACAAACGGCAACTAATTTATTTTAACCAAGTCAATTAGTCAAAATCATTTATATTGTGTAACGTAAACGACCATATTTTATTTCAAACTTAAGTAAATCTTTGAGTTTAACTAAAATATAGCATAATTCACAATTTTCTCATCAAATTAGTTAGAAGCCATGTTTATCGGCATAACTTTATTACCACGATCTTTTTTTATTACAATTAATAGTTTTTCTAATCTTATTTATTTTTATTGTAAATTTGATGTGTTTTAATATTATTTATATTAGTTAGAAAATAATCAATTTAGCACATTCAGTTTTAATATTTAGTTATTATTGATTTAATTTTTTCTAATTAAATATTATAAAATTAGACTCGATAAATATTGATTACACATAGTTTTACTATGTCTTATTTATCATACAAATTAATTATACATAATTTATTTTTATTTTAAAATGGTTACGGTTAAAATTTTAACCTTACGGTTAACCGACGGTTTTAATATGGTTACGGTTAAATAACGGTTACGGTTAACGATTACGGTTTAACCATAACTAATAACTTTTACGGTTACGGCTACGGGTTTTCAACCGTTTAATACGGTTATGGTTTGGTTACGCTTTAAAACGGTACGGTTACGGTCCGAAATACGGTTACGGTTAGATTTTTGTCATGCCTACGTTAATGGAAATAAAACGCGGTTATTTTTTTCTAAATCAATTTGGCTATATAGTCAAACCCTAAATCGTTTTTCTCTTTCTCTCAAAAGGTTTCGGAAACATCCATTTGCTTAAATCGAATTCAACATCTTGATTAAAAGGTTTTTGTGGTCTGAATGTAGACAAATTAAAAAAACATGAATGCATAACAGCATAAGAAAACATTATAAGCACATATTACATTTTTAAAAGTTTAAGATATTAATCTGATCAGAAGATGCATATAAACTCTGTACATGTGATGTTTTGTAACATTTATGGTCAAAATGTCGGAGCTGGATAGTTCAGTTAGATGCTAACTAGACCAATGAGGGCCAGGAGCTAGACTGTCCAAGTCCTCAAGAGGATCTTACGTAGAATCAAAACTAAGAACCTCCTTCAACTCCAATAGTATATTCCCATAAAGTCGTGATGAAGTAGAGCAATGGAATCAAAATCGCTAAGGATTTGTTGTTGAGCTTAAACTCAGTTTAATATTTAGACAGTTTGACTATTTTCAATTTTTTCTCTTGCTCACTTGTGTGAAAACCGATCGGGCTCTAATTTGGTCTGGTTTGGTCGACATTCGTTTTTTTTTTGTTTGGTCTCCAGTTTACACTGAAAACCGATCCAAATCTAATTGGTGGGTATCTGGGTATGAACATTCCAATTGATGAAGATATAGATATGAAAATTTTATTTGGTAGATGTACAAGGAGAGGTAATAGTTTGAGCAGTGTATATTAAGATATCATACTTCTCGTGAGACATAGATTGTTATTCCAAGAAACAAAATGTAAATAGAGGCAACAAAATACATCCTCCTAAGCGATTTTAGATTTTCTTGGATTTCATTCCGTCCCCGACCAAAGTAAAGCTTATCAATCTCCCATATACACTCACGAAGAAGCCTAAAGGAAGCCATCTAAAAATTGGAAATACTCTAATAATGCCGAACCAATTAGACATAACATACCTGCATAAGAATGGAACCTCGACTTCCATGTCCCAATACGATTTCAGACTTGTTCAATTAGCGGAAGATAATCTTGAGCCGTCATATATTCAATGATGAAAGATAGTCCTAAATATTTCAAATGCTTCAACTTCAAAAGGAAATTGAATTATCATCTGTTGACGAACTACCTCTTGTAGATTTCTCATTTTCTCTATACCTATCTTCATGATTGAGACTTTTTCGAACTCATCAAATACCTTTTCATATCTTCTACGTATACTAACCTCACCTTACCATCCATAAATATCAATATATCATAATATCGTTCGCAAAGTTCAGATGAGTTAGACCCATGGTCTTGCATCTAGGATGGTATTCCTATCGCCTACCAGTCGCATCTTTCACAAGTAATTTTGACAACACATCCAAGCAGCGAACTTGGATGGAACTTACAAGAACAAGTAAAAAGAAGAAATGAAGTACATTATTCATTTGAAACAAAAAAAAACTTGTAAATAAAGTAGCAAGGTAAGAGAGAGATTCAGGTATGTGAGGAGGAGGGAGAAGCAGCAGCAGCTAGGTTTTTGCGAACATATTTGCGAGCACAAACATGTTTACCATCAATAGTATACATGTTCCTACTTCTTCCACAAACACTATCTTTCATCTTCGAAAGATAATGCATCTTCAACACCATCCTCGCATACAATGGCTGCTCATCCTCTTCAACTTCTTGCATCTCTACCGCTTCAATCACTTCCCCTAATTTTCTCGTGAAGTAAACCCTAACTTGCTCTTCCGATATCGGATATCCTTTTAAAAACGTTAGAAACACCATCCTCTCGTCATGCGTAATCTCCTCCTCCTCCTTCGTCGTCTCCTTCTCAGTCTTGTTTGGTTCTTCTTTAGCTGAAGGAGAAGTAGTAGGAAGCCAGACTTGTTGAACATAAGGCATGTAAGTGGTTGCTTGTGGACCACGTACCCTACTTGTGGTTGCTTGTTGAACATTTACCCTGATTTTCTTGAACTCTTCAATGGCTTTCTCTCTTTCCAAAGCTAGCTCTCTCTCCTTCTTAAATCTCCCGTGTTTGTTTTTGACTTGGGTCAGTTCTCTATCTTTCGTGATTTACAGAAACAAAGCACTGGTTTGATCGAGAGATTCCTCGCAAGATTTATCCAGAAATGATTCCCCTTGCCAAAGTTTTTTACAAAGATGGTGGATTTCTAGTGAAGAATGAAATCAAAATTGTTGTCGAGATAGACATTCTTGAAGTTATTGGAAATGTAGATGTTTCATTGGAATCTCGAGAGGTAAGCCAGCCTCTGAAAAAGACAAAGCTAAACGATAGTCTTGTTGTGAACACAACAACACGGAGGAGACGATGGGTGTAGACATATCTAGTGATTTGGACAAGGAAACTTCATCAGTTCAAGACATCACTTAAGTCAATGGGTTTCAACTTCTTCCAACACAGGTGGATTTTGGATGGCATGTCTTTGAAAGATACTCAGAGATTGCATTAGAATGTCGAACAAAGAACCAAGATCTGAGAACATCATACATGAATGTACTCCTCAGCCTAATCAAGATGCTCTTCAAATCGATTCAAGACCCCTCAACGGAGGATGAACTATCTGATGCAGAAGCTGCTTTTGCATAATGAAAACTGTAGGGCTTAAGTTGGATTGGTTGGAGAAGACACTTGATCAAGTTAAAGAAAACAAGAAGAAATGTGCCCTGGTGTGTGAAATGGAGCAACATCTGCATGACTTGGACCACAAGTGCAAAGACCTAAAGACTCAGCTTAATAAGGACAAGGCATAGATTTTGGAAGCCACGACTTCTCTTGATCTGTATTTCAGTGATGTTCTTTGATGACTTGTGTTCTTAAGACTTGGAGCTTGGTTATATATTTTGGTACTGTAAGACTCAGTGTGACGTTCTTTGATTCTAGTTTTCAAAAGTATGTTTTAAATCACGCTCCCATATTTGGAAGCAGCGGACACAATGTCCTTCACAACAAAACTTCGATTCCGGCCAACATCATCTTCAACAACATTGATCGTGAAGTGAGAAACACAATTTTGGCTAGAAGACATAGGAAAGGTTTTACTAAATCTAATGTCTATTTGTCTTTCTTAGTTTATGTTTCTTATACCAAATCTTTGTATTTCCTTGTTTTGTATCTTTTTTTTTGCCAGAGAAGTATATGCTTTAGACATTGCTTTTTGTAAATCTAACAATCATTAATATGTTAATTTACCTTTAAGCAAAAAAGAAACCTTTGGTCAGACTTTATATTTACTGTACCCAAGGAAAACAAAAAGATATGTATATTGCAAAGACGAAATATTTCTCCATTTGGTTTGTAGAGCCAATTTTAGGTTACTGTCTCATAGTAACATGGCAAGTTGTATACTGGGCCAAAATGGTAACTAAATTGGGCCAAAGCCCATAAATAAAGGCCAATGATAAACACACATATAGAGAAGGGATGAATGGGTTTGTGCCAGTGCCACTCTGACTCTGATTGTAGGGTTTCAATCAAAATTTTCAAAGGGTTTTTTACTTGTGTCTATGACCTTGTAGTTTGGTTTTTCAAATGGGGAATCTAGTTGATAACAAATTCACTTGGATAATCCAAAATTTCAACTCTTTGCTATCTACCAGACTATGTCCTGATCAGTTCGTTGTGGGTGGCTGCAAATGGTAAGGATTTCAAGTGTATTCGTCTATGTCGATTTTTGTCCACAGTGTATTGGTGATTATGTTATTTTTTTGTTATCCGCATGCATCTTAGTGTCTATCCCAGGGGTAGCTGACAATAATGTTGGCTACTTATCTTTGTTTCTGGCTTTCGCCGAATATAGATCATTACCTTGTGGATGGAGGAGGCCCGAAAAATATTCCTTCACAATAGTAAATCAACTCTCTGAACAACTTTCCGAGAAAGAAGGTGAGTATCTCTACTGTTTCTTAGTGTTATGATGCTATATGATCATGGAACTTGTGTTGCTTGTTTTAACTCGAGTTCTATGTTCCAAGAATTTATAGAAGACGAACTATTGTTTAAGGATGACTCTTTGTCTTCAGGTGTCTCAGACATGCTTCTTCTGATAAGCCCCTAAGATGTTTATAAGAAGGAAGAAGAAGCTAGAGTGATGAGGTGGCACGAGTGTGGATAAGAAGCAGTTGTAATCCGTTGGAGGTTGTTGGAGTAGTTGAGTCAAAGTGTTGACATTGTAAGAGAACTCTCTATTATAAAGAGAGGTTTCACTAATACTTTTTCATGCATTCATTTTCTTTTTTGTAAAAATCAGAACTTTGAGAGAGAAGTGATTCAATACACGAGTTTTGATTACATTTCTTAGCTTGAAGCTTATCATTTGGTGCGGTGAGCGTGTCTATAGTGTCTGCAGAAACAAGAAGTGAAGTCACGAGAGAGCGATTCTTAGCTCTGGAGGCGACGGTGGCAGAACTCAGCGGAAAAGTTTCGGATATTCCCAACGAGGTCAAATTGTCGAAAGCAACGACACAATCAATGAAAAGTAAAAAGAGTAAACTCAACGTGATGATGAAGCTTTTATCGGACACGATTCCTCCACGAGATCTTTCGGAGTTGGAGAGAAGCACTCGAGATCGAACTCTAGATCTTGCGGCACAAGTACAAGATTATAACTTGGAACTAAATCAGACTCTTAGTGTAGAGAATCAGGTGGTTAGATATCGAGAGAACTGGTTAAAGAAGTTGGAGTTACCAGTTTTCGATGGAGGTGACGCATATGGTTGGACTTCTAAGGCAGAGATATACTTCAGAATCGGAAAATATGGTGAAGAGGAAAAGGTGGGTGTAGTAGCAGTGAGTTTGAGAGGTAAGGTTGCGAAATGGTATACTTGGGAGATTCGCAAGGTTCCTTTTAAAGATTGGAGAGAATTTAAGCTGAAATTGCTTAGAAGATTTGGTGCGAAGCATAGCTTGAATCCATCGGAGAGATTGTTTGGGTTGTATCAGAAAGGATCGGTGGAGGATTTTGTCTCTGATTTTGAAGATTTATCAGCACATGTTTATACAGTATCAGAGGAGGATCTTGAGTCTATTTTCAAGAATGGGTTAAAACTAGAAATAAGAGTGTTGGTCAAGCTTTTAAAGCCTCAAGGATTAACAGAATTAGTGGCTACTGCCTTGGAATGGAAGAGAACATTTTATCAAGAATGGTAGGTGGAGCTTTAGTGCATGAAAGAAATGGCTTTGGACAGAGAAGTGGTGGATATTATGGGCAAGACTTATCCTGAAGAAACAAGCAGTCATGGTCTAATGGTATCACTAAGCAACAAACAATAATGCGAGTAGAAACCAGAGACCTTTACTCAAATTGTCCCCAGCAGAATATGCAGAAAAGAAGCGGAATGGGTTGTGTTTTAAGTGCGAAGAAAATATACTTTGTGAGAGACCAATGTACTAAGAAGGAATTGCGCGTGACGTTGGTAGTAAATGGATGTGAAATAGAGTTAGGCCAAGACGGGAAGGAGTCAATGGTAGATGAAGAAAACGAGACTCAAACCATGGAGGAATGGTAGTTATGAAGTGTTGTTGGGTACAAAGATTTATGTGAAGAGCTTAGGAGCGTGTAAAGACGTGCAGTTTGGGATTAATGGACTACAGTTCAAGGCTGATTTTATTAGTATTGAACTGGGAAATGTGGATATCATTTTGGGGATTCAATGACTACGTACCTTGGGAAAATGTGTGGTTGATTGGGATACACACAAACTTTCTTTTGTTTACCAACGGAGACAAGTATTGGTTCAAGGAGATCCATCACTCCTTGGAAAGAAGTTATCTCTGAAGTCCTTGACACCGACTTATGTGAGTCATAAGCAGCTACTAAAAACAAGTGTGGGCTGTAATAGTATGGCAGTAGGAAACAAGGAAGAGACTCCAGCAGAGATTGAAGCTTTATTGGAAGAATTTGCAAAGGTGTTTGCCGAAACAATAGAGTTACCTCCTGTGTGATGTAGGGTACATGCCATACATTTGATTGGAGGGGCAAGTCTGGTTAGTGTACCTTACAAGTATCCACATTTTCACAAAGAAGAGATGGAAAGACAAGTGAACGTAATGTTAGTTGCTGGTATAATCAAGCCTAACCATAGTCCTTTCTCAAGCCTGGTTTTGTTGGTGAAAAAGAAGGATAATTCTTAGCGTTTCTACATAGATTACAGGGCACTCAATAGAGTGACGGTGTTAGACAAGTTCCCAATACCAGTTATTAATCAATTAGTTGATGAATTACATGGTGCTATGGTTTTCTCGAAGCTTGACCTAAGAGCAAGTTACCACCAAATCAGAATAAAGGAGGAGGATATTGCTAAAATAACATTCAGAACTCGTGATGGGTTGTACGAATTTGTAGTGATGCCATTTGGCCTCACCAACGCGCCAACAACCTTCCAAGCTCTTATGAATGAACTTTTTAGACCTTACCTAAGGAAATTCATCTTAGTTTTCTTTGATGATATCCTTGTCTATAGCTCATCTATGGAAGAACATGTTGAACATCTGAGAATTTTGCTACAGATTTTTGAGAAGTTTCAGCTTTATGGCCATAAGAAGAAGTGTCTTATTGGTCAGCCACAAGTGGAATATTTGGGTTACATCATCTCCAAGGAAGGAGTGTTGACGGATCCCAGTAAAAAAGCAGCTATGAGCAAATGGCCAACGCCAAAGAACGTTAAAGGAGTCAAGGGTTTCTTGGGATTAACTGGATATTACAAACATTTTGTTAAGGGATATGGTTCTATGGCTAGACCACTGACAAAATTACTAAAGAAGGAGGGTTTTGTATGGTCCATTGAGGCTCAACAAGCATTTGATAGGTTGAAAAAGGTGATGGTTTCAGCTCATGTATTAGCTTTACCCGATTTTTCATAATTGTTCAATGTGGAGTCAGATGCTTCAAGATTTGGAGTAGGGGCAGTGCTGATGTAGAAACATAACCCAATTGCTTATTTCAGTCATGGGTTGACAGAAAGAGAACAATTGAAACCCATTTACGAACGAGAATTGATGGCTATTGTGTTGACAATACACAACTGGAAACATTATCTAATGGGAAATTTTTTTTTGGTGAGAACAGATCAAAAGAGTCTAAAATTTTTACTTAAACAAAGAGAAGTGTCTCTGGATTACCAAAAGTGGCCAGTAAAGATGTTGGGGTTTGATTTTGACATTATCTATAAGCCATAAGTGGAGAATGCAGTGGCTGATGGATTGTCAAGGATTGAACAAATAGATTTGAAGGAAGCAGTGGTTTTATATGCGTTTTCGATACCTGAGGTTATACAATTACAGGATATTTTTATGGAAGTAGAAGAGAGGGACTACATACGGAAGTTGTGTCCACAAGTCAAATCAGGTTCAATGCCTAAACCAGGTTACAACATACATAAGGACAAATTGTTGTACAAAGGAAGATTGGTGTTACATCCTGGTTCCGCTGGTATTCCCTTATTAATGGAGGAGTTTCACTCAGGAGGACATTCTGGGGTGCTTAAGACACATAAGAGAATACAGGCTCGGTTTCATTGGCCTAAGATGAGAAAGGATATTCATGAATTTGTGGCTGAATGTAGAATGTGCCAAACACATAAGTATTCAACGTCAGCACCAACAACGTTATTACAACCTCGACCTATACCTGAGAGGATTTAGGAAGATGTAGTTATGAATTTTATAGAGGGATTGCCTAATTCACAGGGAGTGAATGTTATCATGGTAGTTGTGGATAGGCTTACCAAGTATGGTCATTTTATTGGAATGAAACATCCCTTCAATGCAACAGATGTGGCAATCAAATTTGCTCAAGAGATCATTCGTCGACATGGATATCCTGCGTCCATAGTCTCAGACAGAGATTCAATTTTCCAGAGCAAGTTTTGTAGAGATGGATGGACAAACATAAGTTCTCAATAGGTGTTTGGAGACATACTTGCGTTGTTTCGCTTCAAAAAGGAAGAAGGATAAGCCCCTAAAATGCTTTATAAGAAGGAAGAAGAAGCTAGAGTAATGAGGTGACACGAGTGTGGATAAGAAGCAGTTGTAATCCGTTGGAGGTCGTTGGAGAGTTAGTTGAGTCAAAGTGTTAACTTTGTAAGGGAACTCTCTATTATAAAGAGAGGTTTCACTAATACTTTTTCATTCATTCAATTTCTTTGTTGTAAAAATCAGAACTTTGAGAGAGAAGTCATTCAATACGCGAGTTTTGATTACATTTCTTAGCTTGAAGCTTATCATCTTCTTACCAAACTTGGTAGTGGGTTTCTGGTAAACGGAGATCTCAAGATTACTGTTGAGATTGATGTTCTTGAGGTTATTGGAAAATAAGATGAATCTGAACAAGGGACAACACAACCTCTGAAAAAGAGAAAGCAAGATAATGATGGTGTCTTGTCTAATGGTTTACTCAACAAGACTCAATAGACTAAGGAAGTCAATAGATTTCTAGTTATTCCTTCACACGTAAGAAACTTAAAATCAAACTCATGAGACGTTATCATTTAATTTAAGTTGTTGTTGATTTGTGACAAAAGGTTGTTTTGAATTTATCATTAGAACACTTCTTAATACAGAAAAAATGTAAAAAAAAACGAGTATCATCTCAAAAGTCTACCATTCTATTTATGAATATGTATAGATACATATGGGTTTTTAACTTTGTACATCTTTTTTCAATTGCATGCAGAATCTGTGAAACATATATTCGAAAAACACCCAAACATGGCATTACACTTCCAAGCAAAGAATCAAAATGTGAGGACGACATGCATGAATGTCCTCCTGAGCCTAATCGACACTTTATGCCAGTCACTGCAAGACCTTTCAATGGATGAATTGGGCCAAGCCGACAATGCACTAACATATCTAAGTTTACAGAGTATTTAAAAATATAGTTCAATAGACAATAGGAATCTGAGTTTACAGAGTATTTAAAAGAAATCAAAAACAAAGTCTGTTAAGAAAAATCTAAATGGTAAACTGGGCCTAAATGGTAAATTAGGCCGAAACCGATAAAGTGATGACCAACAATACACACAAACTCATATATATAGAGAAGCGTGGTTTGATTTGGAGATTTTGGAAATGTGCCAAGCTCACTTTGCGTCTAGGGTTTCATTGCAAAGAGACTTCGATGGGGAATGAAAAGGCTGATAAGAAGTTCACTTGGGTCATTAAGAATTTTTCCTCTTTGCAATCCCAGTTTATAGAATCTGATCAGTTCGTGATTGATGGCTGCAAATGGTGAGAAGACAATGAATTCGAGTTTCTTTAGACAATGATGTTGACGTAAGCTTCAAGTCTAAATGAGAAAGATAAGGATCAAGAGTATATTTAGGAGATATCTAAATATACGTATGTTTTAGGAGTTATCTAATAAGAGATTAGGGTTTACTAGATTCTTATAAAGAGGAGGTATCAATGTGTGATACAACTCATTAGTTTTGAGAGATTGAGAGCTTAAGTTTTTGAGAGAGTTTTCTTAAGCAATAAAGAGAGGTATTCTTTAATCTTGGTTTCTCAAATAACAAACTTAGTTTCTATATTTGGCATCAGAGCGAGACAACGATCGTAAAGAAGAAGTATGGGGGATAAATCGATAAGTAAACCAGAGGATAGCGATACAACAATGGAGAAGACAAAAGAAGGGGGAGGATCCTCTTCCATCAAGTGTCCTATGCTAAACTCATCAAATTATACGGTATGGTCTATGAGGATGAAGATTTTGCTCAAAATATACAAGGCTTGGGAAATTGTTGAGATAGGGAAGAACGACGGTGATAAAAACGATATGGCCATAGCCCTAATCTTTCAATCGATCCCCGAAGCTCTTATTCTTCAAGTTGGAGACCTAAACACGGCAAAAGAAGTGTGGGAAGCTATTAAATCAAGAAATCTATGAGCTGAAAGAGTCAGAGGAGCAAGGCTACAAACACTTATGGCTGAGTTTGACCGGGTCAAGATGAAAGACACCGAACAAATCGATGACTTTGTTGGTAAGTTATCAGAGATTTCATCAAAATCGTTGGCTTTAGGAGAAGAAATAGAAGAATCTAAATTGGTTAAGAAATTCTTGTCTGGTCTTCCTCGAAAGAAGTATATACACATAGTAGCTTCCCTCGAACAAGTGCTTGATCTCAACAAAACAAGCTTTGAAGATATAATAGGTCGCATGAAAGTATATGAAGAGCGTGTTGCAGATGATGAAGACACTAAAGAAGAGCAAAACAAATTGATGTATGCTAATATGAAATCTCAAGCTTCACAGTATCATCGAACTTTCAGTGGTGATTACAGAGGAAGAGGCAGAGGAGGAAGATTCTATAATAGAGGAAGAGGTCGTGGACGTTTTAATGATACAAGAGATACATCAGAGGTAGAATGCTTTCGGTGTGACAAGCTTGGACACTACGCTTCAAGCTGTCCGGATCGGCTCCTTAAATTGCAAGAAGCTCAAGAGAATGAGAACACCAATACTCAAGAAGCCGACGAATTGATGATGCACGAAGTGATGTGCATCAATGATGGGAGTGAAGTAGTGTATCTCAATGAAAGGAAGATAAAGCCAAAGGACTTTGAAGCTTGTGGAGATGGAGATAATGTCTGGTACTTGGATAACGGGGCAAGTAATCACATGACGGGAACCCGTGATTATTTCAAGGATATTGATGAGTCAATCACAGGGAAGGTGAGGTTCGGAGACGATTCGAGGATAGACATTAAGGGAAAAGGATCCATACTTTTTGTCACCAAAAGTGGAAATAAGAAGATCTTAGCCGACGTTTACTTTATACCAGAATTGAGAAGCAACATTATTAGTTTGGGACAAGCAACTGAATCCGGATGTGATGTTCGAATGCGAGAAGACTATCTCACATTGCACGACAAAAGTGGCAACTTGATTGCACGAGCCAGTAGATCAAAGAACCGATTGTACAAAGTCATCATGGAGAAAGTTGATGATAAATGTCTACAACTCGCAACACAAATCATCTCAACAATGTGGCACGCAAGGCTAGGACACATTGGAACCGATTCAATGAAAGCAATGGTAAGCAAAGATTTAGTCATTGGAGTACGTAAACTGGTTATTGAGAGAGAGACGTGCACATCATGTTTGCTTGGGAAACAAGCAAGACAAAGTTTTCCTCAAGCAACTTCTTACCGTGCGGAGAAAATCCTTGAGCTCGTACATGGAGATCTTTGTGGACCCATCTCACCACCTACTGCAGCAAAAAATAGGTACATCTTTGTGCTCATCGATCATCATTCTCGTTACATGTGGGCGATTATATTGAAGGAGAAAGGAGAAGCTTTTGAAAAATTTAAGAAGTTTAAGGTGATGATCGAACAAGAAACGGGAGCTGTGATAAAGACATTTCGAACGGATAGGGGTGGTGAGTTTACCTCGCGAGAGTTTCAAGATTTCTGTGAAGAATATGGGATAAAAAGACATTTGACTGCTCCTTATTCTCCACAACAAAATGGGGTGGTTGAAAGAAGAAACAGGACTCTCATGGAGATGACCAGAAGCATTCTCAAACATATGAGTATGCCAAACTATTTTTGGGGAGAAGCAGTAAGGCACGCTACTTATCTCATAAATCGAGTTGCAACAAGAGTATTGGTCTCACAAACTCCTTATGAAGTCTTAAAGGGCAAGAAACCCAACGTTGGACACTTACGCGTCTTTGGATGCATTGCATATGCTAAAGAGACTACACATCTAAGGAAGTTAGATGATAGATCTCAAATTGTGGTACACCTTGGAACTGAGCCGGGATCAAAAGCCTATAGGTTGTTCGATCCCATGAGCCAAAAGATTGTAGTCAACAGAGACGTTGTGTTTATTGAAAATAAGAGTTGGAAGTAGAACTGCTCAAATGTAGTAGTTGAGGATGAGCCGGGAAAATTTAAGCTATCTTTTGGAGAATTTGGAAATAATGGCATCAGTGAGGGAAGTAAAGATACATTAGAGGACAGAGAAAATCAATATGGAGATGAGACCGATTAGACCATCGTAGAAGACACTGATGAAGAATATGTTGAAGAGGAACATCAAAGTCAACCACAGTTAAGAAGGACAACAAGCCCGAGTGTTAGACCAAGTTACTTAAAGGATTACGTGTTGCTTGCTGAGTTCGAATATGAGCGACTTTTGTTGTTGGTTAATGAAGAACCATGGGACTATGATGAGGCAAAAGCTGAAAAGGTATGGAGAGATGCTTGTCACGAAGAGATGTGTTTAATAGTCAAGAATAATACTTGGAGTTTGGTTGATCTCCCAGCCGGTGCAAAAGCAATCGGGTTGAAGTGGGTCTTTAAGATCAAACACAACTCTGACGGAAGCATAAACAAGCATAAGGCGAGGCTAGTAGCAAAGGGTTATGTACAAAGATATGGTATAGACTTTGAAGAAGTGTTTGCTCCGGTGGCTCGTATAGAGACGGTAAGGTTTATTATGGTTCTAGCAGCCTCGAACGGTTGGGAAGTTCATCATCTAGACATAAAAACCACGTTCCTTCATGGAGACTTAAAGGAGGTTGTCTATGTCACTCAACCAGAGGGATATGTGACCAAAGGTAGTGAGAGCAAAGTGTATAAGTTGAATAAGGCGCTTTACGGGCTGAAACAGGCACCCGGGGCGTGTAATACTAAACTCAATTCAATTCTCGTAGAGCTAAAGTTTGTGAAGTGCTCAAAAGAGCCATCCTTGTATCGGAAACAAGAAAATGGACATCTTGTTGTTGTTGTTGTTTACGTGGATGATCTCCTTGTTACGGGATCAAATCTTGAAGCTATACTTGAGTTCAAAAGAGGAATGTCAGCGAGATTTGAGATGAGTGATCTTGGAAAGTTGACTTACTATCTTGGCATTGAAGTAACTCAGCATGAAGGAGGAATTACTTTAAAGCAAGAGAGATATGCAAAGAAGATCCTAGAGGAGGCAGGTTTGGAAGAATGTAACGCCGTGCACATACCAATGGACCCAGGATTGAAACTTTCCAAAGCACTAGAGGAACAAAGTATAGACGAGAAGGAGTATCGAAGAAATATTGGCTGCCTACGGTAATTAATCCACACACGACCTGATCTTTCTTATTGTGTTGGAGTGTTAAGCAGATACATGGAAGAACCAAAAGAGTCTCGTGGAGCTACTTTAAAACAAATCCTTAGGTATCTTCAAGGTACTCTTTCTTATGGTCTTACATTCAAAAGGGTTAAGAAGACGGAGCTAGTAGGATACAGTGATAGCAGTCACAATGTGGATGTGGATGATGGAAGGAGCACAACTGGTCATATTTCTATCTCAATGATTGTCCAGTCACATGGTGCTCGCAAAAACAAGAAACTGTTGCTTTGTCTTCTTGTGAAGCTGAATTCATGGCAGCTACTAAAGCTGCTAAGCAGGCAATTTGGCTACAAGAACTTCTTGGAGAGATCATTGATAAACCATGTGAGAAGGTAACAATCCGAATTGATAACAAGTCCACAATAGCTCTTACAAAGAATCATGTGTTTCATGGACGAAACAAACACATTCACCGAAGATATCATTTTATAAGAGA
This sequence comes from Arabis alpina, assembly GCA_900128785.1. Taxonomy (NCBI): domain Eukaryota; kingdom Viridiplantae; phylum Streptophyta; class Magnoliopsida; order Brassicales; family Brassicaceae; genus Arabis; species Arabis alpina. Next base: position 20,205,197 of record LT669791.1, read on the forward strand.
GTGTTGAGAACGAACAAGTGGAGGTTGAGCACGTTCCTAGAGATATGCAAAAGGCTGACATTTTGACGAAAGCACTTGGGAGAATCAAGTTCAAGGAAATGAGGGATCTTGTTGGGATTCAAGATATATCGAATGAAGTCGACTTCAAGCTTAAGGGGGAGAATGTTGACATAAGCTTCAAGTCTAAATGAGAAAGATAAGGATCAAGAGTATATTTAGGAGATATCTAAATATACGTATGTTTTAGGAGTTATTTAATAAGAGATTAGGGTTTACTAGATTCTTATAAAGAGGAGGTATCAATGTGTGATACAACTCATTAGTTTTGAGAGATTGAGAGCTTAAGTTTTTTAGAGAGTTTTCTTAAGCAATAAAGAGAGGTATTCTTTAATCTTGGTTTCTCAAATAACAAACTTAGTTTCTATAAATGAATTAGTTTCTTAATTGGGTTTTGCTTGCAGGCGTCTTGGGGTTTATTCCGTAGATAGACGCTATTTGTCTCTGTTTCTGTTAGTTGTTGAACCTGATACTTTGCCTCGTGGATGGAGAAGACACACAAAATATCGCCTGACTGTTGTAAACCAACTCTCGGAGCAACTCACTCAAGTGCAAGGTGTGGTTTTATATTTTATGGAAATTTCATGGTTTTATGATTGTAGTTATGGTGTTTTGATGTGCCTCAGTTCTCGTGATTTACAGAAATGCAGCTTTGGTTAGATCAAAAGATTCCTAGCACGATTTATCCAGAAATGATCACCTTTACCAAACTGTATGATAAAGATGGTGGATTTCTTGTGAACAATGAAATCAAGATTGTTGCAGAGGTCGAGGTACTTCAAGTTATTGGCAAATTAGATGTATTTGAGGAGGCAAACCAACCTCTAAAAAGGATAAAGCTAGATGATGATAGTGTGGATTCTAGTGATTTGTACAAGGAAACTTCATTGGTAACCGAGAGCATTGATGTCAATGGGTTTCAAGTTCTTCTTTCTCAGGTAAAATTTCAATAAGATTTAAAGTTTTTAGAATGACAACATAATACGTTTCGTTTGATAGGAACATATTTGGTACTCATTAGATGTTGTCATTTGCTTTTAATGTTGGAAAAGAGGAGGTTTTCTTGTTTTGAATATATAGTAGAGTATTTCTTATTTCTTAATATAGAAAAATGTTTTTGTTCTATAAACATATCATATTGAAACTGTACTCTTTAGTTGCTAGATTTGTAAGCAGATGATGGCTTTTTACTTTATCCACTATTTTTCAGTTGCAGGCAGAATCTGTGAAACGTATATTCGAAAAACACCCAAACATGGCATTAGACTTCCAAGCAAAGAACCAAAATGTGAGGACAACATGCATGAATGTCCTCCTCGACCTAATTGAGACGCTGTGCCATTCACTGCAAGACCTTTCCATTGATGACTTGTGCCAAGCAGACAATGCATTAACATACCTCCAAAATTCAGGCTTTAAGGTGGATTTTTGAAGCATAAACTGGAGGAAGTGAAGGAAAAGAAGATGGAAGATGAGATTGGTGAGACTTGGATGCAAGAATTAGAGGAAGAATTGAAGGACATAGAAGCTCTGATGGAGAAAAACAAGGAAGAACTAAAGGACTTGAAGCACAAGTGCTCAGACACAGAAGCTTTGCTAAAGAAAGAGAAGGCAAAGGTATTGGCCTCTAGAGCTCCTCCTCTAATGTTGGATGATGTTGTCTAATGACTTCTATTAGGAAGCTAGACAGACTTCTTGTAGAAATTAGAAGTTGTCACATTTTGTAAAGAATTAATTTGTTAAGACCTCAAGTTTTAATGGGAAAGAAAGTAAACTATCTTTTAGTAGTATTAAACACAGCCCAAAATAAATATGTTTTCTCATTAATTATGTTAATATGTACACTTTAGTATATATATATGTATCCATTCAACTCTATACTAGTAAAGTCAACATAGTTTGTTGCTAACAAACCAACAAACTATTTACTAGTATTTACACTCTAATATACCCCCCTCAAGCCAAAACGGAATATGTCAAGGTGGAGTGAAGAGGCTTGAAGTGGACATACGATTGAGAAGAGAGTAGAATGGTCCAGAGTGTAGAGGTTTAGTGAAAATATCAGCATGTTGGTTGGAGTTAGAAACATGCATCAACTTCAAGAACCCATTCTTCACCTGATCTCGCACTGTATGGCAATCAACTTCAACGTGCTTTGTCCTTTCATGAAAAACAGGATTGGAAGTAATGTGCATTGCATAGGTATTGTCACAGAAAAGCTTAGCATTAGTAGTGACCTTAACCTGCAAATCTTTGAGCAGTTGATTTAGCCAAAGAAGCTCACAAGTGGCATGAGCCATACTTCTATATTCAGCCTCACAACTACTGCGACTAACCACCTCATGTTTCTTGGACTTCCAAGTCACAAGAGACTGGCCAAGATAAACACAGTATCCAGTAATTGATCTTCGAGTATCCGGACAAGTTGCATAATCCGCATCAACAAAAGCATTGAGACAAAGATCAGACTGAGCAGAGTAGAAGAGACCCTGACCCGGATTGTTCTTAACATATTTGAGGACTATGTGTGCTGCCTGAAGATGCAAATTAGTAGGCGCAGACATGAATTGGCTCAAAGAATGGACCGCATATGTTATATCAGGTCTGGTGATAGTAAGATATAAAAGTCGTCCAACCAAAGCACGATATGATGTTGCATCTTCCAACGGAGTACCAGACTCTTTACTCAGCTTAACAAGAGGGTCCATTGGTACAGGACTCAGCTTACAACCCAAGAGACCTGTATCAGCAAGGAGTTTCAGAGCATACTTGCGTTGATAAATTGAAATCCCTGATTTGTTCCTAGCAATTTCAAGACCCAAAAAGAAACGCAGTTCACCAAGATCTTTGATTCTGAACTGTGAGTTAAGAGTAGCTTTAAGTGACTCAACCTCCACAGAACAATTGCTAGCTATCATGATATCATCAACATAGACTAAGATCACCGTCATTTGATCACCATTTGACTTAACAAAGAGAGTATTATCTGCCTGTGATTAAACATAACCAGCAGATATGAGTACTTGAGAAAATCAATGGTACCACTGTCTCGAGGTCTATTTGAGTCCATACAAAGATTTATGAAGCCGACAAACAGGATAAGGAGGCAATGAACCTGATGCAGGGGTATAGCCTTGTGGTAAACTCATATAAATCTCCTCGTCTATATCACTATGCAAGAAAGCATTTGACACATCCATCTGTGTGAGATCCCAGCCTCGAATTGCGGCTAGACTAAGGAGAAGTTTAACACTAGCCAGCTTGGCAACATGAGAAAAAAGTATCCGTATAGTCAACTCCTTCTTGTTGAGTGTATCCCTTTGCAACTAAACGAGCTTTGTGTTGTTCTAAGCTTCCATCAACCTTATACTTCAGGGTATAGACCCATTTGCATCCAACTACATTCTTACCAGGTGGTAAGGAAACAACAGACCATGTTTTATTGATTTACATCGCCTGAAGTTCCTCATTCATAGCTTGAACCCAGTGAGATGATGACATGGCTGATTTAAAACTAGTTGGTTCTGTTTCAAGAGAATAAGCAAGTGCAAAGGAGTGATATAGGGGAGTGAGATGAGAATAGGTGAGAACAGATGATAAAGGATAAATAGAGGTAGAAGGTGGAAAATGAGTAGAAATTTGTGTAAGAGAACAATGGTAATCAGATAAGTAACATGGAGTTTTGGCAGTGCGTTGCGGTCTAGCATTGAGAAGCCGTCCTTGACCTGATCCAATAGAGACAATTCTCCAGACAGATGGAGCAGGAACACGTGATGCAGATGTACTAGATGATGCATTAGGAACAGATGATACGAGAATTTCAATGCTAGGAGATGCAACAGTAGGAGATGCACCATTATGATGAGATGTATTATCAACATCCTGATGTGGAATAAGATCAGGGATACTAGGCATAGAATCTATTTCAACAGGAACAGGTAAAGGTAATATTGTTTGAGGAAACATTTCAAATTCATTATCATGGTGATCAGTCTTGAAAGGAAAAATATTTTCATGGAAAACAACATTTCTAGTAACAATGATCTCATGAGTATTGATATTAAGAACCTTATAGCCTTTAACACCTTATTGATAACCAAGAAACACGCAAGACTGAGCACGAGGACTAAACTTGTTACGATCTTTCTGTAAAGTAGATGCATAACATAAGCAGCCAAACGACCTTAGAAATTTATAATCAGGTTGTTTATGCATTAACAGTTCATATGGAGACAAATGACCAAGAAGAGAAGAAGGAGTCCTATTTATCAGGAAAACAGCTGTGAAGATGCAATCACTCCAATAAGCTAGAGGTACATTAGACTGAAATAGTAAAGCCCTAGCCACATTGAGAATATGCTGATGTTTGCGCTCAACAACGGAGTTTTGTTGAGGCGTATAAGGACAAGAAAAGTAATGTTTCATGCCATGCTCTGTAATGATCTTATTAAATCCTAGTTCAGGTGCATTATCACTACGGATAGCTTTAACTTTTGCGTTATGTTGAGTAAGAACATGTGCAAGAAAAGCTGGAAAAATATGTGAAACATCACTCTTTTTCTTTAACATATAAACCCAAGTAACACGAGTACAATCATCGACCAAAGTAAGAAAATATCTATAACCTTCTATTGACTCTATTGAAAAAGGACCCCATACATCCAAATGAACAAGATCAAATGGTGAAGAACACATATTATTATTCGATATGAAAGGTAATCTTTTCTGTTTTGCTAAAGGACACAGAGAACAATGATCAGACTTAGGAGAACGAGACTTAGGAATTCGTAAAGTACCAGACAATTGTTGTAACTTGGCAGAAGATGGATGTCCAAGACGTTGATGCCAAAGATCTCCATTTACTATCAAGGATCCACAAAAGCTTGAAGAAGCAGCAACGACTTTATTTGACTCCAAAATGTAAAGATTGTGTAATAGTATGCCTCTACCAATCATCAACCCCTGAGTATGCTCCTAAATGAAACAAGAATCTGTGTAAAAATGAGCAGAACAATGACCATTTTTAAGCAAACTACTAACACTGATGAGATTAAAATGAAATGAAGGAACATGTAAAACATCATGTAATATGAGATTATCTGAAATATGTATTGTGCCTATATGTGTGATAGGAGATTGTGCTCCATCCGGAAGAAAACTGTGACATTAGACACAGGTAGTAGCTGACTAAACAATGCTAAATCAGAACACACATGCGTAGTTGCTCCACTGTCAATTATCCAAGCACCATTAGGAATGGATTTTTGTAAAGTGGAGAGAGTTTGATGTTGAAAAGTAAGGCAGTGATTTTGAAAACGAAGACTAGTAGAAGGAAAAGGAAAAGAAACAGTACCAACTGAAGATTGAGGTGCCATGTAACCATTCTCTGAGATAGAAGCAGGATGAGAAACAACAGATTCTGAAGATCTTGCATGGAGCTGAAGCTGTTGTAGAAGAGTAGTCATTTGATCTTGATTCAAGTGACTGAGATCAAGATTCACCGCATTTGTTGCTGGTGGAGGAAAATACAGAGATGGTCATGAGGTCACATTAGCCACTGCATTCATTCTTCGAATTTGAGAGGATGCAAGAAAATATTGAATCAAATTCTGGTTACGAGGAGTACTATAACGAGGACTGTTGTTAGTCTGTCCTCTAGAAGCAGCACCAGATTGATTCTGAGAATTCCCTCTATTCTGATGAGAACCACCATGGGAAGAAGTCTGTGAATACTTATGGCTTGGAGGATATCCATAAATCTTGAAGCATTTTTGAACTATATGCCCAAGTTGACCACAATAAGTACATAATGGCCTCTGCTTAGGACGATAATTGGCATTATAAGAAGCAGCAAACACCGGATTATCAGCAGGAACTGTAGAAGGATCAACATAATTCTGAAAAACAGCTTGATCCATCCTAGAACTCGGCTTAATAGACTTCTGCCTCTCATCTTGTGCCACCATATTAAAAACATCCTCAATAGTGGGAATTGGTTTCAACATCAAGATGTGCCTTCTAGTTGACTCATAAGCTTCATTTAGTCCCATAAGGAACTTAGTGACTCGACTTCTCTGCTGTAATTCTCCCACGACAAAGCTGCACTACATTCACATTTGCCACAAGTACTAACATGAAGTTCAATATAATTCTTATATTCTTCCCATAGAGTCATTAGTTCAGTATAGTATGCACTGATATCCATTGATCCCTGTTGAAGACTACTCAATCTCTGCTTTATCTCATAAACTCTAGGCGCATCATCTTGTTTAAATCTAGCCATAAGATTATTCCATATACTTTCAGCGGTTGACATAAAGAGTAAGCTCTGACCTATTTTCTTTGATACAGAGTTCATGAGCCATGTCGCCACCATGTCGTTACACCGTGACCATGAGCCTGCATCGCGATGATCATCCGGTGGTTTAGTGATTGTGCCATCGATAAATCCAAGTTTATTTCGAACATTGAGAGCCATCCGGATCGAGCGACGCCAAGAATGAAACTCTGAACCATATGTGAGACGATCGGAAACCAGAATCAAACCCGCATGATCAGAACTATGAAGGAAATACGGATTTTCGTACTGATCTGTCGATTGTCGAAGAGAATCTGACTGAGGAGTTGGATTGTTCGGTGGAATCGTCGCCATTGTGAAAATTTGTGATGATAATGAAGGAATCGAGCAAAGATGAGCTCAGAATCAAGAGATTTGTGCCGGATTTTAATGGAAAAGAGATCGGCAACAAACAAGGTCAAAGAAACGAAGAAAAAAGAAGCGGAATCACAATGACAAAAGCAAAAATCTCAGCGAAGAATGAGAACAAGACGGTGATGAACTCGAGAAGAAGACGATGGTGGGAAACACTCATCGGAATCGAGATCTCACCGGAAGAGTTGACCGGAAAAGTGTAAAAGAGTAAAGCGGAAGAGAGAAAAAATTTGTTATACTCGATACCATATTAAATACAGCCCAAAATAAATCTGTTTTCTCATTAATTATGTTAGTCTGTACATTTTAGTATATATATACATGTATCCAGTCAACTCTATACTAGTAAAGTCAACATAGTTTGTTGCTAGCAAACCAACAAACTATTTACTAGTATTTACACTCTAATAAGTAGTCTCATTCAAAACTCTGTTAACTGATTTCATTTACAATTTATTCAAAACTTTGTAAACAAATTGATGTAGAAGTGCTCAGATATACAAGCTCAGTTGGAGAAAAAGGAGACAGTGTTGGTCGCCTGAGCTTACAATGGAAATGGTAATGGTAAGATACATCAGAAGGAATATCATTCTTAGCTAAAAGATCAGTCGGTTGATTGAGTTGTCGGGGAACGCACACAAATTTGACATGATCAAACTTGGTCTTCCAATAGCTGATTTCTCTTATCCAATTTGTAAACCCCAACTCCATTGAGAATGTTGACAGCTTCTTAATAATATCCTTCAAAGACAATCTTTTTGTAGCTCCTACTCCAGACATGACCACTAGGATTTGTTATTATGGCAATTCGTATCATCTATTCCAAGCCACTAGCATCCACATTGATGTTTACAATATTTGAAGGAAACGTTGGGCCAAAATAATAAATTGGGTCAAAATAATAAATTGGGCCAAAGTCCAGTAAGAGAAGACCCATATGGAGAAGTGCGGTTTGGACTTTGGATTATGAATGCTGCTAGTGCCACTCTGACTATGATTCTAGGGTCTATGTTTTTCTTCTGGTAGTTAAAGACTTAAGAGTTCATATTGTAGAAATTTGGGTGTGTTCTTGGTTTGATATTGTTTACTCGAGGGTTTGTTTTGTTTAATCATGTTCGTGCCCTTGTAGTTAGGTTGCGAGGAGTCTTCAAATGGTTAATCAAAAATTCACTTGGGTAATCCAAAATTTCAACTGTTTGCAATCTAAGCGAATTTGTTCTGATCAGTTCGTGGTGGGTGGATGCCAATGGTAAGGTTTTCAAGTGTTTCCGTCTACGTAGATTTTAGTTATTATCCTCCACAGTGTTTTGGTGATTCTGTTATTCGTGATTCTATTACAGGCATCTTTCTGTCCATTCCAAGGGAAATAAGACTGACTACTTGTCTCTGTGTCTAACAGTCTCTAAATTAAACATGGATCATTGCCTATTGGATGGAGGAGACACGCACAAGTTTCCTTCACAATAGTAAATCAACTCTCTGAAAAACTCTCCATAAAAAAGGTGAGTATTTCTACGCTTGCTATCATGTTGATGGAACTTGTGATGCTTTGCTTGTTTTAACTAGAGTTGTATGTTTCGTGATTTTTCAGAAGCAAAACATTGGTTTCATGACAAGTCTTGCTCTTGGGGCTTCAACATGCTGCTTCTTACCAAACTACATGAGAGAGATAGTGGTTTTCTTGTAAACGGAGAGCTCAAGATTACTGTGGAGGTAGATGTTGTTGAGGTAGATGTTGTTGAGGTTATTGGAAGATTAGATGACTCTGAAGGGTCAAGCCAACCTCTGAAAAAGAGAAAGCAAGATAATGATGGTGTCTTGTCTAGTGAAGTCCATGGATTTGTACTTCTTCCTTCACAGATAAGAAACCGATCTGAGGAGTTTGTGAATTGCTCTTCCTTCTTTATCGGATTAATCGACTCGATCACGGGATTAGTTACCGGTACGTTTTCTCCTGGTAAGTCAATTGGTTCCTCATGCGGAATTGGAGATGTCAGGATCTGGATATCAGTTCCCTCGTCGGTGGCTATCTCGAGATCTCCTTGTTCTTCATCAAAAACTTGTGTCTCCGAACATCATTGTTCCTCGCACAACAGATCATACCCGAGAAGATCATCATTGTTGAGAATTTCCTTCATATATTGGTCCTCATCTTCTTCTCCCCAATTCTCATCTTCCCAATCCTCATAGTTCTCATCACTTGATCAAGTCTCTTCTCCAATATATTTATAGAGCAATTTTTAGGTGGTCTTGATCCGTTATTATCGGTAACGAAAACTATAGATTGAGCCGAAATGGTCAAATGGGCCACAATGGTGAATTGGGCTGAAACCCATAAAGAAAAATTCTCCCTAACGCGTGGTTTTTAATCGGGAAAATCGCATATAAAACTTCCAAAGTAAGATACACTAACACTTTAAACCTCGAAAGTTTTTGACTAGCATTTGAAACCTCTATTTTGAAATTGTTAACACAATAAACTTTAAAAGTTGAAAGTGACTTTTGAATGCACGTCGTCATAATAGTTAACGGATTTGTTGCTTACTCAAACGAAGAAAGAGTTGGATAGACCTAATAGTCTTTTTAGGACACGAACCAATCGATTGTATACACAAAGTACAGTAAAACTTCTATAAATTAATAACGTTGAGACCATGATATTTTATTAATTTAACGAAATATTAATTTATCGAGAAATTAATTGGGTCAAAAATGTAATTTGGGACTTGAAAATTATATTAGCGAGGTATTAGTTTATCGAGCATTTGTTTTCCTCGTAATAGAATACGCAATGAGTGTCAAGTTTAAATATTGGGAACAATTCAAAGATCATGGAGAAACATCAAAAGTAACATTAAAACATCTTGCTTATCTGATATTGATGCTCGCATGAATGGCGTTCTATATTTTCTAGCCTTTTGTTATGATTTTCATGGTTTGGGAATAATGAGCTTGGATCTTAGGGATACGCTGATAACTTATGAAAGTATAAGTATTTAAAAATATTAAGCACAATAAAATTCATTCAAACCATATTAAACTTAAAATAAGCCCACTAAAATGAATTAAACCTACTTATTATCTATGTAAATTACACTATCTTTGTTTTCTTTTTTCACGGCAAAAAAAACCTTTTCATCTTCTTCCTCTCTTTTCTTTGTTTACTCGTGACTTTCATGTCATAGCCTCATCCCTCATCAGAGTTTACTTTGTTTAGGTAATAATTCTCCTTTCACAAATTATTCAATATTTCAATTTCAGTTTGAAGATTACTATATTAGCACATTCACACACTGCTCTTTTGTGGATTTGTATTTAGTAATTATATGATGCATTCACTATTTTTTTAGTTTCAGATGCATCATGTTTGACTTTGTTAAATTATTTTCTTTTTCTGATTCAATGCATAATTGAATGTTGTATTCGATTCCAATAAGCAATGTAAACAAAAACAAAACCATTTTGGGTTGTGTTCACAATACAGTAAAACATCTATAAATTAATAATGTTGAGACCATGAAAATTTATTATTTTAAAGAGATATTAATTTATCAATAAATTAATAAATATTAATGTATAAAGAGAAATTCTTTTTAGGTAAGATTTTTCTTAATTTATTTTTCCGAATGATGTTATATTATGGAATTTAATGAATCTATTTATCAAATTGATATGAAATTTTGATTAAAAATTTCGATTATCGCAATAGAGTGGATGATATTATCATAATAGACGATCAAATTAAAATGGTATATTATGTATAAAATTTAGAAGATATCAGGGTTATTACCCCTAATGTCGATACATTTAGAAAGAGTTATGTATAAATAATCAATTATTTTGCCTAAAATTTTCTACAAATTTATGGTAAAGACTGAGAAAACAATTATAAAAGTTTTTGATGTAATACGTAAACTTAAAGATAAGGTCTAATGAGATTTTCAGTTTTAAGTAAAAAAAAATCATTAAAACCATGTTTAGTACATTATCATATATATATATATTCATATACATAATTATATATGATTATTAATTTATATTATTATTGGGACTATATTTTACATAGGAGTTTCAAAACATTATTATCTTATCATTTTATCGAATTTCGCTAATTTTTTACATTGGTCCGAGTCGGGACCAGAAGATTTTATTAATTTATGGTGATTATTAATTTATCGAGTATTAATTTATGGAGGTTCTACTGTATAAGCTTATACTTTTGTTATTATATAGTTTTGAAATCATTTAAAGAATTGAGAGCTTGTGATATTTTGGAATATACAATTAGGATTTGATTAGTTTAATGCAATTGTTGTATTGATACTTGATTATTATGATATGATCTTTTATGTAGGTAACGTCAAAAGCAATGGAACGATTTCTAAAAAGGAAAACTCCACCATCTAATATCAATTTGGATGACTTGCCAAGTGATCCAGCTAAGCAAAAAAGAATTCAAGATTATCATCCCAATCAAAGAGATGATGTACGTCGGACATATTTGACTAGAAGAGCTTGTCAACCTCGTACTCATCCTTTTGAACAAAGAAGAATAGGAAATGTATTACGACGCTTTAATCCACAGTGGTTTGATCAGTATGATTGGTCGGAGTATAGTAAGGAAGCAGAAAAGGCTTTTTGCTTGTATTGTTATTTATCCAGAGCTCAAGTTGCAAACCAAGGTGGGAGTGATGCTTTTGTATCGACTGGTTTTTGTGGTTGGAATAAGATTGATGGCTTCAGTAAGCATGAAGGTGATCAAACTAGTTTTCACAGTGATGCTAAAAACAAATGTGATGATTTGATAAGACAAGGTCAGTCAATCAAACATGCTTTACTTAAGCAAATCGATGTGTATCGATTGAAAAATGAGTTTCGAATCCGATTGAGTGCTTCGATTGATGTGTCTAGCAATATGAATGGTAAATATAATGGATTAAAATCATTGGTTTTAAAAGAAAGTAGATCTCCATATTACGTTCATTGCTTTGCTCATCAACTTCAGCTAGTTGTCGTGGCAGTGGCAAAAGAACATAAGGAAATTGGAGAATTTTTTGATATAGTTCATGTTTTTTTGAATGTGGTTGGAGCTCTTGCAAGAGAAAAGATATGCTCATTGAGATTAATCGCCAAAGGATGGAAGAAGGTATTAAGAATGGTGAAATTAAGACTGAAACTGGTTTGAATTAGGAGTTGTCACTAAAAAGACTTGGATATACTCGTTGGGTTCACATTATAAGACTTTATTGCGTCTTGTTGAGATGTTTTCATGTATTTTTAAGGTTCTTGAACATATCCAGAATGAAGGTATAGACAGCACCAAAAGACAATAAGCATATGGTCTGCTCAAATATTTTCACACCTTTGATTATGTTTTCTATTTGCTTGTTGTTCTTGGACTCACTAATAACTTATCAAAAACACTACAGAAGAGAGACCAGGAGATCTTGAATGCTATTTCATTGGTGGAATCTACTAAACGAGAGTTGCAAAAGCTTAGAGATAGTGGATGAGATGATTTTGTGGCTAAAGTTTGTTCTTTTGGGGAGAAAAATAATACTGAAGTGCGTATAATATGGAAGCATAATTTGTTGGTTCAGGAAGGCCAAGAAAAAAAAACCGGAATAACCAGCTTGCATTGTTATAAGGTGGAGTGTTTCTACACAGTCTTAGATATGCAACTTCAAGAGTTTAATGATTGTTTTGACGAGGTAAATTCTGAGCTACTTATTTGTATGGCATCTTTAAGTCCGATAGATTCTTTTCGTCAGTTTGACAAGTCGGTGCTGATGTGTCAAAAGATATCCCTTGAAGAATGGTGTTTTTTATACACCATCTACGGTTCATAAACCGTTATATATATTTATTTATTTTTTATTTTGATCCGGAGAGAATCCTCTTTAGGCTCACTAATGGACTTAGAGAGGGATTCTACGAGCTCCATACTTTCCTGAATCACATTAAGAGTCTCATGTCTTTGTAACAATTTGTTGTTGCTTTTTGTTGACACTTTTAATTTGTGAGACTTTTCAATTCGTTCTTTATAGTTTGATTATTCCTTACTTTAGTTCTATCGCTGCATTAGCACTTCTTTGATTTAAATGTGTAAATTATGAATTGGACAAGAGAACATTAAGTATAAACCCTATTTGAAGTATATATATATATATATTTATAGTAACTGTCACTAATTAAAAGGATCCTATCAAACGCCGGTTAAAGCGTTTGTGTAAACGCTAAATTTGCGGGCGGTTGCGGTTGGTAGCGTTTGATAACAATCATGGAAAATGCTTTCTACCGCTCCGTACCGCTCCAAACCTCTCAAATCCAAAAGCTCATTAATTTGAGCGTTTGCGGTTGCGGTTGGATGTTTTAATTTTTTTTTTAAAATATATTTTAAAATGAGAATATATATTTAAAATTAAAGTTTAGATATTATAATTACAAAATAAATAAATAATTTGATATTTTCAATTAATATTCAATAATCCATCACAATTTGTAGTTATAGAATCTTCAAACCAAAATACTCTAGATAAATTTTGATTGAAAACATACATAAATTTAACAATTTAAATATAATATTAGCATCTAAAATAAAGAATAACTTCTTCATTAAAATCATAACTTTCATCCAAACAAAAGTTCTTTTTAAAAACAAAGTAAATATTATATAAATAGTTTTCTATTATTAATTATAAATTGAATTAATGATTTTTATACTTTTTATAATAATATGGGTTTTGATGTTATTATTACTGTATAATGTTTTTATGTTGTAAATTTATTGTTTAACCGCTACCGTTCCGCTAGTCAACCAGTCATAAACATTCCGCAAACGCACCAATTTTCAACCGCTAGGCCAGTCATATAAATGTCCCGCAAACGCTTCAAACCGCAGTCGTCCGCTTCCGCAAACTCCCGCAGCCACAACCGCAACCACTGCGGCTGAACCAGTCAGGCCAAGTATAAACCCTATTTGAAGTATATATATATATTTATTTATTTATAGTAACTGTCACTAATTAAAAAAGGATCCTATCAAACGTCGGTTAAAGCGTCTATGTAAACACCTTTGCTGGATAGTGGAAGTTGTTGGACCAAAATTATGGAGCACTACGAATCAGTGATAAACAGTGATAAGAAATACGTTTTAAGGGAAGAAGAGAGTTGCGGAGGCGAGACGAATCTCTTTCCTTAACCCTTTGAATCACCCGTAGTGCGACGAGATAACTGATTCAAGGATCCCAGGATACAACCACAAATCAACCGGATTTGCAATCACTCAAATCACGGTTCTAACGAACTGAACACTACGATACTCTCAGGACACAAACTTACTTTATAGAGAGATTGCTGGAAAGCTTTAGTTTTTGATTTTTTTGTTTCTGAGTGAGTAGAATGAGAATCTGAGAGGTCATATTTATAACCTAAGGAGTAATTTCAAATTCCAAACGTTTGTAACGTTTTATCAATTAATGGGTGAGTTTATGACCAGATTTAATGCACATGGCATCTTTGACAAGATTAAAATTGAATGAGCAATTCAAAATTAAAAAACAGAGTTCAAAAAACTGCTACGGATCAAAGACCACGAGACCCACGTGTCCCTAAGTGTCCTAAGTGTCAAATAAAGACCACGACCACGCCCACGCCCACGCCCATTCCCGGTTAAATTCGGTTCAGTCCGGGTTGGCTCGCGTGAGTTTATCTGCACCCAAGCTCCATGTTTTTAAACTAAAACATGACCTTCCTCTCTTATATACTAGAGGAATATTTTACACATAACAGATGTGGGACAAGTTTATACATATCCCTTTTATCTACTCCAGTTTTTACTTAGCCCACAGGCTTAAAACCCATTTCTCTTCACCACTCAACATATTTTTTTAATAAGGCCCAAAGGCCTTATATTAAAAAAAAAAAAACGTTCCAACAATCCCCCACATGAATAGAAATGACTCTAAACTTATGCAGACTTGACTGACTGAACAAACATATGCAGACTCGACTATACTAGACTTTGACAGACTTTTGAGAGTATACGAAAATGTAACTATATCTGAGAGGTAGCATTTTTCAGCTTTGAACCAATCATTTTAATTTCTGTCGGGTTTACTTGGCCAGGAGGTGAACATGATGTCTTGAACCACCCGGATGTTAATGTAAACCTAGACAACAGTTATTGCATAGCAACATTTTCTCGTAGAGATCAGTTCTCTATTGTGTTCATTTTGGCCTTGAACATTCCTGGTAATCATGAGTGAACTTAGAGAATATAGCCTTACTTTCATTCTCCTAGAAACGGCCGCATTTCACACTCACTAGGTGATCTTCCATCAACTTTGTTTTAAAGAAGCATCCTGTATTACTTCACTAATATCTCAAAGTTATGGAATCATTAAAAGCTAATGCTTATCCTTATCACACACAGGTAACACTGTTTATCATCCTAGGAACTGGGTATATACATTGTCTCACAATGTTTTTTTCTCTTACTCAGCTTTATTTCGTTGGCCCTTTGAACCTATGTCGTGGGATTTCCAGTGACATAAGTGGGGTATCCATTAAGCGTCGTGTTCTGTTATATGCTTTAAACCCATTCCTCTTGATGATTTAACAACTTGATCTCTCGGCAAACTTTTTGTGAACGGATCAGCTAAGTTTTCAGCCGACTTGATATAATCTATCGTGAGTACTCCAGTGGAGATCAGTTGTCTTATGGTTTTATGTCGCCTCCGAATATGACGAGATTTACCATTATATAATTTATTTAGTGCCCGAGATATAGCCGATTGACTATCACAATGTACCCGTAAAGCTGGCACTGGTTTTTCCCACATAGGGATATCTTCCAAAAAAATTCGAAGCCACTCTGCTTCTTCCGCAGCTTTGTCTAAAGCTATGAACTCGGACTCCATGGTTGATCTAGCCAGGAGGGTTTGTTTAGAAGATTTCCAGGATACTGCTGCACCAGCCAGGGTAAAGACATATCCACTTGTAGATTTCGAGTTTCTAGAATCAGAAATCCAATTGGCATCATTGTAGCCTTCTAATACCGCTGGTTCTTTACCATAGTGCAACCCATAACTCTTGGTATATCGGAGATAGTTTAAGACCCTCGTTATGGCCTTCCAGTGAGTATGACCTGGATTACTCGTGTATCGACTTAACACATTAACAGAATGTGCCAAATCTGGTCTAGTGCAATTTGTTAAGTACATTAGACTTCCTATCACTCTTGCATATTCTACATGTGAAACTGCATCACCTGAATTTTTCGTCAGGTGAAGTTGAGGATCCAGGGGAGTTTTTGCAGTTCCGTTTGAGTAGGTCTTGAACCTCTCAAGTATCTTGTCAGCATAATGATCTTGAGTTAGAGTTATTCCTTTGGAAGTTCTTACAATCTTGATTCCAAGGATTACTTCCGCTAAACCCATGTCTTTCATGTCAAACTTTCCCTTGAGCATGGTTTTAGTTTTATTAATAATATCCTTATTACTTCCAATAATAAGCATATCATCTACATATAAACACAATAAAATGTATCCTTGTGGGGTACTTTTTATGTATATACATTTATCACATTCATTTATGCTGAACCCATCTGACATCATTACATTGTCAAATTTTTCATGCCACTGTTTAGGAGCTTGTTTAAGTCCGTATAGTGATTTGACAAGTCTACACACTTTGTGTTCTTGTCCTGGGATGACAAACCCTTCGGGTTGTTTCATATATATTTCCTCTTCTAAATCCCCATTTAGAAATGCCGTTTTGACATCCATTTGATGAATTTCAAGGTCCCGTAAAGCAGCAACGCCTATTAATATTTGGATGGAGGTTATTCTCGTTACTGGAGAATAAGTGTCGAAGAAATCCAAACCTTCTTTTTGCCTGAATCCTTGAACCACAAGTCTAGCTTTGTACTTGTCTATATCTCCATCAGTTTTCAGTTTTGTTCTGAAGATCCATCTATTCCCAAGAGCTTTGCACCCTTCAGGTAGCTCAGTTATCTCATAAGTATTATGTTGTAGGATGGAGTCCATCTCATCATTGACGGCTTCTTTCCAAGAAGGCGCGTCCGGAATGGACATTGCTTCTGAAAAAGTTCTTGGCTCATTTTCAGCGAGAAATACTACCAAGAAATCAGAACCAAAGTTCTTCTCTTTACGAGATCTTTTACTTCGTCTAAGGTTGATTTCATCTTCTTTTTCTTCATCATTTATAGTAGTACCAGAGTTACCTGCCTCATTTGGTGAAGGAAGCTCATCTCTTTGTTCACGAGTTCTTTTATTACTCTTATTTTCTTTACGTGGAAACACGGTTTCAAAGAAGTAAGCATTTCTTGACTCCATTATCGTGTTTGCATCTATATCTGGAATATCAGATTTATGTACCAAAAATCGATAGGCACTACTATTATGCGCATATCCGATGAAAATGCAATCTACCGTCTTAGGTCCTATCGTTGCCTTTTTTGGTGGTGGAATTGCAACTTTTGCTAGGCACCCCCACACTTTCAGGTGTTTATACGAAGGTATAATACCCTTCCAAAGTTCATATGGCGTTTTGCCAGTAACTTTGTGTGGAATTTTGTTGAGGATATAATTTGTGGTAAGCAAAGCTTCCCCCCACATGTTCTGGGCTAACCCAGATTCCTGCAACATTGCATTCATCATCTCTTTAAGAGTTCGGTTTTTTCGTTCCGCAACTCCATTAGATTCAGGTGAATAAGGAGCGGTTGTCTGATGGATGACGCCATGTTCTCTACAGAGCGCCTCAAACGGTCCATCATATTCGCCTCCTCTATCACTTCTAACTATTTTGATAGTTTTATTAAGTTGATTTTCTACTTCCAACTTATATTCTTTGAATTTCTCCAATGCTTCATCTTTACTCCGTAGTAAATAAACGTGACAATATCTAGTACAATCATCGATGAAGGTTATGAAGTATTTCTTTCCGCCTCTGGTTTGAATATATTTTAAATCACACAAGTCTGTATGAATCAAACCAAGAGGTTCCGTTTTTCGATCCACACTCGGTGATGGTTTTTTCGTGAGTTTTGCTGCAACACATATTTCACATTTATGTTTGCTTATTTTCTGTTTAGGGATTAAATTCATGTTCATTAACCTACTCATAGATTTAAAGTTAACATGGCCTAAACGTTCATGCCATAGTTCAAATGACTCAGCGACATAAGCAAAAGAATTCTTATTCATCTTCTTCTTCGAGGTGGAAGCCTCGGTTACAACCGTTTTGGCATTATTGCCTACATCAATTATGGCATCATTGCCTACAACATTCTCACGAATCACAGCCTCAACAGACATCTTAAACAATCCATCACAAACAAAACCCTTACCCAAAAACATTCCGTACTTAGAGAGGACCAGCTTATCCACTTCAATCTTCATTGCGAATCCATGCTTGCTCAAAAGTGAACCTGAAATCAGATTCTTCCTCATGTGCGGAACGTGGGCAACGTTGTTAAGGATGAGCTCACGGGCAGATGTCATTTTCAGAACAACCTTACCATAACCTGCAATCTTCGAGGTTGCGGAGTTTCCCATGAAGAGCTTCTCGTTGCTCGTATTCTTCCGGTAAGTCGAGAAACTCTCTCGGTCTATGCATATGTGCCTAGTAGCACCAGTATCAAACCACCAAGTCTTTGGGTGGCTCTCGGCCACGTTTGCTTCGGTGACAACCGCACACATGTCAGCTTCGGTAAGATTAGCCTCGTATTTGTTAGATTGCCGAGGGACCATCTTAGTGCGACACTCAAAAGATTTGTGTCCCACCTTATGGCAAATGTTGCAAGTTCCAGTGAACCTCGGCTTCGAAGTATCACCACCACCACCCCTATGCTTGAACTTCTGAGTGTGTTGAGGAGCAACTTTTCCTTTTCCCTTGTCTAGCCTTCCCTTATTCTGCAACTTTGCTTGCTTGGAAGCATTGTGGTGCTCCGCCACGTTCACATTGGGATCGCGAAAGACCACACCAACTTCGAGTTCCCTCCGGTTTTGAGACTCGATACGAAGTTTCATGACAAGGTCTTCTAGACTCATCCATTTCTTCTTCAATTTGAGGTAGTTCTTGAAGTCTGTCAACCCCGGAGGAAGCTTCTCGATCACGCAAGCAACCTGGTAGGTTTCGCAAATCCTCATGCCTTCAGCATGAATCTCATGAAGAAGATTTTGTACCTCATTGACTTGTTCCATCAACGGACGAGAGTCAACCATCTTGTAATGTTCGAACTTAGCCACCGCATGTTTCTGCGAACCAGCATCTTCCGAGCGATACTTCTTATCCAAATATTCCCACAACGCCTTAGATGTCTCAACATTGGCGTAGACGTTGAACAATTGGTCATTCAAACGACTCTGGATGTATCCTTTGCACAAGAAATCACCGTGGTCTCAGGCATGCCCACGCCCACGCCCATTCCCGGTTAAATTCGGTTCAGTCCGGGTTGGCTCGCGTGAGTTTATCTCCACCCAAGCTCCATGTTTTTAAACTAAAACATGAGCTTCCTCTCTTATATACTAGAAGAATATTTTACACATAACAGATGTGGGACAAGTTTATACATATCCCTTTTATTTACTCCAGTTTTTATTTAGCCCACAGGCTTAAAACCTATTTCTCTTCACCACTCAACATATTTTTTAATAAGGCCCAAAGGCCTTATATTAAAAAAAAAAACGTTCCAACAGAAGTTGTGGTTGACGGTTTCCACCCGAGACGTATCGGCTAGAGACTTGGAACTCGGTGATCAAATTCTATGTGTTCAGTTAAATCTAGAAGATATTTTTACTAAATTAATTATGTTAGAAAAATAAAAGGTCTATACGGTTCCTAAAAAGTATCTCAGTTAAATAAAGTTATTAATTCAATAAAGTATCAAATTTGAAAGTATTATACCGATAACGGAAGTAAAACGCTGTTATTTTCTGAACAATTCTTGGGTTCATCCTAGGGTGAACAAACCTCATTCACTCTGTCTTCATTAGCCAATCATAATTAAGTATCTAATTAAAATAAAACAAATTAAAATAATTGATATTACTACTTAAAACACGTAAATTAGCGCCGCTTTGGCTTACCAACTCGGCTGGAATCTTCTGATTAATAGATAGGTTGTCAAAGAAAAAAAACACGTAAATTAAATCATTAAATCTCAAACTCTAAATAACCAAATACTACACCCTAAATCCAAATAATGAACTCTAGACCCTAAATACAAAACCCTGAACCCAAATATTAAACCCAAAAACCCCAAATACTAAACCCTAAAGCACAAATACTAAACACCAAACCCAAAATATTAAACCTTAAACCCCAAATAATAAACCCTAAACCACAAATACTAAACCCTAAACCACAAATGCTAAACCCTAATCCCCAAATATTAAACCCTAAACCCCAAATATTAAACCCTAAACCCCAAATAATAAACCCTAAAATCTAAATACTAAACCCTTAAACCACAAATATTAAACCCTAAACCACAAATGCTAAACCCTAATTCCCAAATATTAAACCCTAAACCCCAAATACTAAACTCTAAATCCTAAATCATAAACCCTAACCCATTAATATTAAATCCTAAACTCTAAACCCTAAATAATATTAGGGTTTAGGATTTATGATTTAGGGTTTTGTTAGGTTTAGGGTTTAGGGTTTAATATTTGAGGGTTAGTGTTTATTATTTTGACTTAGGGTTTCGTATTTGGGATTTAGGATTTAGATTTTTTTGATTTAGTGATTTAATTTAATTGTTTTAAGTAGTCATATTAATTGTTTTAATTTATTTTATTTTAATTAGATACTCAATTATGATTGGTTAATGGGAAAGGGGTGAATGAGGTTGGGTGTGAACCCAAATTTTTTTCTTATTTTCTTATTCCATATTAATTTGGGCATAGTCAAACCCTAAATCGTTATTCTCTTTCTCTCAAAAGGTTTTAGAAACATCCTTTTGCTTAAATCGAAATAAACATCATCATTAAAAGTTTTTGTTGTCTAAAAGTAAACAAATTAAAAAAAAACATTAATGCATCAGAAAACATTAAGCACATATTACATTGATTAAGTTTAAGAGATTAATCTGATGCATATAAACTCTGTACATGGAATGTTTTGCAACATTTATGGGTCAAAATGTCGGAGCTCGATTGTTCAGCTAGATGCTAACTAGACCAATGAGGGCCAGGAGCTAGACTGTACGTAGAATCAAAACTGAGAAGCTCCTTCAACTCCAATATATAGTATATTCCCATAAAGTGATGATGAAGTAGAGCAATGGAATCAACAAATATCGCTAAAGACATAGTAGTTGTTGAGCTTAAACTCAGTTAAATACTTAGGTAGTTTGACTATTCCAATTCTTTCTAGTGCTTAGTTGTGTGAAAATAGAACAAAGTAAACATAATAAAATGTAAAGAGATACGCAAGCAAATACATCTTCCCAAGCGATTTTAGCTTTTCTTGGATTTAATTCCGTCCCCGACCAAAGAAAAGCCGAAAAAAGCTTTTCGCCCGTATACACTCACGAGGAAGCCATCTAAAAGTTGGAAAGACTCGATTACATAGACACAACATACCTGCATAAGAATGGAATCTGGACGTCCATGTCCCAATACAATTTAAGACTTGTTCAATCAACGTAAGATAATCTCGAGCCGTCATATATTTAGTGATCAAAGGTAGTCCTAAATATTTCAAGTGCCTCAACTTCTACAGGAAATTGAATTATCATCTGTTGACGAACTCCCTCTTGTAGATTTCTCTATACTTATCTTCGTGGCTGCGATTTTTTTTCGAACCCATCAAATATCTTTTCAAACCTTCTACTAACATCACCTTACCATCCATAAGTATCATGATATCGTCCGCAAAACTCAGATGAGTTAGACCCGTGGTCTTGCATCTAGGATGGTATCCGAATCGCCTACCAGTCCCTGCTCTCCCATGTAAATTCGACAGCACATCCATGCTAATGACAAATAAATACGGAGACAAAAAACATCATGCCGTAACCCTCTACTATGGAACTTATAAGAACAAGTAAAAAGAAGGAATGAATAAATTATAAGAACGAAGTACATTTTTTTTTTTTAAAGGGAAGTACATTATTCATTGGAAACAAAAACAATTTTTAGCTCTAAGAGAGAGATTTAGGTTTGTGAGGAAGAGGGAGAAGCAGCAGAAGCTAGGTTTCTGCGAACATATTTGCGAGCCCAAACATGTTTACCATCAATAGTATACTTGTTCCTATTTCTTCCACAAACAATATCTTCCATCTTCGAAAGATAACGCATCTTCAACACCATCCTCGCATACAATGGCTGCTCATCCTCTTCAACTTCTTGCATCTCTACCGCTTCAATCACTTCCCCAAATCTTCTCGTGAAGTAAACCCTAACTTGCTCTTGCGATATCGGATATCCTTTCGAAAACGTCAAAAACACCGTCCTATCGTCAGACGCAATCTCCTCCTCCTCCTTCGTCATCTCCTTCTCAGTCTTGTTTGGTTCTTCTTTAGCTGGAGGAGGAGTAGTAGGAACCCAGACTTGTTGAACATAAGGCCTGTAAGTGGTTGCTTGTGGACCACGTGCCCTACTTGTGGTTGCTTGTTGAACACTTACCCTGATTTTCTTGAACTCTTCAATGGCTTTCTCTCTTTCCAAAGCTAGCTTTCTCTCCTTCTTAAACCTCTCTGCTCCCTCACATAAATCTTCGAATGCTCGGTTGCAGATCTGGCTTATATTCTTTCTCAATCCAATGAGAAAGCTTTCACGGTTTTGGTTTAACACATTGAGACTAAGCCTGCCTCCAGTAAGACCTGCGATCAAAGGTATAACCGATTGATCATAGTTGTTCTTCACACCGAAGATCATAGATGAGAAGAAATCTTTGTTGTATAAGAAATTTAGACAAACAACGATTTCGTTAGCCACCGGATCGATGTCTGCGACTTGTAATGAGACAAGATAGGAGATGAGGTCACGAGCGTAACCGTTTTGCTCAAGAAATAAGAGAAACCCAATCACTTGAAACGATTGGTTTATGTCTCGGTTTAGACCAATGACAAGACTCTTGAATAAAGTTCTGTCGATTTTATGAAAAGCATTAAATTCTTCTTTTGTTACCGGAGTAGATAATAAAGAAGAAGGGGGAAAGTTTGAGAACATTGAAAAAGAAGGAGAAGCCATGATGATTTTTGTTTGATATTTGTTTGTGGCGATAGTGATGTGATTATCTGAGTTTTGAGATAGTGATTATATAGAGGGTTTCTGGGAATGGTGAAGAGGTGTAATCTTATGCGCAAGATACATTTCCTTTAATGTTTTATCCAGGGTTCATGTTTCTAATTAATACTGAAAAGTCATAACCTTCCGATTTTAGAAAGAGATTTTGCATTGTATAGTAATAAGAGGTTTTTGCATCGTATAGTCATGACCCATTTGGTCATGGTCATACAGTATGACTCATACTATCCATAGTATTCCTTTTAGTCTCATTTTCCTTCTATTTCTTCCCTTTCCATTTATTTTTAATAAATTTGATTATTGACGGGTTGGTTTGTTTCGAGTGAATTTTATTAGTGTCGTTATTATTTTATAAGTTAAACTATTTTTTTTATGAATTGTAAATGATAAAAAAAAAATTTAGAATACTATAAAAGATTTTCAAATAAAAAAAAACATTTTTATGTATTTTTGAATCCTATACGTTATTAACAAAGAACAACATCATTTCACAATTTTATCAAGTAAAGTTTATAAACTATTTTGATAGAATATCATATGATTTTTTTCTATAATAATAAAAAGACTATAACTTATTTCTATATTGATTTTTAAAGATTCACATATCTATCCATTCTGTTGTAGTAAATTTTGTAAAATCAAATTTCTAAATTCAAATATCGGTCACATTCTTAAATAATTCCCAACAATATATTTATATATGGAGAATTATTTTTAGTTACGTACAACTTAATTTAATGATTGATTGGTTTATTTTTTTTGTTAAACTTATAACTGAATTAACTATATTTATGTCGTTATGATGCTATGATTTAGGTTATTGTTTATGGTTATAAACGATAAAAATTAATATCGTTATAGTGAAGAGATTGTATCCACACATATTTTACGTTATAACAAAATCGAATACGAAAAAGAAAAATAATGGATTTAGTGATTCGTTAGCGAGTGAAAATTGTTTATAAAAAGCATCAATTCACTCATCTTTGTTTCCGCCAACCTCAACATCACTTCGCTTGTAATATCTTTTCAATATATATATGTATATATAATAATTTGTTTTTCTTAATTTGTTTTGTAATTGACGTTGTAATCTTGATTTGAGATCAATAAAATTGTTTGCCGAAACAAAATTGTTTTAGAATGCTATAAAACAATTTGAAATAAAAAAATCATTGTTCTGTATATTTGAATCCTATCCATTATTAAAAATATTTTTTACAATTTTATTAAATTTAACTAAATTTATAAACTATTTTGATAGAATATCATATGATCTATTTAATTAAGTTAACCTTTACTAAATTAATTATGCAAAAAAAAAAGTCTATATGGTTCCCAAAAAGTACCTCAATAATAATGTTGTTCGTTTAATATATAAAATATCAAAATTTGAAAGTTTTACACTTTTGGATTATACGTTAACAAAAATAAAATGCGGTTATTTTTTTCCAAATCAATTAGGGCATATAGTCAAACCCTAAATCGTTTTTCTCTTTCTCTCAAAAGGTTTCGGAAACATCCATTTGCTTAAATCGAAATCAACATCTTGATTAAAAGTTTTTTGTGGTCTGAATGTAAACAAATTAAAAAAACATGAATGGATAAGAAAACATTATAAGCACATATTACATTTTTAAAAGTTTAAGATATTAATCTGATTAGAAGATGCATATAAACTCTGTACATGTGACGTTTTGTAACATTTATGGTCAAAATGTCGGAGCTGGATAGTTCAGTTAGATGCTAACTAGACCAATGAGGGTCAGGAGCTAGACTGTCCAAGTCCTGAAGAGGATCTTATGTAGAATCAAAACTAAGAACCTCCTTCAACTCCAATAGTATATTCCCATAAAGTCGTGAAGAAGTAGAGCAATGGAATCAACAAAAATCGCTAAGGATTTGTTGTTGATCTTAAACTCAGTTAAATATTTAAACAGTTTGACTATTTTCAATTCTTTCTTTTGCTCACTCGTGTGAAAACCGATCGGGCTCTAGTTTGGTCTGGTTTGTTTGACATTCGTTTTTTGGTTTGGTTTTCGGTTTACACTGAAAACCGATTCAAATCAAATTGGTGGGTATCTGGGGTATGAACATTCCAATTGATGGCGATATAGGTATGAAAATTTTATTTGGTAGATATACAAGGAGAGAATTACAGTATATACTAAAATATCATACTTTTGGTGGGACATAGATCGTTATTCCAAGAAAAAAAATGTAAAGAGAGGCAACAAAATACATCCTCTTAAGCGATTTCAGCTTTTCTTGGATTTCATTCCGTCCCCGACCAAAGTAAAGCTTATCAATCTCCCATATATTTCACTCACGAGGAAGCCTAAAGGCAGCCATCTAAAAGTTGGAAATATTCCAATAATGCCGAACCAATTAGACATAACATACCTGCATAAGAATGGAACCTGGACGTCCATGCCCCAATACGATTTTAGACTTGTTCAATTAGCGGAAGATAATCTTGAGCCGTCATATATTTAATGATGAAAGATAGTCCTAAATATTTCAAATGCTTCAACTTCAAAAAGAAATTGAATTATCATTTGTTGACGAACTACCTCTTGTAGATTTCTCATTTTCTCGATACTTTCTTCATGCTTGAGACTTTTTCGAACTCATCAAATACCTTTTCATATCTTCTACGTATACTAACCTCACCTTACCATCCATAAATATCAATATATCATAATATCGTTCGCAAAGCTCAGATGAGTTAGACCCGTGGTCTTGCATCTAGGATGGTATCCCAATCGCCTACCAGTCGCATCTTTCGCAAGTAAATTTGACAAAACATCCAAGCAGCGAACTTGGATGGAACTTACAAGAACAAGTAAAAAGAAGAAATGAAGTACATTATTCATTTAAAACAAAAAAAAACTTGTAAATAAAGTAGCAAGGTAAGAGAGAGATTTAGGTATGTGAGGAGGAGGGAGAAGCAGCAGAAGCTAGGTTTTTAGAACATATTTGCGAGCACAAACATGTTTAGCATCAATAGTATACTTGTTCCTACTTCTTCCACAAACAATATCTTTCATCTTCGAAAGATATTGCATCTTCAACACCATCCTCGCATACAATGGCTGCTCATCCTCTTCAACTTCTTGCATCTCTACCGCTTCAATCACTTCCCCAAATCTCCTCATGAAGTAAACCCTAACTTGTTCTTCCGATATCGGATATCCTTTCGAAAACGTTAGAAACACTATCCTCTCGTCAGGCGCAATATCCTCCTCCTCCTTTGTCGTCTCCTTCTCAGTCTTGTTTGGTTCTTCTTCAGCTGGAGGAGAAGTAGTATGATCCCAGACTTGTTGAACATAAGGCCTGTAAGTGGTTGCTTGTGGACCACGTACCCTACTTGTGGTTGCTTGTTGAACACTTACCCTGATTTTCTTGAACTCTTCAATGGCTTTCTCTCTTTCCAAAGCTAGCTTTCTCTCCTTCTTAAACCTCCCGTGTTTGTGTTTGATTTGGCTCAGTTCTCTATCTTTCGTGATTTACAAAAATAAAGCACTGGTTTGATCAAGAGAGTCCTTGCAAGATTTATCCAGAAATGATTCCCCTTGCCAAAGTTTTTTACAAAGATGGTGGATTTCTTGTGAACAATGAAATGAAAATTGTTGTCCAGATAATTCACAAGATCACACCACTCTCTTCTTGGTGCGATATACCTTTTAAGTGACCCTTCAAAAAAAAATTATTGTCGAGATAGACATTCTTGAAGTTATTGGAAATGTAGATGTTTCATTGGAATCTCAGAGGTAAGGCAGCCTCTGAAAAGACAAAGCTAAACGATAGTGTTGTTGTGTACACAACAACACGAAGGAGACGATGGGTGTACACATGTCTAGTGATTTGTACAAGGAAACTTCATCAGTTAAGACATCACTCAAGTCAATGGGTTTCAACTTCTTCCAACACAGGTGGATTTGCAAGGCATGTCTTTGAAAGACGATGACGATTATCGAAACGTCGTCTTCCTCTGATGACCCACCGACTTCGTTGAGTTGCCGCTTCTGATGCTGACGTAAGCGAGGAGTCAAAATGTAGTCATGAGTCGAGTAATACCAACAACATTTCGAAACGGAAGAAGAACATACGGTGTCGTTTATGCCGTTTTGTTGGATTGCAAGGTGCGATTGGAGAAATGGGGAAGTCGTTTCCCGGTAATGGAGGAGAGTTTATGGTGGTGGTTCAAGAGATGATTAAGGCGGAAACGAAAAGTTACATGGCGGAGATGCAGAGAAACAATTTTTTTTAACTAATATGGACATTATCTCATATAGATTTAATTTTTAACTAAATTAAAGGATTCAACAATGGTAATATTGGATTTGTTGGTGGATTCCGGGAACATGGTATGATTCCAATGAGTAAAATTAGAGTTGGGAGAATCGAGTAGAAATTTTTAGGAAGAACATCAAATCATCGTGGAGAAATTGGAGAAGAAAACAAAATGCTCTGATTTTTCCTCTCCTTTGGGTTAGGCATAAGAATTTTGAGGAGAAATTGAGTGAACAATCTACCCGATTCATGGAACCTAGAGAGGAAGAAGAAGACGAAGACTATATTTCAATATTTCTCTTAAACTCGGTGTTAGATTTAGGGATTTTAAGTTTAGGGAAATTAGGGTTCTTCATGATATTGTGTTTGGGAAATTTAGGGATTTTTGTTTTGGGTTGTATAAACAAAGTGGGTTTGAATTTCGGATCAAAATCTGGTTGGTTTTTTAATCGGGTCGATTTAATTTTTAATTTCGGTTTAATCGGGTCATTAATCGGTTAATTCTGGATTTTGTTTTCTATTTATTTGGTTGCTAAACGGATTTGGGTGGAAATACAAGTATAACTTTCATTTTGGGGCGAACTAAACGTTTAACTTTGATAATGGGGTGAATTAAGCATTTAACTTTGATTTTGTAGGGAAATGCTATGCATCAAAATTTCGGGGTCTATTTGAAAGGATATGAAACTATTCGGGGGAAATTACTACGTTTTCCCCTTTGAAAGATACTTAGAGATTGCATTAGAATGTTGTACAAAGAACCAAGATCTGAGAACATCATACTTGAATGTACTCCTCAGCTTAATCAAGATGCTCTTCAAATCGCTTCAAGACCCCTCAACGGAGGATGATCTATTTGACGTAGAAGCTGCTTTGGCATAATGAAAACTGTAGGGTTTAAGTTGGATTGGTTGGTGAAGAGACTTGATCAAGTTAAAGAAAACAAAAAGAAATGTGCCCTGGTGTGTGAAATGGAGCAACATCTACATGACTTGGACCACAAGTGCAAAGACCTAAAAACTCAGCTTAATAAAGACAAGGTATAGATTTTGGAAGCCACGACTTCTCTTGATCTCTATTTCAGGATTTTCTTTGATGACTTGTGTTCTTAAGACTTGGAGCTTGGTTCTATATTTTGGTACTGTAAGACTCGTGTGACGTTCTTTGGTTCTATATCTTTTTTTTTGCCAAGAAAGTATATGCTTTAGATATTGCTTTTTGTAAATCTAACAATCATTATATGTTAATTTACCTTTAAGCAAAAAAAAACTTTGGTCAGAGTTTATTTTTATTGTACCCAAAGAAAACAAAAAGATATGTATATTGCAAAGACGCAGTATTTCTCCATTTGGTTTGCACAGCCAATTTTAGATTACTATCTCATAGTAACATGGCAAATTGTATATTGGGCCGAAATGGTAAGTAAATTGGGCTAAAGCCCAGAAATGAAGACCAATGATAAACACACATATAGAGAAGGGTTGAATAGGTTTGTGCCAGTGCCACTCTCACTCTGATTTTAGGGTTTCAGTCCAAATTTTCAAAGGGTTCTTTACTTGTGTCCATGACCTTGTAGTTTGGTTTTTCAAATAGGGAATCTAGTTGATAACAAGTTCACTTAAGTAATCCAAAATTTCAACTCTCTATTATCTACCAAAGTATGTTCTGATCAGTTCGTTGTAGATGGGTGCAAATGGTAAGGTTTTCAAGTGTATTTGTCTATATCGATTTTAGTCCACAATGTACTGGTGATTATGTTATTTTTTTGTTATCCGCAGGCATCTTAGTGTCTATCCCAGGCGGGTAGATGAAGATAATGCTGGCTACTTGTCTTTGTTTATGACTATCGCCGAATATGGATCATTACCTTGTGGATGGAGGAGGCCCGAAAAATATTCCTTCACAATAGTAAATCAACTCTCTGAACAACTTTCCGAGAAAGAAGGTGAGTATCTCTACCGTTTCTTAGTGTTATGATGCTATATAATCACAGAACTTGTGCTGCTTGTTTTAACTCGAGTTCTATGTTTCAAAAATTTATAGAAGACGAACTATTGTTTAAGGAGGACTCTTTGTCTTCAGGTGTCTCTTACATGCTTCTTCTAATAAGCCCCTAAGATGGTTTATAAGAAGGAAGATGAAGCTATAGAGTGGTGAGGTGGCACGAGTGTGGATAAGAAGGAGTTGTAATCCGTTGGAGGTAGTTGGAGAGTTAGTTGAGTCAAAGTGTTGACTTTGTAAGTGAACTCTCTGTTATAAAGAGAGGTTCCACTAATACTTTTTCATTCATTCAATTTCTTTGTTGTAAAAATCAGAACTTTGAGAGAGAAGTGATTTAATACACGAGTTTTAATTACATTTCTTAGCTTGAAGCTTATCATTTGGTGCGGTGAGCGTGTCTACAATGCGTGCAGAAACAAGAAGCAAAGTCACGAGAGAACGATTCTCAGCTCTGGAGGCGACGGTGAAAAGTTTCGGATATTGCCGGCGAGGTCAAATTGTCGAAAGCGACGACGCAATCAATGAAGAGTAAACTCGACACAATGATGAAGCTTTTATCGGACGTGATTCCTCCACGAGATCTTTTGGAATTGGGGAGAAGCACTCGAGATCGTACTCCGGATCTTGCGGCACATGTACAAGATTCTAACTTATAACTAAATCGGACTCTTAGTGTAGAGAATCAGGTGGTTAGATCTCGAGAGAACTGGTTAAAGAAGTTGGAGTTACCGGTTTTTGATGGAGGTGACACATATGGTTGGATTTCTAAGGCGGAGAGATACTTCAGAATCGGAAAATATGGTGAAGAGGAAAAGGTGGGTGTAGTAGCAGTGAGTTTGAGAGGTAAGGTTGTGAAATGGTATACTTGAGAGATTTGCAAGGTTCCTTTTAAAGATTGGAGAGAATTTAAGCTGAAATTGCTTAGAAGATTTGGTACGAAGCATAGCTTGAATCCATCGGAGAGATTGTTTGGATTGTGTCAGAAAGGATCGGTGGAAGATTTTGTCTCTGATTTTGAAGATTTATCAGTACAGGTTTATACAGTATCAGATGAGGATCTTGAGTCGATTTTCAAGAATAGGTTAAACCCAGAAATAAGAGCGTTGGTCAAGCTTTTAAAGCCTCAAGGGTTAACAAAATTGGTGGCTACTGCTTTGGAATGGAATTATGGAAGAGAACATTTTATCAAGAATGGTAGGTGGAGCTTTAGTGCATGAAAGAAATGGCTCTGGACAGAGAAGTGGTGGATATTATGGGCATGACTTATTGGTGGTACCGGGTTTAGCACCCGTAACCATAGCCGACTGAGATTCGATTCCATATGGAGATCAAAAGGTCAGCTCATAGAAATGGGCCAGCCAGGATCCATGTAGACGTCTCGGCCCGTTAGCCGACCTCGGTAAATACAAGCAAATTAGAAGACTTAGCTCAGATAAAAGGAAATACTTAGAATTAGTATAACTTCCTTTTATCTCTTAGGAGATTTTCCATTTATCTTTTAGGGTTATTTCGACCGACTTTGTACTTGTATAAATACTTGTTGTATTCCTCCAAAACGAGGACATCTCTATCAATAGAGAATTCTATACACATCTTTTTACTTGATATTTTCTTTGTGATATTACGCATATAGCTAGTTCCTCTATTCTTTGGACCGATCTCGGATTGTTGCTTAATCCGGTATCACCAAATTGGCACCGACTAAGGGGATCCGATTAGGTTTACTGCGTAACCTTCACGAGAGAAATCTTTAAAGATGTCCGGAGACGAGACCCTAGTTACTTCGAAAGAAACGGCGGAACCCGTGAAAAGGATCTTCATGATCATGAAGGATCATGAAGAAGAGGTGAGACAAAACCAGCTGTACGAAGTGTTAGAGGCAGAAACAATCAACCACTACGAAAATTTAGAGATAACTTTCTGCGAACAAGATACAGTGGACTTGACCCAACCGCAAAATGATCTGCTCGTGGTCAGACTATTGA
Source organism: Arabis alpina (assembly GCA_900128785.1). Lineage (NCBI taxonomy): Eukaryota > Viridiplantae > Streptophyta > Magnoliopsida > Brassicales > Brassicaceae > Arabis > Arabis alpina. The sequence goes on from LT669791.1 coordinate 20,236,528, forward strand.
TAGACGATTGCGAAGTCAATCGCATATTAATAGACACCGACAGCTCTGTGAATCTGATTTACAAGGAAACCCTACAAAGGATGGGTACTCGCGAATGTATTCACGAGCGGAACCAAACCCTAACGGGATTTACGGGTCAAATGATCCCTATAGTTGGAATAATCTAACTAACGGTCGAAGTTCCCGAGATAAAGCATTACGTCGAATTCGACGTCGTGGATTCTCCCACCACGTATAACGTTGTCATGGGGACGCCATGGCTCCACTTGATGAAGGCCGTAACATCGACCTATCATCAGCGTTTGAAAATCCGGACCCCCACCAGGGTCCATACCGAAAGAGGTAATTAAAGCAAAACTTACAACTATTTTATCCTTGAAAGGAAAAACAGGACCCGAGCCGCTATGGCCATGCATGCTTCGAAGGAGATAACAGGAAGCCGAGATAAGGAGCCCCATACTGATAAAAAAATTGTCGTGAGAATGACAAATCACACAGATCATCGTGGACTTCCAACATCCCTATCAATGTGTGGGAATATGGTCAGAACTAAGCGAACTTATACGAGACAAACTTGTTGAACTTCTAAGAAACAAAGCATCGACCTTTGCGTGGTCCATTAAGGACATGAAGGGGATCGACCCAAAGATAATTTCTCACGAGTTGAATGTGGATCCGTCTCATAAACCGGTTAAACAGAATTGGATGAAACTTGGCCCAGAGAAGTACAGAGCAGTAGACGACGAGGTCGAGCAACTGCTCGATGATGGATCTATCACCGAGGTAAAATACCCAAAGTGGTTAGCTAATCCGGTGGTCATGAAAAAGAAGAACGAGAAGTGGAGAGTCTGTGTTGATTTCACAAATATCAACAAAGCTTGTTCCAAAGAAAGCTTTCCATTACCGCATATCGACAGACTTGTCGAAGCAACTGCCGCTAACGAGCTCTTATCATTTATGGATGCCTTCTCCGGGTACAATCAGATCTTGATGCATTATGATGACCGCGAGAAGACCGCTTTCATAACTGATCGAGGAATCTATTGTTACAAGGTAATGCCCTTCGGCTTGAAGAACGCCGGGGGCAACTTACCAACGACTAGTAAACAAGATGTTTGCGGAACAGCTCGACAAATCTATGGAAGTTTACATCAACGATATGTTGATTAGATCGGCGAATGCCGATGATCATATTGATCATCTTAGTAAGTGTTTTGAAACACTCAATCTGTATAGGATGAAACTGAACCCTGCCAAGTGTACCTTCGCAGTAACTGCGGGAGAATTCTTGGGTTACTTGGTAACTGAAAGGGGGATAGAAGAATACCCAAAGCAAATTTCTGCCGTGTTAGATTTGTCTTCTCCCCAAACGCGGAAAGAAGTCCAAAAGTTAACCGGACGGATAGCAGCTTTGAATCGAGTCATAAGTAGGTCGACAGATAAAATTCTTCCGTTCTACTAATTGCTGAAAAAGGGAAACAAGACCTTTAAATGGTCTGGACAGTGCGAAAAAGCTTTTTCGGAGCATAAAGCATACCTTACCTCGCCGCCCATACTGGCCAAACCCGAGAGTCTGAGACAGGAGAAACCCTATACCTATATCTCGTGGTCTCAGCATCGGTAGTCAGCGGAGTTCTGGTAAGGGAGGACCGAGGCGAACAACAGCCCATCTTTTACATCGGCAAAGCCCTCAATGATGCATAAGCAAGGTACTCAACAATGGAAAAGTTGCCCTTGACATTTGTAACGTCGACAAGGAAGCTCATGCGGTACTTCCAATATCATACCATTGAGATATTAACAAATCATCCACTCCGTTCTATCTTGCACAGCCCGAACCAGTCATGTCGATTAACTAGGTGAGCAATCGAGCTTAGTAAGTATGATATAATCTACAAAAATAGACCGACTATAAGGTCATAAGTACTAGCAGACTTTATCGCCGAGGTACCTAACGACCTTCTACAAAGAGTTTAGAAGAAAGCTTGTGGTGGACGCTGCACGCGGATGGGTCATCATCTCGAAGAGGATCAGGGATCGGAGTATGTCTCAAATCTCTGACTGGAGAGGTAATTGAACAATCATTCCGTCTTGATTTCGCGGTAACAAATAACGCCGCTGAATCTGAAGCCTCGATCACTGGACTGCGACTGGCAAAGGCAGTATGAGCTAAGCGAGTTCGGGCTTGCTCGGACTCCCAGCTCGTTACTAGTCAGTTTAGCGGGTCGTATGAGGCAAAGGATAACAAGATGGATGCCTACCTGAAGGTGATACGCGAGATTACAGACAGGATCGATGGATTCGAGCTCGTAAAAATACCCCGCAGCGAGAACTTGGCCGCAGACGCATTGGCCATACTGGCCTCGAGTTCGGATATGAGACGAGTTATACCTGTAGAATGTATAACGAGTCCCAGTATAGATCCAAAACCCATGGTCTGTGAGATTATGGATGGTGAAGTGGACGAAGAATCCATCGAAATGAAAGATGATTTCATTCCCCAGGAAGACAGGAGGACAGAGATTATAGAATATATAACTGAAGGAAAGCAACCCAAAGATAAATGGGCAGCCCGAAGGTTGAGAACCAGAAGCGCTTATTACACTATCTTGGAAGGGACGCTTTACTGGTGGAGTGCATCTCGCTACATGATGAGGTGCATTTTTGGGGAGGAAATCCTCGAAGTCTTGCGACGTACTCATGGGAAGGACGGAGATAACCATTCTGGAAGGTGATCAGTCGCCCTAAAGATCAAAAAGCTTGGCTATTACTGGCCGACAATGTTGGCTGATTGCCGAAAATATGCACAAAGTGCATAGCGTCTCAAAAGCACGCACCAAGAAAGCTGGCCCCACCAGAAGAGTACACCCCGGCAGCTGTCGCATACCCGTTCATGAGATGGGCCATGGATGCGGTCGGACCGCTGGTAACGTCATGAGGAAAAAAGAATATTCTAGTGGTGACGGATTACTTTACTTAGTGGGTTGAAGCCGAGGCATATCCTCAAATCACAGGACCAGATGTGGAAAAGTTTATTTGGAAGAACATTATTTGTTGACATGGAGTTCCTTACGAAATCGTAACGGACAATGGTCCGAACCTTATTTGTGATGTTGTCACAAAATTTTGCGACAGATGGAATATCCGTCAATCCACAACAATTGTCTACTATCCGCAAGGGAATGGACAGGCCGAGTCAACCAATAAAACGCTCATAGCCAGGCTAAAGAAGCGCTTAGGAGAAAAGAAGGGAGCATGGGCGGATGAACTCCCCGAAGTACTTTGGGCTCATTGAACAACGCCTCGACGATCGACATGTCAGATCCCTTTCTTTTTAGCCTATGGAATGGAAGCATTAGCACCTGCCGAAACTCACATCGACAGAGCTCGAAGGGTCTTGATGACTCAAGATGCCAAGATGAACAAACAAAGAATTCGTGACCATCTTGATGACCTCGAAGAAGTTCGAGACAGTTCCTTGTTGAGGATACAAAATTATCAACACCTCGCCGCGAAGTACTACAATAAAAGAGTACAGTATCGATCTTTCGACATAGGCGGCCTCGTCATCCGTAAAATTTATAAAAACACTAAAGAGAACGAAGCCAGGAAGTTTGGAATCAAGTGGGAAGGACCGTATCAGGTCTCAAAGGTTGTGAAACCTGGAATGTACGAACTCCTCGAGATGAATGGAACCGAAATATAAAATTCTTGGAATGCTTGGAACCTCAAGCGATATTATTATTGAAATAATAATATATAAAAAAAAACATATACTCGTTTAAACGATCCTCTTTCTATTGAACTACGAGTGACTTGATCCTTTCTGTTGAAAAAGGGTACGTAGGCAGCTTACTTTTTCAGAAAAGTCTAAGTGCAGTTACACATATCAAAATATATATCTTTTAAAATAAAGATTCTGGTTCAAACCAAAGACTTGCTTTAGAAAGTATTTTACTATTCATTAAAAACTCAATATGATTAACTCGAGAATTTAATGCACAACGTAAAAAAAAACAACTATGTACGATATGTTCGTACAGTGTCACACATCGGAGCCTTGGCCATGTATCTGATCAACGCGCTTCTCATAAGTGCCATGGTGAAATAACCCACAAACTCTAAAAAGCCAGAGCTAGGTCCTCACCTCGCGCTTAGAACAACCAAGTAAATTACACGCCGGCTCTCGATCGCATACTGAAGTTTCGTCATAAGGAAAAAGTTGAGCTAAGCCAAAGCACTAGTTCTTTGCACTAGTTCTTATGAAAGTAATCCTTGGGTGTTTTAATGAGCCGATTTCCCATGAGCTCGTGATCATCCAAGTTTTTTATGAAACGATAAGGTGTTAATAAGGTCGAGTTCATGCATCGCAAAAAGTCCAAAATTAAGAATTCTCACTAGATTCTGAGCTCGGAGCTCGAAGATAACAGATTACAAAAGTTCCGAAGCGAGCTAGGTTTTTTGAAAGATCTTAGTATTTTTATTCCTTAAAAGGGATTACAAAAGTTCCAAAGCAAGGTAGGTCTTACGAAAGATCTTATTATTTTTATTCCTTAAAAGGGATTACAAAAGTTCCAAAGCAAGGTAGGTCTTACGAAAGATCTTATTATTTTTATTCCTTAAAAGGATTACAAAAGTTCAAGCGAGTTAAATCTTTCATAAGTAAACATAAAGTTGTTTATTACAAAAATTCATCAAGCGAGCTAAATCTTTCAAAAGGTCTTAAACATAAAGTTGTTTATTACACGAAGGTTCATCGAGCGAGCTAAATCTTTTGAAAGATTTCTAAAAAGACCTAAAGGCTCTGAGGCGAGCTGAAGTCTTGTACGAGATCCAGCAATGGTGTCGCCGTCAACCTGTTGGATGGTAACATAGTGACAGTAGAGATCCTTGCGGACCTCGCTGTCAAAATAACAACCGCAACAATAAAGGGATGTCGAGGTGTTGGATCTACATAAGGCTTTGAAAGTAGCCGCTCCAATAAATTGGAAGTACCTACTCCAATAATACTCGGGAGACCAGTAACACCTCAATCAGAGATCGTTATTCCCGATCCTCCGACCAACCACTTCAAAGTCAAATTTTAGTTCGGTTACGTCGTCCAGACGGATATTGGATCAACCGAACAAGCAGAAGTTGGCTATTGACGTGGGAATATGATCCCTGACATGATGGTTTCTTGGGAATAGATCTCTGACATGAGTGAAAACCATGAATCATCGTCTCTTGGGAGTTCCACAATCGATTCAACTCGACCTCTTCGTACGAAGAAACCACTAAGAAAAATTCGCCATTCTTTTTCTGGAATGATGAAAGGAAAGCGATTCCACCACTTTGACATTTTCTTGTGAGAATAAGAAAAGCTATGTTTGGAAGTGTGTAGGTTCTGAAGAATTTGACGTCATATTTATAGCAAAAGAAATTTCTAGGGTAAACAGGAAACACCTTTAAGAGATTCTCACCCGCCGCAAGAGCACTCAATCGTGAAGTGCCGCATGTCAAGTAAGAAGACTTGGTGTAAATATTCCACGAAAATCGAGCCGGAAATCACAACTTCCTAAGCGCAACTGGCGTGTCGAGCGTCACCTTAAAGAGTAAACGGATCTAATCGAGCCACGTGTCAAGACAAGCTTTTCGAGATCAACTCGAGATATGAGTTTGACAAATCCTCCTTAGTACGTCTCGGCCGAGCTTATTAAAATAATACTCGCCGAGCTCGGGGGAGACTAGTTGGTGGTACCGGGTTTACCCCCTGTAACCATACCCGACTCAGATCCGACTCGATACGGAGATCAAAAGGTCAAGTCGGAGAAATGGGCCAGCGAGGATCTAGGTACTAATGTACTAATGTACTAAGAAGGAATTACGCGTGATGTTGGTAGTAAATGGATGTGAAATAGAGTTAGATCAAGAGCACTCAGGGTCTAATGGTATCACTAAGCAACAAAACAATAATGCGAGTAGAAACCAAAGATCTTTACTCAAATTTTCCCCAACAGAATATGGGGAAAAGAAGCGGAATGGGTTGTGTTTTAAGTGCGATAAAAAATAGTTTGTGGGACACCAATGCATAAAGAAGGAATTGCGCATGATGTTGGTAGTAAATGGATGTGAAATAGAGTTAGATCAAGAGCAGTCATGGTCTAATGGTATCACTAAGCAACAAAACAATAATGCGAGTAGAAACGAGAGACCTTTACTCAAATTATCCTCAACAGAATCTGAGGAAAAGAAGCGGAATGGATTGTGTTTTAAGTGCGATAAAAAAATACTTTGTGGGACACCAATGTACTAAGAAAGAATTGCGCGTGATGTTGGTAGTAAATGGATGTGAAATAGAGTTAGATCAAGATGGGAAGGAGTCAATGGTAGATGAAGATGAGATGGATGACCAACATGAGCTTATGGCCTTATCTCTGAATTCATTTTTGGGAATTCATAATCCTACAACGACTAAAGTGAGATGTCTTATTGGGAAGACTGAAATTGTGATCATTTTTGATAGTGGGGGCAACCCATAATTTCATGTCTCCTGCAATAGTGAAGAAAACAAGACTCAAACTAAGGAGGAATAGTAGTTATGAAGTGTTGTTGGGTACATGGATTTCTGTGAAGAGCTTAAAGACGTGCAGTTTAGGATTAATGGACTACAATTCAAGGCTGATTTTATTAGTCTATAATTGGGAAATGTGGATATCATTTTGGGGATTCAATGACTACCTAACTTGGGAAAAATGTGTGGTTGATTGGTATACACACGAACTTTATTTTGTTTACCAAGGCAGACAAGTATTAATTCAAGAAGATCCATCACTCCTTGGTCAGAAGTTATCTCTGAAGTCCTTGACACCGACTTATGTGAGTCATAAGGAGCTACTAAAAACAAGTGTGGGTTGTAATAGTATGGTAGTAGGAAACAAGGAAGAGACTCCAGCAGAGATTGAAGCTTTATTGTAAGAATTTGCAAAGGTGTTTGCCGAAAAAACATTGTTACCTCCTGTGTGAGGTAGGGTACATGCCATACATTTGATTGGAGGGACAGGTCCGGTTAGTGTCAGACCTTACAAGTATCCACATTTTCACAAAGAAGAGATGGAAAGACAAGTGAACGTAATGTTAGTTGCTGGTATAATCAGGCCTAACCATAGTCCTTTCTCAAGCCCGGTTTTGTTGGTGAAAAAGAAGGATAATTCTTAGCGTTTCTACATAGATTACAGGGCACTCAATAGAGTGACGGTGTTAGACAAGTTCCCAATACCAATTATTAATCAATTACTTGATGAATTACATGGTGCTATGGTTTTCTCGAAGCTTGACCTAAGAGCAAATTACCACCAAATCAGAATAAAGGAGGAGGATATTGCTAAAATAGCATTCAGAACTCATGATGGGTTGTACGAATTTGTAGTGATGCCAGTTGGCCTCACCAACGCGCCAGCAACCTTGAAAGCCCCTATGAATGAGCTTTTTAGACCTTACCTCAGGAAATTCATCTTAGTTTTCTTTGATGATATCCTTGTCTATAGCTCATCTATGGAAGAACATGTTGAACATCTGAGAATTTTGCTACAGATTTTTGAGATGTTTCAGCTTTATGGCCATAAGAAGAAGTGTCTTATTGGTCAGCCACAAATGGAATATTTGGGTTACATCATCTCCAAGGAAGGAGTGTTGACGGATCCCAGTATAAAAGCAGCTATGAGCAAATGGCCAACGCCAAAAAACGTTAAAGGAGTCAAGGGTTTCTTGGGATTAACTGGATATTACAGACGTTTTGTTAAGGGATATGGTTATATGGCTAGACCACTGACAGAATTACTAAAGAAGGAGGGTTTTGTATGGTCCACTGAGGTTCAACAAGCATTTGATAGGTTGAAAAAGGCGATGGTTTCAACTTTTGTATTGGCTTTACCCGATTTTTTAGAATTGTTCATTGTGGAGTCAAATGCTTCAGGATTTGGAGTAGGGGCAGTGCTGATGCAGAAACATAACCCAATTGCTTATTTCAGTCATGGATTGACAGAAAGAGAACAACTGAAACCCATTTACGAACGAGAACTGATGGCTATTGTGTTGGCAATACCCAAGTGGAAACATTATCTAATGGGAAGAAAGTTTTTGGTGAAAACAGATCAAAAGAGTCTAAATTTTTTACTTGAACAAAGAGAAGTGTCTTTGGAATACCAGAAGTGGTTAGTAAAGATGTTGGGGTTTGATTTTGACATTATCTATAAGCCAGGAGTGGAGGATGCAGCGGCTGTGGATTGTCAAGGATTGAACAAATAGAGTTGAAGGAAGCAATGGTTTTATCTGCGTTCTCGACATCTGAGGTTATACATTGCAGGACTTTTTAAGGAAGTAGAAGAGAGTGACTACATACGAAAGTTGTGTCAACAAGTCAAATTAGGTTCAATGCCTACATAACATACATAATGACAAATTGTTGTATAACGGAAGATTGGTGTTACCTCCTGGTTCCGCTGCTATTCCCTTATCATTGGAGGAGTTTCACTCATGAGGACATTCTGGGGTGTTTAAGACACAAAAGATAATACAGGCTTAGTTTCATTGGTCTAAGATGAGAAAGGATATTCATGAATTTGTGGCTGAATATAGAATGTGCCAAACACATAAGTATTCAACGTTGGCACCAACAAGGTTATTACAGCCTCTACCTATACCTGAGAGGATTTAGGAAGATGAAGCTATGGATTTTATAGAGGGATTGCCTAATTCACAGGGAGTGAATGTTATCATGGTAGTTGTGGATAAGCTTATCAAGTATGGTCATCTTATTGGATTGAAACATCCCTTCAATGCAACAGATGTGGCAATCAAATTTGCTCAAGAGATCATTCGTCTACATGGATATCCTGCGTCCGTAGTCTCAGACAGAGATCCAATTTTCCAGAGCAAGTTTTGGAGAGATGGATGGACAAACAGAAGTTCTCAATAGGTGTTAGGAGACATACTTGCACTGTTTCGCTTCAACACAACCAAAACAATGGGCTAAGTACTTATGTTGGGCTGAACTATGGTATAACACCTCTTATCATACCTCTTTGAGGGAAACACCATTCAATTTGGTTTATGGCAGAGATCCACCAACTCTTTAGAAGTCTGAGACGGGTTCTACTAAGAATTTTGAGCTGGCAATAGCATTTTAGGAAGGGGATTTGATGTTACAGCAGATAGATGAGAATCTATGTCATGCTCAGCAACTAATGAAAAATAATGGTGATAAAAAGAGAAGAGATTTTTAATTAGAGGTTGGTTCGCAAGTCTTTCTAAAACTCAGGCCTTATAGGCAACAATCAGTAATAAAGAGGGTTTTTCAGAAGTTAGCAGCCAAATATTTTGGACCATTTGAAGTGTTGGAACGAAATGGTAAAGCAACTTATGGGTTGAAGTTACCTGAGGACTCTAAGATTCATTCGGTGTTCCACATATCATAACTTAAGTCTGTTTTGGGTAAGAATCATGAGGTATTGCCTTTACCTGAGAAGTGGAATGAACAAGATGTAGAAGAAGTAGAACCGCTGGATATTTTAGATACGAGATATAACTCGGACGCGGACTTGGAGCTTTTGGTCAAATCATCCATTATAGAAGCACATGAACATACTTAGATGAGAGCTAAAGATTTAATGGAGCAGTTTCCTTCTTTTCAGCTCAAGGGTAAGCTGTCATTAGGGGGGGGGGTAATAATAAGCCCCTAAGATGGTTTATAAGAAGAAAGAAGTAGCTAGAGTGATGAGGTGGCACGAGTGTGGATAAGAAGCAGTTGTAATCCGTTGGAGGTCGTTGGAGAGTTAGTTGAGTCAAAGTGTTGGCTTTGTAAGGGAACTCTCTATTATAAAGAGAGGTTTCACTAATAGTTTTTCATTCATTTAATTTCTTTGTTGTAAAAATCAGGTTTGAGAGAGAAGTCATTCAATACACGAGTTATGATTACATTTCTTAGCTTGAAGCTTATCATCTTCTTACCAAACTTGGTAGTGGGTTTCTAGTAAACGGAGACCTCAAGATTGCTGTTGAGATTGATGTTCTTGAGGTTATTGGAAAATTAGATGAATCTGAACAAGGGATAATACAACCTTTGAAAAAGGGAAAGCAAGATAATGATGGTGTCTTGTCTAATGGTTTACTCAACCAGACTCAATAGCCTAAGGAAGTCAATTGATTTCTAGTTCTTCCTTCACACGTAAGAAACTTAAAATCAAACTCATGAGACGTTATCATTTAAATTAAGTTGTTGTTGATTTTGTGACAAAAGGTTGTTTTGAATTTATCATTAGAACACTTCTTAATACAGAGAAAATTTAAAAATAACGAGTGTAATCTCAAAAGTCTACCATTCTGTTTATGAATATGTATAGATACATATGGGTTTTTAACTTTGTACATCTATTTTCAACTGCATGCAGAATCTGTGAAACATATATTTGAAAAACACCCTAACATGGCATTACACTTCCAAGCAAAGAATCAAAATGTGAGGACGACATGCATGAATGTCCTCCTCAGCCTAATCGACACTTTATGCCAATAACTGCATGACCTTTCCATGGATGAACTGGACCAAGCCGACAATGCACTAACATACCTGAAAATTTCAATCTTTAAAATGGATTGGTTGGAGCGTAAACTGGGGGAAGTAAAGGAAAAGATGGAAGAGGAGATTGGTGAGACTAGGATGCAAAAATTAGAGGAAGAATTATAGGAAATAGAAGATCTGATGGAGAAAAACAAGGAAGAACTAATGGACTTGAAGAAGAAATGCTCAAACACAAAGGCTCTTCTAAACAAAGAGAAGGCAAAGGTATTGGCTGCTAGAGCTCCTCCTCTAACATTGGACAATGTTGTTTGATGGCTTAGGTTCTACTAGGTGTTGTAGGATTGTAATGCGTATGTTCTGTTGTAACTAGGTCGAATCGAATATGAATTTTAAGGAGGTCGAAATATCTTGTTTATATAATGGAAATTGAATTCCAAAGTGCTTTATCTTGGACAAAATTACAAAGAGGATCGAACCGGAATCTATTGATTTCGGGTCGAACTCAAATTGGAATACATAATCAGATCGAATTTAACCAATGTGTAAATCCTTTGTCCAAAAGTCCCAGATATCCCATCAAAGTGACTCTTCAGCTCCTTTTATAGTGGGGAGCATAAAGGTTATTGGTGTCTAATCATGGTTAACTTTTAACCACACTTCCCTTCCTTCGTGGGCCCTATCTTGATTGGTTTGGACTTGGGCCTTAGCTTCTTTTCAGGGTATTTGGGCATTATCAAATACACATCCAACAGTAAAACCTCCAAGTCGGCGAAGTAGATCGAATCGAAATCGTCATCAATTTCTGAGGTCAGGTCTAGTTGGAGAGTCGCACTTGAAAGCTAAGGCTCGGGTTGGGTCGAATCGTTCGGACAAGGATTGAGATCGGCCTCAAGGAGTGAGGTTTATGCTAGATCAGCTGCCGCGAAGTGAATCTTCGGCTCACAATTGCTCGACGCAACGCACCTCTTGTGCTTCGCTTGGTGGGCTTGATCCTTGGTGGATTGACTTTAAAGTGCATGATGGGCTTTATTTTGTTTTTATGGCCCGCTGTCTCTGATTGGTCGAGAGGGGAGGCGCGTGGGTTCCAAGGCGTGTCGATTCACCTCCCGAACCCCGCTTATATAAACCGAGAGAAATTCTTCTCTCACTACTCCAGTTTTTAGAATTTCTCAAGGTACTTTCTCTCTCTATTTTCTTCTGGATTTTCTTGGATCTCTTTTTGTGCTCGATTTGCTTCTCTCCGATTGGTTCTCGTCAAGATCTTTGATATGTCTTCCGAATCAGGGGATTCCCATCTTCGTCTTAACAGAAGTTCGTCATGATCCCGCTGTTACCCTCGCCTTCGCATCGAATACATCGTTCGATCAGAACGTTTGGACTGCGATTCCACTAGTAAGACCTTTGGACCGCCAACCATCATACGCTTCTTCTCGGGAGGTCGAACTTCCACATTATCAGCCAGAGGTCGACCCTTGTTAAGAGATCGAGCCTCCCCATCGTCAGCCAGAGGTCGAGTCTTCTAACAGCTAGTCGGAGGCTGGTTCTTCTGAGGGGGTCGGACGTTCTGGTCAGGTCGACTCTGAACAAGGTACCTCAGGTGGTGAAAAGGAGGATTACATTGACTTCCTCTCCGCCGAGCCGAAATCCCCAGGCCCCGGCGTCAGCCATGGGATCGTTCTGAGTGATTGCAACGACGTCTAGTCGACTATGATGATGACTCTAGTCTACGCGCTTGATCCAGCCAGCGGATGGGATGGTGTTGGCATCGTCTATCCCTAGGCCAATGATCGACCTTAGACTCGTCCGAAAGGTTATATGTGTAATTACAAGTGCTTCGTTAAGGATGGCGGTCTTTGTTTCCCGATCTCGAGTGTCCTTCTACAGTGATGTCATCGAATGGAGATAGCTGTCTCGCAGTCGACTCACGGGTCGATTCGCAGTGTGATGGTTGTGGTGACTCTAGCGGCAGAACGCGGAGGGATGGTAACTCCCGATGAATTCGAGGAGATCTCTTTGTTTAATGTGATAAAGAACACCGACCGCTTTTACATTTCCTTGAGAGGAGGTTGCCAGCTCGTACCAACCATAACAGCCAAGTTAGTTGAAATAGATGGTCGAGATACTTTTTTGTAGAGATTAATTCGAGAACGATCAGGGAGTTCAGCAAGCAACCTCGAGCCGGATGGAATTTTTTCCCTAGTAAGGACGAAACTGATACCTCGATTTTCCGAACTGATTTTAATCTCTTCTCCTTTGTGTTGCTAAACCGAAGAAAAGAACCACTCCAAAGAATTCGGTTATTTCGCTTTTGAAGAGGAAGAAGGAGCACGTTCGACATTGGCGAGACTTCCTTTCTTGGCGAATCAAGCGCAGCTATTCTCGGCTCTCTACAGGTAATCAGGTCATCCTTCGGTTTTTCATCTAAGATCCACTGTAAATCCTTCTCTGATCTATTCGACTCGCTCCAGGTGACTGGGATCTTCCTTTGTAAGACGTAGCTCCAAACCCGACCTCATTATCTAGTAGAAAGAAAAGTTCGGTCCGAGCGAAGAAAAAGCCAAACTAGTCCAAGCCCAAGAATTCTTCCATGGCTATACTCAAACTCGATGTGGTTGACTCTAATGACGACATCGGCGTGCCTGAGGTATGCTCGCAGATAATCACCGAGTCAAGGCTGCTCGTTTAGAGAAAGAGAAGGAGAAAGAGGAGGAGAAGAAGAAGAAGAAAGAAGTCGAGAGGAGGAAAAAGAAAAAAGAAAGGAGTCAAACCAATGGAGGAAGAAAGAGAAGGTTGGACCGACCTTGGAGAAGAAGAGGTTTATTTCAATACGGCCGGCTTTCCTTGCGACCTGGACCAAATGTACGACACTGTCATGGTTCCTTCAGCGGGGAATGCTTCGAGCTCGACCCCCTTCCCTCATGATTATGTTTTCGAGTTCAAAGGCGAAGGTAACCACATTTCTCAGGTTCCCATCGACGGTCTCGGCTTTGTTTGGTGCGTTCGAGGCGGAGCCGACTTTTTAGTCCCCCCTCGGGAAGATTCGTATGCAAGCGACCCGAACATAAAATTCGCGGTGGCTTCTGTCTGCATAAGATTTGCATTTGATTCGACTTGCTCAATTCATACTACGTTTCCTTGAACCGATGTCTTCTCTCTTGTAGATGCTCGCTAGTTATAATTTTATTTTTGATACGTGGTATGCCGCAGATCAGAAGAGCCGTAAGCTCAGAAGTCAAAACGACGAGCTTGTCGACAGGTCGTACCAGTTCCTCAAAGCGAGGACCAGAGCCGAGGAAGAGCTTGAGAAAACCAAAAAGGTGCTCGAACAGTCCCACGATCTGAATCGCAACTTGGCATCTCAGCAGGATTCCCTGAACTTGAAGATTGGGGAGCTTACTTCGGCTCTTGCCAGAGCTGAGGAGGACAAGAGAGAGAACGTTTCCCAAGCTGAGAACCGGATATCTCAACTAAAAAGTTCTTCTGAAGGTGTTGTTGCTCGAGCTGTTTGAGAAGCGACGAAGAAAGCGAAGGGCAAGTTCAAGGTGAAGGTCTAGGTCATGGAGGCGAGGAGCAAGGCTCATACGGAAATTGATCGACTTGCTGCACTATCTAGTCAAGTTTCTGGCGCGCTGAAGCGGATCGAGAAAGCTGCGAAACAAGGTGCCTTGGTCGACATCGAGAAGAAAGTGAAGTTAGGGCTCGTCCTGCTGGGTACAAAAGGGATGCTGCGAAGATCGATATCCCTTCCAATCCTGAAGATTCTTCCGAATACAAAGAGGATGAAGAGGGTTGAAAGATTGCTCACGACATTTCCTCCGAAGAGGAAGGTTCTGAAGATGAATCTAAGAAAGTTGTTGTAGATGGTCGAATGACTATTGGTGGTAAGACCCTTGCTCTCTCTATGGCCGAGATTGAGCAAGCAGCGAACGAGGTCGACGTTGAAGAAGGAGCGAACGAGACCAAGCTTCAAGGTGACCAGACAGAGGCGGACCCTCTTGAGCCCGCGGAGCGAGTTGAAGGAATTGTTCTTCAAGAAGTCCAGCTTGAGCAAGTTGAGACCAATGATGGAGTCGAGAATACATCGATCAAGGCTTCTACTAACGACTCGATTGCTCCTCTCTTCTCCTACCCCGAACTGGAACCCCAAGACAAAGAGAGTCTTCCCTAGATCGCTTGTGATCTAACAGGGGTTTTACTTTATGTATTTTAATTTTCTTTTCTGTTTCGAACCTACAGTCCTGAGCCGAGAGGCTCGTTTTAATTTTTTTTTTTTGGATCTTTATACCAAGCCACAAAGGCTCAGGTTTTTATTTTAGTATTATATATATATTTTAACCTCTGCATTGAGCTAAGCAAAAATTGAATTTTAAACTTAGTCACAAAAGAAATGAAATTCCCCGAGATCAAATTCCGAATGCTAGGAACTTTACCGAGTCATGGAGGCTCGGGTTTTTCGATCCTCATCCTTTACCTAAGTGTATTCTGATTTAGACGAGTTTGAAATTATCGAGCTAAGGAAAATCAGGATTTATACTTAGTCACGAAATGGGGGTTATCGTGAGGTCGGACTTCGTTCTTTTACCGAGTCATGGAGGCTCGTGCTTTACAGTGCTTATTTTTGTTACAACTCGAACTGGCTTTCGCACTGAGCTAAGGCTTTCGAGCTGTGGAAAAGTAGCACTGAAGTTTGAGGTCGGGCTACAGCCTTTCTGCTCGATGGGGAGGTTGACGCCTACGTTGCGAGTCGGAACTCGGCTTATATGAGTGTGACCCGTCGTGTGGCAGATTCCGGCTTAAATGCTTAGGCATTCTTAAAGATCATGTAGGTCCTGCCCTGGCTTTTAAGTTAGGTCGAACGTTGTGGAGCCTTTCGAGTCGAACAACGAATTGACCTTGATACGAGGAGTATCGATGCGTCTAGGAGAGTAACACATTATATTTTATTTTGACCGGTACCTGGCCAGGGTCCCACTCGTGTATTAGCTCGGAGCTGTAAAATTTTGTTTTTCTTTTAGTGGTATAGCTGGACTTTCGAGAAGGTTGCCTATGTACCCGAGGTGGGATCAAGCCATCTATAGTTCGGGTCGGTTTTTGAGGCCGACCTGACACTTTTGTTTTAGTGGTATAGCTGGACCTTTGAGAAGGCTACCTATGTACCCGAGGTGGGATCAAGCCATCCGTAGTTCTGGTCGGTTTTTGATGCCGACCTGATTTTTTTTTTTTGTGAACTGGACCACTGAAGAGGCTGCCTACGTACCCAAGGTGGGATCAAGTCGATCGTAGTTCACTTACATCCAAACGAAGAACGTTGTAGATAGAATTGATGTGTTTCCGCCTTCTCGAACTCTAGTTAATATGTTTCGGCGGGTCCGAGTCGACTGGGTGCGGCAAAGGGTTGTAGTGATATCTCTTCAGAGACATTGAATTCCACGACTGTGGGATCTCGGTGCCATCTAGAGTCACAAGTTTGTACACTCTAAGTCGAACAATCTTTGAAATTTGGTAAGGTCCCTCCCAGTTCGCAACGATTGCCCGCTTGATACTCCTTCGTGTTTTCGTAGACTTTTTTTAGAACGAGGTCGCCTTCGCTGAAGCTTCGGTTACGTACCTTCCGGTTGTAGTACTGAGCGTATTGTTGTTGATAGTTTTGGTTGTGGAGAAGTGCCTGATCGCGCTCTTCTTCTATGAAGTCGAGGCTGTCGAACAACATTCGTTCGTTCAGTTTTTCGTCCTGCGTCATCTCCGGAGATGATTTATGTTCACCTTGGTTGGTGCCATTGCCATGAGGCCATAGGCGAGGGAGAAAGGAGTAAAGTTGGTTGATTGTCTTAGCGTGGTTCCAGACGACCATAAGACACCGTCTAACTCGTCATCCCATAGTCCCTTTTTCTCATCGAGTCATTTCTTCAGCTCGGCTATGATCACCTTGTTGGTCGCTTCGGCTTGGACTTTCCTTGAGGATAGCACGGTGTCGATTTGTTGAGACGGATTTTCCACTTTATACAAAAGTTTTCGAAAGTGTTCAAAATGAATTGGGATCCGTTATAAATAACGATCTCGTATGGTATTCCGTGTCGGCATATGAGCAACTTACAAACAAAGTTTTGGACATCGTTGGCTCGAATCATAGCATAGGCTTTTGCCTCGTCTCACTTTGTGAAATAGTCCGTGATGACTAAAACGTACTTTTTTTTGAGATTTCGGGAAAAGACTGACGATATCCGTCACCCATCTCATGAAAGGGTACGCTGCGGTCGCGGTGATTAGTGGTTCGGTTGGTGATTTGATCATCGGACCGTGCCGCTGATATTTCTCGCAGCACCAAGCATGATTCGCCCAATCCATTAGCATGGTCAAAATAGAGTCCGAGCTTCTTGATTATTAGAGCGAGGGTTCGACCGCCGGAGTGGCTTCCTCCAGCACCTTCGTACGTTTCGACGAGGGCTAAGATAGATTTCTTCTCCAGTGATACATTGGAGCAAGGCTCCCAATGCGTTCCACCAAAACAACTTCCCTTTGAGTATGACGTAGCGCGCGCTTCTGGTTTTCAGACGCCGAGGTGTCCAATTATTGGCTGGTAGAGTCCCTTGGTGATATATTGGATAATTTCGTGTCGCTAGTCCGTGCTCGATATGGATGCCCCCGGTATTGCGATTGGTTCAGTATCGCGTTTGATGTCGTGCTCGGACTCGGGAACAGTCATTATGCTCCTTTCGCCCCGCGGTAATACGGTTCTGGGGTCGGGAAGTACACCAACCAGGATTGCGTGATGTTGTTCGACGCTCGAATAGTACCCCAAAGAAGCACGTGCGTCTGCCTTGGTGTTTTCGGCTTGAGGGACTTTCGAAAGGAGAAAACTGTCGAAATCGTTGAGTATGAGCTCCTCTGTTAACTTAAAGTAGGCGCTCATTCGATCGTCTTGGGGGTCGTAGTCGTGGTTCAGCTGACTCGTAACGAGCAGAGCCCTAGTCCGGCGAAAAGGGCTTCCCATTCGGCTTCGTTGTTTGACGCTCGAAATCCCAGTCAGAAGGATTGTTCCAGTACATGTCCTGATGGCGAAGTAAGGCGAACTCTGATTTCGGAGCCGTGTCGAGAGGCTGATCCATCAACGAATAAATTCCATTCTTTGGGTTGATTGATCGGTACGGCCCCCGGTAATTCTATCAGGAAATCGGCCAAGACTTGAGACTTGGCCGTTGTTCGATTGCGAAATTAGATGTCGAATTTGCTCAGTTCGACTACCCAACGTGCCATTCAACCCGATTAGCTCGGACTATGGAGTACTGCTCGTAGCGGTTGTGCAGACATGTACTGCGATCGTGTGTGATTGAAAATAGGGTCAGAGTTTTCGCGCCGACATTACGACCGCCAATGTGAGCTTCTCGAGGACTATGTATCGAGACTCGGCTCCCTCGAGGACCTTTCTTACATAGAAGGTTGGTTTTTGTTCGCCTCGAACTTTCCTCAGCAGGACGCCACTAACTGCGGCATTCGTTACCGATACGTAGAGATACAAGGTTTCTCCGATCTCAGGCTTCGAAAGAATCGGCGGGGTTGTCAGGTACTGCTTGAGCTCTTGGAAAGCTGCCTACCCTTGTTGCCTCGTAGAAGTTGATAGAAGGGGAGGCTTCAATCGGTCGACCCCGAGATGAATCGATTTAGGGCGGCTATTTGCCCGGTTAGGCGTTGAACTTCCCTCTTGCTCTTTGGAGAAGAAAGATTGGCTATTGCAGCGATTTGCTTGGGGTTGGCTTCGATTCCGCGCTGGGTCACTATGTATCCAAGAAACTCTTCGGAAGTTACTCTGAACGTTCACTTCACAGGGTTCAGCTTCATTCCGTACTGGTTGAGTATCTCGAAACATGTTCTAAGGTTACCGACATGGTCGGCCGCCTTCTCAGACTTGACCAGCATATCGTCTATGTATACCTCTATGGTGTCGTCAAGCTGGTTAGCAAACATTTTATCGTCGAGCCGCATGTAGGTCGCACCCGCGTTCTTCAGCTCGAACGGCATATGACCCGGTAGCAATATGTTCCGTGCTCAGTGATGAATGCGGTCTTCTCTCGATCGTCTAGATGCATTTCGATCTGCTTATAACCTGAAAAAGCGTTCATGAAGGATAGGAGCTCGTTCCCGGCCGTCGCTTCTGCAACTCAGTCTATGTGCGGGAGTTGGTAACTATCTTTGGGGCACGCCTTATTTAGGTCGGTGAAATCGACACAGACCCTCGAGCTCCCATTCTTTTTCTTAACCACGACTGGGTTTGCAAGCCATTCGGGGTAGTGTATGTAACGCCCCCGTTCATAACCTAAACCGGAGCGCCACTGATGAACGCTCGGGCATCCGATCAGAGGTTCCCGGAACACATCCAAAATCCCTAGACTAGACTCCCAAGTGTTCACCCCCGTCGGATACACCTCAAGGCTTGCCAACCCGAGACATACCCGATGGTTTGTTCGTCCGGACAAGGACTAATATCTTATGAAACCCGAGATATTTTAAAAACTTACTTTTATATATCTTTTACATAAGATTTCCAACGGTTTACAAAGTATAAACGTTACGAGTCTAATACTCCGAAATGATCATGTACATAATAAATACTAATCATTTACCAAAAGGTGAAACAATCTACCACTGATTATCCTAACGTTCCTTCGTGTGCTCCCCAAAGGTCTACCCGCTAAAGGTTACCTGCAAAACAAGTTGAGTCGTGAGCACTAATTGCTCAGTGAGTCTAGGGTTTCCCTAAACAATTTCATTTCCCATCCAAACCCAAAATAACAATCAACACACAAGCAAGCAAAACAATCAACGATCGGTTATTAACATTTCTAGTTCATAAGGCCTACGTGTAGACTATTCCCATCACGTGTATCCAAATGCATCGTCCAGTCCATAACCACAAAGGCTAAAGGCTTACGATCCTTAATCATTCTTGTGGCCTTAATCATAAGGAAACCACATCTGGAATATGCATCGTCATGCATGACACGGCCCTAGGCTGCAACCCCATCTCTCCGAGTCCTCGTGAACTTAACCGAAATCTTTATCGGTCAAAACACGGCCAAAGGGAATATCTTACCACGTTCAATTGTTTTTATAAGTTTTACTAACACATAGGTTACGAGTAAACTTATACGATTCATTCTTAGCATTCATTAAGTATTTTCTTCACTTAGGAAAATACTTAACAACGCACTATTCATACTTAGCATTCATTAAGTATTTTCTTCACTTAGGAAAATACTTAACAACGCAACAAGAACCTCAATCAAATAATATTCAACAATACTTAGCAAAATTCTAGATTTCGTGCTTGAACCTCTACGATTATAATTTCAAATGATCAAGCAAGCAAACACGAAACCCACACAATTGTTTGCAGTAAATCAACAAACATAACCAAAGAACTCACCGATTACTTGGTGAAAGTATGCGATTCGATTCACTCAATGAATCCTACTCTCGGCTGCCTTACGATCAAACTGATGATATTTCGGAGTGATGATCTGTCCCATTAGATCACACGAACATTACTAAGGCAACACTTAGAGTTTTCTTAAGGAAACTTATGGAAATTATTCGGACATTACCTAGATCAAAACAGAATGGTTTCAAGGGTCTTCGGTGATTGTCTGGAATCAAACCGAAACTGATCCTATGAGTTTGAGATGGATCCGGCCATCGGATCAAGAAACTAAGGTCAGATTCAAGATCAACACGAAAAATCAAGTCGAACAAGACAAGATTTGGATCAAGAAACTTACCCTAAGTTTTTCCCGAAATTGCTCTAGAATAGTTCGTGGTGGCTAAAGATTTCGGACTGATCGGACAGAGTATCGCTCGGATAAACTAAACTGATCAAGGTGATCGGACAAGATTTTGGTTCGGACAAAGTATCCGCGGTGGTTTAGAAATGTTCGGACAAAGGTTCGCGGTGGTTTAGAAATGTTCGGAGAAAGGTTCGCGGTGGTTTAGAAATGTTCGGACAAAGGTTCGCGGTGGTTAAAGATTACGGACTGATTTGTTCAGCATATGGCTGCGGATTTCTATGGATAAAACAAGGTCCAAGGCCTTGTTTATATAGGCTCGGCCAAGCTGGTAAAGCAGCTGGACACTAGGCGGATCAGATCCACCGAGGAAACTTCCTGCCGCAACATGTGGCAATGGACAAGCTTGCAGCTGCTTGTCATTGCTTCGGCCAAAGATTTCGTAGGCACCTCCTACTTGAGCTTACTTCACCCGTGGGTTTGCTTGGTGAGTCACCAAGCAACCAGGCAGGCAGCTTACTCACCAAGCACCCTAGCACGCAGCTTAGTCACCGAGTAACCAAGCAAGTAGCTTAGTCATCGAGGTGCTTGGCTAGATTTTGCCCAAAATCTACGGGACTAATGGACTGATCCACACCTTGCATCGAGCCTTTCCTCGAGTGCGGTTTACCCTTAAGAGAGGGTCATTACATTCCCTCCCCCTTAAAAGAATTCGTCCCGAATTCTCAAGGGTTAGATGGTCCGGCTTCCTGAGTTCTATCAGTTTCTAGGAAGAGATCTGGGTTAGACTTTCGAAGTCTTGCTTCATCTTCCCAAGAAACAACATCTCTATGTTGTTTTCTTATAATAACCTTAATCTGAAATATTTTTCGTCCCTTCAAAAATCTAGATCGCCTCTCACCGATCCTTATTGGTTCAGGTGAAGGAGGTCTGGGTTCGGTTCTGGGATCGGGTAGCCTTTCTGGCTGTGGTACATTCGGTCCACGGACATACTTTCGCAGCATAGATACGTGGAATACATTATGTAATCCCTTATCAGCTGGAAGGTCTAACTCATAGGCTACCTCTCCTACTCTCCTCTTAATGCGATAAGGACCCATATTTCGCGGGTTTAACTTACCAGGCTTAGCAAATCTATCCTTCCCTTTCTCAGCAGCCGCTTTTAACCATACCCAATCATCAACCTCATAAACAACATGTCTTCTATGTTGGTCAGCATATGTCTTTTGTCGATCTTGGGCTTTCTTCATATTAGCCCGAATAAGACTAATTTTCTCTGTAGTTTCCTTTACTATGGCTGGCCCAATTTCTCTTCCTTCTCCTAGTTCGGTCCAACACATAGGTGATCGACAAGGGCGTCCGTATAAGGCTTCATACGGCGACATACCAATACTAGCATGGTAGCTATTATTGTATGCAAATTCCACTAACGGTAAGTGGACATCCGAAGTCTTTTTCCAATCTAACATACACATCCGAAGTAAATCCTCGAGAGTCCTGATGGTTCGCTCTGTTTGACCATCCGTCTCAGGATGAAATGCTGTACTCATAAACAGATCGGTTCCAAGTGCTTTTTGTAAACCTCGCTAAAGTCTAGCCGCAAATCTAGAATCACGGTCGGACACTATGTTGGCTGGAACCCCATGAAGCTTCACGATCTCATTCAAGTATTGCTTAGCCAATGTTTCTATATTATCGTCAAGTCTCATTGGCAAAAAGTGAGCACTCTTAGTTAAACGATCCACAATTACCCAAATTGAATCGTTTCCCCGTCCTGGGGTTACTGGTAATCCTGTAACAAAGTCCATAGCTATCGCATCCCATTTCCATTCTGGGATTGGTAAGCTCTGTAGCAATCCCGCTGGCACCTGATGCTCTATCTTTATTTGTTGACAAGTTTGGCACTGCGCTACCCACTTTGCAACAGACCGCTTCATCCCCGGCCAATGATAGTACTAGTGAATATCTCGGTACATCTTAGTACTCCCCGGATGAATACTAAGAAAGGATTGATGAGCTGTTTTTAAGACCTCATCTCGTAAGCCTTGTCCTTTAGGCACAGTTATCCTTTTGTTCTGAAGCAGGGTACCATCTGCGGCCAAATGGTAACCGCTTGCGTTTGGCTCTTCACGATCATCCAACTCCTCGATAATCTTCTTCAGGTTCTCATCCTCCCTTTGCTCTTGTCGAATACGCTGTAGTAAACTCGCTTGGTTTACCGCCTGTAAACCTAACGGTTCACTACTCTCGCCCTCTAAGGTCGATAAGATAACCATTTTGAGTTCTGCGGTTAGGCTCATCAAGTCCTTCTCAACATCAATCTTTACCCTACGACGGCTCAAGGCATCTGCAACCACATTTGCTTTTCCCGGATGGTAAACAAACTTCAGATCATAATCCGCTATAAATTCCATCAACCTTCTCTGTCTTGCATTAAGATCAGGTTGGGTGTATAGATATTTTAAGCTTTGATGATCCGTCATCATTTCTACCGTCTCCTCGTAGAGATAAGATTGCCAAATCTTAAGGGCATGTACAACTGCAGCCAATTCCAAATCGTGCACGCGGTAATTCTCCTCGTGTTTCCTCAACTGCCGTGATGCATAGGCAATGACCTTCTTGCCTTGCATCAAAACACATCCTAATCCTGTTCCACATGCATCCGCATAAACTGTATATGGCTGGTTTGGCTCAGGTAAGGCTAAGACCGGTGCGGTGGTCAAAGCCTTCTTTAATAGATTAAACGCCTTCTCCGCTTCTTTGGTCCACACAAAGACTACGCCCTTTCCGGTCAGACGAGTCATTGGCTTGGATATGCTAGAAAATCCTTTTACAAATTTCCTATAGTATCCCGCGAGTCCTAAGAAACTGCGGACCTCTGTAGCGTTTATCGGTTGTGGCCAATCTTGTATAGCCACGATCTTCTCTGGGTCAACCGAAACTCCTTGTTCCGATACCCGATGTCCTAAGAATCCTATCTCTCGTTTCCAAAAGCTACACTTGCTAAACTTAGTAAAAAGCTTTTGACTCCTTAAACGCTCTAACACTTTTCTCAAGTGTATTTCATGCTCCTTAGCGCTCTTAGAGTAGATAAGTATGTCATCAATGAATATGATAACAAATTCATCTAGATAATCACGAAAGACTTCATTCATCAACCGCATAAATGCTGCTGGGGCATTAGTTAGGCCAAACGGCATGACCACAAATTCATAATGGCCATATCGTGTCCTAAATGCGGTCTTTACGACATCCTTCTCAGAGATTCGAATTTGATGATAGCCTGATGCTAAATCAATCTTTGAAAACCAACTAGCTCCTTGTAGTTGATCTAGCAATTCATCTATCCTCGGTAGTCGGTACTTATCCTTGATGGTAACGTTGTTGATTCCTCGATAATCTATACACAACCTCATGCTACCATCCTTCTTCTTAACAAATAATACCGGTGCTCCCCATGGCGATGAACTGGGTCTAATGAATCCTTTTTCCATTAGATCCTCTAATTGTTTCTTTAATTCAGCTAGTTCTGCTGGAGCCATCCGGTAAGGTGCCTTAGCTATTGGAGCTGCTCCCGGTTCCAAAGAAATTGAGAAAGGATCATTACGAGATGGTGGTAACCCTTCCAGAGGTTTAAACACATCATCGTATCCTTGGACTACCGGAATCTCCTCTAGCTTAGGTTCCTCCGATGCACTATCACCCTTGATACTAAGGGTGACAAGGTAAACCTCACCTTCATCAAGGTCATTTACTGCTCTTAGGGCCGTTACGAAGGATACGGTGGGGTTGGTTTGAATTCCATGATAGGTTAAGGAAGGTTTTCCGACTATCTCAAAGGTTACTCTTCCTCGACCACAATCTAGATGCGCCATGTACGCGGATTACCAGTCCATTCCTAAAATGATCTCAGAATGGTCTAAGGGTGTGACTAGGAGATTGGTTAGGAATGTGTGGTTTTCAATGATAATCGGAATTCCTATATAGCAACTCGTTGCTATAAGGATCTGATCACCGGGTGTAAGGATAGGAACGTGAACCTTTACTATCGTAAAGATCCCCTTAAAACGAGAGGTGACCTCGGGTGATGCAAAACTATGCGTCGCTCCCGTGTTAAACAATACGTGTGTGGGAACACCACAAACTTGTATTGTTCCTAGATATAAGTGCAATAAACTCTTGTTCAAAAACTTTCATATATATATTAAACAAAGTTTTACACTATACCACACTATTAACAATACAAAAGATTCGAGTTAAAACCCTTATTTACCTGAAATCGGACCTTTAGAAGGTCGAGATGGTTCAGGTTTATCTAAGGAATACACGCGTCCTGCGATAGCTTGACGCTTGGGTGGTGCCTGGATTGCTGGCTGAACCTCTAATGCATGGGCAGCCGCTGGTCGGTTGGTCCTAACTGGGCAGGAGGTTGAGTAGTGCCCGGGTTGGTTACAGATAAAACACACAACATTGGCTGGCACAGGTCGTGGTTTTCCCTCGTTGGGGCATGCTCTTGAGTAATGGCCACGTCGGCCACACTTATAGCATTCGGGTAGGGTTTCTATCGCTGGTGTCCCTCTACCAGCGGGTCCCCTACCACGACCCCGACCAAAGGCTCCAAAGCCTCGACCTTGCCCTCGGCCAACATTTCCAGGTCGTGCCACTTGGTTACTTGGCCCTGGCCTCTGTGCTTGTTGTTGCGGTACTTGCGGTGTTGGCGGTTTGTCGTAGAAGGCTCGTTCAATCTCAATGCCTTCTTCCACATTCACTGCCCGCTCCACAAGCTGGAACAGGCTATGATACTCTACTGCCAACAGCCGGTTCATTATATCCGGTCTCAACCCACGCAAAAACTTTCTAATAACCGCTGCCTCACTATGTATACCAAAATGTGCGTAACGTCGAAGCCGAGTAAACTCAGCTTCATACTGACGCACCGAAGACTGCCCCTGGTTCAACTCCAGGAACTTCCTCTCTAGTCTATCCTTAGCTTCTGGTGGGAAATACTTCCTCTCAAATTCCCGTCGGAAAGTATCCCATGAGAGTTCCACACTCATGTAGTGATCTTTCACACTACTCCACCAGTTGTTCGCATCTGCCATCAAATAGTGTGCGGCTACGTCGGATTTAAAATCTTCTGGACATCGGATTGCAGCAAAGTTCCTCTCGATATGCTGCATCCATGAGTCCGCATCAAATGGATCCGTATTACCAAAGAACCTTCTGGTTCCTAGGTTCTTCATCATCATCACCATTTTTAGAAAATCTGGTGGTGATGGTGGAGGATCTTGTTGATGTCCACGAGGATTTCGTCGACGATCTCCTAGACGTCCCGCTAAATCATGGATCACACTCATTAGTTGATCCTCGGTACCTCTCCCTTCACGTCTCAGTCCAGTGGGCCTCGTCCTACTTGGTCCAGCTCCCTCAGGATTAGGACGGTTCATCATGTCCTGGATACCTACGACGGGAGGTAACCGATCCGCCAGGACTCTCTAATGGTGATCCTCTATAACCCGATCTACTGGGCCCTTCAAAGCTTGTGTCTTCCCGATGAGCAATGGGCCAGGACTCTGATGACTCGGTGGATAACCATCCACCATGTGAGGGGAATATTCATCCTCCAACATGTGATCCCTCAAGTCCAGGATCACTAATGTCACGGAGTCCTAACTCCGCCATGGAATGTGGGGAGTTTTCATCGGTATAGTCGCAGTACTGAATCCGTGGCATATACTCCGACACATTCTCTGACGGCTCTGAATCCGAAATATATCCAACCATAGGAGATCCACTGTGTCGTCCCGGATTGTCCTCGTTATGTGGCATCACAGGCCAATCTCTATACACAGGAATACGACGGTGCGGTGGAGTATCCATCTGCCACAAAAAAACACGGTAAGTCTAATCCCATCTTATCTAAACCCAATAGCACAGGAACGTAATCAGTTTATCCTAATTTCCTTTTAGCGACATTTTGACTCGATAAAACGTTTAAAAACCAAGTCCCATTCAAGCATCGTAAAAACAATGCTCTGATACCACTTTTTGTAACGCCCCCATTCATAACCTAAACCGGAGCGCTACTGATGAACGCTCGGGCATCCGATCAGAGGTTCCCGGAACACATCCAAAATCCCTAGACTAGACTCCCAAGTGTTCACCCCCGTCGGATACACCTCAAGGCTTGCCAACCCGAGACATACTCGATGGTTTGTTCGTCCGGACAAGGACTAATATCTTATGAAACCCGAGATATTTTAAAAACTTACTTTTATATATCTTTTACATAAGATTTCCAATGTTTACAAAGTATAAACGTTACGAGTCTAATACTCCGAAATGATCATGTACATAATAAATACTAATCATTTACCAAAAGGCGAAACAATCTACCACTGATTATCCTAACGTTCCTTCGTGTGCTCCACAAACGTCTACCCGCTAAAGGTTACCTGCAAAACAAGTTGAGTCGTGAGCACTAATTGCTCAGTGAGTCTAGGGTTTCCCTAAACAATTTCATTTCCCATCCAAACCCAAAATAACAATCAACACACAAGCAAGAAAAACAATCAACGATCGGTTATTAACGTTTCTAGTTCATAAGGCCTACGTGTAGACTATTCCCATCACGTGTATCCAAAGGCATCGTCCAGTCCATAACCACAAAGGCTAAAGGCTTACGATCCTTAATCATTCTTGTGGCCTTAATCATAAGGAAACCACATCTGGAATATGCATCGTCATGCATGACACGGCCCTAGGCTGCAACCCCGTCTCTCCGTGTCCTCGTGAACTTAACCGAAATCTTTATCGGTCAAAACACGGCCAAAGGGAATATCTTACCACGTTCAATAGTTTTTATAAGTTTTACTAACACATAGGTTACGAGTAAACTTATACGATTCATACTTAGCATTCATTAAGTATTTTCTTCACTTAAGAAAATACTTAACAACGCACTATTCATACTTAGCATCCATTAAGTATTTTCTTCACTTAGGAAAATACTTAACAACGCAACAAGAACCTCAATCAAATAATATTCAACAATACTTAGCAAAATTCTAGATTTCGTGTTTGAACCTCTACGATTATAATTTCAAATGATCAAGCAAGCAAACACGAAACCCACACAATTGTTTGCAGTAAATCAACAAACATAACCAAAGAACACACCGATTACTTGGTGAAAGTATGCGATTCGATTCACTCAATGAATCCTACTCTCGGCTGCCTTACAATCAAACTGATGATCTTTCGGAGTGATGATCTGTCCCATTAGATCACACGAACATTACTAAGGCAACACTTAAGAGTTTTCTTAAGGAAACTTATGGAAATTATTCGGACATTACCTAGATCGGAACAGAATGGTTTCAAGGGTCTTCGGTGATTGTCTGGAATCAAACCGAAACTGATCCTATGAGTTTGAGATGGATCCGGCCATCGGATCAAGAAACTAAGGTCAGATTCAAGATCAACACGAAAAATCAAGTCGAACAAGACAAGATTTGGATCAAGAAACTTACCCTAAGTTTTTCCCGAAATTGCTCTAGAACGGTTCGCGGTGGCTAAAGATTTCGGACTGATCGGACAGAGTATCGCTCGGATAAACTGAACTGATCAAGGTGATCGGACAAGATTTTGGTTCGGACAAAGTATCCGCGGTGGTTTAGAAATGTTCGGACAAAGGTTCGCGGTGGTTTAGAAATGTTCGGACAAAGGTTCGCGGTGGTTAAAGATTACAGACTGATTTGTTCAGCATAAGGCTGCGAGTTTCTATGGATAAAACAAGGTCCAAGGCCTTGTTTATATAGGCTCGGCCAAGCTGGTGAAGCAGCTGGACACTAGGCGGATCGGATCCACCGAGGAAACTTCCTGCCGCAACATGTGGCAATGGACAAGCTTGCAGCTGCTTGTCATTGCTTCGGCCAAGGGTTTCGTAGGCACCTCCTACTTGAGTTTGCTTCACCCGTGGGTTTGCTTGGTGAGTCACCAAGCAACCAGGCAGGCAGCTTACTCACCAAGCACCCTAGCACGCAGCTTAGTCACCGAGTAACCAAGCAAGTAGCTTAGTCATCGAGGTGCTTGGCTAGGTTTTGGCCAAAATCTAAGGGACTAATGGACTGATCCACACCTTGCATCGAGCCTTTCCTCGAGCGCGGTTTACCCTTAAGAGAGGGTCATTACAGTGTACCTCACTTATCGAACCCGCTTCGATCAGTTTGGTTACTTCGTCGTTGACCGCTTTGGCTCTCTCATAGTCGAGCTTCCTCCGCTTCTATCTGATTGGTTTGTAGGTTAAATCAACATTCAGTTCGTGGCTCGTGATGGCCGCGTTGATTGCTTTCATATCGCTCATCGTCCATGCGAACATTTCAGCGTTCTCAGCTAATAATTTTAACAGTTTTGACCGAATCGGCTCGGTCAGTTTAACGCTGATGTTGACTCGTCTCTCGGGTCAAGAAGGGTCGATCGAAACTGATTCTGAGGACTCCTTCCTTGGTTCCGAAGCGTGCGATTGCTCTGTGGTCGAGATTTGTAGGCTCCCTCTACCTATTGTTGTTTGGTCACGAAGCAAGTTCGCGCCATCTTTTGATTGCCTTGAATAGTGAATACTCTGGTTGGTGTTGGGAACTTTAGACATAAATGGTAAGCCGATGACACTGCTCGAAGAGATATCAACCATGGGATGCCCATGATGATGTTGTAAATCGCAGATCGGTCTACGATGAAAAACTTTACCGACTTGGTTATTCCTCCGGCGTATACATCTAGCTTGATCGATCTGATCGCCATGGTTGTGACCCCATCGAACCCGGTAAGCGGTTTTACACTTGGTTCGAACTTATTCTCGGGGATATACATGATGAAGAGAGTCTATTTGAAGATCAGGTCGACAAAGTTTCCGTATCGATGAGTACTCGCGATACGTCGCAATCTCCAACTCTGAGTTCGACCACGAGGGGTCGTTGTGCGGCATAGTTAACCCTTTAGTGTCGGCCTCGGTGAATATGATCTGCATATCGACCTCGGCTCGAACTATACACTAATGCGCCTGGGCTGCCATTTTCTCGTATTGTTTAAGGGATCGAACCGAGCTATGTACGAGGTGCGTTCCTCCCATTATCATTAGGACCTTCCTCTACGAGGCCGAGGACTCGTCAGGAGATGGTTGTTGATTGTTCGATCGCTTGGGGGCAACCGGAGGATTCGCATTCCCAACGGTCTTCTGTTCGAGGTTGGGCTTCTGGTCGTCAACCTTGTCTAGCTGGACCACGGATCGCTCGACCTGCACTTCGCCCTTGTTGTATTTGCCTAGCAGTGCATTCATTAGGCTCCGACATGCAGAGATCGCGTGCCCGTACTTCCTGTGGAAAGTGCAGTACGACTGCTCGTCCTTCGAATCTTGGCCTTGCACCCATTTGTTAGATTGTACTTGGTTTGTTTGGTTGGTCTGCCCGACCTGGTTTACCAGATGCTTGGCCTTGTATTAATGGTCATAATGATGTTGAGACTCGTGATACTCCTCCTCAGTTCGTTCCTTTTTCCTCGACTTGAAAGCGAGCGGTTTCTGCGGTGTATACTTCTTAGAGCTCATCGCTTGATCCTCTTCGACGCGGATGTGTCCTCTTGCGCGGTGCAACGCATCATCGAGCAAGACCGCTTTGTGTTGTACGAGGTCCCTACGGAATTCTGATTTGTGCCATAGGCCCTGATTGAGTGCGTTGATGGCTGGCAAGTCCGGGACACTCACCTTTGATAGGATTGTCTTGAAACGATCCATGTAATGTTGCAGCGTTTCTTTCTCGCCTTGAGGCTCGAGCTCGTATAGATCAGAGTATGTAGCGCCGTCTTGTAGTTAGAGCGAATAGTGCTTGACGAAGGCGTTGACAATTGAAGGAAATCATCAATTAAGTTTGGTTATAATCGTGAGAACCATTATAGTGCTGGCCCTTCTAGGTACTCGACGAAGATCTGGCAGTTCGCGGCGTCTTTTACCTCAACTAGGAAATGTTGTCGGCTCATGGCATGCGTGAACGCCGTTAGTTGACGCTTAGGGTCGGTCTTCCCCTCATAGGTTGATATCCGGAGTTTACCGGTGAATCGGATCATAACGAACATGATTCGCTCGGTGAATGGTGTGCGTTGGGCGTCTTTGATGACTCGATCGAGCTCTGGGGCAGAGCTGAGCACTTGATGGAACTTGAGTTCGACTCAGGGGTCTCAAACTTGTTTCTGGCTCGACTCCCACGCCTTGGGAACTGAGTGTGTTATGCGGCGGTTTCTTGAAGCGTAGTTTGAGCCACCGGGGTGCCGTGCTCGCTCACTTCGTTATTTGGGTCCATTTTGCGTGAGAGATATTCTACCCCCTACCTGGCGCGCTAAATGTTGTAACTAGGTCGAATCGAATATGAATTTTAAGGAGGTCAAAATATCTCGTTTATATAATGGGAATCGAATTACAAAGTTTATCTTAGACAAAATTACAAAGAGGATCGAACCGGAATCTCTTTATTTTGGGTCGAGCTCGAATTGAACATAATACCGAATCATATCGAATTTAGCCAATGTGTAAATCCTTTGTCCAAAAGTCCCAGATATCCTATCAAAGTGACTCTTCATATCCTTTTATAGTGGGGAGCATAAGGGTTTTAGGTGTCTAATCATGGTTAACTTTTAACCACAATTCCCTTCTATCTTGATTGGTTTAGATTTGGGCCTTAGCTTCTTTTCAGGGTATTTAGACCTTATCAAATACACATCCAACATGTCCCTTTAAGTCCTAACATATAGTCCCAACAACATGTCCCTTTAAGTCCTAACATATAGTCCCAATATATCTGAGTTTACAGAGTATTTAAAAATATAGTTCAATAAACAATAGGAATCTGAGTTTACAGAGTATTTAAAAGAAATCAAAAACAAAGTCTGTTAAGAAAAATCTAAATGGTAAACTGGGCCTAAATGGTAAATTAGGCCGTAACCGATAAAGTGATGACGAGCAATACACACAAACTCATATATATAGAGAAGCATGGTTTGATTTGGAGATTTCGGAAGTGTGCCACTCTCACTATGCGTCTAGGGTTTCATTGCAAAGAGACTTCGATGGGGAATGAAAAGGTTGATAAGAAGTTCACTTAGGTCATTAAGAATTTCTCCTCTTTGCAATCTCAGTTTATAGAATCTGATCAGTTCGTGATTGATGGCTGCAAATGGTGAGAAGACAATGAATTCGAGTTTCTTTAGACAATGAATTAGTTTCTTAATTGGGTTTTGCTTGTAGGCGTCTTGAGGTTTATTCTGTAGACAGACGCTATTTGTCTATGTTTCTGTTTGTTGCTGAACCATATATTTTGCCTCGTGGATGGAGAAGACACACAAAATATCGCCTGACTGTTGTAAACCAACTCTCGGAGCAACTCTCTCAAGAGCAAGGTGTGGTTTCATATTTTATGGAAATTTCATGGTTTTATGATTCTAGTTATGGTGTTTTGATGTGGCTCAGTTCTCGTGATTTAAAGAAATGCAGCTCTATTTAGATCAAAAGATTCCTAGCACGATTTATCCAGAAATGATTCCCTTTACCAAACCGTATGATAAAGATGGTGGATTTCTTATGAACAATGAAATCAAGATTATTGCGGAGGTCGAGGTTCTTCAAGTTATTAGCAAATTAGATGTATTTGAGGAGCCAAACCAACCTCTAAAAAGGATAAAGCTAGATGATGATAGTGTGGATTCTAGTGATTTGTACAAGGAAACTTCATTGGTAATCGAGAGCATTGATGTCAATGGATTTCAAGTTCTTCTTTCTCAAGTAAAATTTCAATAAGATTTAAAGTTTTTAGAATGACAACACAATACGTTTCGTCTGATAGGAACATATTTGGTATACTCATTAGATGTTGTCATTTGCTTTTGATGTTGTTGATTTTCGGAAAAGAGGTGGCTTTCTTGTTTTGAATATATCAGTAGAATATTTCTTATTTCTTAATACAGAAAAATGTTTTTGCTCTATAAACATATCATATTGAAAGTGTACTCTTTAGTTGCTGGATTTGTAAGCAGATGATGGCTTTTTACTTTATCCACCATTTTTCAATTGCAGGCGGAATCTGTGAAACATATATTCGAAAAAACACCCAAACATGGCATTAGACTTCCAAGCAAAGAACCAAAATGTGAGGAGAACATGCATGAATGTCCTCCTCGATCTAATCGAGACGTTGTGTCATTCACTGCAAGACCTTTCCATTGATGACCTGTGCCAAGCAGACAATGCATTATCATACCTCAAAAATACAGGCTTTAAGGTGGATTGGTTGGAGCATAAACCGGAGGAAGTGAAGGAAAAGAAGACGGAAGAAGAGATTGGTGAGACTCGGGTGCAAGAATTAGAGGAAGAATTGAAGGACATAAAAGCTCTGATGGAGAAAAACAAGAAAGAACTAAAGGACTTGAAGCACAAGTACTCAGATACGGAAGCTCTGCTAAAGAAAGAGAAGGCAAAGGTATTGGCCGCTAGAGCTCTTCCTCCAACATTGGATGATGTTGTCTGATTAGGTTCTACTGGTTTAAAACCTTGTAGGAAGCTAGAGAGACTTCTTGTAGGAATTGGAAGTTGTCACATTTTGTAAAGAACTAATTTGTTAAGACCTCAAATTTTAATGGGAAAGAAAGTAAACTATCTTTTAGTAGTCTCATTCAAAACTCTGTTATCGAATTTCAGTTACAATTTATTCAAAACTTTGTAAACAAATTGATGCAAAAGTGCTCAGATATACAAGCTCAGTTGGAGAAAAAGGAGACAGTGTTGGTCGCCTGAGCTTACAATGGTAAGATACATCAGAAGGAATATCATTCTTAGCTAAAAGACCAGCCGGTTGATTGAGTTGTCGGGGAACGCACACAAATTTGACATGATCAAACTTGGTCTTCCAATAGCTGATTTCTCTAATCCAATTTGTGAACCCCAACTCCATTGAGAATGTTGACAGCTTCTTTACAATATCCTTCAAAGACAATCTTTTTGTAGCCCCTACTCCAAACACGACCACTAGGATTTGTTATTATGGCAATTCGTATCATCTATTCCAAGTCACTAGCATCCACATTGATGTTTTACAATATTTGAAAGCGTTGGGCCGAAATAGTAAATTGGGCCAAACCAGTAAGTGAAGACCCATATGAAGCTGCTGCTAGTGCCACACTGACTATGATTCTAGGGTTTGATATTGTCTACTCGAGGTCTTTTTTTTTTAAATCATGTTCGTGCCCTTGTAGTTAGGTTGCGAGGAGTCTTCAAATGATTAATCAAAATTTCACTTGGGTAATCCAAAATTTCAACTGTTTGCAATCTAAGCGAATTTGTTCTGATCAGTTCGTGGTGGGTGGATGCCAATGGTAAGGTTTTCAAGTGTTTTCGTCTACGTAGATTTTAGTTATTATCCTCCACAGTGTTTTGGTGATTCTGTTATTCGTGATTCTATTACAGGCATCTTTCTGTCCATTCCAAGGGAAATAAGACTGACTACTTGTCTCTGTGTCTAACAGTCTCTAAATTAAACATGGATCATTGCCTATTGGATGGAGGAGACACGCACAAGTTTCCTTCACAATAGTAAATCAACTCTCTTGAAAAACCCTCCATAAAAAAAGGTGAGTATTTCTACGCTTGCTATCATGTTGATGGAACTTGTGATGCTTTGCTTGTTTTAACTAGAGTTGTATGTTTCGTGATTTTTCAGAAGCAAAACATTGGTTTCATGACAAGTCTTGCTCTTGGGGCTTCAACATGCTGCTTCTTACCAAACTACATGAGAGAGATAGTGGTTTTCTTGTAAACGGAGAGCTCAAGATTACTGTGGAGGTAGATGTTGTTGAGGTAGATGTTGTTGAGGTTAATGGAAGATTAGATGAATCTGAAGGGTCAAGCCAACCTCTGAAAAAGAGAAAGCAAGATAATGATGGTGTCTTGTCTAGTGAAGTCAATGGATTTGTACTTCTTCCTTCTCAGGTAAGAAACCTACTATTAGTTTTTCAACAATTCAAAGTTTTAAACTCATGAGACGTTATCATGTGCTTTTTGGTTGTTGTTGAGTTTGTGACAAGAGGTTGTTTCTTAATACAGAATAATATGTCAAAGAAAAGAGTATCATGCAATTTACACTTTATTCATCCTTTTCCCACTGCAGGCGGAATCTGTGAGACGTATATTCGAAAAACACCCAAACATGGCATTAAACTTCCAAGCAAAGAACCAACGTCTAAGGACATCATGCATGAATGTCCTTCTCAACTTAATAGACACTTTGTGCCACTCACTGCAAAACCTTTCCATTGATGACCTGAGCCAAGCAGAAAATGCACTAACTTACCTCAAAAACTCGGGCTTTAAGGTAGATTGGTTGGAGTGTAAAATGGAGGAAGTGAAGGAAAAAGAGATTGAAGAAGAGTTTGGTGAGATTCAGATGCAAGAATTAGAGAAAGAGCTAAAAGACTTTAAGCATAAGTGCTCAGACATAGAAGCTCTTATGGAGAAAAAGAAGGAAGAACTAAAGGTCTTGAAGCAGAAGTGCTTAGACACAGAAGCTCTTCTAAAGAAAGAGAAGGCAAAGGTATTGGCCACTAGAGCTCCTCCTCTAACGTTGGAAGATGTTGTCTGATGGTTTCTTAGGTTATACTAGATGTTCTTGTACTGAATGTTCGTTTAAGGTCTATGTTTCAAAATTAGAGTCCCTAATATAGGAAGATAGAGAGAGACTTATGTCAAATTCGAAGCTGTAATGTCACCCTGACCTTAGAGCAGATCTTCAGCATGAGAGTTGTGTCTTCTCCTCTAACAAACTCCAACGTGGATGTATCTTCCATCTTTAACCTATTGGCCACACAAAAACTTATCCAACCTTTTGTCATATAAACCTCTGTTTGTTCTTTTGCAGAAGCTAGAAACGATAGCCACTTAATCCATTTATGTCTACTAGAGTTATCTCTCCTGCCTTTGTTGATCCCATTCTACCTCGAAAAAGGTCTTGGAAGACCCTGAGAAAATCATCCATACAATACAAGTGTTACAAGAAAATATGCTTAATCAAATCATCAATTAAAGTATTACAAGAAAATTGCTTAATCAAATCAACCCTATAACTAAGTAGGTTAAATGAATTGAGCATGTAAGGCTTCAAGGTTACTGTCAGAAACATGTTCTTCTTCATTGATGCACTCTCACTTTCACTGCTAGTTTTTCTTTTCTCTTGACTTTTTTTTGTTCATTATAGCCACAATTGGTCCCTTCGTCTTCTTTATAATTCCCGACTATTTGGTGGATTTTGCATTTCCGACAATAACTAGTGTAATTACAATAGCATTATATTTATTCTACTTGATAATTTTCAAGATAATAAATATAATAATGCCGAAGAAAAGAAAAAGATGATAATCTGATGCGTTCAAGTGTGTTACTTACTGCTGAATTTTATATAGCCTGCTGGAGTTTCATTGGTCCTGAGGTTTCTATGGCAATTGAGGAATTTTTCTCTTCAGGTCAGTTGCTGAAGCAATGGAATGTAACCTCTTTGGTCCTTATCCCAAAGATCAGTAACGCCTCTTCCCCATCAGACTTCAGACCTATAAGTTGCCTAAACACTGTCTACAAAGTCATCTCAAAGCTTATTGCTTCAAGGCTTCAACTAGTCCTTTCCCAGGTAATTTCTCACTCTCAATCAGCTTTCATGCCTGGGAGACTGCTAGCTGAGAACGTGTTATTGGCAACTGACATAGTACATGGGTACAATAAGAGAGATATTGACCCTAGTGCCATGCTAAAGGTGGACCTTAGAAAGGCTTTTGACACTGTTCGTTGGGACTTCTTACTTGCTGCTTTGAGAGCTTTGAATGTGCCTGAACTGTTTGTTTCTTGGATCTCACAATGTATTTCAACGCCGTCCTTCTCTGTCATGATCAATGGAGCCTCCTCTGGTTTCTTTCAAAGCACTCAAGGGTTAAGACAAGGGGATCCTTTGTCCCCCTATCTCTTTGTCTTGGCTATGGAAGTTTTCTTCTCTAGGTTGCTTGACTCAAGGTTTAATGCGGGCTTCATTCACTACCACCCTAAGACCTCTGACCTCTGCATATCTCACCTCATGTTTGCGGACGATGTGATGATCTTCTTTGATGGAGGATCATCTTCTCTCCATGGTATCACAGAGGCTCTGGATGACTTTGCTTCATGGTCTGGGTTGTATATGAACCAAGATAAGACGCAGCTGTACCACGCGGGTCTGAACCACATTGAAGCCGCTGCTATGGAGAGCTTTGGCTTCACCATTGGTTCTCTTCCCATCAGGTACCTAGGCCTTCCTCTAATGTCCAGAAAGCTAAAAATTTCTGAGTATGAGCCTCTCTTGGAGAAGCTCACAGCAAGATTCAGAGCATGGGTGGTTAAGACGCTCTCTTTTGCTGGAAGACTTCAGTTATTAGCCTCTGTAATTGCTGGAACTATTAACTTCTGGATCACAACTTTTATTCTCCCTCAGGGTTGTATCAAAAAGATAGAGTCTCTTTGCTCTAGGTTCCTGTGGTCCGGTAATACTGAGTGTGGAAAGGGTTCAAAGGTGGCATGGAAAACAGTGTGCCTTCCCAAATATGAAGGAGGATTGGGTCTAAGGAGGCTCTCTATTTGGAATAAAACCCTTTGTTTAAGGTTCATTTGGCTCATGGTATCTGATAATAGCTCCCTTTGGGCTAAGTGGCATAGGCACCATTATCTGACCAACTCAAGTATTTGGGCAGCTGAGTCCTCTCCCTCTGATTCTTGGACTTGGAAAGCAATTATGAAGTTGAGACCTTTGGCTGAGCGCTTCATTCGCTCCTTTGTGGGTAATGGTGAGTGTACTAGTTTCTGGTTTGATCACTGGACTCCCTTAGGGCCTCTAATCAAAGTATTAGGACCCCTTGGCCCTAGGAGTCTCAGGGTCCCTCTAAATGCAAGGGTTGCGGCTGCTTGTTCACCTTTAGGCTGGACTATACCCTCCCCAAGATCAGAGTCTCAGCTCCATCTGCATACTCACTTGACTACTATTCAATTACCCTCTCTATCTTCAGACCATGACTATGCTAGTTGGGTAATTGATGATGTGGTTTATCCTGCTTTCACGGCTTCAAAGACTTGGGATGCTCTGCGTCCTAGAGATGTGTGTAAAGAATGGGCTGATCTGGTGTGGTTCAAAGGATGTGTTCCTAAATTGGCTTTCCACATGTGGACTTCAAATCTTGATAGACTCCCAACCAGAGTCAGGCTTTCTTCTTGGGGTTTGGTTGTTCCTACTTCTTGTTGTCTCTGCAATAGATTTGATGAAGATAGGGACCACTTGTTGTTGAGCTGTGAGTTCTCGGGTTCGGTTTGGAGCATGGTTTTTGCGCGGTTGACTCCTGATCATCAGCCACTTTGGTCCTGGTCGGAGCTTCTTTCTTGGATCAGAAGTTCGTCTCATTCAGCCCCATCTATCCTCAGGAAAATCTCGGCCCAATCAGTCATCTACCACCTCTGGAAGCAACGAAACAACGTTTTTCATAACCTTCAGAGTGTTCCTCCAATCTCCGTCTTCAAGATCATTGACAAGGACATCCGTATCACCATACTTGCTCGAAGGAAGAAGCGCTTGTTCTCCTCTTTGTTGTCTCTTTGGTTAAGGTAATGCTTGGAGTTTTAGTGTTTCCTTCACTGTGTTCTGTTGCTATACTTGTTTTTTATGTTTTTTTTGCAAGGTAGTATTGGCCTAGGTTGTATTGTGTCACCTAACTTTCATATTAATGATATTTACATTTTATCAAAAAAAAAAAAAAGTGTGTTACTTACTGGATCATTTTCATCTTCTCCAAGACATGTACTTGGATAAAGTATCCTACTTTTTCAAAAAAATTATTTCCACGTGTCTTCAATGTGTCTTCTTTTACCACTTTCTCTAGTTACACCAAAACATATTCTTATCTATAATCAAATAATAGTAAACCAAATTCATTTATTCAAAACATAACCAAATCGTTTGCTAGCTTTAATATTCCGCACAAAAACCTGAATCTTGTTTCAGGTTTTTCTTGTTCTTACCAATTCCTCTATAAGAGACATTTAAAAACATAGATGCACAACCCCGCCCCCCCCCCCCTCTTGATTGGTATATGGTATGGTTACATTCGATCAGTGAAAAAAAGGCTTCACACATCTGCAAGTGCAATAAGCTGATCAACTACACTAGGATCTGCGAGTGTGCTTATATCTCCAAGCTCTTCCAACTGCCTTGAAGCAATCTTTCTCAGGATTCTCCTCATTATCTTTCCGCTTCTCGTCTTTGGCAATCCCGGTGCCCAATGTATTCTGTCCGGTGCTGCAAAAGCCCCAATCTGGAAACGGCAAAATTGATACCCAAACTCATTTACAATATCAAACTATACAATAAACTTCACTAGAATATTCACTTTTCTGCATATATCGTACCTGATTTCGGACCATGAATACAAGGCTTTTTCTAAGCTCTTCACTGTAAGGAACACCCTCCACAAGAGTGACAAATGCATATATGCCCTGACCTTTTACCTGATACAAGCAAGAGGTTTGACCGTTATTAGAACCAACTGATTTCAAGAGGTTTCACAATGGTAAACGTTGGACAACACTGGATCAAAAACAAAATTAGATTTCAAGAACCAACAAGTAATGAGAAAGAGCCAGGAAACTCTACCTGTCTTCAAAATGACCTAACACTAAGTTTTAATTACTAGACAACTCAGACATCATCAACCCTTTTTTTATATATCTATACTCAATGACTAACAAGCCGATGTGGCATCGCTTATGAACTCTTATCAATGGGGTCCAATGTACTTCCTTACCCAAACCATTTATGATAATCACTACATATACCTCATGTTCTACACCTACAACAGCTGCTTCTGCGCATTGGGGATGTGAAGCCAGAGCAGACTCTACTTCAGCAGTTCCGATTCGATGGCCACTGTGGATTAAATACATATATATATATCCAAACATAAGTATATATTTAGTGGCAAGGAGAATATTTGAAGTTTAGGGAATTCAATGACACCAGTTTCAATTTTTTGTTCTACCTGACGTTAATGACATCATCTACCCTCCCTGTAAGCCAGTAGTAACCATCCTTGTCTCTGAAACACAAAACCAAACTCCAAACTCAGATAAAAGCCATGCAAAATCACCTGATCTATGTGATAGTTAAAAGATGACAAGTGATGGTTTTTTTATGAAAGGCTAACTGGAAAAAAAAATTTGGGTGAAAAAAACTAATTAGATTAGATTGATCACCTGCTGCAACCATCACCACTGAAATAATACCCTTCAAAAGGTTTAAAGTATGTGGTTTCATATCTTTCATGATCCCCAAACAGAGTTCGAAACGCCCCGGGCCATGAACCTTTCACACAAAGATAACCACTACACTCGCCTTCGATTTCATTTCCTTTTTCATCAACTATGACAGGCTACAACAGAGAGAGAGAGAGATGAGAGTGAAGCCCTAAAATACGTATCTGAAGGAAGAAGCAACATACTAAATCTAAATTTTCTCTATAAATGACGGACCTGAACACCAAAGAAAGGGAAAGTAGCTGAACCAGGCTTCTGCGGCCAAGCACCTGGCAATGGTGTTATCTGCCATGCAAGTTTGTGCACATGATAGAGAGCATGTAAGAGAGAGAGAGAGAGAGAGAGAGAGCGACAATGATAGAGAGAGAAAGACAATGATGGAGAGAGAGAGTCACCATGAAGCCACCAGTTTCAGTTTGCCACCAAGTATCTGAAATGGGGCACTTTGAATCACCGACTAGATTGAAGAACCATCTACATGAAAGATTCAGTAAACCATAAAGTTCCCTTTCAAATCATTGCATGAATAAAAGACTAAAGATATTAGATTTCCAACCTCCAGGCACTCGGATTGATAGGCTCGCCCACACTTCCAAGGACTCGTAGTGATTTGCGAGAATGACGTGTTACATACTAGAACAATCAAAATAAGTTAACGAAAAATTAGTAATAAATAAGTTAAAAGTCTTATCCCCCACATAAGGTTTTAATTACTCTACACAAATTTGAAGGACAGATCGATACTTCTTGTAGCCGTTGAGGCATCAGTAAAATGCTGATAACTTTTTTAACACAACCGAAAGATTCCATATATCTTACCTTATCATCATCGCGCATGAGAGACCTCACTAATGTTGGGGCAGTATAAAATATGGAAATCTTGTATTTGTCCACAATTTCCCAACAGCGTCCAGAATCAGGGTAGTTGGGAGCCTGTTTCAAACCCAAATGATAATATCACAACCAACAGGTCACGTCAAATGAAAGAGATGAGAAATATAAAAAATTGCACACATTGATGCTTAAATGCCAATAGCTTTATACGCAAAATAATGTATAATTCTGGGAGAGGAACCTAAACTTGAATTACTGATTCAAGACGTTAATTGATAGAATATAAATCACTAAACATCTATAATTATCCAAATGGATGATTACCCCTTCAAAGACAACAACAGTGGCTCCATTGAGCATCGGTCCATAAGTAACATAGCTATGGCCAGTGATCCAGCCACAATCTGCTGTACACCTTATGTTAAAGAAGCAAAGAGATTAGCACTCTGTTGTCTAGCTTTCAGTAAGTAACTTTAACAGCCGTCCCAAGTGTCTTAGCTTACCAGTACACATCTGTTGATTTGTAGTCAAATGCGTATTTGAATGTTGTAGCAGTGTAGACCATATATCCTCCAGTTGTGTGTAGGACACCCTTCACAGAACCCATATTAAAGAGAATAAAAACCAAAAAAAAAACTTAAGTCTAAGAAATCAAACCAAGCACCAATTTACCTTTGGCTTCCCGGTACTTCCACTCGTGTAGAGCAAAAACAGGGGATCTTCCGCATCAACCCATTCCACTTCACAGGATGTTGGATATTTAGGAACGACATCCTAAAGAGATCACCACCACCCAGAGCAGACTTTAAGAACCACTGGGAAAAAAGGAACTGAATGCATTTTGCCAATTATTAAACAGCTCTTACCTGCCACCAGACATCTCTTCCATTCTTCCATTTAGTGTTTTCCCTTGTTTCCGCGGATGCATTTTCATAGGTCAAGCATATGCCTGGTGGAAGAGAAGCAAGAGACACAATCAGTTATGAAAAAATCAATCCAACAACCAATGTCTGTTTCCCATCTTTTCTTTGCTATGGTCAGAGAACAAACTTATAGTAAAGAGTAAAGAGAGAGAACCAGCAAAATGGTAACTCTGAGCCTATAGTTGAAGCCAAGTTACAGGGTATACAAGAAAGATATAGAAAAAGAACCCAAATTAAGATTCTGGTACATGGACTAACCTACAGAGACCCCATCTTTAGAGGATAGGTCAAGTGCAGCATCAACAATAGATTTAAGGTTTATGGTCTTAGGGCCTCTTTTAACAGCATTGCAAGTTAGTATTACTTTTGGCTTGCAATCAATGATTCTTTGGGCAAGCGAGTCAGCAGAAAATCCAGCAAAAACGACCTGGGGGAGAATTGAATTAATTTCAAAACTAGTTTTGTGTTAATGAGTTAGGTAAACGTTGCATTGCAGACAAATGTACAATTTTCATAGGTTACCGAATGAACAGCTCCAATACGTGCACATGCAAGCATAGCGATGGGAAGTTCCATCAACATTGGTAAATAAATAACCACAGCATCCCCCTTCTTCACTCCGACATCTTTCAAGTAATTAGCAAGCTGCAGCACGAGGAAAGGCAAATGCAGTGCCAACATATTAATGAGAAAGACGGGTACGAGAAGTGATCAGCGAGGACAAACAACAGTGTTTATACCTGGCAAACTTGTTGGAGCAACTCAGAATAAGTTGAGGAAGCACCTACACCAGGTTCATTTCCTTCCCAGTAAATGGCTGTTTTATCACCTAAACCAGCTTCAACGTTTTTGTCCAAGCAGTTATAGCAAATGTTGGTGATTCCCCCCTTGAACCACTGGACGTACAGGATGTCAGACATGTCATCAGGACGAAACATTTTCTCATAGGAGATGCAGAACATAGAGCCAACAATAATTTACAAGGAACGGACTAAAAATTAAAAAAGCATCCACCTCGATTTGTATAGGACCCTTCCTGACATCGAGGTTTTCAGAAAACACTTGGTCACCCCATTTCTGGTTCCAGTAAAACTGAGATGCAATGTCAGACCAAAAACCAGCAGGGTCGTCGATCGACCTTTTATACATTTCCACGTACTGCATGCAATAACAAGAAGATAAATGACTTACAGATCACAGAAAAGCAAGCAGAGAAGATGAGGTGTGCTGATTTATAACTCAATTGATGCTAGGAGAGAGACCTGTTGGGGGGAGGAAACAAGAGCCTGAGCGGAGAATTCCTTGCTGGGAAAGACGAGATCATTCTCCTCCGATGCAAGGGATTCCCCTAAAATGACTGCGTTTAATTGAGAGATTTTACCGGCACCTGACGGTGCCTGGGACATGGACTCGATATGGCTTAGGTGATTGGAAGACATCTTCCTATTGCGGAGAAGATTGTCCAATGGGGATGATCTACTATACTCACACAATAAGAAGTTATAAGTCATAGAAAACTTGAAGCAAAATCACAAAAAAAATCAACTTATATTAATATCGTTAAAACTGTCAGGACATTAATTGAATTTCGTTTATGGATCCATCACCAAATTTAATCCAATGATAGCCAAACGTAATCGAAATCAGAAAACCTGAAATCTGTAAGAAGTCAAATATAAAAGATATTGCTCTAATAAACCCAAAACTCAAAGTTTGTATGCTTCATGCTCAACCACAGGGGAAAAATGAAAGATGAGCTATACTTTACTCAGTGAAGAAGTTTCAACTTCAAGGGGGACACAAATAAGGCTCAAACAATTACACTTTAAAGAAGAAGCAATCATTGTCATCATCAACACTATATTCATTCACCATTTCATTTGTTTCATGTATATAAATGACCAAATCAAAATCAGAAAGGACAAGTGATCACACACCTTGGAGAAGCCGGAAGGATTCGAGATCCAAGTGATCCGCTTATTTTCGAACCCTGAAAAAAAAGAAGAAGAAGGTGTAATTAGACTTCAAACGGATCCCGTAATAAAACAAAACATAAGATCCTAAACTCAAGCTTTCGTAACACAAACACGAACATTGCAACAAAAATCACATTTAAACAAACTACAAATGATCAGAAGATTCCGTATCCGATTGGTAAAAAAATGACTTACGGATCGGATTCCAAGAGTGGGGAGAGAGGAAATTTGAGGAAGATTAAAGAGAGATTTGGATAACAAAGAAGTCAACTCACCCACGAGAAACCTGTGGAGCCTGAGCTGGAGACAACGGTGAGAATCGGAGAAGAAGCTATTTTCATTTTCTACTTAATTAAGGGATTTTTTATTATTTCAATCTCTCTCCTCTTCTTCTGTTTATTTTAATTATTTTTGTTCTAACTACTATTAATCTCCATGCGCCCACCTACTTATATACTACTCATAAGTGACAAAGACAAACATGACATTTGTAAATTCTTATCTTCAAAAATATTTGAACATTACTTTTACATAAAATTGGAAATGTCCAAAAATATACACGACAAAGAAAACGTTTGGGAAAAA
The DNA here is from genome assembly GCA_900128785.1 of Arabis alpina. Taxonomy (NCBI): domain Eukaryota; kingdom Viridiplantae; phylum Streptophyta; class Magnoliopsida; order Brassicales; family Brassicaceae; genus Arabis; species Arabis alpina. The sequence continues at coordinate 20,280,585 of LT669791.1, forward strand.
AAATTTGGTCAATTTTCAAAAATAGCACAATTTTAAATTGTTTCTAAAAAATATAGCTCTATTAGATTTTTTTCTAAAAATATCATTAAAAGTTTTGTATTTAAAAATACCACAAAACTAAAACTAAAATCCTAAAACTTTAAGACTATACTCTAAACTTTAAATTCAAAATACTAAATCTATATCCAAAACATTACGGAAGAATTTCAAAAATGCTACTTTTCAAAATGTTTGCAAAAATACCACAAATTAATAATTTTTAAATCCTATAGCCTTAAGATTTAAAATTTCGAAATTGGTGTTGGCCCTAATAAACCTTGGATCCGAAAAGGTAAACTCTAACATAACATAGTTAACCAAATTATAAATAATATTTTGAGTAAATAATATTTTAAAAAGTGGTATTTTTGCAAACATTTTTAAAATATTACATTTTTAAAAAAAGTTAATTAGGTGAATGTTATGTTTTAGACATATAAATAGGTGGGTAACATGTGGAGAATATAAATTAAGTAAGTAGCAAATTGTTGATCCAATTAGACAAAAATACCCTTAATTACATTATAATAGAAAGTCGTTAAAAAAAATCAATAAATCTTAAAAGCTCTTTAAAAATCCATTGTCAATGAAACATAATCCAATGAACCTTGAAAAACTCGATCTCTTTCCATCTCGATCTCAATTACCGCACCAAGATTGGCCCTTCCTAATAAAGAGACAAAGGCACAATGAGTAGTTGTAGTCAACTACTATACAAATTTACATAGTTCAACCAAACATACACATATAAAAAATTTGCTAATATCAAGCGATAGTGTACCGTACAAATATACGTGCTAACTTACTATAATAGTCTTTATACAAATAATTCATTGGCCAGTCGTTCCTAATAAAGAGACAAATACACAGTGAGTAGTTATAGTCAACTATACAAATTTACATAGTTCACTATATCAAATATATATGTTTTCACTATATTTGTATAAATTTACATTTTTTTTGTGCAACACATTCTTTTCATTAACTTAATTTTCGATCTAACATTCGTTCATACCACAATACAAAGCAATAAAACTGAAAGCATAAGAAACAAGATAATTATACGACAGCGAATCAAAACTAATTTCTTACGTCGGTATAAAGCTTCAGGCTAAGCCATAAAGTAGAGGTTTGGTCACATTGAATCATGTTGACTCTTGTCGTGATGTTGAAAAACTACCCATATGGGAGTTGCTCGGTTTTGATTCCGAGATACATCTTACTCTCAATGAGAGAAGAAAAGGTGGCATGGTTCTCTTCCCGAATAGAGAAGAGTATGAATGAAACCTCTCCCAAAGGGAAGAAATTACAGGATTTGAAAATCCATAAAATTTTAATGTTCTCAGATCTCGACGAAGGAGATGGTAGTGTCAACGCCGATGGGTTAGCTGAGAATATTCAGGGATAAGAACCGGATATTAGCCCGGCTAGAGACGGTGAATCCGGCGGATCTGGAGGATCTGGAGGATCTGGTGGCTCCGACGGCGTACTCAAGGTTTGATGACAAAGGAGCAGCGGTTGCAGATCTGAGGGATTTGTCGCTAAAGGCTGAATCGGATGATGGAAAGTGATGACTGAGAGAGCGAAGTTCTTACCGGAATCTATGGAGAAACGATGGAGAGAACACATGTTACCAAGACAGATTATGTCCGGAAGTGTCTCGCCAGCGATAGCTAAGCCGACGGAGGTTACATAGAGGAGATAGTCTATCGCCGGTAAGATTTCATCTGTCGAAGCAAGCGACGACTTCTCGGCTTTCGTGCTCGAGAGAGTTTATTAGAATTTACATTTAAATGACTCTAATAGTTCATTACTTACTGTTGAATATCAGCTTATTTATGATTTTGTACTATTTAAAGACTAGTTGTCATGCTTTCAACAACATCATCTTCTATAAATCAGAAGGAGAAGAAAAAGAAGACGAGGAAGGGAAGAGGAGGAGACGGAGAAGAAGTAGGAGACCGATGAGGAGGAGATAGAGAAAGAGGAGGAGAAAGAGAAAGAGGATGAAGAAGAGAAGAAGGAGAAAGAGGGAGAGAGGAAGAGAAACAAGAAGGAGAAGAAGAATGAGAAATAAGCGGAGAAAAAGAATAACGAGGAAGAAGAGAAGCAGTAGTGACTAATGTTTTTTTTATTTAGGGTAAACGTTGATTTTAAATATTTTGCTTTTTGTATTTTCAAGGTAAAAATTAGAGTAATTATAGAAAGGTAAATTCGAAATTTTATATATGATGAGTGTTAGTTACTAAATTATAATTCAGAGAATGTTAAATACTTAATCATAAACACAAAGAATAATTATACATGCTAATTCCTCTTTTTTTAAGTGACATTTCTTGGAAATACCCAAACATTATTAGTGTTTATGGTATATTTAATAGACAATTCCAAAAATGTCATTTTTGAAATACTTTGGGTGAATTTCAAAAATGACACACTTGAATTACCTTTTTGCAAAATGACACAACCAATTGTCCATTTTTAAAAGGGATTCTTTCAAATATAGACCATTTTTTTGGGTCAATTACAAACCTATACCCCTTTTTTCTCATTTTGATATTTAGCCACTTTTTCACCATTAAATCCTTATCTCTTTTACATATTCACGAAAACGCCATTATTTTTTATTTTCTTTTATTTTTTTTCCAAATCGGAATAAAGTGAAAAGACCAAAAGAGAAATATGTCCTCCTAATTACGAAATTGCCATCATCTTCAATATTTCCAACCTCCATTAACAACCAAAATCAAGCTCTAAATGTTTTACAATCCGTTTTTTATTTGTTAAATGCAACATAGTTGATGTCCAAACCTCATTATCTTCAATTTCCTCTCCATTTTGATCCTAAAAACTCTATAATTTTCATTTTACAAAAAGTTCTCTCATAACATCATGTTCTCTTCTACTTATAGCATATACACCGGTTGGGCTTGTTCGTTATCGATGCAATTCAAAGTTTTCAGTGCTTGACAAAGCTTAGAAACGAGTTTGACGGCGAAAAATGACAACTTTGCTGGATTTTTCCAAATTTCAGATCTGGATCGCGAATGTAGACTTCAACTGAAGTCTACTAGTCAACGGAGAGATTAGATTTGCAATTGACCATTTTTGAAAATATATGAAGTAGACTTCACTAAAGTCTAAGCGTTCTCTTTTGGAAACAAAAAAAAGCATGTGTAGATTTAAAATGAAGTCTACGTAAAGTGAGGTTAGTTTTGCATTTGACCACAACTTTCACTATTTAGAGTAGATTTTATGTGAAGTCTACTTGTTGTAGATTTCATGTGAACTCTACTTTGAAAAAAATCGAGGTCAGTTTTGCATTTGACTGAACTTTGACTTTTACGTGTAGACTTTATTTCAAGTCTACTTTGAACGAATAAGTTAGACTTTATTTCAAGTCTACTTTGACTTCTGCATTTTACACATAAAAATTATATACCCTAAATCTAACCCTAAATGTCAAAAGCATGTTCTTACTTGTAATGTCAAACTATTAACCATAAATCGGACTCGTAACTCCAAAAAATACGGAAAATGACATACATAACTAAAATTTAACATCACATTATAGTTAACTCAACTTTATAAATGGGACATATTCTATAATTTCTAAAAAGTTGTTTACCCTAAACCTTAAACCATATATATATGAATCCCTAATATTAAACCATTACAATCATAAACTCATAAACCATTACAACCATTAACTCATAAAACTTATAAACACTACCAACATATGACTTTACATCAATATCTAAACAAATGGGTTATAAACTAACTTATTTGGTATCTCATGTATTTGTCTATTATACTATGTATTTCATTGACTATCCACTTTCTCTTTGTTGGTTTAATTTGTTTTCATTTTATGGAATTTTATTTTCGAAACTTCACAATTGTGTATAGCTTGGTCATCAATAAAAAAAATTTAATCAAAATATTTTTTGTTAATTTTTAAATTTAAATTCTGTAAGAAATTATTGAGTTGATTGCGTTTGACGTGTACAAAAAGTACATAGTAGACTTTATTTGCCGTCTACTATGTACACTTATACCCTAAGTCCACATAGTAGACATCAATATAACATTGTAGAGTTCGCGAGGGTTAAAATAGTAATTTAGTGGAGCATTTTTTTGTTTGGTCATTAAGGCTGTGTTATTAATTTTATTACCCTCTTGGGTTAGTTTTGCCAAATATCACATGAGAGGTCTAGATTTGCATTTAAACTTTTTTTGAGTCATTTTTAGCAGTTTTCCCTTTCTAAAATGACACAAATTACATATAAAAAGGTCATAAACCATAGAATTTTAAACTTTAGAAAAGGTTATGACCCTAACAAATCCTTAAGCCTAAAAACTAAACCCTAACATAACAGAGTTAACCCACATATAAATGATATTTTGAGTAAATGATATTTCAAAATGTGTCATTTTTGCAAAAGCTAATTCAAGTGTGTCATTTTTGTAATGTGTCATTTAGTTTGTGTCATTTTGTAAAATTTCTCAAATACTTTTTACAAAAGTTGGAATTTGAATTGTTTATTTTTTTAAAAATCACTAATTAAGAGTTTTATCTCTAAAATTTTAAAACCTAGAAAGTAGTTTGATCCCTAACAAACCCTAAATTATCAAACTAAACACTAACACATAAAATCGTTAATCCAAACGTAAATAATATTTTTAAATTATACTCCCTCCGTCCCATTTTAGATGATTTTTAAGGTTTTTACATACAAATTAAGAAATAATTTAATTGTTTATCTTTTCAACATAGAACATCAATTCTAAAATGATTCAACTAATGAAAAAAGAATCTGCAGAAATCAAAGAGTCAAAAACAACAAAAACACAATAAATGTTGCATATAAAATTGAAAAAATCAACTAATTTGGGACAAAATTTTAAAAGATCATCTAAAATGGGACGGAGGGAGTATTATATTAGTGGCATTTTTGATAAGTTGCATTTCAATGATGGTATTTGTTGAAAATTCTGTAAATTCTTTTTAAAAAACAAAAAATTGAGTGGTTTTTCAAAAATAACTTAATTTAGTAGTATTTTAAGAAATTTCTCAAAACATTTTCTCTCATAAATTTAACCTAGAAGTATGATGTTGTTTGCATATTTGCTTCGCTTCCTCAACACCGACCTTGATCCTTTTGTTTCTCTTTGCCACTTAGATTCTTGCATTTTTAGATTCTTGCATTTTTAGATTCTTCCATTTTATTTTTATAACTAATCTGGATTCGTTTCTTGCAAGTTTTTTCTCTCATATTTTAAATTGAGAATTGTCGAGTCTTGAGTTTCGACTTGGTGAGTCTAAGGTGTTTGGTTTCGTTTTTTTTTTTTTTGTTCAACAGCTTGTTTTCATTAACCCAAACTCTTACATGTCTGCAAAGTGCAACAATTGAAAGCGAGAATGAAAGAAAGTAAACTAACACCATTACATGTAGACAGCGAATCCATAGAGATTGGATGCGTCAAAATAAACTTCGAGAGATAGGTTACGCGGTTCGAATCATAGACAAAAACCGGAAGCTTCTTGAAAAGGGCTTCAAGATCGAATGCAAGCAAATCAACCTTCAATTCTTCTGCCATTGACGGCAAATGAACATAATTAGCTGCCATTAAGGCTAAGCTTTTGTAAACACACTTCATAAAAGTGGTTGGATTACATCTCTCCTTGAGAGAGAAAGATATAACGACGTAACCGAGCATGCTCGTTACGAGCTTTGTAGGATCGGAAAACACAGTAGCACACCAACTTTCTGCTTGTAAACATAGAGGTGGTACTGATTTCTTCCAGCAAAGGTAGTAGAGTTGAACATATCTCCCATCAGAGAGAGACAGTGGTAAAGCTTTCTCCCATATGGAGAAAAATAGCTTGCCAAATGCAAGAGATGTATCTTCACGGTCATCCAAAGAAAACGTACCAAACACTCTTGATGGGCTAAGCTTTTGGAGCAGGAGTGTCGGCAAAAGAAGCATGTCAGATTCAACGATGAAACGCGAAGGAGAAAGCCAATGGAGAAGTTTGATCTTCTGATATCTCATCGGAACCAAGCTTAAAGGTGAAGCTGAGAATAGAGCATATGATGGAGGAAATAACATATCTATTCGAAGATAAAACACACTTGAAGTACGGAAACTTGCGCGTGATGGACTGAAGCACATGGAAGGTGAATTGGTCTCTCCAGGCTCGATGTGGAGGACAAAGATTTTAACGAGCTTGGTAACAACTTGCACAATAGCAGATCTATCATATGATAACACACTTGGAGATTGGGGTCTCGACGAGTGTTTGGTTTCGTTGCATTTGATTTTTTATACTTAGTTTGGAGTTCTTTTAGATGTTTGATTGGTTTGGTCGACGTACTGTCTCGGCTAACCGATCTAGGTAGTTACTTGGTGTCACCAGTTAATAGGTTTTCATCAAAGCGTCATTTGTTACATTGTTGATTACGCCAAGAAATCTTTAGCTAATTTCAGTGGAGTTATCTTATCGGATTACAAAGCCTATCAATTTTTTTTTCCAACCTAACTATTAATAAAAAAATGCTACTCGAATTGGTAAACAAAGCCTATCAATTTGAGAACTAGTATTGATTAACAATTTTCAAACAAAAAAAAAAAACTAGTATTGATTAACTATTGGAGGTTTCATTTACCGATAGATTGTTCGGTTCAAGCCCGCCTTAATATTCTTTTATCTAGGGTGCTCCTGGAGTTTGGATTCATTGGTGGTTTGATGTTTTAATCGGTTCTTAGATCTATTTAGTTTTACTTTTATCAAGATTTGTCTCATATCAAGTTCTACTTTAGTTATAATATGATTGTCGTTATTTTCTCTTTGTAGTCTCTAAAGAAAACTTGTTTTCTGGGGAATTTTAGAGTCTGATGGCTATATATCTCATTTTTGGATTCAAACTTGCATTTTTTATAAAACATCACGCGACTTGAAAAAAAATGAACTCAATACTTTAAGCAAATCAAACTGTTGAGAATAAAATAATCTCTTTAGATAACCACGTGGCATGGTGGGGTCGCCATCATTCCAATGTTCTTTGTATACCCCATAGTGAGGCTATACATGCATGTTGACTTGTCTCGATGCATCTGTCTGAGGGTACCATAAACTTCAGCTTCTTTGACTGGTTTGATGAAAGAATTATTCATATCCTCCATCACTCTAGGGGTAATGTGCTGCAAGAAACTGGAAGAGGGCAAAATCCTATATATATTACTCTGAAGACATTTGGTGAAATGATCTTAGGTGTCAATCAATGAGGATTTTAAGGGACATGACATTTGATGAACCAATAAAAATATTTCAACAAAAAATATATGTCATGGTGGGAATATCTGCATATTATCATTAATTTTATAACAAAAGTTCATTATTACATTATTTACAAATTTAAATCCAATTTAATGTAATATTTTATCGTTTTCTAATATATTAACAAGATTTTTATTATTATATTTATCACAACAGTATATAGGAAAATTGCAATGAATAATAGTTTTATACACAAAACCTAGTATCTAACCGTGGATAAATCAGAATGTAGTATCTAACATTTTATCTCCTTGAATTTCCAATATACTCCTTTCATTAAAACCACGTTTTTTACCCAAAAATATTACCTTTAATAAAAAAATTAAAACAAAACTAAAAACAATTAAACCTCAATCTGATAACACTAAATCTTCTTCTCTTTCTTCTCCTCTCTCAACGCCGACTCCTTTCAAAACCAATTAATTTTTTAATGTTTTTTTTCCGTTTTTCATTTTTTCTCTCTTATTAATCCTCCATAATTCTCTCTTATTTCACATATCTTTCTTCTCTGGTTTCGTTATTCTGCTACTAATCCTCCCATGATCTTCTCTTGATTTCACATATTCTTCTTCTCCGATTTCGTATTTCTCCGATTACATGTACATCCATCTTCACTTTCTCGTCAATTACATGTACATCCATCTTCACTTTAAGAACTTTATTGCTTCTGAAAACTCTTCCAATGAAAATCGTGTCACCTTTGTAGTCAATATCACAAACATAGCTAACTCTAATAGCTTATTATTTTAATAGTATGATGTATATTTTACTTTTTTTAAAAAACAAACCAAATTTTTCATTACTTCAAACATAAAACCTTACACATAGTAAAGTCTAAGAGATATACCAATCTCATTCTCTAAACGAGAAACATAAACATACATAACTTGGGATAGAAGAAAAGGATCTCAATAGACAACATATGACAAAGAGAAAGCTTTTCGGCTCGTTGATCACGCCACTAGTGTTTAGCAAGACAAGAGATTGAGAATAAGATGACACATCGATGTCTCTGTTCTCAGTAGAGGAAGCTGCAATTAGGGCGGCTTTTAGATTAAGGATTTCTGCTACCAACGCAGTGGAGATAAACCCATGCGTAGTTGGACCTTGAGATTGAGTACTCTTATTCCCTATAAGAATTTTGCTAGACACAAGTGAAAGCTTTGGGAGAAAAATCGACTCCACAAACGAGGATAAATTAACCAGCAATTTCATTCCAACCTGCCATATAGGGAGGGTAATCAATATCCCGGAACCGGAAAAAAACCTACATACTGCAATATTACATCACACTTGTGCGACAAAGATGCCAATGGAGGACACGGTAAAAGTAGGCATCGCATACTTGATGCTTAGATACCATGATTTGTCTGATCCTGCAATTCCTTCATTCAAAGCAAACTTCAGAGTGACTAATTGTGCAACATAACCTAAGAGAGGAGTTTCAACAAGAGATTCCAGAGGATGGGGCTGCATTTTGCACACAGCATCAACAAAACATGAGACGCCTGAGCTAATAACTAGAACTAAGCCCATGGTAACAGTTAGAATTTGTCTAACAATACCCTCAATGCACGGTAAAATGATATCTCCATCAATGTGATCCGAGAGAATTACATACCCATCCAAACTCAATCCATATTCGAGATTAATTAACATCTCAAAACGTAAAATAGGTTTTACCACATAAACCTCATAGTTTGAAGCTCTCGAGAGAAGTTCGTGAACCTTATTAAGCCTGAGTTATTACGACCCAAGAAAAGAACCGAAGAAGAAAGGACCTTTGTCCAGCCCATCAAAGAAACATAGCCCTTATATTGTAAGGTATCTTGTCGGAACATGTTGGGAAGAGAGGCGGAGATGGGGTTAGGAAGGGCAAAGGAGGTGTTGGTATAGTGATTGTAGTCGTCGTAGGTCGGAAAAGAACAAGAAAGGTCTGGATCCGGTGGATCTGGAGGATCAGGCGGTTCCGGTGGCGAAATCATTTGCACCATAAAGTTCCTCTTACAAAGGTGAGGAAGTATCGAGGGCATATCTGCCGTGGTGCAGGTTAAAATCAGAGGAGCACACATCAGCCTGTTATCTATCATCATCGTGGAGGAGAGATCGAAAGATGAAAGAAACTTGAGGAGTTCTCGCCGTTGACCCGAGAATCAAACAAAGGTGTGAGCGGCGATGAAGCAATGGCAAGGGGCCATCAGATTAGCGGTGGAGCGTCAGCTGCTTCGGGGCTCAATGTATATCTTACTATTTTATCATTATATGTAAATAAACTACATGTGGTTCTCACTTAGTTAACTATAACGAATCAACTATGTTTCATTTATCCATATACAAATATAGTTCACTATTATATGCAGATATACAAATGACTATGCAAAAATATTATATTAAATGTTGTAGTTCACTATCATACTGAAGTTGCTATATTATAATGAACTATCCCTTCAGTACAGTTACATGTTATAGTTCACTATAATAGTAAACTTACTGTATTATAGTCAACTTCACTATCATAGTAAACTTGTTATATTATAGTCAACTATCCCTTCTGTAACACCCGTGAACCAATTTTGAGAAATTGGAAGGTGTGTCGATCGATGTGCTGGTTTTTGGCTTAAGGCCGGTTTGTTTTGAGTGGATGTCGATCGACACAGGTGGTGTGTGTCGATCGACAGGGTTTTAAGTGGTCGGTTTTCTGGTTCGATTTTTAATCGTTCGGTTTGGCCGGGTTAGTTTGGGTAAACCCTAGGGTTGCGTTTATATGTTGTTTGGCCGTGTTTTCTGAGGGAAAACAGAGGCAAACATCAGAGATAAACATCCCCAGAGATTTGTATTAAGTTTGAGTGTTCGATTCATGAATGGAATCATTCTTGTGGTGTTTTGGTGTAAAAAGGAGTGGGATTTCGTGAGTGCTAGTGGTGATCTAGGCTGATCTCGTGCCTAGTCTCAATTCCATCCTTTTTTTTTTTCGAAACCTAAGATGAGTGCGTGACCATGGCTTCTGAGTCGATGGATCGTTAGGATTGCGTGGTGATAGGTTAGAATATGTTGTTGGATCTCTTGGTGGTTGATTGTGGTTGTGATTGCTTTTTGTTGTGTTGTTGTTGATGTTTGTGCAAGTTTTTCATACTAAAGCAGAGGAAAAATCGATCCGAGAGGATTATGATCGGTTCCCACGATTCTACCAGGGGTCTGTCGAACGACACCCCAGTATGAGGTGTGTCGAACGACACACATGGGGTGTGTCGAACGACAGCCAGTTCAGAGTGTGACGATCGACACCTAGTGGTAGTGTCGATCGACACATATCTGGTTGGGCTATGTTGAGCCGTTTGTTTGCTGTGTGATTGTATGTTGCTTGAGCGATCCATCGTGCCCGAGTGCGCAGTCGTAGATGGGATGACCGTCTCACTGGGTATTTATGATAATACTCACACATCTCTTTTTCCCATGTGAAGCATGTAAAGGCAAAGTGTGATCGTGGAATCATTGCTACGAAGAGGAGGATGATCTGAGATCTTGGTTGTGTGGTTGAAGTTATTTGTTGTTTAGAACTGCCATAGGTTGTTAGTTAGTTCTGAAATCATTGAGATGATTATTGGATGTTTTGGTTTGATGAAATTCGTTGTTTCGGTTTAGAAGTTTGAGTTGATTGTTTGTTATCCGCTGAATGTTATGTGTGGTTTGCTTCGTTGTTGAGGATGACATTTATAGGAATGCTAGTCCGAGACCAAGGTTTAAATGTTTTTTAAAAACGGGTCGGGTCGTTTCACCTTCAGTATAGTTACAACAACAAAATTATTCATAGATTTTTTTTTTACTACTTTCCTACCAATAAATTACGGGCATTTTTGTCAAAATTTATTCACTCTCGGTTACTTACCTAAATTCTGTTTTCCATATATTAGTCTCCTAATTATCAATTCCAAAAGTATTATTAAACTAAATAACCCTAATATATATTGTGTATATACATATTTATATTTGTAAACATACAAATATTTTTATTATGATATAGTTTCTGATAAATATTTGATCATACATATATTTATTCGAAAACCTACATTGTTTTTTTTTTATTACGTCTGACTGATTCATACACAATTAAAATTTATATAATTTATCATATATAATGGAGATCAATTTTACAATATGTTGAAATACAAAACATTTGCATATATTTTGATCAAATTTACATATAAAATTATTAAAAATAATAGCATTAACTATGTTCGATAAAAAATATTAAATTTTATTACATTTATCCACAATACATATTTTTTTTACGGTTATATATTAAAATTCATATGATTTGACATATTTTTTTAATATTAAAATATTATATGTTAAAATCGATTAGTCAACTATTTAATTATTTAGTCTCGCGCTTTGGCGTGGATCAAAAATATAATCACCCTGAAAAGAGAATAAAGCAGAGACGGTCACACTGAAATAGCGTAGGTAATTACTAAGTATCCTCGAGAACTCTCTTTGTTAGATAAACCAGATATGTAGTGTTCACAATTATTATACTTTTGGGATTATGAAACTTTTAATTGTGTTTGAGGTGTAACTGGAGAGGCACATTTAATGGGTTTGTAACTTTGTATATCTACTCCCTACGTGTGATGTCTTTGTTCAAAATCACTTTTCATGTGATCCATTTTTATTGTTTACCCTAAATGACATAACAAAACTTGCCTTCTTCTAAATTTGGCATGAAATGTATCTCGATTTGTTTATTTGGTCTGTTAAAGTGAAGGGAGAGTTTCTTACAAATGAAAGGACATTTGTAGGAAACTCCGGGAGGCATATCGAGAGGAAGAGGAATATTGGAGACAAACGAGTAGGAAATTATGGCACAAGTGTGGAGATCAAAATACCATGTTTTTCCAAAGATGTACAAAGCAAAGAAGGGCGCAAAATAGGATTATTAGACTCTTTCGGGAGGACGAGTCTTGGCAAGAGACTCCTCAGGAAATTGAGAAAACGGCAACAGACTATTTCTAAAGTCTCTTTACATCTATACAACCGACATATTTTACTGAAGTGTTACAAGATGTGCAATCGGTAATAATGGAGGGGATGAATGATCGATTAACTCGGGATATTGAGGAGGATGAGGTTAAGAGAGCACTCTTCGCAATGCATCCAGAGAAAGCTCCGGGCCCAGATGGGATGACGGCACTTTTTTATCAACGGTTCTGGTCATCTCTAAAAGGGGATTTGACATGATTTATGAAAGGCTTTGCTAGGACAGGTCAATTCGATAATCGCCTGAATATGACAAATATTTGTCTAATCCCAAAAACAGTCAGACCCAAGAGAATGAGCGAATTTAGACCGATTAGCCTATATAATGTGGGATATAAAATTTTATCAAAGATTTTGTGCTTACGGTTAAAGCACTTGTTACCTCAGGTTATTTCCGAAACACAATTGACGTTTGTTTCTGGACGACTGATTTCGGATAACATTTTGATAGCACAAGAAATGTTCCACGGATTAAGGAGGAATGCTACCTGTCGGCATGATTTCATGGCTATTAAAACAAATATGAGCAAAGCATATGATAGGATAGAATGGGATTTCTTAGAAGCGGTTTTATTAAAACTTGGATTTGGATCGGTTTGGACTTCATGGATAATGACGTGTGTCCGCTCTGTTTCATATCAGGTTCTCATTAATGGACAACCACGAGAACGTATAATACCTAAAAGAGGCCTTAGACAAGGAGACCCTTTATCGCCATATCTCTTTATCCTTTGTACAGAGGTGCTCATTGCGAATGTTCGGAAGATGGAAAGGGAGGGGAGTCTGACAGGGATCAAAGTAGCTAGGAATAGCCCGTTGATCTCACATCTTCTCTTTGCGGATGACAGTCTTTTCTTCTGTAAAGCAGACAAGGGAGAATGTAAGGTTTTCTTGGAGGTTCTAAGGATGTATGGGGCAGCATCAGGATAGGAAATCAACTTTGATAAATCTTCGATCTTATTTGGACACGATGTTACTAGTGACAAAAAGATTCAGCTTAACGATTTAACGGACATCAGTAAGGAAGGGGGAATGAGTTCCTATCTAGGTATCCCCGAGAGTTTGGGTGGCTCGAAGAACAGGATATTCCATTTCTTGTCTGAAAGGTTAAATGATAGGGTGAATGGATGGTCGGCCAAGTTTTTATCGAAAGAGGGAAAAGAGGTACTAATTAAATCAATTGCCCTGGCCCTCCCGACTTATGTAATGTCTTGTTTTCGCCTTCCCCAAACGGTAATAGGGAAATTACATAGTGCCATAGCTAAATTCTGGTGGAGTTCTAATGGAGACACCATGGGTCTTCATTGGCAAGCATGGGAGAATTTATGTCTCTCTAAGGATGAAGGGGGTTTGGGTTTCCACTCACTAGAACATTTTAATTCAGCCCTATTGGCAAAACAGTTATGGAGGCAGTACCAGTTTCCTAATTCTTTGGTGGTAAGAGTCCTAAAAGGCAGATACTTTCGGGATACGCACCCACTTTTGGCAAAAAAAGCCAAACTCACCGTCTTTCGGATGGAGGAGTATATGGTCGGCCAGGGACTTGCTTTATTTTGGTGGTCGGATTTCATTAGGATCAGGGTATGATGTGGCAATTTGGCAGGATCCGTGGATCCCGGATATATATCCGAGACCGGCAAGGGGACGAGGAAGTATTCTGCACCCCAACCTTAAGGTAAATCATTTATACAATTTTGCCACAGATTAATGGCATCTTCCAATTCTACAGGAATTTATGGAACCAGAGGATGTCCAATTAATCCAGGGGCTTGAGATCAGTCAATCAATTATGGCAGACAAATTTATTTGGCATTTTACTAAATCCGGGAAATATAATGTGCACTCGGGGTATTGGTTAGCTAGAGAGCTAGCAAAGAATAACAACATTAATTTGGTGGTTGAACCTAGTGTTACGGTATTGAAGGCATTTGTTTGGAAAATAAAGTGCTCTAAAAAAATTAGACATTTCCTCTGGCAAGCCTTGTCAGGGTCCTTGGCAGTTTTGGAAAGGATTGGTCATTGAGGGGTCAACTGTTTGACAGTCTGTGGGCGATGTGGATATTATGAGGAAACGATTAACCATGCGTTATTTGAATGCTCGGTGGCAAAAGGCATATGGGGCTTGTTCCTATCTCCTAGGGGGCAGGAGCAGCTTCGTTGTTCATCAATTTATGCTAATATGGATTTCTTATTTTGGAGAATTACAAGTGGGGATACTTTAAAAGGGGATACTAAAATGTATCCATGGGTGGTTTGGTTTATTTGGAATTCAAGGAACAAAAAATGTTTCCAAGGTATTGAAGCGTATTCAATCACGCTTATGCAGTCGGCGGAAAGTGAATACTTGGCCTGGACGGAAGCCCAATGTCGGACTATTGAGGAAGAACACAATCTACAGGAACGCATTCAGCCAGTGCCATCGTCATCGACTGGGCTCCGATGTCAGATAGATGGGTCTTGGAAGGATGCAGATACCACCTCAGGAATGGGTTGGGTGTGTGACCAAGATGGCCATTCGATACTCCTCGGCGCGCAGGGACTAAGCCACCGACGATCCCCATTACACTCGGAAGCTGAGGCCCTGATATGGGCGATGTCGTGCATACTGGAGCGAAGCGTGGACTGTCATATGTTTGAGACGGATTGTTCTGATATGGTCGACATTGTCAGGAATCTCACGGAGTGGCCGACATTCTCGATTCTCAGTGATAAGATTAGAAGTTTCCAGGATATGATACCCAACTTCTCATTATCGCTAATTCCCCGCACTATTAATTTGAAGGCGGACTACTTGGCCCGTTCAGCAAGATCCCTTGCTTTAAATTTTTCGTATGTAAGCAACTCTCCCCCGTCTTGGATCTCTAATACGGAAGAATTTTGTTGATTAATAGTTAGGTTGACAAAAAAAAAAAGTGAAGAGAGAGTATGTGGTTTTCGAGCGCGTTAACATATATCATCCGTTAACATATATGATTGGTTGGGCTGTAAAAATTATTTACAGTCTTAATTTCTTTTTATAGCCTTAATTTCTTTTTACATCCTTAAAAAACTACCAATCAAACTTTATGTTTATTTTTAAAGCTACAGTCCAACCAAAAAATGGTTATAAAAACCATATTTTCTACATCCTTAATTTTGAAGTTGTAGAAAGATAGAAACACCGTAGAGATTTTTTCTTTCCGTTTTTTCTTCTTCTACGTTTATTATCATATATATATATATATATAAAATTAGATTTTCCATTTTCTCATGCATCCACATCATTATCCACATATGTCATCATTTAATTGGTTTTTATTTACATAATAAACTATATATTTAACAATTAGTTTCACCTAATATGTGGTATTTTAAAATTAAGAAGAAATATATTTATACTAATGTGCTATTAATAGTGGAAGTTGAAAAGTCTACTTAAAAATATTATTCAAAAGTTATAGATCTATATAATCAAAGAAGAAATGTAAATGAAAAAGAAATATACCCATATATGATGAAGATAAAGAAGAAGAAGAAAAGTAATTATTAAAGATAAAAAATATAAAAACACATAAGAAGAATATAAAGAAGATGAAAAATGATAAATAGTCATGCTAATGAAAGAGATTGAAAATCAATTCATAATTTTTATCCTCACAATGTTAATCGGTTATTTAGATAACATGATTTATTTAGTACTAAATATATATAGATAACAAAGTTTCAAATATATACACCATCGATATCAAAAAATAAAGAACGAGGCAAATCTTACATTTATGTGGTCTGATAAAATAATAGAGAAATCGAATGAGCTCAAGTGTAAATAAGTTAAATGATTTGGCTGACTTTTAATAATCATTTTTAAGAAACATAAATAATTTCTAAAATCAACAGGAAAATAAAAAGAATGCGGATATAATTGTGATTACTACTTATTGTTGCTTGAATATTGAAACTAATTTGCATGGTTGAGTGGGAATACATCACAAATATATCAAAGAAGCATGAAAAAGTTGTCTACTAATAAAAATATCTTATAAAAGATAATAATTTTATATTTATATGCCGCATTTACAATCATCTGTAAAATGCAAGAGTGAATGATTAGAATAAGGTGTAATGTTGTCTTTTATCAACAAAAATACAACAATATAAACATAAACAAAACATGCGCTTGCACGGGTATTCACCTAGTATATAATACATATTCTATTTTTCTTCTTTCCCATTTTATTTTCTTTAGTGGTTTTTATATAATACTCATACTAGGTGACTTTCTCGCGTCATACGTAATAAATTATTTATACTTATTTTAAATTGAAATTTTAAATTTTTATAGACATTATTGTTGATACTTTTATTGTTGATAACATAATTGTTTAAAAGTTTAGTTTTACCCTTTTATTATTTATATATGTAGACATGTCGTTAAACTAAAAATTATAATTTATAATTTGATATATTGAAATGTATAATATAAATAGAAAGCAGCGAATAGTAAATAGATAATACAATAAATTAACTAACATAATTAATGCATACATATAAATTTGAGTAGTCTTTTATATAATTATTTCAATCTAAATATATTTACCTAACTTTTATGAAAAGGAAGATTTTATGGGCGTCACTGTCCAGTTGTAGTACGGGCCATCGAAATTGCAACGAAATATACCAGCAATCGCACGGGTCAATATGTAACATCCCGGAATCGAGTAGAAAAAACCCGGGGTACTTAGTAGGGAATTAGTGGAGGTTCGGCAGAAGAATGGTGGGCATAAGTATGTCTGAAGGTATAGGATAGGTTAGGCATAGGATAGGTATAGGTTAGGACTTTAGTAGAATAAAGGGGAGGAATTTGATATTCCTACGAAGTCGAGGATCGATTGGCAATTGTTTAGGAAATGGAAACCTAAATAATTGGGTCGTGGCCCGCGAAGACAAAAGAAGACCTAGGAGGTCGGCACAAAAAAAAAAAAGGAGAAGAAATGGGCTTTCGGCCCATGTAGTAAGGAGGTGGAGAAAAATAAGGAGAGTGGAGAAAAATAAGGAAAGTGGATATTCTCCTTAGGGTTTTTGGTGTAGTATAAATAGAGAGCTAGGGAGCTCATTATTTACACACCAAAATATTTCTCTTCTCTCTAGAGCCAAAGATACACGCTTAAGAAGAAGAGAAAAGGAGGAGCTCGAGAAGGAACTCGGCACCCCACCTAAGGAGCAGCGGTATAAGGTAAGGCGCGATCCGTACCTAATACTCCATTTCTATTCATCTTCTTTATAGCTTTCATGCAGTAGTCTTAGTAGTACGGGTTAGGGTAGAGTAGTAGTAGTATAGTATTATAGCAATGGTAGTGGTAGGGTAAGGATGGTGATCCGTGCACGACCAGCAGTGTTGGTAACGCCTAGTGCTGGCATCGGTATGGCCTCGGGCTGCCTCAATGACAGTACGTCAGAGTACCAATCAGGGGCCTCGGTGACGCCTCGAGAGGGCATCGGAGACGCCTCGACAAGGGCATCGGTACGAGGTACCGGTGACGCCTCTAGAGGGCACGATGACGCCTCAACAGGGCCCGGGTAACGATAGGCCTCGGCGACGCCTCGAGAGGGCATCAGAGACACCTCGACAAGGGCATCAGTACGAGGTACCAGTGACGCCTCTAGAGGGCATGATGACGCCTCAACAGGGCCCGGGTAACCTAGAAAATATACCTCGAGGAGGTATCGTAAGGAAGTAAGGCTGATCGATGATCAGGACGAGAGAGCCTCGCATCATTCCTCGATGGACGTATCGGTGAGACGATCATCGGTACGGACACTCGACGATCCGAGCAGGCAACAAGTGGTTATCAAGTAGTATTCACGATCGGATCATGGGGACGCGTCGATAGGCCCTCGGAGAGGCCTACGATCGATCTACCACTGGCCATTGGGGATAACTGAGCAGTCCGCAAGGGCGGTCCGCGATGTGATCGCTGACTGGCATCGGTAAGCCTAGTGTAGGCATCGATGTATTGGTACGGTACCTTGTTCGTCCGCGATGAACAAGCCGGTAATCACCTGTAAAGGTATCGGTGATCGGAGAGGAAGCTAACGGGCAGTGCCAACCACTGTACCGCGGACCGGTACGGCCTCGGTTCGGAATCACGGCCGGTAAGCAAAAGCATGCTTGGCTTACCGATAGTGGCAGAGCATCCGGTCAGATCATGGGGATCTGGCTATGGACTCGTAGGTGAGACAGTAGAGGAGCAAGGCAGGGCTAACGCAGCTTGCCCAGTTACTCGACTATCACAATGGATCTTGGCGAGGGTGCACGGACGAATGAATTCCGCCGTGAGACTCAGCCTTGTATCTCGAGGAAACTTGGCTCGGCATAAGCTGGCCCAAGAGTGACTCGTGGTTTGGCGGACTGGAAGCTAGCCATGGCAGGATCATGCCTAGCTCCGACTCGCACCGCATATAGCTTAGGAAGTTAGGTAGAGTCATGAATAGGCCGACTATACTCTGGAAAGGGAGCGGGTGGGCCAAATGTGAGGATTAACATGGCAGGCTGAAAGGTCCGATACTAACCGATCATTAAACCACGCAATAGAGCTATGGTAGAGTTACCGCCGCAAGGCAGTAAGGATACTCGATGGTTCGCTTGTTTATTGGACTCGGGAGACTATTAGAGGATGTCGTAGGCCAGACAGGTAGTGATCGGGCAACTAGATGGTTGTACGGGCACACCTTTGTCAACATGGTGGTAAGTCTAGACGGTGTAAGCCAACAAGAGAAGCGCTAAGGAGGCTTAGCAAACTCGTACGGCCGCATACGACTCCAGGGTTAGAGGCAAGGCCACGGGAACGCTTAGGCCAGTGATGGGCAAGGCTGGACCGCGAGTCTTCCACAATTAACGGATAGTTTTATGTGTGTATTTCTGTAGGGATGCTCGCCGTATGGCCATAAACGTGTCATGGGTAACGTATTGGGATAACCATGCTTACCTGGGGCTGACCATACGGGGCAAAATGTATTGTTTGAAATGCTTCGGCTATTGCTTGAGAAGGTAAATGTATAAAGGACTAGGATTAACCGGAGTAGATAATTTGATTGTGAACCTTAGGAAAGTCTAGTAGTTTCAAAAGCATGTAAAACCGGTAGGATAGTAGGTTCACAACGCCACCCGTTTAATTATTGCATTCGCCGTAAGTAGAGACATACGGTCGGTTGTTTGTGTTTGGCCTGAAAGATGGCACGAAGACCTAGCGTTCTGCTGCTCGCTAGAAGGGTCGTAAGTGCCTTAACTCGAAAAGTCCACCGACGGGCCGACTAAAGCAATTGCTGCCAGAGTGCCAGGCGTACCAGTTTACTGGTCTGGATAGTTATCAGCGTGCTGCGCTGGTACTATAAGCAAGGGCTGCCAGCGTGCCCGGCATGGTTAAGGGCTGCCAGAGTGCCCGACAATAGCAAGGGCTGCCAGTGTACCCGGCATGGTTAAGGGCTGTCAGCGTGCCCGGCAAAAATTGATGAAGTTGTATCACCATCAATGGGTTGGCCGTGACACGCAGTGCCTGACATATAGTGCTAAGGGTGATGTGTGGGGTTATAAGGTTTAGAATAGCTAGGTAGTGTTAGGTGGTGAGACGGAGTAGACCGTCTTACTGAGTATTCAATACTCACCCCTTTCCAGTGTACAAGAATGGACATCCGGTCAGGTGGACCATAGGACGGCAAGGCATGAGGGAGCAGCAGGCAAAATGAGGAAGACTTTCCCAAGGCGTTGTGAATCTAGTACCCATATGTTGTAATTTTACCGTACAATGTAAACAAGAAATTTTAGAGTAATGAAGATACCGATTTTGTTTAACACTTGGGTCTGGATTCATAGTCCGAGATGCGGGTGTTACATATTTGGTATCAGAGCTCGGCTGTCACTCCAGTTCTGACCTAGAGGACGGTTTGTAAGATCTTGTGGGACTACTTGGGAAAAGGGCTTCAGTTCCTCTGCCTCCCCTGCCACCGCCTACGACCATCATTGGTGAGTTAGGAATAGTAACCTTAGGATGTCCTTTTCAGATGACCACCAGAAGAAGGAACGTCGCAGTAACTACAGGAGCAGGAAACCCACCAGCAACTGAGGAAGACGTACCAAACCCAGTACCACTTACCCAGCCAGCACCCCCTGTGCAACCCGCCCCACTGGCCCCACCTGTACCTCCTGCTCAGCCGGTACCCCCAGTTCAGCCTGTACCACCCGTTAACCCTGTTCCGCCAGTAAACCCCGTACCCCCAGCACAACCTGATGCCCTGAACCCACCACCACCCAATCCCGCTGCACCCGAGGGACCCGACGCGCCAACCATCAACCAAACCACGATCAATGCGGCACTGCTACACGGGCTCCAGGAGTTACGAGCCCTCTTTGGAAATATCGTATAACAGAGAGAACCAGGGAACCCAGCAAACCTGGCAGGGCAACAGGCACGCGCGCCACCGCCAGGATGACCAGATGTGTACCCCCGACTACACGTGCTAGGAGAGCATGGAGATAAAGGGCCATAAGAAAGCCATGCTAAACCGCCCCCAGTAACTACCCATATCCTACCCGCGGTTCCTACTAGTTCTTCTCTTTGCTTTGATAAACTTTGAAAGTTTGTAAACTCTTTTGGGGTGGTCTTTTAATAAAACGGTGTTTGGATCATCATGCATTCTTACCCAAAACCTTCCCTGGCTTGATACCGGCACTGACCCACCTCGACTACCCTCTTCCGGCCAGTCAGAAAATCCCCTAGAGATTTAAACCCCAATTCTAGGAGCCGAAGATGGTTCCATTCCAAGGGAGGGAGAATTCGTAACATCCCGGAATCGAGTAGAAGAAATCCGGGGTACTTAGTAGGGAATTAGTGGAGGTTCGGCAGAAGAATGGTGGGCATAAGGATGTCTGAAGGTATAGGATATGTTAGGCATAGGATAGGTATAGGTTAGGACTTTAGTAGAATAAAGGGGAGAAATTTGATATTCCTACGAAGTCGAGGATCGATTGGCAATTGTTTAGGAAATGGAAACCTAAATAATTGGGTCGTGGCCCGCGAAGACAAAAGAAGACCTAGGAGGTCGGCACAAAAAAAAAAAAGGAGAAGAAATGGGCTTTCGGCCCATGTAGTAAGGAGGTGGAGGAAAATAAGGAGAGTGGAGAAAAATAAGGAAAGTGGATATTCTCCTTAGGGTTTTTGGTGTAGTATAAATAGAGAGCTAGGGAGCTCATTATTTACACACCAAAATATTTCTCTTCTCTCTAGAGCCAAAGATACACGCTTAAGAAGAAGAGAAAAGGAGGAGCTCGAGAAGGAACTCGGCACCCCACCTAAGGAGCAGCGGTATAAGGTAAGGCGCGATCCGTACCTAATACTCCATTTCTATTCATCTTCTTTATAGCTTTCATGCAGTAGTCTTTGTAGTACGGGTTAGGGTAGAGTAGTAGTAGTATAGTATTATAGCAATGGTAGTGGTAGGGTAAGGATGGTGATCCGTGCACGACCAGCAGTGTTGGTAACGTCTAGTGCTGGCATCGGTATGGCCTCGGGCTGCCTCAATGACAGTACGTCAGAGTACCAACGAGGGGCCTCGGTGACGCCTCGAGAGGGCATCGGAGACGCCTCGACAAGGGCATCGGTACGAGGTACCGGTGACGCCTCTAGAGGGCACGATGACGCCTCAACAGGGCCCGGGTAACGATAGGCCTCGGCGACGCCTCGAGAGGGCATCAGAGACACCTCGACAAGGGCATCAGTACGAGGTACCAGTGACGCCTCTAGAGGGCATGATGACGCCTCAACAGGGCCCGGGTAACCTAGAAAATATACCTCGAGGAGGTATCGTAAGGAAGTAAGGCTGATCGATGATCAGGACGAGAGAGCCTCGCATCATTCCTCGATGGACGTATCGGTGAGACGATCATCGGTACGGACACTCGACGATCCGAGCAGGCAACAAGTGGTTATCAAGTAGTATTCACGATCGGATCATGGGGACGCGTCGATAGGCCCTCGGAGAGGCCTACGATCGATCTACCACTGGCCATTGGGGATAACTGAGCAGTCCGCAAGGGCGGTCCGCGATGTGATCGCTGACTGGCATCGGTAAGCCTAGTGTAGGCATCGATGTATTGGTACGGTACCTTGTTCGTCCGCGATGAACAAGCCGGTAATCACCTGTAAAGGTATCGGTGATCGGAGAGGAAGCTAACGGGCAGTGCCAACCACTGTACCGCGGACCGGTACGGCCTCGGTTCGGAATCACGGCCGGTAAGCAAAAGCATGCTTGGCTTACCGATAGTGGCAGAGCATCCGGTCAGATCATGGGGATCTGGCTATGGACTCGTAGGTGAGACAGTAGAGGAGCAAGGCAGGGCTAACGCAGCTTGCCCAGTTACTCGACTATCACAATGGATCTTGGCGAGGGTGCACGGACGAATGAATTCCGCCGTGAGACTCAGCCTTGTATCTCGAGGAAACTTGGCTCGGCATAAGCTGGCCCAAGAGTGACTCGTGGTTTGGCGGACTGGAAGCTAGCCATGGCAGGATCATGCCTAGCTCCGACTCGCACCGCATATAGCTTAGGAAGTTAGGTAGAGTCATGAATAGGCCGACTATACTCTGGAAAGGGAGCGGGTGGGCCAAATGTGAGGATTAGCATGGCAGGCTGAAAGGTCCGATACTAACCGATCATTAAACCACGCAATAGAGCTATGGTAGAGTTACCGCCGCAAGGCAGTAAGGATACTCGATGGTTCGCTTGTTTATTGGACTCGGGAGACTATTAGAGGATGTCGTAGGCCAGACAGGTAGTGATCGGGCAACTAGATGGTTGTACGGGCACACCTTTGTCAACATGGTGGTAAGTCTAGACGGTGTAAGCCAACAAGAGAAGCGCTAAGGAGGCTTAGCAAACTCGTACGGCCGCATACGACTCCAGGGTTAGAGGCAAGGCCACGGGAACGCTTAGGCCAGTGATGGGCAAGGCTGGACCGCGAGTCTTCCACAATTAACGGATAGTTTTATGTGTGTATTTCTGTAGGGATGCTCGCCGTATGGCCATAAACGTGTCATGGGTAACGTATTGGGATAACCATGCTTACCTGGGGCTGACCATACGGGGCAAAATGTATTGTTTGAAATGCTTCGGCTATTGCTTGAGAAGGTAAAGGTATAAAGGACTAGGATTAACCGGAGTAGATAATTTGATTGTGAACCTTAGGAAAGTCTAGTAGTTTCAAAAGCATGTAAAACCGGTAGGATAGTAGGTTCACAACGCCACCCGTTTAATTATTGCATTCGCCGTAAGTAGAGACATACGGTCGGTTGTTTGTGTTTGGCCTGAAAGATGGCACGAAGACCTAGCGTTCTGCTGCTCGCTAGAAGGGTCGTAAGTGCCTTAACTCGAAAAGTCCACCGACGGGCCGACTAAAGCAATTGCTGCCAGAGTGCCAGGCGTACCAGTTTACTGGTCTGGATAGTTATCAGCGTGCTGCGCTGGTACTATAAGCAGGGGCTGCCAGCGTGCCCGGCATGGTTAAGGGCTGCCAGAGTGCCCGACAATAGCAAGGGCTGCCAGTGTACCCGGCATGGTTAAGGGCTGTCAGCGTGCCCGGCAAAAATTGATGAAGTTGTATCACCATCAATGGGTTGGCCGTGACACGCAGTGCCTGACATATAGTGCTAAGGGTGATGTGTGGGGTTATAAGGTTTAGAATAGCTAGGTAGTGTTAGGTGGTGAGACGGAGTAGACCGTCTTACTGAGTATTCAATACTCACCCCTTTCCAGTGTACAAGAATGGACATCCGGTCAGGTGGACCATAGGACGGCAAGGCATGAGGGAGCAGCAGGCAAAATGAGGAAGACTTTCCCAAGGCGTTGTGAATCTAGTACCCATATGTTGTAATTTTACCGTACAATGTAAACAAGAAATTTTAGAGTAATGAAGATACCGATTTTGTTTAACACTTGGGTCTGGATTCATAGTCCGAGATGCGGGTGTTACATATTTGGTATCAGAGCTCGGCTGTCACTCCAGTTCTGACCTAGAGGACGGTTTGTAAGATCTTGTGGGACTACTTGGGAAAAGGGCTTCAGTTCCTCTGCCTCCCCTGCCACCGCCTACGACCATCATTGGTGAGTTAGGAATAGTAACCTTAGGATGTCCTTTTCAGATGACCACCAGAAGAAGGAACGTCGCAGTAACTACAGGAGCAGGAAACCCACCAGCAACTGAGGAAGACGTACCAAACCCAGTACCACTTACCCAGCCAGCACCCCCTGTGCAACCCGCCCCACTGGCCCCACCTGTACCTCCTGCTCAGCCGGTACCCCCAGTTCAGCCTGTACCACCCGTTAACCCTGTTCCGCCAGTAAACCCCGTACCCCCAGCACAACCTGATGCCCTGAACCCACCACCACCCAATCCCGCTGCACCCGAGGGACCCGACGCGCCAACCATCAACCAAACCACGATCAATGCGGCACTGCTACACGGGCTCCAGGAGTTACGAGCCCTCTTTGGAAATATCGTATAACAGAGAGAACCAGGGAACCCAGCAAACCTGGCAGGGCAACAGGCACGCGCGCCACCGCCAGGATGACCAGATGTGTACCCCCGACTACACGTGCTAGGAGAGCATGGAGATAAAGGGCCATAAGAAAGCCATGCTAAACCGCCCCCAGTAACTACCCATATCCTACCCGCGGTTCCTACTAGTTCTTCTCTTTGCTTTGATAAACTTTGAAAGTTTGTAAACTCTTTTGGGGTGGTCTTTTAATAAAACGGTGTTTGGATCATCATGCATTCTTACCCAAAACCTTCCCTGGCTTGATACCGGCACTGACCCACCTCGACTACCCTCTTCCGGCCAGTCAGAAAATCCCCTAGAGATTTAAACCCCAATTCTAGGAGCCGAAGATGGTTCCATTCCAAGGGAGGGAGAATTCGTAACATCCCGGAATCGAGTAGAAGAAATCCGGGGTACTTAGTAGGGAATTAGTGGAGGTTCGGCAGAAGAATGGTGGGCATAAGGATGTCTGAAGGTATAGGATATGTTAGGCATAGGATAGGTATAGGTTAGGACTTTAGTAGAATAAAGGGGAGAAAATTGATATTCCTACGAAGTCGAGGATCGATTGGCAATTGTTTAGGAAATGGAAACCTAAATAATTGGGTCGTGGCCCGCGAAGACAAAAGAAGACCTAGGAGGTCGGCACAAAAAAAAAAAAGGAGAAGAAATGGGCTTTCGGCCCATGTAGTAAGGAGGTGGAGAAAAATAAGGAGAGTGGAGAAAAATAAGGAAAGTGGATATTCTCCTTAGGGTTTTTGGTGTAGTATAAATAGAGAGCTAGGGAGCTCATTATTTACACACCAAAATATTTCTCTTCTCTCTAGAGCCAAAGATACACGCTTAAGAAGAAGAGAAAAGGAGGAGCTCGAGAAGGAACTCGGCACCCCACCTAAGGAGCAGCGGTATAAGGTAAGGCGCGATCCGTACCTAATACTCCATTTCTATTCATCTTCTTTATAGCTTTCATGCAGTAGTCTTTGTAGTACGGGTTAGGGTAGAGTAGTAGTAGTATAGTATTATAGCAATGGTAGTGGTAGGGTAAGGATGGTGATCCGTGCACGACCAGCAGTGTTGGTAACGTCTAGTGCTGGCATCGGTATGGCCTCGGGCTGCCTCAATGACAGTACGTCAGAGTACCAACGAGGGGCCTCGGTGACGCCTCGAGAGGGCATCGGAGACGCCTCGACAAGGGCATCGGTACGAGGTACCGGTGACGCCTCTAGAGGGCACGATGACGCCTCAACAGGGCCCGGGTAACGATAGGCCTCGGCGACGCCTCGAGAGGGCATCAGAGACACCTCGACAAGGGCATCAGTACGAGGTACCAGTGACGCCTCTAGAGGGCATGATGACGCCTCAACAGGGCCCGGGTAACCTAGAAAATATACCTCGAGGAGGTATCGTAAGGAAGTAAGGCTGATCGATGATCAGGACGAGAGAGCCTCGCATCATTCCTCGATGGACGTATCGGTGAGACGATCATCGGTACGGACACTCGACGATCCGAGCAGGCAACAAGTGGTTATCAAGTAGTATTCACGATCGGATCATGGGGACGCGTCGATAGGCCCTCGGAGAGGCCTACGATCGATCTACCACTGGCCATTGGGGATAACTGAGCAGTCCGCAAGGGCGGTCCGCGATGTGATCGCTGACTGGCATCGGTAAGCCTAGTGTAGGCATCGATGTATTGGTACGGTACCTTGTTCGTCCGCGATGAACAAGCCGGTAATCACCTGTAAAGGTATCGGTGATCGGAGAGGAAGCTAACGGGCAGTGCCAACCACTGTACCGCGGACCGGTACGGCCTCGGTTCGGAATCACGGCCGGTAAGCAAAAGCATGCTTGGCTTACCGATAGTGGCAGAGCATCCGGTCAGATCATGGGGATCTGGCTATGGACTCGTAGGTGAGACAGTAGAGGAGCAAGGCAGGGCTAACGCAGCTTGCCCAGTTACTCGACTATCACAATGGATCTTGGCGAGGGTGCACGGACGAATGAGTTCCGCCGTGAGACTCAGCCTTGTATCTCGAGGAAACTTGGCTCGGCATAAGCTGGCCCAAGAGTGACTCGTGGTTTGGCGGACTGGAAGCTAGCCATGGCAGGATCATGCCTAGCTCCGACTCGCACCGCATATAGCTTAGGAAGTTAGGTAGAGTCATGAATAGGCCGACTATACTCTGGAAAGGGAGCGGGTGGGCCAAATGTGAGGATTAGCATGGCAGGCTGAAAGGTCCGATACTAACCGATCATTAAACCACGCAATAGAGCTATGGTAGAGTTACCGCCGCAAGGCAGTAAGGATACTCGATGGTTCGCTTGTTTATTGGACTCGGGAGACTATTAGAGGATGTCGTAGGCCAGACAGGTAGTGATCGGGCAACTAGATGGTTGTACGGGCACACCTTTGTCAACATGGTGGTAAGTCTAGACGGTGTAAGCCAACAAGAGAAGCGCTAAGGAGGCTTAGCAAACTCGTACGGCCGCATACGACTCCAGGGTTAGAGGCAAGGCCACGGGAACGCTAAGGCCAGTGATGGGCAAGGCTGGACCGCGAGTCTTCCACAATTAACGGATAGTGTTATGTGTGTATTTCTGCAGGGATGCTCGCCGTATGGCCATAAACGTGTCATGGGTAACGTATTGGGATAACCATGCTTACCTGGGGCTGACCATACGGGGCAAAATGTATTGTTTGAAATGCTTCGGCTATTGCTTGAGAAGGTAGAGGTATAAAGGACTAGGATTAACCGGAGTAGATAACTTGATTGTGAACCTTAGGAAAGTCTAGTAGTTTCAAAAGCATGTAAAACCGGTAGGATAGTAGGTTCACAACGCCACCCGTTTAATTATTGCATTCGCCGTAAGTAGAGACATACGGTCGGTTGTTTGTGTTTGGCCTGAAAGATGGCACGAAGACCTAGCGTTCTGCTGCTCGCTAGAAGGGTCGTAAGTGCCTTAACTCGAAAAGTCCACCGACGGGCCGACTAAAGCAATTGCTGCCAGAGTGCCAGGCATACCAGTTTACTGGTCTGGATAGTTATCAGCGTGCTGCGCTGGTACTATAAGCAAGGGCTGCCAGCGTGCCCGGCATGGTTAAGGGCTGCCAGAGTGCCCGGCAATAGCAAGGGCTGCCAGTGTGCCCGGCATGGTTAAGGGCTGTCAGCGTGCCCGGCAAAAATTGATGAAGTTGTATCACCATCAATGGGTTGGCCGTGACACGCAGTGCCTGGCATGTAGTGCTAAGGGTGCTGTGTGGGGTTATAAGGTTTAGAATAGCTAGGTAGTGTTAGGTGGTGAGACGGAGTAGACCGTCTTACTGAGTATTCAATACTCACCCCTTTCCAGTGTACAAGAATGGACATCCGGTCAGGTGGACCATAGGACGGCAAGGCATGAGGGAGCAGCAGGCAAAATGAGGAAGACTTTCCCAAGGCGTTGTGAATCTAGTACCCATATGTTGTAATTTTACCGTACAATGTAAACAAGAAATTTTAGAGTAATGAAGATACCGATTTTGTTTAACACTTGGGTCTGGATTCATAGTCCGAGATGCGGGTGTTACATATTTGGTATCAGAGCTCGGCTGTCACTCCAGTTCTGACCTGGAGGACGGTTTGAAAGATCTTGTGGGACTACTTGGGAAAAGGGCTTCAGTTCCTCTGCCTCCCCTGCCACCGCCTACGGCCATCATTGGTGAGTTAGGAATAGTAACCTTAGGATGTCCTTTTCAGATGACCACCAGAAGAAGGAACGTCGCAGTAACTACAGGAGCAGGAAACCCACCAGCAACTGAGGAAGACGTACCAAACCCAGTACCACTTACCCAGCCAGCACCCCCTGTGCAACCCGCCCCACTGGCCCCACCTGTACCTCCTGCTCAGCCGGTACCCCCAGTTCAGCCTGTACCACCCGTTAACCCTTTTCCGCCAGTAAACCCCGTACCCCCAGCACAACCTGATGCCCTGAACCCACCACCACCCAATCCCGCTGCACCCGAGGGACCCGACGCGCCAACCATCAACCAAACCACGATCAATGCGGCACTGCTACACGGGCTCCATGAGTTACGAGCCCTCTTTGGAAATATCGTATAACAGAGAGAACCAGGGAACCCAGCAAACCTGGCAGGGCATCAGGCACGCCCGCCACCGCCAGGATGACCAGATGTGTACCCCCGACTACACGTGCTAGGAGAGCATGGAGAAAAAGGGCCATAAGAAAGCCATGCTAAACCGCCCCCAGTAACTACCCATATCCTACCCGCGGTTCCTACTAGTTCTTCTCTTTGCTTTGATAAACTTTGAAAGTTTGTAAACTCTTTTGGGGTGGTCTTTTAATAAAACGGTGTTTGGATCATCATGCATTCTTACCCAAAACCTTCCCTGGCTTGATACCGGCACTGACCCACCTCGACTACCCTCTTCCGGCCAGTCAGAAAGTCCCCTAGAGATTTAAACCCCAATTCTAGGAGCCGAAGATGGTTCCATTCCAAGGGAGGGAAAATTCGTAACATCCCGGAATCGAGTAGAAGAAATCCGGGGTACTTAGTAGGGAATTAGTGGAGGTTCGGCAGAAGACTGGTGGGCATAAGGATGTCTGAAGGTATAGGATATGTTAGGCATAGGATAGGTATAGGTTAGGACTTTAGTAGAATAAAGGGGAGAAATTTGGTATTCCTACGAAGTCGAGGATCGATTGGCAATTGTTTAGGAAATGGAAACCTAAATAATTGGGTCGTGGCCCGCGAAGACAAAAGAAGACCTAGGAGGTCGGCACAAAAAAAAAAAAGGAGAAGAAATGGGCTTTCGGCCCATGTAGTAAGGAGGTGGAGGAAAATAAGGAGAGTGGAGAAAAATAAGGAAAGTGGATATTCTCCTTAGGGTTTTTGGTGTAGTATAAATAGAGAGCTAGGGAGCTCATTATTTACACACCAAAATATTTCTCTTCTCTCTAGAGCCAAAGATACACGCTTAAGAAGAAGAGAAAAGGAGGAGCTCGAGAAGGAACTCGGCACCCCACCTAAGAAGAAGCGGTATAAGGTAA
This sequence comes from Arabis alpina, assembly GCA_900128785.1. Classification (NCBI taxonomy): domain Eukaryota; kingdom Viridiplantae; phylum Streptophyta; class Magnoliopsida; order Brassicales; family Brassicaceae; genus Arabis; species Arabis alpina. The sequence goes on from LT669791.1 coordinate 20,310,618, forward strand.
GGCGCGATCCGTACCTAATACTCCATTTCTATTCATCTTCTTTATAGCTTTCATGCAGTAGTCTTAGTAGTACGGGTTAGGGTAGAGTAGTAGTAGTATAGTATTATAGCAATGGTAGTGGTAGGGTAAGGATGGTGATCCGTGCACGACCAGCAGTGTTGGTAACGCCTAGTGCTGGCATCGGTATGGCCTCGGGCTGCCTCAATGACAGTACGTCAGAGTACCAACGAGGGGCCTCGGTGACGCCTCGAGAGGGCATCGGAGACGCCTCGACAAGGGCATCGGTACGAGGTACCGGTAACGCCTCTAGAGGGCACGATGACGCCTCAACAGGGCCCGGGTAACGATAGGCCTCGGTGACGCCTCGAGAGGGCATCAGAGACACCTCGACAAGGGCATCAGTACGAGGTACCAGTGACGCCTCTAGAGGGCATGATGACGCCTCAACAGGGCCCGGGTAACCTAGAAAATATACCTCGAGGAGGTATCGTAAGGAAGTAAGGCTGATCGATGATCAGGACGAGAGAGCCTCGCATCATTCCTCGATGGACGTATCGGTGAGACGATCATCGGTACGGACACTCGACGATCCGAGCAGGCAACAAGTGGTTATCAAGTAGTATTCACGATCGGATCATGGGGACGCGTCGATAGGCCCTCGGAGAGGCCTACGATCGATCTACCACTGGCCATTGGGGATAACTGAGCAGTCCGCAAGGGCGGTCCGCGATGTGATCGCTGACTGGCATCGGTAAGCCTAGTGTAGGCATCGATGTATTGGTACGGTACCTTGTTCGTCCGCGATGAACAAGCCGGTAATCACCTGTAAAGGTATCGGTGATCGGAGAGGAAGCTAACGGGCAGTGCCAACCACTGTACCGCGGACCGGTACGGCCTCGGTTCGGAATCACGGCCGGTAAGCAAAAGCATGCTTGGCTTACCGATAGTGGCAGAGCATCCGGTCAGATCATGGGGATCTGGCTATGGACTCGTAGGTGAGACAGTAGAGGAGCAAGGCAGGGCTAACGCAGCTTGCCCAGTTACTCGACTATCACAATGGATCTTGGCGAGGGTGCACGGACGAATGAGTTCCGCCGTGAGACTCAGCCTTGTATCTCGAGGAAACTTGGCTCGGCATAAGCTGGCCCTAGAGTGACTCGTGGTTTGGCGGACTGGAAGCTAGCCATGGCAGGATCATGCCTAGCTCCGACTCGCACCGCATATAGCTTAGGAAGTTAGGTAGAGTCATGAATAGGCCGACTATACTCTGGAAAGGGAGCGGGTGGGCCAAATGTGAGGATTAGCATGGCAGGCTGAAAGGTCCGATACTAACCGATCATTAAACCACGCAATAGAGCTATGATAGTGGCAGAGCATCCGGTCAGATCATGGCGTTCTGCTGCTCTCTAGAAAGGTCGTGAGTGCCGTAACTCAAAAAGTCCGTCGACGGGCCGACAAAAGGAATGGCTGCCAGAGTGCCAGGCATACCAGTTTACTTGTCCGGATAGTTATCAGCGTGCTGCGCTGGCACTATAAGCAAGGGCTGCCAGTGTGCCCGACATGGTTAAGGGCTGCCAGTGTGCCCGGCATGGTTAAGGGCTGCCAGAGTGCCCGACAATAGCAAGGGCTGCTAGCGTGCCCGGCATGGTTAAGGGCTGCCAGCGTGCCCGACAAGAATGGACGAGGTTGTATCACCGTCAATGGGTTGGCCGTGACACGCAGTGCCTGGCAAGTAGTGCTAAGCTTTCTGTGTGGGGTTATAAGGTTTAGAATAGCTAGGTAGTGTTAGGTGGTGAGACGGAGTAGACCGTCTTACTGAGTATTCAATACTCACCCCCCTTACCAGTGTACAGGAATGGACATCCGGTCAGGTGGACCATAGGACGGCAAGGCAGGAGGGAGAAGCAGGCAAAAGGAGGAAGACTTTCCCAAGGCGTTGTGAATCTAGTACCCATATGTTGTAATTTTACCGTACAATGTAAACGATAAATTTTAGAGTAATGAAGATACCGATTTTGTTTAACACTTGGGTCTGAATTCATAGTCCGAGATGCGGGTGTTACACAATACTCCTTTTTCCTGAGTAAACCTAATCATGAATATTAAAAGTGGTCAAGTAAAAACTAACATAGCGGAGCAGACAATGGTGTAAGGAAAACACAGACAATGATGCTAAGCTTTGTTAAATGAAGCGAGATTCCCAACATATTTCAAGCTAACCATATGAGATTCCCAACATATTTGAAGCTAACCATCAGTAACAGTCAGTAAACTTACCATAACGTATCTCGCATAGGAATCTCATTGAGGAGGGTTAGTCTCTAGCGTCATGGGAGAGCCAAAATATTGTCCAAGAGCTCATGGTTTAACCCTTCTGGTTCATAATAACCTTCCAATTTGGGACCGTTGTGTTCTTCACCATCTTGTTATTTTTGATCCACGTCATCATCCTCATCTCCATTATTGACTTCGTCTTCTGGTTGGTCAAAGTGATTGGCTTCCTGTGGTGGTTGGCGATTGGATGGACCTTGAGCTGATAGTCTAGCAAATGGAAGCCTATTAGCTGAAGCTCGGTACAGCACAGGATTCGATTTCGTTCGAGAAACTAAAACAGCCGCCTAAGAATATGGAGTTCCAGTCAAAGACGGCGGAGTACGACCTTCTAGGTTTGAGCAATGAGAAGAACCACCGCCCGCCGCTTGACCTAGGTCATTGCAGTGGTGTACCACCGCTCTTTCTGTTTGTAACATCTCCGGAGTTGAGTCTTTGTAGTCCACGTGAGGTTGTAGCCTCTTCGACAACCGCTGCAAGCTTTCAAAGACTACCGTCTCTGGCCGTACACTCTCCGCTACTGCGAGGTGGTGTTGAATGTGTGGTCAAAGCATCACCGACTTTGGCTTTTGCAACAGCAACAGCTTTGGCTTTTACACCACCTCCACATGTAACTCTATCACCACCAGCAGGTGTAACCCTGTCACCACCAACACCGCCGTTTGGTATTCGACCACCAACACTGCCGGTTGGTCTTCCACCATTATGACAAACAGGGTTCTTCCCCCACCAACACCGGAGGTGGTTCTTCCACCACGGCCTCGAGAACCTCCTCCGCCTTGAGAACTTCTTCCTTGGGTCACCACGATAGCTTAGGTTATCGATTTCAATGTAAATCGAGTAGAGAGATCGAGAGAAAGAGATGAAAAATGAAGAAGACGATCAATTAGGGTTTTGGATTTCTCTGTCTATCGAATCGACAGAGAAAGAGAGAGATACATAGATAAATAAGAACAAACAAGAGGAAGAAGAAGCAAGAGATATCGAGAGAGATTTCGAGAGGATGAAATCAGAAATCGCCTCTGCCTCGAGAGAGAATCGAAAAAATTAAGGTTTCTGCGAAATGATTTGGAAATTAATATTTCTTATATATAAAAAGTGTACGCGTCGCACAAGTGTCAGTGATGCGTCGCAAAAAATTAGGTTTTGGTGGGCTCATTAGTCCGCGTAATAAGGCCAAAATTTCACTTTCGCGGCCCAAATTTTAGTTTTGGAGCCAAAATTGCGTTGCTAAGTAGTCACTTATTTATGACAACTTTGTGATTCTTTTGCGACGGAGGCAAAACAATACCCTAAACTCTAAACATTGATGACCAAATAATTGAGGTTTTGTGTTTTCTATGTAACTTCAAATGTATTATATCCAATTTTATCGCTTATGTTAATTAAAATACTACAAATGAAGTTGAATTTTATAAATTACAACACTTGAACACAAAATCCATATATACACTTATAAGTTTCTTTGGAAGTTACAAACATCAGTTGTAAATCAAATTTAAATTTGCAATGCCATTACATTTAACTTCTTATGTATATATTAGTAAGTTATAACAATGTAATTACATGAAAGAAAATGTATATACTTAAAATATGTTGGTTAAATTCCAAAATTCTTAGGAAAAGTCTCAAAAGCGTCACACGTTTTTGACGGTGTCGCTAAAGTGTCACTTATTTGGGACGCTGTGTGAATCTTTTGTAGTTGTCACAAACGAACCCCTTAACCCTATACATTTATGACAAAAGATTGAACTTCTCACATTTCTATGAAACCTCTAATGTAATTCTTAACCATTTGATTGATAATATGCATTAATATAGTCCAAATGAAGTTGATTTTTTTTCAAAATCAACACTTCTCCACAAACTACATTTACACTTATAAGTATATTAGCTTTGGAATTTAGAAACATCAATTGGAAATTTAAATTAAATTTGAGAACCTAAAAATTACATTTATTATGTCCAATGTAGTATAAAACAATGTAACTACATAAAAAAAACCAGTATATACTTGAACTCTATTTTTAATTTCGAAAATTGTTAGAAAACGTTGCTAAAGCGTTGCAAATGTTTCACACATTTTCCTGTAGTCGCAAATTCGTAGCATATGCGTCGGTAGTTTGTGACTATTTTGTCACGAAACTCCAAAGGGGAAAAATCAAGAAAATCAAAAAAAGGTAGTTACTACATTTTGATAGCACATTATATCATGCAAAACCGTTGGACCACTGAAGGCATTTGTCAATAGAACACAATAATATATATATATAAGTAAATTTACGCTTAACATTTTCTCAAACCAAAAATAAAAAAGATGTTTCTACTTGGCCTCGAACTCGGGAAGTGAAAGAACATTATATCATGCGAAACCATTGGGCCACTGAATGAATTCGGTAATGGAACACATTAATAGATATATATTATATATATATATATGCACTTCTACAATTAACATTTTCTCAAATAAAATATTTAGAAAATTGATATTAATATCAAATTACATATATTACATACATTACTATGAAATACGATTTAATTTTCATCATCTTCGTATAAATCATCTTCTTCTGAAGATGATACATTACAACGAAATTCATCTACTCTTTGAGCGTCGTCAATTTCAAAATCAATGTACTCATTTAGATGATTTCCATTAACTAGATCATCAACATTGATCTCTTCGACTGTTTCTGTCACTGCATCATCCTCAGTTTGTTGCAAAATGACAAGCTCAGTGTCTTTAAATTTTACTTAAACACGATTCTTCGGATGAACTTTTAATACTGATATCCACACTTTTCGAGGACGTTTAGGATTTGGGTAGGGCAAAAAACACACTTGATCAGCTTGAGACGCTCCAATATAATTAAAAACACTGTTACGATTTTGTAATTAATAAGAAGAACAACAATATGGCCAGTATTGTAGGTGTGAAATTCGTACCTAATATGTATAGTTCGTTCATGTTTGCATATCCCCTAGATTTTAGCATGTCGACAATGCCTCCCGCGCTTGTTCGAGTTCCTCTCCCGGGTGTTGGGTCATATCATTTACAATAGAAAACTACGATTTTCAAATTTAGATATCCTCGATATTGGATCTCAATGATTTTCTTAATGGTCCCATAGAAATCATCCTCCTTGGCACTTCAAAATAATTTTGGCCTCGTACACAAATCCCAGAATTCATTGTTTTTTCTTGTTTTTCTCGTAAGCCTTCTTATGAAACAAATATCCTCTTGTAAAATACATTGGCCATGACTGATGGGGGTTTGGGGTTTTTGTTTTTAATTCAAAACTCTACGAGATGCTAAGGTTTAAATTTCAAGTTCTAAATTTATAACGCTAGATAGAGACTACAAGTGCACGGCAAACGCAGTAGTACTTAGGGGTCGAACCCAAAAGAATTGATGATGCACAAAGAACCTATATGATGTAGAATAAGCTAAGCTAAACATATTTTTGTGGGGTTTTAGTTTTTATGGAAATAAAAGTGCAAGGGATAGATAATAAATGGTTAACTAGGTGCAACTAATGAAGCTATTCAACTATTACAACGGTAACCTAAGATTTAGATGCTAGTTTGTTCTAGAACTCAAACCACGGAATTATAATCTCTCCGCTATCGTGATTTGGATCCTCTATGCCTTATACCCTAATTGACTTTGTTATCGCATGGTTATTAAAAGGTTAAAACACGCAGCAGAATTAAGGTTCAATTGTTCACTAAACTCCTTAACTAATTGGTATGATTGTTAAGACGCTTAGCTCATGTAATACTAGATCAGGACATGTTAAAAACACTTTCGTGGATACATCAACTTAAGATCGATCACTGGTTAGCTACGTCATAATAAGCATTGAGCATGAATAAAGATAAAAACAACTAAGAACAAACCCTAAGATGCAATCATAAAAGCATACGCATAAAACTTTAAAGGCAACAAATCTAGTTAAGCTTTACTCCAACGAGTCAGTTCGATCTCGTTAGCAGCAGGAGTAAAGCATCAAAATTGATGAATTCGTGATACACAAAAGCATATAGAGATCTTTTCCTTCAACAAAGAAGATCTCATTGATCTAGCCTTAAAGAACTCTTAAAAAGTAGATGTATTATTAAGAACAAAGGGGAAACGAATATACATGTTTTAGGTATTGATTTATGGCTATCCTCTCTTCCTATAGAGGCTAAAAGCAAGTATATATAAGGGATCCTAAGTCGGTTAAAGTTTTAATTCTAAGAAAAAGGAAAATTGCCAAAAGTGCTCGATAATGGCTACGCACCGACCGCCCATACCGATAGGATTGTCGGGTCGGTATGGAGGTTAAGTTGGCGTGTCTTGGTGTGCTCGACGTGCTGGTACAGATCGCGTTGCTCGACCGGTGTGGCCGGTCAGTACTGGACGCTCTCCATCTTCTCGGCAGCTTGACATGTCTTCAGTCTTCAGCTCATAACTCCTTGCGTATAATTCCAAATGATGTAATTCTAACTCCATTGGAAATCTAACTCAAAGAGATATCATCACTCCAAGTTTCATCCAATTCCAAACTCATTTGGCCTCCGTCTGTTGCTAAACTTCCGGCATATGTAATCTGTCCAGTTTGGGAATGTGCTTTATCTTCAAGATATGATGACTTGGATTGGCTTCTTTGGCTTCTTGGATAGTCTTGACATTATGAATACTCATTTTTCTCCTTTTTGCATCTTTTTTTATGATTTAACCTGTTGAGACCCTAAAGCCTATGTATACGAGAAAACTACCTCTTTTGGTTGATAAGAGAAATAAAATCCACAAAATAAGTATAAAAACCGATAGTAAAATGGGAAAAATATACAGTATATCAATGACCTAATCTTAGTTCAGGACCGTTCGCTATATCTCGAACCAACATCGGAAAATTTTTGCGAGTTTTCATTGCCTCCACCGATGTATACATAGAACGGTAAAAATATCACTTAGTTGAATCGAAACATTATTTTAAGAATTAATTCAATATGAATACATACATATTGGCGGACTCATATATGAAATTCATCATCTCTTTTGCTACGACTTCATCATCAGTAAGTCTCGGATTTTCTATTCGAATTTGTGCATCCACCATACTGTACGTTCCCAACAATTGATTCTGAATAAAGTGATGAAAAATATATACAATTCTTATATTAAATTTAGGAATCAAGTGATTTTCCTTTCAAGCGATCCGGAAATATTCACAATTACGCAAAATGTATGAATGCGCGCACTTGAAATCGTTCTCGCTTAACCAACTTTCAGTACATTTTCCACTAGGATGATCTGCTTCGGTAAATATATCTGGTACCTCTACATCAACTATCATCATATCGACTTTCCCTGCAAAATTTACCGATAATAACAATTCATATCTTACTTTTAAAAAAGCACAATTTTTGTATATTTCGAAACTAACACAATTATTACCTTCTTCTGGTAGTTGTTGAAATGTGAAAGGCAAAGTAGTGCTCTTAGAAATAAGAAATCTCATTGTTTATGTACGATTCAACGATCGATGCTGCTGGATCTTTTGTTCTTCGCTTTGCCTTTCAAATGTTTAAAAACCCTTTCGAAAGGATACGTCCACCTATATTGCACAGGACCACCAAGCTCGGCTTTGCATGGCATGTGTATAGGTAGGTGCTCCATTACATCAAAGAAAGAAGGTGGGAAGATTTTTTCCAAGTTACAAAGTATCAGCACAATGTTTTCCTTCAAAATTGAACGCGACTTTGATCCAATGATCTGCTACTTAGATCATGGAAAATGCTCCAATTTCTGCAATTAACATACATGAGTAAGTAATGTTTAAAAAGATAACATAATAACATGATCAAAGGAAATTTTTTATATTTACATATACCTGTTACTGCTTGGTGCACGTTTCGAAGGAGAAGTTCTGCAAATATAAATGGAAGCAAGCGCTTTAGAAAGACATGGTAGTCGTGGCTTTTCATTCAGAAAATTTGCCCCCATTGATGTCTTCACAGCTTGCTAAGTCAGCGACATACCTATCTGGAAATTTTACCTCATTTTTCACCCATTTTAGTAATGCATCTTTTGCTTTTGTACTCAATCTCCAAATTGGAAATGGGGCGTTCCATGATCATCGACATGCAAATCTTTCCGATTCCAATATTTTTCAATATCTAGCCTTGATTTGCATTGTCTTTTGATTTGTCTTTCACATTCATAATCGTATACATGATGTTATCGAACAAATTCTTCTCGATATGCAACATATCTAAACAGTGTCGTAGATCAAGGTCGATCCAGTACGGTGGCTCCCAAAAATGCTTTCTTTATGCCAGTTATGCCGATCTCCGTAGCCCTTCGGTTTTCTTTCGTGGCCATTTCCACCAATGTTAGAGGTTTTTGGCACTTGCGCATTCCGTATACGGTGGAGGACCGTACTCTAGTTAACAATGTTGGTGGGTCCTCATTCACTGCGTTCTTCCCCTTCAAAAAGTTAACATTGTTCTATCGTAAAGTATGTTGTGTAGGCAAAAACTTTTTGTGACAGTCGAACCAACAAGGCTTCTTCTCAACCTTCAATTGAAATGAATTTGTATCATCCATACAAATAGGACATGATAATTTCCCATCCGTCGTCCATCCCAATAACATCCCATATGCCGGAAAATCACTTATCATCCACAACTGAACAACTTTAATGTTGAAGTTTTGATTTAATGACACATCATACGCCTCAACTCCGTTATACCATAATTCTTTTAACTTTTCAATCATGGGTTGGAGGAAAACATCAAGGTTGGCTCGTGGATGATTTGGTCCCGAGTTCAAAATGGTAAGAAACAAGTACTCTCTTCCCATGCACATTCTCGTGGGTAAGTTATAGGGTGTCAGGATTACAGGCCACAACGAATGGTTTTTTGACATACCAAAAGGATTGAAACCGCTAGTACATAATCCTAAATAAACATTTCGCGATTCCTCTGCAAAACTCGGATAATTTTGATTGAAATTCTTCTACTCTGTCGCATCTGATGGATGACACATTATTCCATCTTGTAACTTGTGCTCAGCATGCCACCTCATCGATGTTGTCGTCTTCTCCGATTGGTACATCCTCTTGAATTTGTCAGTGATTGATAGATACAACATCTTGCTGAACGGTATTTTGGTTCATCCTTGACTTTCCTTATATCTTGGTTTTCCACAAAACCTACAATGCTCCTTCTTTCCAGAAGAGCATACAGTTATCTACGCATACATCGTATGTATGGTACGGCAAGCCTAGTTTTTGCATCAACATTTCCGTCTCGTAGTATGAACCAGTGGCCTGATTAGGCTGTGGTAAATACTCTGTAAACGTTTTTGCCCAAACATCGATGCAAATTTTAGATGAATTATGGTTTGCCTTGTTGTTCATGAACCTCGCAGCTAATGATAACTGTGAATGACCTTCTTGACAACCTTCATACAATGGCATGTTTGCAGCTTCTAACAAGTCGTAGAATTGTTTCGCCTCACGGGTAGGTTTTTCATAAACATGATCATTTCCACTATGATCATGTTCATCATAATGATCAAGATAAGCATTATGATCATGATAATCATTTAATGGCATAGAACCATGAAACGCATCATGGACCATCCCAGAATAAACATTCTCCCCAGCATTTACATATTACCTACTACTAGCTGCTCCCCCAACTACATTGGGATCTTTCCCATGTTCGGTCCGAACATAACAATCTTCCATAAAACCACGTTGATGCAATTGGTCCGAAACAATTTTAATAGGTTTCATATTACTAGAAGTTTTACATATCGCACAAGGACAGTATAACTTACCTCTACTGCTAATAGCCAAGGGCTGGCCACTTGCGAAATTTATAAATTCCTTGACGCCCTCCAAAAACTCGGTTGACAAATTATATGTTTGCGGATCGATCATTTGATACATCCAATCTCTAGCGATTGAGCGGCTGTTAGTCACAAGACCGTCACTAATTTACGACTACTTTGCGACACTCTGATGTAGTCGTAAATTAGTGACGGATTTGCCATTAACATTTTTGTAGTCATAGATGAGTAGCAAAGTCGTCGCACATGAGTCGCAAAAGTTAGTGACGGAATATCAGTCACAACAGGTAGACACTAATGAATTGTTTTCTTGTAGTGTTTTAAGCTTCCTTAGTGAATTTTTGTAAACAGTGAATGTATTTAATACTTTGTTTTTAGTACGTAGTAATTGCGTTTAAAGCTTCAATCTTTGCATTTCAGTTGTTATTGTATTCATGCTTTCAATTTTTTTATTCGGATCAAGCTCAGTCATGGCTTCTTCTATAGCCATGAGTGAGTAGTCGCTTTGTTGAGCTGCGGGTTAGTAGATTAGGGGTTCACAGAAAGAGTTTTTTATTGGTCCTTAGGCTTAGTCGGTAGATCTTAAAGCTTAGGTGAGCTCAATCTTTAATCTGTGATTGATCACTCAGATCTCGATCCCTAGGTACGTTCCCACCCGAAAGATGTTTGTGGAAATTCCTAAACCACCTTTTGTTTGGCCTAGTGTCCTCTGCCTAGGCCCGACCCACGACATAAGCAGCTGAAGCCATGGCTTAGGGCCTCCAAAATTAAGGGGCCTTTTTTGTTAATTTTTTTGTTAATGTACATATAGTTATAAAAAAATATATATATATAAGTCTCTTTGCAATTTTTGTTAGGATATATATAGCACAATTTTTGTAAGACTTTTTTAAAGGTTTTTTTTTTAATTTCCGTGAGCCTTTTCTTTAACAAATATTTTAACTAGTTATTTAAAAAAAAACTAATTTAACTTAATTACTTAAAAACCTAATTTAGAAAAGCAAAAAAATCCCAAACGACGTTTCTCTTTCACGCTTCCGCTTCATCTTTTCTTCTTGCCTTTTGCTTGTTGTTTTGAAGTCGGAGATTATCAAGTAATTGTAATCGTATAAGTGAATTAGTTTTTGCAAAGTAAAAAAGTAATTCTAGATTGACTCATCCCAAATTATTGATTATAAACAAATCTATTTTATGTTTAGCAGTGAAATTGAGATGAAATAAATATTTTGATTTGTTTTAATCATGCGTGATGCATATATAATAAGATATATAGTCATTGATTAATCAGGTTGGAGCTTGCTTTAAATATGACTGTTTACTTGTTTAGCCAATATAATCATCCATGGCTTTGAATTATTATTTTTGATTTGTGTGAATAAAATAGTTACAACTTACTTACAAAGTCAAATTCTATTTTGATGTTTTCGCATTTTTTTACTAACTATTTGAAATTATGTAACAATTTGGAATTATGTAACTAAATAGTTATTTCTATTATTATTATTTTCAACCCATAAATTTTACCATTAATATTCTTAGCCCATTACATTTCTTAGGCCCATCTTTGCCAAATTATCAGTCCTAGTGTTTTCACATAACAAAAAAAGGGACCAATGTCTGATATACTCCAATCTTACCTTACTCCTGATCGGCGTACTCTTCATTTGTCTGACCATACTCCTCATTTGGACCAACTAGAGTACAATTGGTATAACTATGTATATGGTACAACTAGTACAACTACAAAACACGTACAACTATGATATAAATAGTACAACTATATACCTAACTAGTACAATTAAGACATACATATTCAGGCTATAACTATAACATACATAGTTGATTTGATAATTTTGTTAGAATTAAATATATTTATAATGTCATTGCCTAACTTTTCTATTTAATTTTTTTTCAAAATAACTTAAAATAAAGATATGAGTAAATGGGGCGTTGACTAAGTCCAGAGGAGCTTATTAGACATTGACTCCAAAAGAAGATTGATCGTACATCTGCGAACAAGTTACAATATCCGCTTGATTTCCATAAATTTTCGAGATCGGAGATCGTCGGTTGATTGATCAAACTAGTTGCTGAGAATCCGAGTTGAAGATTGCATCCGAAAGCTGGAGCTTTGAAGCTTCAACCACTGCCGATCTCATCGCTATTGCTTCAGCCATAAGTGCCAAGGTCACATACATAATGGAGTCTCCAATGGTCGTCAAAGTCCATCCGATTCATGCCATTTCCGAGCCAGCTAACCAAGCGGCATCGGTGAAACTAATAGGATATTCATCCTTATCAGGGATTAGATTTTGAAAGTCAATTGGATTGAGCTTGTCAATCAATGGAGTAGGAGGCTCTTGCGCCTGTATCCATTCGCGAGCATCCTGGTAGATCTTCAAAATGGTTTCCTCAGCCGTAAACCTCCTGTCACCGAAAACCAATTGATTTCGAGAGATCCATAGGAGCCAGCAGACCCAAGGGCCAAACTCGCTTTTTCTAACCCAAAGGGAGGCAAGGAGTAGAGGTTCCTTGTACTTGTGAGTCTCTCGTATACACTTTCCACCTGGAGCGTGTCCAAATTCTCTGTACAGACACTTCTCCATACTTATTGGGCGTATGGACACATGAACAAGGGATGAAGGATGATGTTATTTCTATTTATATAACTATTTTATGATATTGGAAAAATGTGTGAAGGGCACTTTTTTGTAGATTTGCTTAGGGCACTCAAACATATTGGACCGCCACTGGCTCTGCCACGACAGTGATTCAGTTGCGCTAGGTGGGCTTACTGGGTTTTGAGCTATTACGCTTGGAAAGCACCTAAGCTTGGCCACGACAATGAATCGAAGATAGGAGCTTTACAATGCACCACGGCAGTGGGCTACCTTGTATATGTGACCCATGCTCAAGGAGGAGCTTAAATTAGAAGCCTTTGGTTCCATTAAACTCACCCCTTAGAACCCCAAATCAGTTGCTAACCCGAAGCTCAACTTCCCTTCTCAATATAGCTTTAAACGTTTACATTTATGCATTTTACTTACTCGATTGTGACCAATTTCACTCTCTTTACTATTACTTTAGCTTAAGTTGATAATTCTATAGCCTAGTACTCTTTATCCATGCTTCATTGTGTTTGATCCTTTGCTTTGCTACAATTGAATTATTAGTTAGGTTGTTAGCTTGCTTTTTATTTGTGATGTTTTTGCATTGCATGCTGAAATCCTCTCATCAGTATCCAATGTGGTATATTTGCTAGTTTTCTTACTTAGCCAAATATTTATGCTTTACAAGCTCTCCAAATCATCAACTTTCGACCCACATTTCTAATTCAAACATACACCATTTTTGACAAATGAATACACTATCTCATAGTGCTCATTACAATGAATCCAACAATTCCAAGTTCCTGTCATTCCGACAACTAAATTGGCCGGAAAAGCTACTGAAATATTGGCCAACGCCATTGTCAAAAAACAAGTACCAACGCATGGCTCAATTTAGAATTTTGCTAGGCTTTGAATACATCGCATTTGAAATTATTTCTCAGTTTTAACAAATCAGCTTATTCGAGAAGTGAAGAGTGAAGACAATCTTCAATATGAATATCCATTGCAGCAATAACAATAGTTAGATAGATAAACTAAAATGTTGATAATAAGTAGATTTCGGGCGAACCCAAAAAGCTCTCTAAGACTAGATTCTCGAGAGCTGTTCTTACTCCTTTGGTTTTTGTTGGTTTGGGCCATTTTCCAACGGCTTTTACCTCTTTTGGTATTCTTTTTCAAGTTTTACTTTACACCTATCTACTTTCCCTCCAAGATTAAAACCACACTACCCTCAGTTTGATTGGAGAAGGCTTTATGATCGTAGTTCATCGTCCTTTTAAAGACTTGGCCGTGAATCTTTTCTCAGTTACAACCTATCTCTTCTCTTCCTTCCCAGCTTCTATTGAGGGCTTTAAAATTGATTCTTCTTCTAATATCTACTACTCCAGACATCTTGGTCAAGTTCACCTAGATTGCTTTAACTCTGGTTTAGGATTCGCGACCCTGAATTTGGATATCTTAGGTTGATAGATTGACACGAAAGTATAATTGATTAGTCAGAACTAGATCTTAGGTGAGCAAAATTACTTATTCGCAAAGAAATTTGGTTTAGATATTTTGTGAACAAATTGGACTTGAATTTAAAGCTTGTTTAAATTGATTGAATTCGCAAAGAAATTTGGTTTTCTAGGGTTTAGACGTAGTTAGTTTTCGCAACGACAGTTGGTTAATTATATTTTAGTGTTCCAAGTTCTAGAACGGTTCTTAATTAAATCCTGATTCTGTTTAACCTGCAATTCTGATTCATCCTGAGAATTACCCAAAAGCCTAGCTCTTTGTTTAATTGAATATAAAATCAACCATCTTTCCTGTTACCAATTGATTTTGCTATTTATTTTATATTATTTTACTTAGCCGAATTTGAAGTCAGTATTCCTATCGTTTGATTTGACTCCCAGTGATTCGACCCCTACTACAATTGATCTCTTAATTTGAAAGAGTAGCTCAGGGTAAATTTGAGCATATCAAATTTTGGCGCCGTTGCCGGGGAGTCAAAATCTTCCATAGGATTTTGATTCTAGAATTCAGACTAAGTTTTCTTTTTATTTTTGATTTCGTTTTTTTTATTTTTGGTGTTTCAGGTTTATGCCTTCTAGCAGAACCAGAAGCAACAAGGATAAAGAGTTAGCAGATTTTGTTCCAGAGTTGGGAATTTTGGAAAGAGAAAATAGACGACAAGCAAAGTTAGCGAAGATTGTTAATCGTGCTTTCGTTGCTCTTCTAAATGCTCAGGGAGAATTTGTTGACAGACATGGTAATCGGTACAATAATCTAGGAGACCCCATTGATGAAGCTGGTAATATCATCGAGGGTGAGGATCCGGTTGCAGCAGAGCGTGCTGAGCTAGATCGTCAAAGGGTTGAGTTGGAGCGCCAGCGCGCTGAGATTGAGCATCTAACTCAGGCGAATCGCGGACCTCAGGGGCAGTAGTTAACCAACGCACTTTGGGAGACTACTACCGTCCTGAAGAACATTACGCCAACAGGGCAGCGATTCGACCTCCTAGATTTGAGCGGAGGGATTTTGAGTTGAAGCCTGCGTACTTCTCTCTTGTGGCTCAACATCAGTTCCATGGGCACCCATCAGAGCACCCCATGGATCATCTTGCGATGTTTGAGGATCTTGCGTCTAGCATCAAGGCTAACAACATGTCGGAAGACTACATTATGTGTAAGCTCTTCCCATTTTCTCTTGCTGGAGAGGCAGCCTCTTGGCTGAAGCAGTTGGAGCCAGACTCACTGACTACTTAGAGAGATACCAAGAGTGCTTTCTTGAGTCACTTCTACGATGAGTCGCGCTCAGAGGATCTACGAGCTAAGATCTCAACATTCGTTCAGAATCTGACGAAATCTTTCAAAGCTGTGTGGGAAAGGTTCAAGGGATATCAGAGAGATTGTCCTCATCACGGGTTTACGGAGGTTCAGTTGTTGGGTATATTCTACAGAGGAATGGATTGGAGACATCAGATGACTTTAGATGCTTCGAGTAATGGGAATTTCAAAACCAGGTTTCCAGCTGATTGCTTTGAGCTCATCAAGAACGTTTCTACTAGCAATAGTACTAAGAAGATCGATGAAGAAAGGAGAAGAGAAGCTGGTCAAACAGGTGGAGCTGAGATTGCTGAGGTTTAGGCCAAGATAGATTCTATGCATAACCTTCTGGTAAACAAGAAAACAGTTCATTTTGCACAGGAAGTTGACACTTTCTATCAAGATGAAGATAGAGAGCAGGAAGATGTTAATTACATCAACCAGAATGGCTACCAGAATCAGCGGTATGGGAATCAGTCAGAGAACAAGGGATACAACAATTACAATCAGAGGAGCTCATTCTCTGGGACTCCAGGTTCTCCAAGCTATGCTCAAACGTCATAGTTTCAGAAACCATTTGGCAGCAGCAACAATCAGAGGAACTACGGATCTTCATCGTATCAACCGATTCCTGCTAAGTCTTCAGAAAATGACATGAAGGCTATGCTTGAACAGCTTCTTGAGGGGCAACAAACTCAGACAGTGAACTTCAATGGGAAGATTGACGGGCTCTACACTAATCTCAATGGGAAGATGGACGGGTTCTACACTGACCTCAATGGGAAGATTGAAGCCCTCAATATTCACATGAAGAAGTTAGACACTCAGGTAGCCCAGACTGCAGAAAGCATGAAAAGACAAGATGGTTTTCTTCCTGCCAGAACTGATACAAATCCTAAGCAGCATGGTGTAGCAGCTATCACAACCAGAAGTGGTAAGGTTATTGAGCCAGTGCTCAAGAAACGACTCTCAATCGAACAATTGGACGAGCTTGAAGATGTTGAGGATCAAGAATTTTTGGTCCCGGATGACCTGTCGATCGATTGACATAAGGCCTGTCGATCGACAGGCGCAGAAACTGCTAAGGAGATAGCAAATCCGGAACACCTGTCGATCGACAGACCCAGTGGTTGTCGATCGACAGACCCAGTGGTTGTCGATCGACAGAGGCAGAACAGAGTTGTCGACCGACAGACCCTGCGGTTGTCGATCGACAGGGACCCGAGACAGACCAAAACCAGATTCTGCCTACTGAAAGAGTGTACAAACCAAAGATACCTTATCCTAGGGGTCTTAAGAAGTCTAGACATGAGCTTGAGGAGGCTAAGTGTAAGGAAATCATTGACAAAATCATAGTTGAGATGCCATTGGTTGAGGCAATAAGAATTTCTCCTGTTATTCGCCGATATGTGAAGAAGTTGGTCACTAAGAACTTGTGCGTTGAAGAAGGGGTTGCTATGATCACGGAGCAAGTGAGTGCTATGATCACGGAGCAAGTGAGTGCTATGATTTTGAACAAGGTTCCAAAGAAGCTAGCTGATCCGGGAAGCTTTGTGTTGAATTGTCTCATTTTCTCGGATAGGTTTCCACGGTCTTTGTGTGATTTGGGTTCTAGCATCAACTTGATGCCTCTTTCAGTTGCTTTGAGTCTCGGAATGACGGATTTCCAGCCTACAAGGATTTCACTTATCCTTGCCGACAGATCAGTTAGGGTTCCAGAAGGGGTACTTGAAGATGTTCCAATCAAGGTTGGAGATTGTTTGATTCCTGCTGATTTCGTAGTTTTGTAGTATTGTGTGGAACCTAAGGACCCTCTCATTCTTGGACGTCCATTCTTAGCTACAGCTGGTGCTATGATTGATGTAAGAGGAGGCAGAATTACTCAAGTGTTGGGGATTTGGAGATGAAGTTCGATATGGACCAAGTAATTCAGAAACCTACCATTGATGGCCAGACATTCTATGTAGATACATTGGATGAAATCACTCAGGAAGTCTTTGATGAAGACTATCCCGCTGATCCTTTGGAAAGGACTTTGGTAAATTATGTGGTTGAAACTGAGCAGCTTGACGAAGGTTCAAAAGGGTATGCTAAGTTGATGAATGACAGTGAGTTAGTGAAGCAATTGGTTGCGAATGTGGAACTGGTTGGGGTTTCTGAGAAATCAGAAAGGGTAAGTGACTGGAGTGAAGAAAAAGCTCCAAAGATCGAACTCAAACAACTGCCAGCAAGACTCAAGTACGCTTTTCTTGGTCCTAATTCCACTTATCCTGTTATTGTTAGTTCAACTTTGAACAATATTGAGCAAACCTTGTTACTAAGTAAGCTGCGCAAGTATCGCAAGGCTGTTGGGTATTCTCTTGATGATATTGCAGGGATTTCTTCATATTTATGCATGCACAGGATTCACCTTGAAGAAGGGGCAAAGACATTTGTTGAGCATCAAAGAAGGCTGAACCCGAACCTTCAAGAAGTGGTAAAAAAAGAGATTCTGAAACTATTGGAAGCTAGGATCATCTATCCTATTTCAGATAGTCCTTGGGTTAGTCCAGTTCATGTGGTTCCTAAGAAAGGTGGAGTTACAGTGGTTAAGAACGAGAAGAATGAGCTTATTCCTACAAGGATTGTGACAGGGCACAGAATGTGTATTGATTACAGGAAGCTCAACGCTGCTACTAGGAAAGACCATTTCCCTTTGCCTTTCATTGATCAGATGCTGGAAAGGCTTGCGAATCATCCATACTACTACTTTTTGGAGGGATATTCAGGGTTCTTTCAGATTCCGATTCATCCGGACGATCAAGAAAAGACGACTTTTACATGTCCTTATGGTACTTTTGCATATCGCAGAATGCCATTCGGATTATGTAATGCTCCAGCTACTTTTCAAAGATGTATAATGTCAATTTTCACGGATATGATCGAGGATTACATGGAAGTCTTCATGGATGATTTCTCAGTCTATGGGTGTAACGCCCCCGTTCATTATCTAAACTGGAGCGCCACTGATGAACGCTTAGGCAGCCGATCAGAGGTTCCCGGAACACATCAAAAATCCCTAGACTAGACTCCCAAGTGTTCACCCCCGTCGGATACACCTCAAGGCTTGCCAACCCGAGACATACTCGATGGTTTGTTCGTCCGGACAAGGACTAATATCTTATGAAACCCGAGATATTTTAAAAACTTACTTTTATATATCTTTTACATAGATTTCCAACGGTTTACAAAGTATAAACGTTACGAGTCTAATACTCCAAAATTATCATGTACATAATAAATACTAATCATTTACCAAAAGGCAAAGCAATCTACCACTGATTATCCTAACGTTCCTTTGAGTGCTCCCCAAAGGTCTAGCCGCTAAAGGTTACCTGCAAAACAAGTTGAGTAGTGAGCACTAATTGCTCAATGAGTCTAGGGTTTCCCTAAACAATTTCATTCCCATCCAAACCCAAAATAACAATCAACACACAAGCAAGCAAAACAATCAACGAACGGTTATTAACATTTTAATTCATAAGGCCTACGTGTAGACTATTCCCATCACATGTAACCAAAGGCATCCCTCGGTCCATAACCACAAAGGCTAAAGACCTAGAATCCTTAATCATTCCTGTGGCCTTAAACATAAGGAAACCACATCTGGAATATGCATCGTCATGCATGACACGGTCCAAGGCTGCAATCCCGTCTCTCCGTGTCCTCGTGTACTTAACCGAAATCTTTATCGGTCAAAACACGGCCAAAGGGAATATCTCACCACGTTCAATAGTTTTTATAAGTTTTACTAACACATAGGTTACGAGTAAACTTATACGATTCATACTTAGCATTGATTAAGTATTTTCTTCACTTAGGAAAATTCTTAACAACGCAACATGAACCTCAATCAAATAATATTCAACAATACTTAGCAAAATTCTAGATTTCGTGCTTGAACGTCTACGATTATAAATTCAAATGATCAAGCAAGCAAACACGAAACCCACTCAATTGTTTGCAGTAAAACAACAAACATAACCAAAGACTCACCGATTACTTGGTGAAAGTATGCGATTCGATTAACTCAATGAATCCTACTCTCGGCTGCCTTACGATCAAACTGATGATCTTTCGGAGTGATGATATGTTCCATTAGATCACACGAACATTACTAAGGCAACACTTGGATTTTTCTTAAGGAAACTTATGGAAATTATTCGGACATTACCTAGATCGGAACAGTATGGTTTCAAGGGTCTTCGATGATTGTCTGGAATCAAACTGAAACTGATCCTACGAGTTGGAGATGGATCCGGCCATCGGATCAAGAAACTAAGGTCAGATTCAAGATCAACACAAAAAATCAAGTCAGACAAGATAAGATTTGGATCAAGAAACTTACCCTAAGTTTTTTCCCAAAATTGCTCTAGAACGATTCACGGTGGCTAAAGATTTCGGACTGATCGGATAGAGTATCGCTTGGATAAACTAATATGATCAAGGTGATCAGACAAGATTTTGGTTCGGACAAAGTATCCGCGGTGGTTTAGAAATGTTCGGACAAAGGTTCGCGGTGGTTTAGAAATTACGGACTGATTTGTTTAGCATAAGGCTGCGAGTTTCTATGGATAAAACAAGGTCCAAGGCCTTGTATATATAGGCTCAGCCAAGCTGGTGAACCAGCTGGACACTAGGCGGATCGGATCCACCAAGATGGCTTCTTACCGCGACATGTGGCAATGGACAAGCTTGCAACTGCTTGTCATTGCTTCGGCCAAGGGTTTCGTAAGCACCTCCTACTTGAGCTTGCTTCCCCCGTGGGTTTGCTTGGTGAGTCACCAAGCAACCAGGCAGGCAGCTTACTCACCAAGCACCCTCGCACGCAGCTTAGTCACCGAGTAACCAAGCAAGTAGCTTAGTCATCGAGGTGCTTGGCTCGGTTTTGGCCAAAATCTAAGGGACTAATGGACTGATCCGCACCTTGCATCGAGTCTTTCCTCGAGCGCGATTTACCCTTAAGAGAGGGTCATTACATTCCCTCCCCCTTAAAAGAATTCGTCCCGAATTCTCAAGGGTTAGATGGTCCGGCTTCCTGAGTTCTATCAGTTTCTAGGAAGAGTTCTGGGTTAGACTTCCGAAGTCTTGGTTCATCTTCCCAAGAAACAACATCTCTATGTTGTTTTCTTCTAATAACCTTAATCTGAAAGATTTCTCGTCCCTTCAAAAATCTAGATCGCCTCTCACCGATCCTTAAGGGTTCAGGTGAAGGAGGTCTGGGTTCGGTTCTGGGATCGGGTAGCCTTTCTGGTTGTGGTACATCCGGTCCACGGACATACTTCCGCAGCATAGATACGTGGAATACATTATGTAATCCCTTATCAGCTGTAAGATCTAACTCATAGGCTACCTCCCCTACTCTCCTCTTAATGCGATAAGGACCCATATTACGCGGGTTTAACTTACTAGGCTTAGCAAATCTATCCTTCCCTTTCTCAGCAGCCGCTTTTAACCATACCCAATCATCAACCTCATAAACAACATGTCTTCTATGTTGGTCAGCATATGTCTTTTGTCGATCTTGGGCTTTCTTCATATTAGGCCAAATAAGGCTAATTTTCTCTGTGGTTTCCTTTATTATGGTTGGCCCAATTTCTCTACCTTCTCCTAATTCAGTCCAACACATAGGTGATCGATAAGGGCGTCCGTATAAGGCTTCATACGGTGACATATCAATACTAGCATGGTAGCTATTATTGTATGCAAATTCCACTAACGGTAAGTGGACATCCCAAGTCTTTTTCCAATCTAACATACACATCCGAAGTAAATCCTCGAGAGTTCTGATGGTTCGCTCTGTCTGACCATCCGTCTCAGGATGAAATGCTGTACTCATAAACATATCGGTCCCAAGTGCTTTTTGCAAGCCTCGCCAAAGTCTAGCTGCAAATCTGGAATCACGATTGGACACTATGTTGGCTGGAACCCTATGAAGCTTCACGATCTCATTCAAGTATTGCTTAGCCAATGTTTCTATATTATCGTCAAGTCTCATTGGCAAAAAGTGAGCACTCTTAGTTAAACAATCCTCGATTACCCAAATCGAATCGTTTCCCCGTCCTGGGGTTACTGGTAATCCTGTAACAAAGTCCATAGCTATCGCATCCCATTTCCATTCTGGGATTGGTAAGCTCTGTAGCAATCCTGCTGGCACCTGATGCTCTATCTTTATTTGTTGACAAGTTTGGCACTGCGTTACCCACTTTGCAACAGACCGCTTCATTCCCGGTTAATGATAGTACTGGTGAATATCTCGATACATCTTAGTACTCCCCGGATGAATACTAAGAAAGGAATGATGAGCTGTTTTCAAGATCTCATCCCGTAAGCCTTGTCCTTTAGGCACGGTTATCCTTTTGTTCTGAAGCAGGGTACCATCTGCGGCCAAATGGTAACCGCTTGCGTTTGGCTCTTCACGATTATCCAACTCCTCGATAATCTTCTTCAGGTTCTCATCCTCCCTTTGCTCTTGTCGAATACGCTGTAGTAAACTCGCTTGGTTTACCGCACGTAAACCTAACGGTTCACTACTCTTGCCCTCTAAGGTCGATAAGCTAACCATTTTGAGTTTTGCGGTTAGGCTCATCAAGTCCTTCTCAACATCAATCTTTACCCTACGACGGCTCAAGGCATCTGCAACCACATTTGCCTTTCCCGAATGGTAAGCAAATTTCATATCATAATCCGCTATAAATTCCATCCACCTTCTCTGTCTTGCATTAAGATTAGGTTGGGTGTATAGATATTTTAAGCTTTGATGATCTGTCATCATTTCTACCGTTTCCCCGTAGAGATAAGATCGCCATATCTTAAGGGCATGTACAACTGCAGCCAATTCCAAGTCGTGCATGCGGTAATTCTCCTCGTGTTTCCTCAACTGCCATGATGCATAGGCAATGACCTTCTTGCCTTGCATCAAAACACATCATAATCATGTTCCACATGCATCCGCATAAACTGTATATGGTTGGTTTGGCTCAGGTAAGGCTAAGACCGGTGCGGTGGTCAAAGCCTTCTTTAACAGATTAAACGCCTTCTCCGCTTCTTCGGTCCACACAAAGACTATGCCCTTTCCGGTCAGACGAGTCATTGGCTTGGATATGCTAGAAAATCCTTGTACAAATTTCCTATAGTATCCCGCGAGTCCTAAGAAACTGCGGACCTCTGTAGCGTTTATCGGTTGTGGCCAATCTTGTATAGCCACGATCTTCTCTGGGTCAACCAAAACTCCTTGTTCCGATACCCGATGTCCTAAGAATTCTATCTCTCGTTTCCAAAAGCTGCACTTGCTAAACTTAGCAAAGAGCTTTTCACTCCTTAAGGGCTCTAACACTTTTCTTAAGTGTATTTCATGCTCCTCAGCGCTCTTAAAGTAGATAAGTATGTCATCAATGAATATGATAACAAACTCATATAGATAATCATGAAAGACTTCATTCATCAACCGCATAAATGCTGCTGGAGCATTAGTTAGGCCAAACGGCATGACCACAAACTCATAATGGCCATATCGTGTCCTAAATGCGGTCTTTACGACATCCTTCTCATAAATTCGAATTTGATGATAGCCTGATGCTAAATCAATCTTCGAAAACCAACTAGCTCGTTGTAGTTGATCTAGTAATTCATCTATCCTCGGTAGTGGATACTTATCCTTGATGGTAACGTTGTTGATTCCTCGATAATCTATACACAATCTCATGCTACCATCCTTCTTCTTAACAAATAACACCGGTGCTCTCCATGGCGATGAACTGGGTCTAATGAATCCTTTTTCCATTAGATCCTCTAACTGTTTCTTTAATTCTGCTAGTTCTACTGGAGCCATCCGGTAAGGTGCCTTAGCTATTGGAGCTGCTCCCGGTTCCAAAGAAATTGAGAAAGGATCATTACGAGATGGTGGTAACCCTTCCAGAGGTTTAAACACATCATCGTATCCTTGGACTACCGGAATCTCCTCTAGCTTAGGTTCCTCCGATGCACTATCACCCTTGATACTAAGGGTGACAAGGTAAACCTCACCTTCATCAAGGTCCTTTTCTGCTCTTAAGGCCGTTACGAAGGATACGGTGGGGTTGGTTTGAATTCCATGATAGGTTAAGGAAGGTTTTCCGACTATCTCAAAGGTTACTCTTCCTCGACCACAATCTAGATGCGCCATGTACGCGGATAACCAGTCCATTCCTAAAATAATCTCAGAATGATGTAAAGGTGTGACTAGGAGATTGGTTAGGAATGTGTGGTTTTCAATGATAATCGGAATTCCTATATAGCAACTCGTTGCTATAAGGATCTGATCACCAGGTGTAAGGATAGGAACGTGAACCTTTACTATCGTAAAGGTCCCCTTAAAACGAGAGGTGACCTCTGGTGATGCAAAACTATGCGTCGCTCCCGTGTCAAACAATACGTGTGTGAGAACACCACAAACTTGTATTGTTCCAAGATATAAGTGCAATAAACTCTTGTTCAAAAACTTCCATATATATATTAAACAAAGTTTTACACTATACCACACTATTAACAATACAAAAAAAAAGTTCGAGTAAAAACCCTTATTTACCTGAAATCGGACCTTTAGAAGGTCGAGAGGGTTCAGGTTTATCTAGGGAATATACGCGTCCTGCTAAAACATGGATCACACTCATTAGTTGCTCCTCGGTAACTCTCCCTTCACGTCTTGGTCCAGAGGGCCTCGTCCTACTTGGTCCCGCTCCCTCAGGATTAGGACGGTTAGGATGATTCCGTCCATGATTCTCCGGTTCAACCGGTTCATCATGTCCTGGATACCTACGACGAGAGGTAACCGATCCGCCAAGACTCTCTAATGGTGATCCTCTATAACCTGATCTACTTGGCCCTTCAAAGCTTGTGTCCTCCCGATGAACATTGGGCCAGGATTCTGATGACTCAGTGGATAACCATCCAAAATGTGAGGGGGATATCCATCCTCCAATATGTGATCCCTCAAGTCCAGGATCACTAATGTCACGAAGTCCTAACTCCGCCATGGAATGTGGGGAGTTTTCATCGGTATAGTCGCGGTACTAAATCCGCGGCATATACTCCGACACATCCTCTGACGGCTCTGAATCCGGATAGTTCTCATTATGCGGCATCACAGGCCAATCTCAATATACAGGAATACGACGATGCGGTGGAGTACCAACCAAAAGGCAAAGAATACGGTAAGTCTAATCCCATCTTATCTAAACCCAATAGCACAGGAACATAATCAGTTTATCCTAATTGCCATTTAGCGACATTTTGACTCAATAAAACGTTTGAAAACTAAGTCCCATTCAAGCATCGTAAAAACAATGCTCTGATACCACTTTTTGTAAGGCCCCCGTTCATTATCTAAATTGGAGCGCCACTGATGAACGCTCAGGCATCCGATCAGAGGTTCACCCCCGTCGGATACACCTCAAGGCTTGCCAACCCGAGACATACCTGATGGTTTGTTCGTCTGGACAAGGACTAATATCTTATGAAACCCGAGATATTTTAAAAACTTACTTTTATATATCTTTTACATAAGATTTCCAACGGTTTACAAAGTATAAACGTTACGAGTCTAATACTCCAAAATGATCATGTACATAATAAATACTAATCATTTACCAAAAGGCAAAGCAATCTACCACTGATTATCCTAACGTTCCTTTGAGTGCTCCCCAAAGGTCTAGCCGCTAAAGGTTACCTGCAAAACAAGTTGAGTCGTGAGCACTAATTGCTCAGTGAGTCTAGGGTTTCCCTAAACAATTTCATTCCCATCCAAACCCAAAATAACAATCAACACACAAGCAAGCAAAACAATCAACGAACGGTAATTAACATTTTAATTCATAAGGCCTACGTGTAGACTATTCCCATCACATGTAACCAAAGGCATCCCTCGGTCCATAACCACAAAGGTTAAAGACCTAGAATCCTTAATCATTCTTGTGGCCTTAAACATAAGGAAACCACATCTGGAATATGCATCGTCATGCATGACACGGCCCAAGGCTGCAATCCCGTCTCTCCGTGTCCTCGTGTACTTAACCGAAATCTTTATCGGTCAAAACACGGCCAAAGGGAATATCTCACCATGTTCAATAGTTTTTATAAGTGTTACTAACACATAGGTTACGAGTAAACTTATACGATTCATACTTAGCATTGATTAAGTATTTTCTTCACTTAGGAAAATTCTTAACAACGCAATATGAACCTCAATCAAATAATATTCAACAATACTTAGCAAAATTCTAGATTTCGTGCTTGAACCTCTACGATTATAAATTCAAATGATCAAGCAAGCAAACACGAAACCCACTCAATTGTTTGCAGTAAAACAACAAACATAACCAAAGACTCACCGATTACTTGGTGAAAGTATGCGATTCGATTCACTCAATGAATCCTACTCTCGGCTGCCTTACGATCAAACTGATGATCTTTCGGAGTGATGATATGTTCCATTAGATCAGACGAACATTACTAAGGCAACACTTGGAGTTTTCTTAAGGAAACTTATGGAAATTATTCGGACATTACCTAGATCGGAACATTATGGTTTCAAGGGTCTTCGGTGATTGTCTGAAATCAAACCGAAACTGATCCTACGAGTTTGAGATGGATCCGGCCATCGGATCAAGAAACTAAGGTCAGTTTCAAGATCAACACAAAAAATCAAGTCAGACAAGACAAGATTTGGATCAAGAAACTTACCCTAAGTTTTTTCCCGAAATTGCTCTAGAACGATTCGCGGTGGCTAAAGATTTCAGACTGATCGGTCAGAGTATCGCTTGGATAAACTGACCTGATCAAGGTGATCGGACAAGACTTTGGTTCGGACAAAGTATCCGCGGTGGTTTAGAAATGTTCGGACAAAGGTTCGCGGTGGTTTAGAAATTACGGACTGATTTGTTTAGCATAAGGCTGCGAGTTTCTATGGATAAAACAAGGTCCAAGGCCTTGTATATATAGGCTCGGCCAAGCTGGTGAAGCAGCTGGACACTAGGCGGATCGGATCCACCAAGATGGCTTCCTACCGCGACATGTGGCAATGGACAAGCTTGCAGCTGCTTGTCATTGCTTCGGCCAAGGGTTTCATAGGCACCTTCTACTTGAGCTTGCTTCCCCCGTGGGTTTGCTTGGTGAGTCACCAAGCAACCAGGCAGGCAGCTTACTCACCAAGCACACTCGCACGCAGCTTAGTCACCGAGTAACCAAGCAAGTAGCTTAGTCATCGAGGTGCTTGGCTAGGTTTTGGCCAAAATCTAAGGGACTAATGGACAGATCCGCACCTTGCATCGAGTCTTTCCTCGAGCGCGGTTTACCCTTAAGAGAGGGTCATTACAACGGGTCTTCTTTCAAGGAATGTTTGGGTAATTTGGAGAAGGTACTTGCTAGATGTGAAGAGAAACACTTAGTGCTGAATTGGGAGAAATGTCACTTCATGGTAAACAATGGCATTGTTCTTGGACATAAAGTGTCAGAAGCTGGAATTGAGGTAGATTGTGCCAAGATTGAAGTTATGACAAGTTTGCAGCCACCTACTTGTGTGAAATCTGTTAGGAGTTTCCTTGGTCACGCTGGTTTCTACAGGAGATTCATTAAGGATTTCTCCAAGATTGCACGCCCACTTACCTCCCTGCTTTGTAAGGATGTCAAATTTGTGTTTGATGTTGATTGTCTAGCTGCTTTTGAACAGATTAAGCAAGCTTTAGTGACTGCTCCAATTGTGCAACCGCCAGATTGGACACTTCCCTTTGAGGTGATGTGTGATGCTAGTGATTTTGCAGTTGGGGCTGTTTTGGGTCAGAAAAAGGACAAGAAACTTCATGCCATTTACTATTCTAGCCGGACTCTTGATGATGCACAAAAGAATTATGCAACTACAGAGAAAAAGTTGTTAGCAGTGGTGTTTGCGTTTGAAAAATTTCGTCCGTATCTGATTGGTTCTAAGGTGATTGTGCACACGGATCATTCAGCACTTAAGTACTTGATGCAGAAAAAGAATGCTAAGCCGTGGTTGTTGAGATGGATTCTTCTCCTTCAAGAGTTTGACGTTGAGGTTAAGGATAAGAAAGGTGTTGAAAACGGGATTGCGGATCATCTTTCAAGGATTCGGATCGAGGATCACGTTCCTATTGATGATTTCTTTCCAACAGAGGGATGCAATTTTGTTGAAAGTGGTCTTCAAGCTGAAAATCCGCAGACTTTCAGAAAACCAGAAGACCTATCGATCGATCGAAACATGGTATGTTGATCGACAGGTGCAGAACAGTGCTGTCGATCGATCGACACTGTGGTTGTCAATCGACAGCCTCTGTACCGAGCAATAGAACGCCTTCCACAAATCATCTCAGACGCAGTCCAGACCCATGTTTTCACCGTCTTTGTTTCTATTCGTCCTTGGTATGCTGATATTGCCAATTATCTAGCTGCAGAAGATATGCCAAGTGATCTTAAAGGTTATGAAAAGAAGAAGTTCATCCGTGAACTTCATAGATACTATTGGGATGAACCTTATCTCTACAAGTTTTCTTCTGATGGTATTTACAGAAGGTGTATTGCTGAGCCTGAAACTCAAGACGTGTTGTTCCATTGTCATGGGTCTGATTATACAGGACACTTTGCTTCATTCAAGATAGCCTCCAAAGTTCTTCAAGCGGGTTTCTGGTGGCCTACGTTGTTCAAAGATGCTCACGCCTTTGTCAAACAATGCGATGCTTGTCAACGAAGAGGGAAGATCAGCAGGAGGCATGAAATGCCTCAGAATTTCATCCTCGAAGTTGAGGTTTTTGATTGTTGGGGAATAGATTTCATGGGACCTTTTCCTTCATCTTATGGAAACTCTTACATCTTGGTTGCTGTGGATTATGTATCCAAATGGGTAGAGGCTGTTGCTAGTCCAAAGAACAACTCAGGGGTGGTTATTAAGCTGTTTAAAACCATCATCTTTCCACGATTCAGAGTGCCTCGAGTTGTCATTAGTGATGGAGGAACGCATTTTATCAACAGAGCTTTTGATCGTTTGTTGGCTAAGTATGGAGTTCAACATCGTGTAGCTAGTCCTTATCATCCTCAGACAAGTGGACAAGTTGAAGTTTCCAATCGTCAGATTAAGGAAATTTTGGAGAAAACTGTCAACGCTACAAGAAAGGATTGGTCTGCAAGACTGGATGACGCACTCTGGGCCTATCGCACTGCGTTCAAAACACCACTTGGCACTACTCCTTTTCATCTACTTTATGGGAAAGCTTGTCATCTCCCAGTGGAACTTGAACATCGAGCAGCTTGGGCAGTAAAGCAGTACAATTTCAACATCAAACCTGCTGCAGAAAGACGTCTGATTCAGTTGAACGAGTTGGATGAGATTAGACATCATGCTTATGAAAACTCCAAGTTGTACAAAGAGCGGACTAAGGCATATCATGACAGGAAGATCGTGTCCCGAACTTTCGAACCAAATGATCAATTACTCATGTATAACTCTTGTCTTTCCTGGAAAGCTGCGTTCTCGTTGGTCAAGTCCATTCACCATCAAGGAAGTTCGACTACATGGAGTTGTTGTGCTTATTAGTCAGGAAGGCCAAGAATTCACTGTGAATGGCCAAAGGGTGAAGCATTATTGGGCGAAAGCCGAAATTCCAGATGGGCACATTGTGTCACTGGATGAAGCACCCGTTGTCTAATTTCAGAAACAGTCAAGCTAAAGACTGAAAACAAGCGCTTAGTGGGAGGCAACCCACTCGTAAGTTTCTGTACAAAATTCGTTTTTATTTTCATTTTCTACTAACTTATGTTGCGTTTTGTTTCAGCTAAAAAAAAAAAAAAAAAAAACAGGAAGCCTATCGATCGACAGCCCCGAGAAGACCTGTCGATCGACAGGCCCTGCAGAGAAATCGAGGTAAGTGGATAAAACGCTCGATAGCCATTCTTCACAAACACAAACTTCTTCTCTCAAATCTTCATAGTTTTCATTGATTTTTGGTTCTAAATTGTTCTAAATTTCTTCCTCTATCCAATTCTATCACTTATTCTCTCGATCTGCTAAGGTATGAACCCGGAATCTCTTGTTCTTGGTTTCGTTTTTAAATGGAGAATTTAGGTAGAAATTGGGTTTGATTTAGATCCATCCATGGATTGGATTGATACTAGTAGTGTTTTGGAAGCGTTTGAGGTTGTTTTTTAGTATGAAATCTAGGGAATCGCAGGGTTTATATGATTACTCGACTGTCTGATTTTTGTAGACCTGTCGATCGATCGTGGCTGTGGTTGTCGATCGACAGGCTAGTTTAGCCCTATCGATCGACACACGTAAGACCTGTCGATCGACAGGTCCTTTTCCACCGATCTGTTTTCCCTAATTTCTGCCTTTTTGTGTATGTGTTTGCTTGTTTTGCAGATGGCTAAGCGATCTAGGACCAGCGATGCTTACCCTTGGCCTAAGAAAGAGGGGGAGAGGATCCACATTGGTCGAGAATGGAGAGATTATCCAGAAGTCGTTCTTGGCAGACCCGAGGTTGTTAACAGGCGGATTAAAGAAACTTGGGATGCTTATGATTCCCTCTTCTACAATCAGTGGTTGAGTGTGAAAATGCAGCCTACGCATATCGCAGATAAACATGCTTTGGCGGAGTTGGGGATTTATGATGAGGTTACGCGGTTGCTGGACCGCAGCGGTTTAGGTCGCATCACCACCACACATCACGACCTGTACCCTGATTTGGTGTGTCAGTTTTTCGCCACGCTTCGGGTCTTTTTCCCCACAGACGCTGAGCATACTGGAGGCAATGGGACCCTCACCTTTATGATCGAAGGGGTCAGATATAGGCTGAGCATTAAGGATATTTGTGATATCTACGGATTTCCATCGGAGAGGGACAACGTCATCATACCTCCTGCATTTTCAGAAATGAAAGGTTTCTGGCGTTTGTTTGGCGCAGGCGAGTTCTCCGGGAACAAAGTCTCTCATACTGACATTCGACACCCTGTTCTCTAAGGTTCGCCATGACGAGCTTCTGGTACTCTACTATCTCATCTCAGAGGACATTACCTGGCAGTCTTATGGTGATCTCCTCCGGGATCTCAACTGGGGAGCCGTTTTAGCTGACCGTTTGTTGGAACAGAAGAACACCCCGTTTACTCTCACGGCGGGTACTTCATTTCGGGCTGGTAGCCTCATTACTCCTATCATGCGGTTCTGTGGCATTGACTTGGAGCGTTACAGTTCGATTCGTACACTCTATGGACAGCAGGCACATGGTGAGTGCCACTTTGATTGGGGGTGATCACCAGTGGCTCATCCGCGATGATTTCAGGAAACAGTTTCAGGTCCTTCTGCCGCTTCCAGAGTTGACAGATATCAGAGGTGGCATCGATGCACTTTACTTCCTACCTGCTCAGCACCAGGGTGTTGTTAGTAGACACACCACTCACCGAGTTTCTGCAAGCCGCAGGGGTTCTTCCTCAGCTTCATCTGCCGCTGGTTCTTCTTCCTCCACTCGCCGTTTAGCACCTCCTCCACAGGTTGACATGGATCCAGTTCAGAGATGGATCGTGACGAGCATTCAGACTCTTTGGGATGCCTTTGCTGATTTGTCCCGCTGTGGTTGTGTTCGTCCACGTTCACTGACTCCTCCGCCCGCTGGTTCACCACCTCCACATGATGACTCTGCAAAGATCGACGCGTATGATGCTTAGATTGTCTCTCTTTGATCCCGGTTCCCTTTTTTTTCTTTTTCGTTTCACTTGAGTCATTTTTTTCTTTCTTTGAGTCAGTTTATTCTTTGTTTCCTTTTGATCTTTAGGATTTGTGAAACTTGTTGTTTGTGACTCTTTGTTGTGGTATTTGATGGTATTTTGTTTCAGTGATCTTCAGTATTTCTTTAGATTTCTCCAACAACATCAGTCGTCAAAGCCAGTTTTTCAGAATTTCGACAAGCCTGTCGATCGACAGACCTAGTCGACAACCACATGAAGCCCTGTCGATCGACACACCACGTGCTTGTCGATCGACAGGCCAGCAGAACAGGTCCAAATTTTCGTTATTTTCACAACTTTTCTGACTATTTTCTTTTTCTTTTCACCAATCTCAGATTTAATAACACTGGGGACAGTGTTGTATAAGTCTGGGGGAGGTAGTTGCTAACATTGTTTTCTATGTTGGAGTCAAAAATTTGTTTTTATTGAGTCAAAATGTAGGGAATAATGATCTTTCTTAGGAATAAAGCTTAGTTTTTGAAACTTTTAGTTGTTGCGATGAAGCCTTTGGATGGAACGAATTCGAAACCAGATGATAGTACAGGTTCCCCTCTTATCGCAATTTGCAGAACGAAGTAGATCAAACTCCAGACTAGCACACTTGATCTCCATTTCGCTATATTCTCTTTGATGATATCACGATCGTAAAACATTCAGGACTCCTTATTCTCTTTACCACTCTTTGTTGATCCTGAATGGCCAACTCATTTTTAGTTGGTACCCAACCCCTAACCTTAACCTTTTGTTCAAACCTCATGCAGTCTCTTTTCCTTAGTTTTATGTGCAGGCATGTGTATAAACTCCGGAGAGAAAGAGGTCTGACGCAGTTTTTCATTCACAAAAATTGCACAGGAAAATGATTTGGTAGGAGTACTTGAAAGAGAGCAGCAATGCTAAGCATTCCTTGGGACTTAATACACAACAATGGTAATTTTCGAGACTAATATCTTTGTAGAATCATTTCCCCCTTAGGATCTTCAAAAAAAAAAAAAACTCTTTTATTTCGAAAAATAAGGGAAAGGAAAATGATTATTTAAATAAGTCTCTAACTTCAAAAGAAAAATCCCAATGAATGAGGAAGTTGGATGTGGAAAGTGGAACGTGATTATTATATGAAGGTGTTTGGTTCCTGATAACGTTTTGGAGGAGGGAGTGCAATGTGAATGAGAAACTGTGGGCATCAACTGGACCCGACTCTCTCTTGTGATTATGCATAATGTCTGCATCCACCAAATAAAATCCGGTAACCCTAAACACTCTTTAGCTCCACTGAAACACAAAAGCCTTTAACATCACACCTAGCCTTTTACTTGGTTGATATCATTGGAGAGAATTCCATCATCACTTCGATTAAGTGTGCGACAGTTAGGAGGATGTGAAACTGATGGGTTTGCAGGTTAAGATTTGAGGCCCAACCTATGATGATTGAGATTCGTGACCGCCAAAGGTACTTTGTTTACATGCAGCGAAAGAGTCAAGAAAGCGAAAGCAATGTTCCCAAAGATAAGTGAGTTCTCGCGATTTTCAAACCTCGACTTCAGTTTTAGTCTCTAGTTTGCTTGAGGGCAAGCAAAAGCTAAGTCTGGGGGAGTTGATATATCATGGTTTTTACCAGTTTTCAACCATGATATAAGTCCTTTTATCGAGTCTTTTCGTTGTATTTCGAGTCTTTTTAGTATCTTAACAGGTTATTGCACGTGAGGAGTTTATTTGGTGAATACGGTGCATTTTGGAACGTAAACGAGGTTGGAGTCGGATTTGCAAGAATAGAAGCTGATATGAAGCAGCCTGTCGATTGACATACATGGTGGCGATCGACAGCAACGTTATAGCCGATCGATCGACACACCTTATGTCGATCGATCGACAGGTACTCGCAGAGGCCGACCTAATACGTTTTAAAGAAGGAAAATTGTTCCTTTTCGGGCCAGAAGTTACAATTAAACCGTCATAAAAGCCCACCACGAGTTTTACCTCTATAAATAGTTTATTTTAGGTTTTTAGATCATTACTTTAGTTTTTACTTAAAAAAGTTTAGAGAGCTTTAAGAGAGAGATTTTTAGGGTTTTTAGGGAGACAAGTTTACTTTATTCTTTGAGATTCTTCGAACCCTATTGTAATTCTTCTTTTACTCTTTCTTTATGCAGTATTATTCAGTTATGATTTGCTTTGCTGCCATGTCTGAGTAGTTAGCTTGTTAGGTTTAGGGTGATTCGAATGGAATGATGATGAATTGTTAGGTTAAACTCACTTGTTAGGATTATCTGTTAGGTTCTTCACCTAGATTGCTTTAACTCTGGTTTATGATTCGCGACCCTGAATTTGGATATCTTAGGTTGATAGATTGACACGAAAGTGTAATTGATTAGCCAGAACTAGATCTTAGGTGAGCAAAATTACTTATTCGCAAAGAAATTTGGCTTAGGGATTTTGTGAACAAATTGGACTTGAATTTAAAGCTTGTTTAAATTGATTGAATTCGCAAAGAAATTTGGTTTTCTAGGGTTTAGACATAGTTAGTTTTCGCAATGACAGTTGGTTAATTATATTTAGTGTTCTAAGTTCTAGAACGGTTCTTAATTAAATCTTGATTTTATTTAACCTACAAGTCTGATTCATCCTGAGAATTACCCAAAAGCCTAGCTCTTTGTTTAATTGAATTTAAAATCAACCATCTTTCCTGTTACCAATTGATTTTGCTATTTATTTTATATTATTTTACTTAGCCGAATTTGAAGTCAGTATTCCTATCGTTTGATTTGACTCCCAGTGATTCGACCCCTACTACAATTGATCTCTTAATTTGAGAGAGTAGCTCAGGGTAAATTTGAGCGTATCAAAACCTTAGAAAAAGATCCAAAAGAAGCTTGTTGTTCACAAAGCCATAACGATGAATTTATAGGTTTGTGAACAGTACCCGGATCAACCCTAGTTAACTCGGATCAACAAAATAAAGCTAAAAATAAAAAGTCAACAAAAAGCAATAGTGATCGGTCACACCCGAAGTGGAATGTGACCGATAAGTTGTGCAGTCCGTCTCTGGCTCGTGCGATCAATAGCTGGTACATGCGTGGTAAGGGGCAGTCCACTGGTCTTTTTCATCGGTCTCTACCTACAACTTGTGTAATCGGTGTGCTCTTCTTATCGGGCTTGGTCGATACGTTGTTCGTCGTAGCACGCTTTCTTACGTGGTCTATCGGTCACCACTGATGCTTTGATACCTGACTTCACTCCTCTGTGACCTTCAAGCTCTTGATAGCTAGATATCACCAATTATGCACTAATACCACCTGAAATAGGGTAAAAGACAGAAAATGTACAAACTCTAATCTAGAACCCTAAGATGTGAATATAAGCTAAAAGAGTCCTAAATGATATCTAATGATGGAGAATGAGGGCGAAAGGGATACAAATATAAAGCTAAATAGCGCTAAAATAAGAATATATCATATTCCCATAATTGGATAGAGTCTTGGTATTTAGAGCGAGGGTTCCTCCGGGGGTCAACCAGAGACCTACCAGCCCCATGTAAACCACTTTTGGAAAGGACAATGCAGTTGAACTCTTTAGAGGAAGAGTGTAACCACAAGTCAAACTGTGAACATCAGAAGGATCGATATATTGGTAATAGCTCTACACGTGAGAATTAAAACTCCACCTGCAATTCCGAGTATAGGAGAGTCCAGTCAATAATAAAGTCTTGGTTGCAGTATCGGGTAAATGAGATCCAGGTAAATAAAGTCTTGGTTGCAGTTCGGTCAACATTTCATGATTTGTAATTAGTCAAGCTCGGGCAGGTTTCTATATGGTGAATAAGGATACAGTTAAAGAAATGGATAAAAATATCAACATTAACTTTTTTTTTAATTTCAAAAATTATGGTCTATTTTTTTTTTATTATTTGTTTTTAGCTTGTTTTCATAATTTTCCATGAAATTAGGCTAAAAGCAGAAGCCGCTCAAAGCACAACTCAAAAAGACAAAAACCAGTGACACCAAAAATAACACAGAGGAAATCAAAAGCAGAAGACCATTTATGGTTTCATAACATTCAACAAAACATTTTTGAGAAATAAAGCAAAAACAAAACCACAAAGTCTTAAAACCCAAAACAATATCCTGAGAGAAACACATAATCTTCTCCGATTCAACAATCTCTCCATCACATAATGTTCTTTCTACAACTGCACCCCACCATTGCCTGAATTAAGAAACAACCGAGATTAGAAATCAAACAAGAAAAAACCATTGTATCATATAAACACAACTTACAAGGAAGAATGCTTTCGGTGAAGGGGAACACAGCAGGATGCACAAACCCATCGTTATTCTTCTTTCCCCTTTTCCAAGTTTTAGCATACACATCATAACTACAACAACGTGTCTCCGTCATGAATATGATCTCGTTTTCTAATGATGTTATTGCTCGAACCACGTCGTATTGGTTGAACTGCGTTTGAACTCCGCATTTAAATTTCCAACTAAATTCATTGCGGTCGTCTTCCTTCCAAACCCATATATCCATGTCTTCCGGATGTTGAACAACCACTGCGAGAGATCCTTGCAGATTGATAAGATATGTACCCTCTGTTATTTTGTCTTCTTCTTTTCCGTCATCAGAATACTCAGGCAACTTGATAACTTCAAATGTCCCTTCCAAATCCATACAAAGGATTTCGCCAGATTCATCTAAAGAAACTAGCCAATATATCTTTTGTCTAACAAATACGTGGCTAGATTTGTAAGGAGATAAATGTGCGTGCATTGGAAGACGAGGCACGGGGCCGATGTTCTTCCAAGCACGTGTGCTGGACATATACACCTCACATTCATAGACGTGATCACGAACACTGAAAATACGGTATACTTGGTAATCGCTTGTGTTTGAGGCATAAGCTACTCCAACACTTGGCTCAAACATAAAGGAAGGTGTTCCTTGCGGAAGAAGGAACGTTTCCCCGGTAGAGGGATTGCATATCCAAATCTGCAGATCACAAAACTTGCTTCTCACATCATTCTCACATACCTCGTTTATACAACAGATAAGTCCGTTGAAGGACGATATCATGTACAAGTCTTCGTTGTCACCTCTCTGTGGAGGATCAATCATATTCAAGTTTATTAGCTTGAAATTTCCTGGTGTCAAGGAGAACAACTCCATGGGCTTACCCATCCTTGGACAAGTAATGTATGAGAGCCTCTTCCTGGAGTAAGTAATATGTTGTTTCGCAAAATGTTTAGTAGTGCGCATAGATTTGTGCCACTTTTTTCTTACCGTCTTCAAAGACCGGATGTCTCGTACAGACAATCGGGATAAAATGTCAATAAAGACATCCTCAGCAGCCTCTATTTCATCCCATTTCGCTGTTATCACCCTCTTGCCCTGCTGTCTAGCAGTTTCAGTAACCATTTTTTTCGTTGGTAAGGCACCCGTTAGCTCCTAAAAGGGATATCTCAAAACCCATCAGAACAAATCAAAATGAAAGATACTGTCATTTTCATCTAGATCTAGAGAGAGAGAAAAGAGGAGAGAATGAACCAACCTCTGTCGCCGGTGATTACTGTCTCCGTCACGTCCTGGTCGTCTGGCCACCGGGGAAGAAGGAAGAGAAAAAGTGAGAGGTGAGACTTGGGAGAAAGCGGCGAGACTTGAGAGACAGTGAAGCTTAAACGTCCCCGATAGATAGGTTTTAGTAACTTTTTTTTCTCTTTAGTTTTTGTGTGGTAATTGCCGTTATTTTAATAGAGAGTTGAGACTCTTGTTTTTCTTTTTACTCTCTTGTTTATCCCAAAAATAATAATAAATAAATAAAATTTCTCAAAACCCTAACGTTTAGCTCGACTCTCAGGCCGGACCTGCTCAGGACTAACCCCCCTAAGCAAATCGACCCATCAAGAAACTCTAATTCATTGATCGACGGTGAAGAGGTTTTGTAAAAGAAACGTGAAGAAACTCAGCCTAATTCATATCATGACAACTAATCACGATGCTTAGGG
The DNA here is from genome assembly GCA_900128785.1 of Arabis alpina. Lineage (NCBI taxonomy): Eukaryota > Viridiplantae > Streptophyta > Magnoliopsida > Brassicales > Brassicaceae > Arabis > Arabis alpina. The sequence continues at coordinate 20,348,017 of LT669791.1, forward strand.
TTTGTTTTTCCTTGATCTCAACTTGATTTGCTTGATATGCATTGCCATTCTCTCCATGTGTGGTTTTTTGAACTTTTTGTGTTCATGTTTTTTATCCTTGTCCAAATTTCTACTAGATTTGTCGTGATTTTTGACTAAGCATACATTTGAGCTTAACTAGGATTGTGTCTCTTTGTTCACTTGATCAATTCAGGGGAAGATGCAAAATTTGATAAGCTGCTTTTAAATGTGTACGTGAGACACTTGCGGCTGGAATATGTAGAGCTGGATGACATTTTATCTACCTCGTCTTGAGATTATGCATTTTGGAGTCTGCCTCGTCTTAAGTAGTACTGGCATCCCATACGGTAATGAGCTTTCAGTGTATGAAATGTATCCGTGTGCGAGAATATGCCTCCTCAAGTGATGGTGGAGACTTTGGAGTGGTGATTGACACTCGTATCAGATATTATCTAGTATCCGGAGATTATCGAATGTGAAACAGTTTTTTGAAAATATGTTTTTCTCAGTTCTTTCTTCGTTTATAATGCAGCAAGATTCTGGTATTGGTTTCAAGGATTTGTTTTTTTTTAGCGCTAGGTGTTAATGAAGGGATCAAAATTGAATTCTCTGATTGCGGTTAGGCAAATTAAAAATCATGTTTTGTGTAGTTGTTTACTCTGCTGGTTTTGTGTAATCTTTCTTTTGGATATCTAATTTCAAAAATAGGACATAAGAGGAGGGAATGACAAAGTTTTGTTTTGATCTGGAATCATGTAGAGATAATATATTTATTGCAGAGATGAGTACTAGGATACAAATATTGGTTTCCTTTGTTGTTTATTCATGCTATCGATGGTTTCAAACTTTGACTGATGGCAGTTGTATCAAAAGGCAGCTAAGCATTATTGTCGCTTTCATGTTGGCAACTGTTGTTTTATAGGGTCTGAGAGTATGAAACCATCGATAGCATGAATTAACAACAAAGGAAAGAGCAAGAATTCAGTTGGCTCATTCTTAAAGCTATATATTGATTCTCTAAAAAAAATTATCTTTGTTTTAAATTCACTGTGCAAGTCCTAAATTTGTGGTCCAATCTTTTTCTCTATTTAGTCACGATATCAAAAGTTGGTTTGATTGGAACAATTAACAGTGATAAGACTAAGGCTACATTCTCTCCTTCGAAGAGGTGACAAAACCATTTATTTGATATGTTCTCAGGCTTTATAGGTGACAGATCAGGGACGGGAAAACCCAAACCATTTCCCTCCAAAAATGTAAAATAACGGCAGCTCATATCTTGCTCCGGTAAAAAGCCGTGGAAGTTATACTCAAGTCAGGTATGTTCTCATGGGACGGCTTGCACTCTCAACATTGTACTATGGAGAGAATGCGAATAACGGTCCTGGAGCGGATATGAGTAAGAGAGTGAAATGGAATGGTTTTAAAGGTATTAGAGATCCGAAGGAGGTCGAACAGTTTATTGTGGCACAGCAGGTCGTCCAATATTGGTCAAGGAGATGGTCGTCCTATACTGCCTATCCTTGAGCGGCAAATGTTCTCCGTGAAGCACTCAAAGAAAGAGTTCTAGGAGGGTTTCATGGCGGTGTTAGGTCACTAACTACCGCAACAGTCTAAAAGAAACTACCAAGAACCGTTCAAAGAAAACTCCATGTACGTCTTGGGCCTTTGTGATTTGATGCAAAATGTGTTTGATTTCTTGATAGATTTGACGGAATTTAACTTTCACCAAGCACAATAATAGTATAATCATAACCATGCACATAGCCTTTGTAGTTGGAAATTACGAAAGTCTTGCTTGAGGAAATACTGAGTTGGAAAATACTTTGTTCACTTCAAGAGCTTCATCACACGTAATGGGCTTTGTGATGTTAAACATTCTGAGAATTTTCTCTCTTGAAGAGGAATGAGACACACCCACTTTGTTAGAGTACGCCTTGATCACTCTAGCGAACAACTCCTTGTTTGAATTGTTTGCCTCTGGCCAAATTTAACTTGTAGTAACGAAACTTTTTCAAAAAAGGAAAAATATTATGGTTCGATGATCGCTTGAGACATAAAGAGGAAATCTTTTATTTAGGGTCTGACTGGTTCAGCCGCAGCGGTTGCGGTTGCGATTGCGATTGCGGGAGTTTGCGGAAGCGGGCGGTTGCGGTTTCAAGCGTTACGCAGCGATTTACATGACTGGCGCAGCGGTTGATTTTCATTTATTATGGCTACAATGGAGAAACACAAAATTTAGGGATAAATGTTTAATGTGAAATATATAGGACTCGTTACTAGGGCTTTTTTTTTAAGGTATGTAGGGTTTCAATTTTTTTTAAGGTAAATAGATATATAACGTATATATATATATTTTAATTTTTTCTAAAACCACCCACAACCGCCCGCAATCGCAAACGCTTGCGGGAAGTAGCTTTTGATTTTGGGCGATACAGAGCGATACGAAGCGGTACAAAGTGGTACGAGTGATTGGTGCGAAACGCTACCAACCGCAACCGCTCGCAACGCAGCGTTTACGGGTGAACCAATCAAGCCCTTAATCTATGAGATATACCCAAACCTAAATGATAGGACGGTGGCGACAAATCTAGCCTCTTGGAAAAGAGAACTAATCAAATGGATAAGGAACAAGGAAGCATTAGTGCTAAAGTGACCTCGATAGCTCAAGTTACCGTGGAGGTTGCTCTATCAACAAATACTTTGAATGAAGCTTAGATAAGTCATCTCAAATCTCTGTTGGAAAAGATGTACAAGGAAGAAGATATTTTCTCGAAACAATGTACCCGAGTCCTATGACTTCAGTGTGAAGATACGAACACAAACTATTTCCACTCGGCTACAAAGGAAAGAAGACCTAATAATCATTTTACAGTTCTAGAAGATATCGATGGAACCCCTCATCATAGTGGACAAGTTTTTTCAAAGATTATCTTAGGTTACTTCTACAAGATGTCATATCCCCGTGCATCTCGACGGAGGAGGTCAACAAGCTTCTCTTATCTTAAGAGGAAGAAATCAAGCAAGCGACTTTTTCGATGAATATATGCCATAAAAGCACTTGGTGCTGACGGATTTATCTTTGTTTTTGTTTTTCCAAATCATTTTGGATAGTTATCGGTTCTGATGTAGTCCATGAAGTACAAGCATTCTTAAAACCGGTTATTTCCCCTCTACTATAAATATTACACATGTAAGACTTATTCTTAAGGTGTTGAAACCTAAGAAGGTTTCCGATTATTGTCGTATAATTTTATGCATTTTCGTATGATTATAGCTAAAAGTCCTTAAAAGAGACTTTCATCCATCATTCCCGGCATGATTTTGGAACACCAATCAGCTTTTGTTCCTGGAAGAGCTATTTTAGATAATGTCAACAAAAACAACAATTATTGTTGACTCTTTGAGCTTTTGATTTTTGCCTTGTTTTTTTAAAAAATATTAATTTTTCTGACAGGAAACGAAGGCTTTGATGCGTGATAAGGACATTATCTAAAATAGCTCTTCCGGGTTCATGCTCAGGTTCAAGCTCACTCTGGATCATATCGTTTGTGTTGTTTAGGATCATATCAATGATGAGAGGAGAAGATGAAGAAACAAAACAACCGAACCAAAATCAATACAGAACAAATTATATTTTAGTGTAGTTTAAATGGATTTATTTTTCAATAACCGTAATAGAATCCGAATAGTCTGAACCGGAAAGGAAAAACACTAATTTAAACTAAAGTTTCTTAAAAATTATGAATATATTTGACTAAAAACCAAACCAAAACATACCAAATTATCATAACAGATTATTCTATTACGTTTTGCTTTGGATACTATATTCATAACTCATAACCTAGAAAAAAACCAAACTAAAATCCTGATTAACTATAATTTTCCGGGTAAGAAAAAAAATTGCACGTATAACTTGTTGGGTAAACAAGAGAAGAAAATCTTAGTCAGAATGAGTTTGAAGCCCAAGTAATTTGGTATTGTTATGGCTCTATACCATTATCTTATACTAACTTATATATTTGGTACAGAGTTATAGCATCACAACACAATTCATGCAAATGTAGTAGCTTTGGTTTCCTTTTTTCATTTCTCAATCCTTTTTACCTTTGTTATCTTCATCGCCTTTCAGAAATTTCATGAACCAATAAGCAGAAGATTTTGGGTGACGGGTTAAACCATTCTTGTAGTCTACATATACCAAACCAAATCTCTTGGTGTACCCTTGCGCCCACTCGAAGTTGTCCAGCAACGACCACGCAAAGTATCCCTTTATGTCCACTCCATCTCTGTTTCAATTGTCACCGTTAATAAAATAGTCTCAGTGTTAGGTTTTTCTAAAATGCGAATTTACTTGATAAAAGTTATATATATATATATATGCCTGTTTCCTAAGTACTTGTTCTCGTAAACATATGAATGAAGAGAGAAATGTTGGCTCACTTGATAGCCTGAGAAACATTGGCAAGGTAGCTTTTGAAATAGGCAACTCTAAGTTTATCGTCAAGCATCTCATGCATAGAGGCAGATCCGTCATCTTCATCATCCATACCTGTTGTGTTGGACCAAGAGAACTAAACCTCAGGATACATATAGTAAGTTCGATATGACCAAAAGAACTATTCGTCTAATGCCAACTTGTCTTGGATAACAAAGCTATTCTGCTCTTCTTAGCAGAATATCCATTGTACCGTACTAAACTGAACCATATGAGTTATACGGATAGGTAAATACCATTCTCTGTAATAAATATTGGAGGGTGGTTGTATTTTTTGCTCATGTAATTCAAAGTCTTCCGGATTCCCCAAGGCACAACGTAAAGCCAATCAGAAGCAGCCTGTAATTGGCACGGGATGTTTAGTTGATTACTAGCTCATGCAAACCTGCTTTTAGCAGATTTTCAGAAATTTAACAGAGATTAGATTGAGAGGAGAGTTGTACCCTTTCGCCTATCGGCTCTCCATTTTCCCATTCAACTGTGTACAGAAAAGAAGAGAGGATGGTTACTAGGAAGTATGTAAGAAGATGCTTGAAGTATAAGAAATTTTAGTATTTGTGTTTGTTACCAATCCTCTCCATTTCTTGTGCTTGGTAAAAGTCACTCTCAGCTTCTGTGTTTGAGACATGAGAAATAAACCTGGAAGTGTAGTGGTTTAGGCCAAGAAAGTCCCATGAGTTCTGAAGCATAAAGTCCTTTTCTTCCGGAGTAAATCTTGGAAGATTATCTCCAAGTTTCTGGCGCATACTTGCAGGATAGTCTCCATAAAACAAAGGATCCAAGAACCTGCCAAGCATTTTAATATGTTATTTCAATGACTGATAAATACTCAAACGTTTGCCACATAGTTGGTTATCCTTCCTTTTTCCCCATTGATAACAGATCTCTTGAACAAACAATGTTTTAGTGTTTTACTCTCATAAGCAACTCCAGTGATAATTTGATATTATCAGTTTCTTAAACACAAACTTAACATAGGAAACGCCTATTACACAAGGGTTGCTCAGCTAATTTCAAAGGGAATCATTACACACAAAGACTACCTAGGATTTTATACTACCCTTACACAAAGGTATTTGTTTTAAACTACCTACCATTACAAAATAAAACATCAATGAAGTAATTGCACAAAGAGAACTATTCCATGGGCACAACTACAAAGAAGCCAAATTTATAGCTCAACATATCAGCAATTCAATACCATCCCATATCTTTAAGATTTAGAAACCATCATTGCATATCTTACTTACCATCCAAGTTGAAAGTCAATTCGCCTAGCAGCAGCAACCGTGTCCTCCGTTTTCTCTGAGTTTGCCTCTGCCCACTCACAATCAACTGACAAACCAATTTGTCCACCTTGTATTTCCTACATTAATATACGTACACCAAAAAGCACTCTGATAAATAAAAAGCAACTGAGTTGCATGGATAAAGATACCAGATGTCAACAACAGAACCCATAACAGAACTTAACATAACGTGTGTAATGATTCCCTTTGAAATTAGCTGAGCAACCCTTGTGTAATAGGCGTTTCCTATGTTAAGTTTGTATTTAAGAAACTGATAATATCAAATTATCACTGGATTGCTTATGAAAGTAAAACCACAGGTCTAAGCGGAACAACAGAAAATAGGTTCCTTAACCACAATAAAAAATGCTATATTACCCAAGAAACTAGAACAGAAAATGATCGTCGAATAGGTTAGTGATTATACCTTGTACTTGCTTCTATATACTGAAACAGCAGTTGCATGAGCCAAAACCTGATGATGCGAGACCAAATATGGTTCGATCAAGGGCTTCTCATTTCTTCCAGGTGCAAATATCCCAATACAGTGTCCATTCACTGAGGTCTGAAGAGGTTCATTTAATGTGATCCAGTGCTTCACTCTATCACCAAAATTGGCAAAACAAGCATCTGCATAGAGGCCAAAGTAATCTCTGCACGTGAAGAAATTTCATGTCAAAACAATAGATGATACAAAAAGTGGTGCATGCCTTATTTCAAGCAAAAAGAAGGCTTCATAAAAGAATTGCAGAAAGTGGAAGAGATTAGCCTTCTGAAGCATAACCTAAAACCTGATGTGAGACCAACTATAATCAGTCCCATTTAATCTTGTACAAGAAAGGAATCATAAACAAGACTTCTTGATATAATTGTATTTCTGCTTCTGAAGATCGCAAACATAAATTGAAATAGTTTAAAACAGTTTAATACTTACACAATTTTCCTATTTGTCCAACCTCCGTATGCTTCCTGGAGATGTGAGGGGAGATCCCAATGGTACAGAGTTACGAACGGCTGAATACCTGCAATAGTAATCATCTAGTGAAACGATCATCTATAGAAAGAGGAAAAGGCTAATTTCAGTTGAGAAGAAAATACCCCTTTCAAGAAGTGTATTGATAATATTATTGTAGAAAGCAATGCCTTCTTCATTGACTTCAGTTCCCAAGCCATCTGGAATAAATGTAAAACAAAGACAAATAATCCCTTCAAATCAGTTAACCTTTTCTATTAGTCAAACATCAAAGAGACCAGAAGACGAGTACAAACACTGTTTCAGAGTTATTTTTATGTCCCCCAGCATCAAAGCTAACGGAGCTCAAGATTTTATTTATGTAAAAGGAAAGCCCACGAATTTGAAGCTAATGGGATGTTTTGGAATTTTAAAGATGAAGCGACAAACAAAACATTCATAACAAATGATGAAAGGTTCTAAGGCAAGTCATAACTACCACATATGGTACACTAAGATTAGAGATGGTATAATCACACATAGAAGAAGTGATTACCACACAAATATGGAGATTTAGGTAATAAAGACTGAGATGATTTGTAAAATGTACAACACAAAAGAAGGTAAAAAACAAGAGTCGTAACTAAAGACGGATGGATGAGGAGAGTGATATTTCAGTTTAAAATGTATAAAATGACAGAAATGAAGTAGCAAAAAATAAAATAAACATACCAGGAAAAATGCGAGACCACGAGATGGAAAATCTGTAGGCAGAGAATCCTAACTTTCCAATAAGTTCAATGTCTTCCTGCAAACAATAAGTAAACCATAGTGAAGATCCTCATATAAAATCACAACACTAAAAAAATGTCCCTTTTTCCTAACCTTGTATTTGTGGTAATGATCCACAGCCACATCACCATTACTTCCATCGAGAATTTTCCCTAAGAAGAGGAAGAACACACACAAACCAGTTAAATTGAGGTATTTGAGAAGGGCTTTTGACAGAGAAGGAAGCAAAAGACCTTGGAGATGAGTGAACTTGTCCCATATACTAGGACCTTTTTTTCCTTCATTCCAGCCTCCTTCGATCTACAAACCCATTAATACAACATCGCTCATAAATTGTTCTGTTACTAACTACATTGAAAACAAAAGACATATCTACCAGTTCCGACTAAAAAGACCAATGATTGGTTGGCACAATCAAGGGTTTCAAAGTAGAAAGACCTGGTAAGCGGAAGTGGCAACGCCGAAGGTGAATGTGGAGGGGAAATCAGAGCGGGAGATATGAGGAGAGACAGCGAGATTAGCCAAGTTAAGCTTCATCTGCGCCATTGGAGGAATGTGAGAGAGACGCGACAAAACGACACACTAGTAAAGTGTGTTTGTTCTTGTGCCCAAGGCTAAGATGCAGAGACAACTAGTTGGGCCTGTAGTGGGTTTAAAGCCCATTACTTTCTCGTTGCTGTAGGTTTTTTTATTCATCAACAAGATGAGTAGTGCAAAAACCATAAGTAACTACATCATATAAATAAGTAACCGCATTGCAAATTCATATAGAACGTGCATTTAAATCTTGTCGAAAACAAAAACATGAAACAGATCATACTAAATAGAGCCGAAACTGAACAAGTTTGTTTTATAACAACTAAACGAAAGAGAAATTTGCATCAATCCTTGAGACTCTTGAAACACAAAGAAATGACCAAAACTCCCCAAAAGAGAATACCTGTAAATCACAATAAGAAAAAGAATAAGCCAAATCAGAGACTATACTATAAGACATCAAAATCAGATGCAAAACACAGACTAACAATATACTATAAGACATCAAAATCAGATGCAAAACACAGTAAAATCATAGGGGTATAAAAAAGATATCACAAAGACTAACAATACAATCACTTTCACAAAATGACTAATATAATGCATACTCTAAAGAAGAAAGGACATACCAGGCACTAACAGAACTCAAAACCACTTTCTATGAACCACCGGAAGAGGAAGCATGATCATTGAACGTTATCTTAGCGGTATCTGCCACTATTCCGGACCTCAACACACAGAGTTCTTCTTTGAATGCCTTGAGCTTCTTCATTTCCATCTCCTTAAGGCTCTTTTTTGGTCCTTCCGGAATCATATCCCAACATGCATTCAAAATCGACTCCTCCAAACCCCTAAACGTTGAATCCTCTGCCCTGATAAAGGATACTATCTCTGATTTTACCACTTTTCTTTCTTTTATCTCCTCCTCTCCTCTAAGATTCAACCTCGATTTGGAAGCAAGAACACCTTCGTTTCCCCAAATTTTACTCGACCATTCGAAAACTTCCTGGTCTTGTCCACACTTTCCCCTACTCACAGCATTATCGTATTTCTTCTTCATTTTTCCTACTTTACTAACTAATTGCTTTTCGGTAGCATTAAAAGAGATTTCACTTTCGATATAACCAGGAAAGCCATCCATATTTCCACCATCAGAGAAGAACTCATGCATACCTTTAACCAGAGCAAGTTCATCTTCTTTGGTGAATACCCTTTGAAATCGAGTCTTCTTTTCCGTTGTAGCCGGAGGAGCCACATCACTTGATTTGTTGTCATCATTCTTCTTCTTCTTCTTTGCAGGCTCGGAATCAGAGTTATCTTCTGAGTCAGCTTCATGCCTCTTGAGAGAAGCAATATTCTGTGTATGGTCCGAATCTGATTCGCCTGAGACGGTTTTGTTTTTGACATCCTTCGTAGCAACAGGGACTCCACTTGTCTGCATGCAGGTGGAATTTTGTGGGTCTTCTTCATCGGAAGACTCTTCTTTTTCTTCTTCATTGGAAGACTCTTCTTCTTCTTCTTCATCCGAAGACTCTTCTTTTTCTTCTTCTTCGGAACCACCAGACTCTTCATCTTCTGAACCAGACTCTTCTTCGAGAGGTAGGTTCTTGATCGTTTCGGTGGGATTCTTGGGTGCCATATCGAAAGAGTAGTATAAAGAAAGAGAGAGATGAGAGATAAATTCTTCTTCTTCTTCTTTTCGCCGTCAATGTACTTACTTTTAGGGTTTTGGTGGCTTTATGTTGTTTCTAGGGAACGATAACAACTTCGTGTATCGCTTCCGCTTCCACTTCCTCTCGTTCTACACCCACTCCAATATTTTAATTTTATTTACTTACCTTTTCAAGATTGATACTTCATTTCAAATTTTAAAACTATCAAAAGAAACCTAAAGAAACCAAATTAAACAAATTAATACTTCTACGCTAACTAGCATATACTATATTTTGTTTCATGCTAAAAACGTGAAATTGGATGATTAAATAGGTTAAATAAATATTTGATCACATATACTCCCTCCGTTCTTTAAAGATTGATGTTTTAGAAATTTTTTTTGTTTTCTAAAGATTGATTTTTTATATTTTCTATGCAATAATAATGATAAATTATAGATTTCAAGACATATTAATTGGTTTTATTGGATTGTCATTGGGTCAAACTTATGGAAAATTGTTTAATACAAAAACCAATGCACTTTTAGTCAAACATTAAAGTGTTTTCTTAATATGTGTGAAAACTCTAAAAAATCAATCTTTAACGAACGGAGGGAGTATACATTATAAATTACATTTTCTTTTGTTGGGTATTATAAATTTAATGTTTTAACATATATAACAACATATAAATCGTAGTATATATCAACGTTTCAAATTCATATATATTGTGTTTTGTGTAACTGAATAATTTTAATTAAAATATATATATATGTACCATTAATTTCAATATTTTGTGTAAAATTAATCATCATGTACTCCCTCTTTATTTAAAAGATTGATGTTTTGGATTTTTTCTTTGTTTTGAACGATTGATTTTCTACCTTTCAATTAATGTTTTTTTGTCTTACCAAGTAAATTAATGGCAGCTTTTCAGTTAATTAAAAAAAGAAAATGGTGTGTATGATGTTAATATAGTAACTAGGGGTTGCTCCGGGCTACGCCCGGACTGTTAATATAAGTTTTGAGCTTCATATATTGTGAATTTCCTCTGTTGCTGGTTACTTATGTATGTTTGGTTGTAGTTTTTGTTGCTATTGTTGGTTGTTTTTATGCGAATGGGTATGGCCTATCATTGAAACCCAAATATCAAGTTTAGGAGTGTAATATATTATTGTTAAATTCAATTGGGAAATGATGTCTTATTTTTATTTTAGCGAAAATTAACGGTTCTGTTTTGCTTGCCTGAATTATCCATTTAAATTTAAAAGTGGCAAGAGAGCCTAATGTTTTTACAATAAGCACACTCTAGATTTTAACCCATATAAAATAACCCATGTAGAAGAGCCCAACCGAACCAAATAATTGTGTAGCCCATATGACCTAATTGAAGCGCAATACCCAAAATGAGAGAGTAGTCTGAGTAGCCAACAAAGGATTTTCCTCTTGTTGAATCTAAACGAAGACGAACCAGATCGATTAACTAAATGAATCATATTTAGTTTAGAAAGAACCACAGTTGAAGGACGGTGCTTGCTGCCTGAGGATTCTGATTTTGAAATGCAAAGATTAATTCCTGATGGTGTTGTCAATTTTCTTGCGAAGTGTGATTGCTGGACGGTTCGTGTTACGGTGTAGACGGTCATTTCTCGCCCTCCATATCTCATATATGGAAGCTTAACAGGCCAAGACATTTGTCTTTCTTTCTTCCTCTTAACATTTGTTTTGTGATAAGAAAACGAATTCCACACAGTAATGAGAATTCAATCTTTTCTTTAATCAACACGGCTGCTTAAAGCAACATCTAGCAAGACCCGAGAATAAAATGAATGACAATATGCTTTCTTTACCAGAACTTGGGAAAATGTTTTATGTAAATATTTATGAACATACTCAAGAAACTTCTGGCTTTACAATCAACAACTTGACCTTGCAAATTGAAGTAGCTTACTCGTGATTCCTCTCCATCTTGTCTTCAATTTTCTGGAGAAGAAAACAACCTCAACTCGCGAAACCAAATTCAATCCTAACCATTGCTGCTAAAAGCACCAGGTTGACCATCCTAAGGATAAAGTGAGTAAACTCGACTTTCCAAACCAGGAAAAGAGAAGAAGACCGAAATGACGATTATAAGCATACCTGAAAAACCGTTAGCTTCTCAACCTGAAGAAGTGATGGTTCCTCAATAGCTTGGCAATCATATTCCCATTTTGTTCTTTTCCTACATAACCCTACTCCGAGAAGAAATCCTCTTCAAGAGAAGTAAATAATAAGAAAAACACTTTTATAAACCCATCATCATCAAGTTTCTTCACCACAAACAAAACTCTTTTAAGACACCATGCACAACTCATAAATAAAGAAAAAAGTCATCACATAAATACTATTAACGAAACATCTTAGTAAAATCTAAGATATCATAAGTTCATGCATAGACCCAATAATTTCCTCGGCCGTTTTTTTGTATTAATATATTCATTATCAAGCTCGAGGTGATGGTAAATATTGTCTAGGTCATAATAAGCAAATATCCTCGAGATATATAGCGTAGCATACGATGATCTGAAAGCAGATAATTAATATATTAATACAATGATTAAACATTAACAAACTCGTAACACTCACGTGAAGATAACATAAAAAAAACTAACCTTGTCGAAAAATCAAGTGATAAAAGAGTCAAATAATAATGATTCACATCGTCAAACAAAGCATGAAATGGCGAAACGCAAACATCATATTAAAAGATCTCATATTTGACGAATGAGACTACAAATACGGAACCTATAAAAAAAGATAAATAACATTAGAACATAAAGAATAAATTTAAAGATAGCAGGAAATGGCGAAACGCAAACATCAGATTAAAAGATCCCATGTACACATAAGAACATAACCTATAAAAAAAAAGATAAATAACATTAGAACATAAAGAATAACTTTAAAGATATGAATGACATGAAAGAGTAAAAAACACACATACCGCTGTATAATGATAGCACTGTTCGGCGTGTAAACGCTGCCGCTGCGACCGCGATGAGTAAATAAACAGGGCTGATCTCGACTGCAACCTTGAACCAAAGGAAACTGACATAAAATCTAGGTTGTAAACAATATCTACCAAATATTTAAAATACATCAATGAATCATATATATACAAAATATACCTCGTCAAAATCATAACTCAAAACACGATCAAAAGGGGTAAACCAATCCAAAGGTTCTGGTGATACGAGAATAGAAACGTTTGTATCCGGATTAAAATGGATAGCATAACCAAACACAGAAGTCACGGCACTTGAGTATTGAGTAACAACATCAAAACGGGAAAATACACACCAACAATCTTCCACCACGCTATTAGTGAACTGCGGGATTAGATCATCATGAATCTCGACTTCCATCCTATGACCCTAAGCATGAAAAGAACACAATACTCTTCAATCAAAAGGCTCGAAATCTGTGTGAAGAGCACAAAATACATTCTCTTATTTATCTAAAGTTACGGTTAAGAAGCTTACCCACATCGATTCCTTGCCTTCTGCGACTTCCTCGTCTTCCTTCTTTTCATACCGCTCTCAGTTCCATTTTAAAACCAAGGTCGGCATTGATGATGACCATACAGTGAAGTGTCTACACATATGTCATATCACATGTTATAAACTATGGTTAAAAGCAGGTTTTTCTTACAGTATGAGTGGCATGAAACAATACCTTAGGGTAGTTAGCACTATTAATCTTTTGCAGCTGGATTTTAAGACCCGCGCAGATTAGTGAAATTCTTTAAGCCATGCAAACATATTCAGAACAATTAAAAAAGCTTAAAGAAACCGCACAAGAAAGATTTCATAATTTGGTTAATAAAAAAGACATGTACCATGCATTGGACGTCGAGAATTGTTGTACTGGAGTCAATGTGTCTCTTAGTAAAAATGCATGAAGCTGGGAACTTGGCAGTAGCAGTTTTCTCAAATTCTTTAACATGATATCTCAAATATCTATCCAATGTAGTGACTTACACGAGTTTGCTTGAGTCTACTCTTCCCAATCTTTCAATGTAAACCGGTCTTCCTTCTTTATCAACACCATGATACCCCTGAGGGTAGTACTTGAGAACTTGATTCAGTTCAGGAAACTCAAAGTCCTGGAACAAAGACATCAATCAATAACCATCTGGAATTTCCTTGGAATCAGCAGCAACTCCTTTGCTCGCAGCTGCGTAAGTTTCAGATACATCTGATATACCTGCAATGCGAGTAAGTATCATCACTTAATGCTTTGTCTTGTTTCGCATATTTCGCATGCATAACTTGTTCTGTCTGGTTTGATCCAGACGCTAACTATATACAAAACTAAAATACAGTACAAGCTGAGGCAAGAGAAACACCTAAGCTAAAGTGAAATTTAAGTGGTTAAAGTGAGCTAGTTCAAGGCATTGAAATGGGAACAAGCTAGCATTTACGTAATGTGCACATTACTAAAGTACCTATAAGCCGGAGTAAGTTGAGTAACTATGGACCAACCTGTTATAAAACTGTTGGAAACTGCTTCAACATATCCAACCATTGATTCTGCCTTGCCTCTAATCAGCTTACCTTTTTCAGTAGGATCCTCTGGCCACTCGATTCTCAACGCCTCAGTGTCTTCATCCTGGACTTTGTTGGCATGAGATATAATGGACTTACCGAGAATAACCAGATGAGTGACTGCAAAACAGCACATCTCTGAAAGTCTCTGCAGAAAGAGATTTCATCTTAGTTGGTGGGTTTTGTATTAAGCCAAAAACGGAAGCATACTGGTGGTAGTACAATGAATAATCTTAAGTATTTTAAGAGAGATAAGAAGGGAAAACTCTTCGCACATGAACTCCTTCTGAGTGAAGAGATTCAAGCCTGCCACCAGTCAGCTGGATCATGCCATTTACGTTTAGTCCGGCTAAGCGTTTGTGAACCTGAAAAACATCACAAGTGACAAGCAAATAAAAAACAGATCAAAGAAATATAATCCACACACATTTATCACTTCAACTTAACATGAGAACATTACTGATGCAAGGAAATCATAGGATATACTTTTACACATATTCCAAGTTTCTAATTTTCACCACTCTTATCAAATAGGGGATTGCATTTGGCATTGAATCTCTTCCTATGGCATTGCTAGGCATTGATTTCGATGAGATAGGACAGACACAGGAGACTGATGGGGAAATTCAAAATTTAGAAACTGAGAGAAGGAGAGGGAAACAGTTGTGATTACCTAGCAACCATATCAGCAGCTTTGGTGACACTCGAATTATGCAGATTCTTCATGTCATCATCATTGCCTTCAGTTTTGATATCAATTTTCTTGCCTTTGTCAGACTCTGCTTTACTTCCACTCATCTCATCAGCAAAGCTGAACAGTTGCTGGATCTGTTAGAGCTTCCCGTCATACAACAATTTCTCATCTGCTGACAGTTTCCTCTTTCTCCTGTTGAACAACAGAGTATAGTGGCTTGACAATGCTTCCAATTCTTGAAATCACCATGCATTCATGAATTGAGGGAAAACAATATCAAAAAAACGTTTGACAAGTGATTTTCAGAGATAAGTAACTCACCTCAAGCTGCTCAGGACCACCATAAATGTAAAAGCATCGATCAAATGTCACTTCCTCAAGCACTTGATTTTTAAAGTCTACCCCATTCTTCTCCGCTCCCAGACCAGTCTTTGTAATCAATAAATCCATTGTCTCCTTGCCCACAAATTCAAGAACTTGCATTCCTTTGGCAGTTAGTGTTTTTCCCGTCTGTATATCAGAAGCAAGGGCTAAATGAAATGTTAAGCTAAAGAATGACAGAAGACACAAACCGCACAAACCTCCAATAGAGACGGTGCACCAGATCCAGCTGCTCTAGGCGAAGGACCTTGCTGCACACTGTTTTCAAGCCTACAAAAGAAATAATAGAGCATCAATAACTTGACCTTTTTCCTAGGAAAACTGGTCCCCACAGAAGACACACAGGACCTCTGGGATCGCTAAGCCACCACAGTCTCACCAGTTGCCAGCAAAATCAATGTATTCTTATATTCATCAAATGACACGTGTAACCCACCAAACATTTTATTGGTAATGGAGAACTAAATATGTATGCAAATTTACCAGAAGAAGAATCCATACAATTCTAACAAAAAAGTGTATGCAGATCTACCAGAAGAAGAATCCATTCAATTAAAAAACTGAACATGTTCACGCTGTTTTAATTAACCAAGTACTAAATGCTCAGAGCCTCAGAAAATTAAAGCAATTTATTTCCAGTGCATACTTTCCTTAAGAAAACCCATGGACAAAAACACGAAGGTTTACTTCCTTCTTTACTCTAAAGAAAACCCTAGAAAAATTGTTAAATCGAAGGAGGTAAGAAAAAAGGCTCAAGGTTTTGTGAATCGATCCAGAGGACCCGAAATCAATCGAATTTGAGGAGAAATAACTCCAAAAATCGAACCTGTATAAGTCGAGGAGCCGATGATCTGAGTTGTTTCGTAATTATAAAGAGAAATATGCATAATATGAAGAGATGGCCTTTGGAATTCGATTAGCATAACGTTATGCTGAGAGTGTATAATGAGGTTTTTTAATAACGAAAATATTGTATACATGAGTTGGTGACGTGTCATTTTGATAGGCGGAGAAAATTCAGTATTTTGTTGATGTGGAGGGGCTTAGAAGGCTCAAATTCTTCCCCTTTTATATAAAGGAGATTGGAAAATCAAAAAGTAAGTAAAGGTAAAAGTATAAATGATTAATAAGCACAATAGTTATTGTGTCTTAATATGTGTGTAAAACCCAAAACATCAATCTTTTAAATATAGAGGGAGTATCATTTATTCTACAAATTTTAGTGAAAAAACCCCTCAACGTGAAATTTTCTCTGAAGTATTTTTTTAGTGAAATTTTTTTCAACCAAGCTCTGTTAGGAAAATAAACCATCTATTGACGGTTACATTTAAATTCTACAAAAGCGTTGTTTTTTGTTAAAAAATGACAAAGTGTCTCAAAAATGTCCAAATTAACAAATTGTTTTTAGAAAAACATCATAAACCATCAAAGATGTCACAAGAAAAAAGACCAAGGAAAAAGCAGAAGACTATGGCTGAAGAAGATACAACAGCTCAACCAACACAATCTCCCATAGTAACAGACGTTTTATCGTTGTTTTAACAAGATAACAATTTTTTGGTAGAATTTCAATGTTACCAAAAGAGGGTTGATTTCACTAACGAAACTTAATTCAAGGTTTTTTCCACTAAAGAAATAGTTGAGGAAATTTTTCACAATCTGAAGATAGTTGAAAAGATTTTTCATTAAAAAACCTAATTATTTTAATATCTTTAAATATAAAATTGATCTTCATTATCGGTGTACAATATAGAATTCATAATAAATTAGATAAATTTTTGAATAATATAAAATATATGGAACATAAGAAATAGAAAATGATATATATTTCTAGTAATGAAATGCATAAATATTTGTAAGTATGACTAAATATGTACAATTTACATCCTAACAAAAAAAATATCTCATTCACTACACAAATCTTAATTACATACATATTAATATTAAGTGACTTCCGGCGTATACGCGAAAATAATAATTTTATATAATTCAAAAAATAATAATATGGTGGTTAGATGGTTATTATCATTTTTTGTTTGTTAAAGCTGTTGTAGAAACATGTTTAAATAAGTGTTAATTTGTAAGGGTGGAAACTTGATCGATAATCACCAAAATAATCTTTGAGTTATAAAAATGATAGTTCTAAATTGGCTTCGTTCCAATACATTATAATGCTTCTTTAAATGTATTTTCTAGTTTTTTTAAAGTTCACTCAATAAAAATTGCTTTACTAATTTTCAATTGTTGTTTTTCGAAAATAAAAATCACCATAAAAATTAACTTTAATATTTTACTCTATATATTAAAGGATAAACATTTTGAGATGGTGTGTCAAGCTCGTTTTTTCTTGTTTTTTTAACTATTACTATATTCATACCAAACACCTTACAATAACATAATCCTTACCCAAACATAACTATAAACTAATTTAATGGTTAATTACTTCTTAACTAATCTACATTAACATAATTACGTTTCAATATTCTTACATATTTAACGTATTTCATATTTAACTACTCATTACCTTATAAAATATTCATTATTCCATGTTTAAAATAGAAAATATGTAATAAAATAAAAAGTTGACATTAGCATACAAAATTTTCGTTAACATACAAAATATCCTTTTTTATACTCATGATGTTTACAAACACTCTATAATGATTTTTGTGTAAAAAAATAACTAATTTTTTTTTAAAGTAATTTACACTGATTATCTATTAAATAATACTAATATATTAATTAATTTATAAGATCGGAAATTGGTGACAAGTTTTTGGCTTTTTTTTTACTTTGAATGAATACTTTATTAATCAATGGGAATGTAGTCACCATGTAAAGCTTGAGTTATTACATGTGGTACATAGAAATGAAATTGAAAGTTGACTCCTTGATGTAATTGTGCTTTTGACAATATATCTGCAGGTGTGTTGAGTTCACGTTGAATCCAAGAAAACTTTACTTCCTCAAACCGAGCTTTCCAATCTTGGACATCAAGAAGCCAATTGTGAACATGAAAGTTGAGAGAAACACCATTGAGTAGCTCTTTAACCTCTTTGCAATCATCTTCAAAAATAATATTTTTGTAGCCATGACACCAAGCATTTTGCATTGCAAATATTAATGCTTGTATTTCACTTTCTAAGACTGTTAATCCATTACGTCATCGAGCTTCTCCTCCACCTTTAAAAACACCATTTGAATCACGGAAAAGCCATCCAGCTTTGGTTGAGAAATCATGGGGTAATCGCGAACCGTCGTAGTTACACTTAGTCCAACCATGTTGAGGACCTTGCCAATGTGGAGTCAGTTGTTGCAATGAGTTTGGGATCAACTTAGAGTTTCCTCGACTACTAGCACGATAAGCCTCTGCCATATTCCATTCTTTCATATTATTCTTTGCTAGTCTTAAGGTACTAATCCATGGTAGATTCCTTTGTTGAAAGACTAAAAGATTTCGTCCTTTCCAAATTCGCGAAAGCAACCATACTCCCAATTGCTAAAAAGAAGGTGATATAATTGATGAATTGGAAGATAGGCGTACCTCTAATTTATCTTCAAGGGAGACTTGCATATCTTGGAAAATTATATTCGGAATATCAAAAGCTCTCCATATAGACTAAGCATAAGAACATTCAAAGAAGAGATGATGACTTGACTCTTCCTGTTGGCAACATCTTCGACACATTGAGAAAGTGTTTATATGCCGTCTTCGCATTTCTTTTCTTGTACTTAAAGCCCATGAGAGCAAACTCCATAAGAAATGTTTAAGTTTTAATGGCATGTTGATCTTCCAAAATGAATTTTTTATGATCGGATTTCCTGGTGGAGGGAGAATCTCTTAAAGAACTGAATGAGAAGCCAACGAATAGGCAGATTTGACATTGTACAAACCATTTTTTGTATAATGCCAACCAACTATATAAATTTTGAGCTTTAGCAGATAACTTGATTGATAGAACTATTTCAACATCCTCCTCAGCAATTACCTCTCTAACTTTGACTTCATCCCAACCTGAAGCTCTATGGTTGATCAAGTCATTAACCATAAGTAGTCCTTGTGTATCATCTTTTGCTCGTGGCGGTCTTGGTGGATTTGATGGAAGCCATGGATCTTGACATGCACTAATCTGTGTACCATTACCAACAACAAAACATAATCTAGATTTAGCCAAATATCTGCCCTGAAGAAAAGATCGCCACATGTAAGAAGCCTTCCTCTTTGGAGTCGTACTGAGAACATTTGTATCTGCAAAATAGCGTCCTTTAAGAGTTTTGGCCATCAGACATTGTGGATGTTGTATGATCCTCCAAATCTGTTTTCCAAGCAATGCCACATTGAAGCTTTCTATGTCTCTAAAACCCATTCCACCTTCCTTTTTAGGTAACCACATTCTGTTCCAAGCGAACCAATGTATGCCTTTCTTATCATTGGTTGAACCCCACCAATACTTGGCTAAAACTCTATTTATATCCTCGTAGATTTCTTTAGTTAACTTGAAGATATTCATTGCATACACCGACATTGCTAAAGCCACTGCTTTTAAAAATACCTCTTTTCCTCCTGGTGCCAGAAATTTCTTGTTCCATCTTTGAGTTTTATCTTTCACTTTTTCAACTATGTAAGGAAAAAGTTCAGATTTCTTGTTTCCAATCTACTCTGGAAGACCTAAATATTTGCTCATTCCTCCTTCATTGTGAATACCAAGACAATGTCTAAGTCTTGTTTTGACTTGATGATTCGCTTGGCTACCAAACATGATAGATGACTTCCTCAAATTAACAGCTTGACCAGATACATGTTCGTACTTGGTAAGAACTTCTTTGATGGCTTTGAAAGACTTGTTATTTTCTAAGGTGAAAAAGAGTGAATCATCAACAAATAACAAGTGAGTAATAGCCGGACATGCATTGCTAACTCTGATCCCTTGAAGCTTTCGTTTTGTTTCAGCCAAATTCATCATATGTGAGAGAACTTCAGCGCACAAAATGAAAAGATAAGGCGATAACGGATCACCTTGATGAATGCCGCGGGTTGGAGTGATTTGTCCCTTTGGAACCCCATTGATAAGTACCAATAACTCACAGTAGTAACACACTGAAGAATCCAACCTATCCACGTTTCCTTAAACACCATCCTTCTCATAGTTTCCTCCAAAAAAACTCCACTCTAAATGATCATAAGCCTTTGTGGTATCAGTTTTGATAGCCATGTAGGACTTAGATTGTCTCTTCCTCACTTTGAGAGCATGGAAAACTTCTTGAGCAATAATGATGTTGTCAGTTTTCATACGACCAGGAATATATGCAGCTTGATTCTCTGTGATAATTCCTGATATATGTTTCTTCAATCTATTCACCAAAATCTTAGAGATGATTTTGTAGCTAATACTGCATAGAGCAATCAGTCGAAACTCTGTCATTGAATTTGGAGCAGCCACTTTTGTAATCAAACACAAATTATTGTGATTATGTATTTGATCCATAGTCTCTTCGTCGAAAAATCTTTGAATCTCCTTGATGATTGCAGGGTTGATATCTATCCAAAATTATTGATAGAAAGCTCCGGAAAAGCCATCCGGACCAGGTGCTTTATGTGGTCCAATGTTGAACACTGCATTTCTAATTTCCTTAATATAAACAGGTCTTGTAAGATCGTCATTCATATCAGTAGTAACTGTAGTCTTAAACTCACTAAACACCTTTGTAGTGATGTCAATTGTTGTTTCCTAAGCAGTATACAGATCTTGAAAATAATGAATGGCCACATCCGTTATTCCAGCATCACTTCGTTGAACCACGCCAAACTGATCTTGGATGGCTAACATTGTTGATTTGGCTTTCTTTGTCTTGGCTTGATTGTGGAAAAACTTTGTATTCCTATCACCCTCACTGAGCCAATTATTTCTGCTTTTATCCTTCCAAAATAACTCTTCATCAATATAGGCTTGTAAGAGTTTCCTCTTTAAAGTAAGACGTTATGCTGGAGTGGATCGTCCAAAAGACATAGCTCTATCAAGTCTTGATCTTAGAGAGTTGATACACTCTGCAGAATTTACTCTGTTTCTTCTTTTCCAAATGGAAATTTGTTTTCAACAACCATGGATCCTTGAACTAAGAGGCTGAGATGAATCTTGTCCTACTGGTGGGACTGTTACATAGTTAAGAAAGCCAAGTTCGCAGCCTTTGTCTCTGATGTAGTCATCTTGTTATTTGGTCTCTGACAGGCAAATGATGTCCGAGAGATATCTTCTATTGATCTCCATGAGGCGTCGAACATTTTTTTCTTCAAACTTTCTTTTCCTCGATTCTTCATTATCAACTTTCCCATAGACAGGGTGAAATGGAAAATGATTGAACATCTCTTCCATGTTTTCTTCATTTCCAAATGAACTATTACTATGAAATTCTTCAAAAAGAAACGGTTCTGCATCAACATCTTCAGATTCAGATGCTTCATTTTCCAATTGCTGATCCTCATTTGGTTCAACTTGTGGCTCTACTTCCGTTCCTTCATCATCTTCATTGATTTCTTCAATTACCACTCCTTGGTTGGGAACAAACTCAGGTATGCCCTCATCATCAACATTATCATCATCACCATCAAAATGGTTATCGGGGCCACCATTTTGAGTCAAACAATTGCCTGAATCATGAGTTAGTAAGCCACACACCTCACAAAAACCATGCAGACGCTCATATGTAAACCTTAGGGAATTTGCGATGTTCCAGATGAGTTTGACACGGACAAACTCCACTCTTGCTGCTTCATGTGCCACATAGTCCGTCTCAACAAAGTTCCCCAAGGCTTCACCGATAGAAGTTATCACATCAACATCTAGGAATTGGACAAGGATTCCTCTGATTTGAATCCAAAAGGAATTGAATTCAATGTTAGAGGATCCATTTGAGGAGTCCACCGCTCTAGAATAAGCATACGATCTGCAAAAGCCCAAGGTCCTCTTCTCATAACCATTTTAAGAGATTCTTTAGTAGGAAACACGAACTGGAAGCATCTTCCTTCAACAATTCTTCCAAAAACAAGACCGGATTGACCCCGATCGCAGATTTTGTTTGCGAGGCATAACCGGTTTGCCAATGATGATGAATCTGTTTTTCTCCGCCGCTTGATTATCCACCGTTGTATGAAGCAAGATCGGAATATCATCGATACCCAAATCGATGTCTTAAATACCTCTCCTGAGATTGTCCGCCATCTTAGACAACATATCGTAATACCGAAACGGGTATTGGAGAAGAGATTTTTTTTGGAAAAGATAGTAGATTGAAATCGAATGATGGTTAGATTTGGGGAATTGCTCCTTAAATAAAGAGAAACTCGAAAGAGAAACTGCATCATCATGATCAATCTTAGCGTTAATCATGGGGAAAACCGTCGGAGATGACCCGAAATCAATGGAACCACCACCGTCGTGTTTAGAAACCGTCACCCATAGGGTGAGTAACTGCCGTAAGAGCAACCGCAAAATCGCTCTTAAAATCGCCATTTTACTGGATAAGTTTTTGGTTATATTTGTAATCTTTCATGTTTTTTTTAATCTTTGAATCATATACCTCATCTTTAAAAAATATGTTCCCTGAGTTTTAATTATTTTAAGGATGACAGTTGTAATGGTAGGGTCTTGACGGTTCATGGATGGGATGACGAGACAGTACCCCTGGAAGGTACAAAGGAGTTTGCAAAGATCATACCGAACCACGAGCTGAAAATTGTGGAAAGAACTGATCATTGTTATACCAAATATCAAAGTTAATTGGTTTCAACAGTTATGGAGTTCATAAAGACAGTCATTGTAGATAACAATTAGTACCCTTTTTTTCTTTGAGAATGTACTCGTGATATATACTTACATTTGCTTATACTCATGCCTTAACTGGTGACTTAGAAATTGTAGAATTGAGAGGAATTGTGTGGAATCTCTTACTAATGTCACCAGTTAAAATTGAAGAATATATAGAATTCACTAAAAAACAAAACCTGTTGAATTCTCTGTTTTTTTCAATTTGCAACACCAAATCGTTTGTTTGTTTTCAGTTCTATGTGATAAAAATATATAGGATGATTTTACTAGTGAAGTACTAATATATACTTAAGAATAATATATATGTCTTTCAATGTTTATTTTCATTGTATGTTTTTTTGGATAAATTGTTGTCCTCCAAGATTTTTATTAGGTTGTGTAGTAATTACCTTTTAAATGGTTAAATTTTGTTTTAAAATAAAATATATATCTCCTTTATATAAAAGGGGAAGAATTGGAGAGCTCTTAGAGCATCCACATCAGCCAAAATGCTGAATTTTCTCGGCCAATCAATTTGCCATCTCACTAATCTCATTTCATTAAATATTTTTCTCCTAAACAATACCTTATACACATTCAATACACACAAACCAAAACATAAAACTCTGTACCACTCAAACCAAAACATAAAATTATCTTGGGCCTGGGAAACACTAAGTTAAAATAAAGCCCAAAGCCCACAAGAAAAAAAAAGAGATTCTCGACTATTCTTTGCGAACCAAACATCGTCGACGAGTCTGCCTCTTCACCAACCCTAATTGGAGAATGTTAAAACTTCCGTTGTCGTTACCATCAATTGTAACGACAGACCCGATTTGCATCCTCCTACCCTTCAATTGATACCTTCATCTCCCCTAACATCTAAAGCCACGAACCTCAATAGCTTTAATGGCTCCATCATCGCCATGGCCAAACGCTGCTCTGTATATACAATCACGATCCTCAAATACACCACTCAAACCTTCTTCACTTTAAACAACTATGGCCAGAACAACAATGGTCAACGTCCCGTCTTCAAAATATTGTGTAATCAGTAATCCGTTTGGTCCTACAGGAGCCGCGCTGTCTGAATTTTTTCAACCGAGAGTAAGCCCATACCGTCTTCCAGCTCACCTGAAGACGGTATGGAAGACGGTATGGGCTTCACTTTAAACAACTATGGCCAGAACAACAATGGTCAACGTCCCGTCTTCAAAATATTGTGTAATCAGTAATCAGTTTGGTCCTACAGGAGCCGCGCTGTCTGAATTTTTTCAACCGAGAGTAAGCCCATACCGTCTTCCAGCTCACCTGACCTTTGCTTTCGCCATATATTGTGGACTTTTTTGGACCACTCTCTCTGTTGTTATGCCCGAACTACCGACTGAGTCATTAGCTTAGGTTCGTGGAGTGGCTAAAGTGAAGAAGCTAGCATTTCCAGTAAGCTTGATTGTTGGTATCAATGCGATCTCAGGAGCTTTTGTTGCGGGAAATGATGCTGTAAGCAAACTAAGAAACTTGGATATTTGCGTTTTTGTTTTTAGTTATAGAAGGAAATCTTGATTATATAGATATCTCTGATTGTTGAATTGTAGGGCCGCGCATTCAACACATTCCCGAAGATCGGCGATACATGGATCCCAGAGAATATATTTGAGATGAAACCACTTATTCGCAACTTTTTCGAGAACTGTTCAGGTACACCATTGAAACAGAGCTTTCTCATTTTGCTTCAACAGTTCCAAAATGACTCAAGACTTTACTCAATATCTCAGCTCAATCATCGCCTTCTCACAACAACAACGCTAATCGCAATTGGAACAATGTGGTGCTTCACAAGGTAGCTAGACATACATCCAGCTGTTAAAGCTTTGATCCGAAGCACTGTCGGAATGAATGTTGTTCAGGTGAATCCATCTTTGTCCTCAACAGAAACTTTTCATTTTCATTGATACTAAAATATTAAAAAAAACACACTAATGGGTTTTTTGATTTTTGAATGTGACATTAGGTGTATAAACTCTTCTCACCAAGTAGGAGCTTTGACACTTCTCACTTTGATGCTCTGCTTCTTAATCACACTCTTCAGAAACCATCACCTTTTCTTCTCAAATCTCTTCCACAAGTTTGACAGTTTCATTCTTTTGCGCAATCTTTGATCTATAACTTTTTTTCATTTCTTAACCAACATTTTCTTTTTCATTTCTTGTCAGTAAACTAATTAAAGAGAAATATGAAGATAGTAAAGCAGAAAAAAAGAGAGAAGAAAAATGGGTCGGATTCCATGTTGTGATCACTTCTTTGTACTCAAGTTGAAAACGAAGCTTACTATATCATCGACACGCTTGGAGAAAGGCTCTATGAGGGTCGTGATCAAGTTTATATTCAGAAATTCGACGATAAAACCGTCATCCACAAGATCATCATGCAGAGGAATCAGAATCAGAATCTGAACAAGAGATCGTATGGAGAGGGAAAGAGTCATGAAAAGAGTATATAAAGAGTTTTTTGGCTGCGATACTGATTAGAGAATTGCAAGAAAGGATTAGCTTCAACCATGCATGTTCACCACCGTACAGATCGAGTTTCATTACACGAAGATGACTACAAACGTTGAGACTACAATGTGAAAAAGTGAGGCATAAAGGCAAACGTTTTGTTGAGGTTCATGAAAGTTTTAATTTTGTAACACACTCACTGTAGCTTTAACCAACTTGTGAATGTCATCTAGAATAAATTCTCATTTAGCTAACCAAGTGTTTATGTTAGAATCACTTCAAATGGGTGTTTTGAGCTGAATATGTGGCTCAACAATAAAGCCCTACCCAACAATAAACATCTCTATATATCTACAGATTGGTTCATGGTTACGACTTGAGAGCTAACAAGTGGAGAGTCATTGGTTTGATTCCAGGGTCAATTGAATAAATGCATTTTCAATACAGTTTGGACTTCTTAAGTGGGTAATCTCTGTTCAACTACAGTTTGGACTTTTTCAAAGGACTAATCCGAAAAAAACTATGATCCAAAGATTTCTTTGCAGCATCTTCTGATGGAATCAGCTGTTTGCTTTAGCACCATGGACACAACTAACATTAGTTTATGATCTTCGAAATTACAATGTTAAAACTACCACATGCTCCTTTTTTACTGTGGATATTGTCCTTTTACTTCTTCATATCCAAAATCATAAGGTTATGATTGTTCTGGAATGCTATGGACAAGTATACTCTCTATTAACACTTGTAACATTTTTATCACTGGTGGTGTCTATGATTTTCTCAGGCATTGTCTGTATCACAAATATGAAATGTTCATCAATATTTCTGTCTTAAAATTTAAAAGGCAAAACCAATATGTGAAAGGAATGAATGAATATTACTAATAGAGGATTCGAGCAAATACTAAACATCATTTGACTGTTGAATCTGATTGCTGAATCTGATTGCTGAATCTAAATGGAACATCCATATATATAAATGAACAGACTTTTTTTTATCATCAACGTTGATATTATGTTACCGTTGTTCTACAAGCTCCTACTTAATAGGTTAAAGAAAAATAAGATGGTATCACATGGTACACCATCGCTTCTATATATTTGAAACAAAAAGTGTTGTTTTGTTCTCACGGTCCAAATTGTGCTAATTTTTAATGAAGTCACATTCCAAATTAAAAAAACTTAATAACTTATTTTCTATATTCGTTAGTTTGCATTAATGATAATTCATATTAAATATAACTTTATCATGTTTTCCTACGAACAATTTCATATGATATACAAATTAAAAACACAAATTGTAAAAAAAGATAAGATAAAAATAATAGAAACATATGATAAGTATTATAAAAAATATTGTGCAACATATTCTCCAAAAATAATTGGGAATGAAATATTAGTTAGAAAACTAAATGATACTAACACAAATTTAAGTAAAACAATTAACAAAGTTTGAGAATATTACCAAAAGAAAACTATATAACTAAAAGTTTGTGTTGACCAAAAAACACAAAACAAACTAAAATTTTGTTCTCTCAATTTAAAGGTGGATTTTTTTAACCCGTTCTACACATTCAATATTTTGGAATTTTATTTTATAAACAATTTTCCGTCAAAATTAGATTATTTATTCTAGTGGTATATTAAATTAATGTTTGGTTGACAAAAAAAAAACATAGCAAATCCAAAAAAGATCCGTTCAGTAAATATATAAATATAAATGATTGAAATACTTATAAAACTAATAAAATTTGACTAACGACCCTATAAGAACACAACTAAAAGACTTGAATTAAAAACATTTATAAACCCAAACATTCTCTTAATTTAAAGGTGGACTGTTTGACTCATTCTACACGTTTTAGATTTTTGGAATTTTTTTTCTAAACAATTTATTCCCAAATTCTTACCAATTTGGTGCCATATTTTAATTAACGTTTAGTTCACAACGTGAAATTATAATGAAGCCAAAAAAATATATTCAACAAGTTTACATATAAAGATCGAAAAATCAATAAAACCAACTAAATTTGACCATTGGTCCTATAAGAAAATAACTAAATTTTTTTAAAATACAGATAATTTTTTTACAATTCATCACAAAATCCGGGCGTAGCCCGGAGAAACCCCTAGTCTCCTTTATATAAAAGGGAAAGATTTCTTGAGCTTTTATGCCATCCACATCAGCATAAAATGCTGAATTTTCTCTGCCAATTAAATTGACATGTCACCAAACTCATTTCATACAGTATTTTCCTTCTAAAAAAATCATTACACACGACATCAAACGATGAAACTAAAGCGGAAACAATTTATTTGGGTCAGAGAAACAATTTACTTTAAAAGAAAGCCCAACAGCCCATTTTTATTCCCAGCCCACAAGAAAACAGAGATTCTCGATTGTTCTTTGCGAACAAATGATCGATTCACCTACCCTAATCAGAGAACGTTGAAATCCTCTCATATGCCGTTACCATCAATTTTACAAGAAGCCCCTAGTCTACTATATGAAAGGGGAATAATGTAATACCCGCATCTCGGACTATGAATCCAGACCCAAGTGTTAGACAAAATTGGTATCTTCATTACTCCAAAATTTCTCGTTACATTGTATGGTAAATTACAACATATGGGTACTGAATTACAACGCCTTGGGAAAGTCTTCTTCCAGTGCCTGCTGCTCCCTCCTGCCTTGCCGTCCTATGGTCCAGATGTTCTATCCTTTACACTGGTAAGGGAGTGAGTATTGAATACTCAGTAAGACGGTGTACTCTGTCTCACCACCTAACACTACCTAGCTATTCTAAACCTAATAACCCCACACAGCACCCTTAGCACTACTTGCTAGGTACTGCGTCTCATCTCCAACCCTTTGGTAGTGATACAACTCGTCAATTCTTGCCCGGCCTAACTGGCAGCCATACTGAACACCAGTAAACTGGTAATACCCGGCCTAATCTGGCAGCCAATACTAAACACTAGTAAACTAGTAATGTCCGGCCTAATCTGGCAACCAATACTAAACACCAGTAAACTGGTAATGCCCGGCCTAATCTGGCAGCCAATACTATAGTCGGCCCATCGGCGGACTTACGAGTTAACGAGTTAAGGTGCCCAAACCCTTCTAGCGATCCTCAGAACGCTAGGTCTTCGTACCCTCTTTCCGGCCAAACACAAACAAGGCGGAACGCATGTCCATTCATACGTCCCTATGCAATATTTAAATGGTGGCATTGTGAACCTACTATCCTACCGGTTTAACATGCTCTACTAGTCTATCCTAAGGTTCACAATCAAGTCATCTACTCTGGTTAATCCTTGTCCGTTATACCTCTACGTTCTCAAGCAATAGTCAAAGCATTTCAAGCAATACTTTTTGCCCCGAATGGTCGGCCCTAGGTAAGCATGGCTATCCCAATACGTTACCAATGATGCATCTATGGCCATACGGTGACCGTCCCTGCAGAAATACAAACATAAAACTATCTATTAATTGTGGAAGACTCGCGGTCCGGCCTTGCCCATCGCCAGCCTCAGCGTTCCCGCGGCCTTGCCTCTAACCCTGGAGTCGTGTGCGGCCGTACGAGTTTGCTAAGCCTCCTCAACGCTTCTCTTGTTGGCCTACACCGTCTAGACTTCCTACCAGGTTGACTAAGGCGTGCCCGTACAACTATCGAGTTGGCCGGCCACTACCTGTCCGGACTACAACATTCTCTAGTAGTTTGCCGAGTCCAACAAACAAGCGAACCATAGAGTATCCTTACGGCCTTGCGGCGGTAACTCCACCATAGCTCTATTTTGCGGTTCAATGATCGGTTAGTATCAGACCTTTCAGTCTGCCACGCTAATCCTGACATTTGGTCCACTGGCTCTCTTTTCAGAGTATAGCCGGCCTATGCATATCTACTTTCCTAAACTACATGCGGTGCGAGTCGGAGCTAGGCATGATCCTGCCATGACTAGCTTCCAGTCCGCCAAACAACGAGTCACTCTTGGGCCGGCTTATGCTGAGCCAAGTTTCCTCGAGATACAAGGTTGAGTCCCACGGCCGGTACGCCTAGGTCCGTGTACCCTCACCAAGTTCCATTGTGATAGCTGATTCACTTGGCAAGCTGCGTTAGCCTTGCCATGCTCCTCTACTGTCTCACCTACGAGTCCATAGCCAGATCGCCATGATCTGACCGGATGCTCTGCCACTGTTGGTAAGCCAAACACGCTTTTGCTTACCAGGCGTGATTCCGAACCGAGGCCGTATCGATCTCTATCGAGGCCTTACCGATTCGCGGCACAGTGGTTGGCATTGGCCGTCTAGCTTTCTCTTCGATCATCGATGCCTTCACCGATGATTACCGGTTTGTTCATCGCGGACAAACAAGGTATCGTACTGATACACCGAGGCCTACACGAGGCTTACCGATGCCAGTCAGCGATCTTATCACGGACTGCCCTTGCGGACTGCTCAGTTATCCCCGATGGCCAGTGGTAGATCGATCGTAGGCCTCCCCGAGGGCCTATCGACGCGTCCCCATGGTCCGACCGTGGATACTACTTGATAGCCACTATTGGCACTGTCGGATCGTCGAGTGTCCGTACCGACTTCTCACCGATATGTCCATCGAGGAGTGATCCGAGACTCACTCGTCCTGATCATCGATCAGCCTTACTTCCTTACGATACCTCCTCGAGGCATGACCTTAAGCTGCCCGGGACCTGTCGAAGCGTCATCGTGCCCTCTAGAGGCGTCACTGGTACCTCGTACCAGCGCCCTTGTCGAGGCGTCTCTGATGCTTTCTTGAGGCGTCACCGAGGCCACAGCTTGCTAGGTTACTCGGGCCCTGTCGAAGCGTCATCGTGCCCTCTAGATGCGTCACTGGTACCTTGTACCAGCGCCCTTGTTGAGGCGTCTCCAATGCCTTCTTGAGGCGTCACCGAGGCCTACCATCGGTACCCTGGCGTACTGTCATCGAGGCACCCCGAGGCCATACCGATGCCAGCACTAGGCTTTACCGATGCCAGCCGGTCCATGTATGGATCCTCGATTCATACACGGATGCTACTACTACTGGAGCCGTGGACGGATATCTATCCGCACACGACCACTACTACTATACTACTAAACTACTCTACCCTAACCCGTACTACTAAGACTACCGTATGAAAGCTAAAAGGAAGATAATAGAAAGGGAGTATTAGGTACGGATCGCGCATTACCTTATACCGCTTCTCCTTAGGTGGGGTGCCGAGTTCCTTCTCGAGATCCTCTTTTTTCTCTTTCTCTTAAGCGTGTTTCTTTGGCTCTAGAGAGAAGAGAAATATTTTGATGTGTAAATAATGAGCTCCCTAGCTCTCTATTTATACTACACCAAAAACCTTAAGGAGAATATCCACTTTCCTTCTTTTTCTCCACCTCCTTACTACATGGACCGAAAGCCAGCCTAACTTCCTTGCTCTCCACGTTTTTCCACCTCCTCCCATACAAAATCTAGGGTTTCCTTTCCCCTTTTAATTGTAGGAGGCCCGTTTACCACTTTCGCGGGCTAGTCCATGGATTTACACTTCCTTAGGAAACTTTACACCATAACAACCATTTCTTAGCTCCATTTAACCTCCATAAAATTATTCTAAGTTGCTGAAAACTCCATTCCCGGATATGGGATGTTACAAATTCTCCCCCCCTTAGATTGGATTCGTCCTCGAATCCAAGATCGCAATATCTCGTCCTTTGTCAAGCCATATCACCTTTAGGGGTTTCGTCTAGGGTCGTCATGCCTCCGCCGGTTGTTCCTCCAAGATTCGCTTGCCTCCATCATGTCTTCTTGTTGGTCGCTCCTTATCGATTCATCGGACGCTGCATACCGAGCCTCATAAGGTTCTTCTAGGCGCCACCTCTTCTGCCCAAGTCCTTCGGTTTCTTCAGTGGTTTCCTTTCCCACTTCGGGTGACCCTTAACTACTACTTCTAAACGCAAGGCCATGTGCTATAGGTGCTCCTCCGGGTGATTGGCAAATGTGGCTATGAATGGCTTTGAACATCCTCTTCGTCCTTTGTCTAAAGGGTTGCTGCTAAGTCTCCACGAAGAACATGTTGCTCGAGGTGCTCCAAGATCGAGTTACAAGATTGACCCACTTCTTCTTTGAACTGTCTATTCTGACCTCCCATGATCACTTGATACCAACACCTCTTGTACCCCGATGGTATATCCTAGTTTGACTGGCTTGCTCTCCTTGGTTCTCCTCGAAGTCTCCCTTGGCTTACTACTTAGCACTACTAACAATGGATCACTCTAGCGTCGAAGGGAGTGTTGACAATGATCCCTCATACGTTCACCCTGCTCATGACAAGGCTTGGGTTTCCATTCCCCAAGGTGTCACCTACTACACGAGCTATTTGTTTGATTTGGGATGGCTGCTCCTCCACTGACGTAGTCCTTCCAACTTACTCTTTCGGGAACATCAACTAAAAACAGAGCTTAGATTACTAATCCTAACTTACCAGGGTGATTCCACACAACGACAAGGTGGGGCGGCGAAATGGAGATCCTTTCCCAAGTAGTCTCAAGAGATCTTTCAAGTTGTCCCCCAGGTCAGAACTGGAGTGACAGCCGAGCTCTGATACCAAATCTGTAACACCCGCATCTCGGACTATGAATCCAGACCCAAGTCTTAGACAAAATTGGTATCTTCATTACTCCAAAATTTCTCGTTACATTGTATGGTAAATTACAACATATGGGTACTGAATTACAACGCCTTGGGAAAGTCTTCTTCCAGTGCCTGCTGCTCCCTCCTGCCTTGCCGTCCTATGGTCCACCTGACCGGATGTCCTATCCTGTACACTGGTAAAGGGGTGAGTATTGAATACTCAGTAAGACGGTGTACTCCGTCTCACCACCTAACACTACCTAGCTATTCTAAACCTTATAACCCCACACAACAACCTGAGCACTACTTGCTAGGTACTGCGTCTCATCGCCAACCCTTTGGTAGTGATACAACTCGTCAATTCTTGCCCGGCCTAACTGGCAGCCATACTTAACACCAGTAAACTGGTAATGCCCGGCCTAATCTGGCAGCCAATACTAAACACCAGTAAACTGGTAATGTCCGGCCTAATCTGGCAACCAATACTAAACACTAGTAAACTGGTAATGCCCGGCCTAATCAGGCTGCCAATACTATAGTCGGCCCGTCGGCGGACTTACGAGTTAACGAGTTAAGGTGCTCAGACCCTTCTAGCGATCCTCAGAACGCTAGGTCTTCGTGCCCTCTTTCCGGCCAAATACAAACAAGGCGGAACGCATGTCCATTCATACGTCCCTATGCAATATTTAAATGGTGGCATTGTGAACCTACTATCCTACCGGTTTAACATGCTCTACTAGTCTATCCTAAGGTTCACAATCAAGTCATCTACTCCGGTTAATCCTAGTCCGTTATACCTCTACGTTCTCAAGCAATAGTCAAAGCATTTCAAGCAATACCTTTTGCCCCGAATGGTCGGCCCTAGGTAAGCATGGTTATCCTAATACGTTACCAATGACGCATCTATGGCCATACGGTGACCGTCCCTGCAGAAATACAAACATAAAACTATCTATTAATTGTGGAAGACTCGCGGTCCGGCCTTGCCCATCGCTAGCCTCAGCGTTCCCGCGGCCTTGCCTCTAACCCTGGAGTCGTGTGCGGCCGTATGAGTTTGCTAAGCCTCCTCAGCGCTTCTCTTGTTGGCCTACACCGTCTAGACTTCCTACCAGGTTGACTAAGGCGTGCCCGTACAACTATCGAGTTGGCCGGCCACTACCTGTCCGGACTACAACATTCTCTAGTAGTTTGCCGAGTCCAACAAACAAGCGAACCATAGAGTATCCTTACGGCCTTGCGGCGGTAACTCTACCATAGCTCTATTTTGCGGTTCAATGATCGGTTAGTATCAGACCTTTCAGTCTGCCACGCTAATCTTGACATTTGGCCAACTGACTCTCTTTTCAGAGTATAGCCGACCTATGCATTATCTACTTTCCTAAACTACATGCGGTGCGAGTCGGAGCTAGGCATGATCCTGCCATGACTAGCTTCCAGTCCGCCAAACAACGAGTCACTCTTGGGCCGGCTTATGTTGTGCCAAGTTTCCTCGAGATACAAGGTTGAGTCCCACGGCCGGTACGCCTAGGTCCGTGTACCCTAACCAAGTTCCATTGTGATAGCTGATTCACTTGGCAAGCTGCGTTAGCCTTGCCATGCTCCTCTACTGTCTCACCTACGAGTCCATAGCCAGATCGCCATGATCTGACCGGATGCTCTGCCACTGTTGGTAAGCCAAGCATGCTTTTTCTTACCAGGCGTGATTCCGAACCGAGGCCGTATCGATCTCTATCGAGGCCTTACCGATTCGCGGCACAGTGGTTGGCACTGGCCGTCTAGCTTTCTCTTCGATCATCGATGCCTTCACCGATGATTACCGGTTTGTTCATCGCGGACAAACAAGGTATCGTATTGATACACCGAGGCCTACACGAGGCTTACCGATGCCAGTCAGCGATCTTATCACGGACTGCCCTTGCGGACTGCTCAGTTATCCCCGATGGCCAGTGGTATATCGATCGTAGGCCTTCCCGAGGGCCTATCGACGCGTCCCCATAGTCCGACCGTGGATACTACTTGATAGCCACTATTGGCACTGTCGGATCGTCGAGTGTCCGTACCGACTTCTCACCGATATGTCCATCGAGGAGTGATCCGAGGCTCACTCGTCCTGATCCGAGGCTCACTCGTCCTGATCATCGATCAGCCTTACTTCCTTACGATACCTCCTCGAGGCACGACCTTAAGCTGCCCGGGCCCTGTCGAAGCGTCATCGTGCCATCTAGAGGCGTCACTGTTACCTCGTACCAGCGCCCTTGTCGAGGCGTCTCCGATGCTTTCTTGAGGTGTCACCGAGGCCACAGCTTGCTAGGTTACTCGGGCCCTGTCGAAGCGTCATCGTGCCCTCTAGATGCGTCACTGGTACCTTGTACCAGCGCCCTTGTTGAGGCGTCTTCGATGCCTTCTTGAGGTGTCACCGAGGCCTACCGTCGGTACCCTGGCGTACTGTCATCGAGGCACCCCGAGGCCATACCGATGCCAGCACTAGGCGTTACCGATGCCAGCCGGTCCATGTATGGATCCTCGATTCATACACGGATGCTACTACTACTGGAGCCGTGGACGGATATCTATCCGCACACGACCACTACTACTATACTACTAAACTACTCTACCCTAACCCGTACTACTAAGACTACCGTATGAAAGCTAAAAGGAAGATAATAGAAAGGGAGTATTAGGTACGGATCGCGCCTTACCTTATACCGCTTCTCCTTAGGTGGGGTGCCGAGTTCCTTCTCGAGATCCTCCTTTTTCTCTTTCTCTTAAGCGTGTTTCTTTGGCTCTAGAGAGAAGAGAAATATTTTGATGTGTAAATAATGAGCTCCCTAGCTCTCTATTTATACTACACCAAAAACCTTAAGGAGAATATCCACTTTCCTTATTTTTCTCCACCTCCTTATGTGATATTGTCTGAAGATATATTACCAAGACGACAAAAAAAAACTGGAAATCCATGTAACTTTGTTTTCTTTAATTTTTAATCTTCTTATAAAAAAAAAATATATTGTCTAAACTTATAGAGTTCGTTTTTATTTATATGTTGTGTAGGTTATATGCTAACAAAGGATCAGGTTGTTGCATTGGCTTTGGGAAAAACTGATAAATTGTTGCGTAACCATGGGACTTCGCCTGCTGCTTTTACAACTATGCTGGAATATGATATTACTAACATGGGTAAGGTTAAGAACCATTTTATACATGAGGAGACCATTTACAATAAAGATGAGCTAAGATTAAAGCATATTGACTGGCTTGCCCAGATTACTCGTGAGCAGAAAATAATCTACGATGCGAACTTGGATGTTGTTGGTCGTAATGTTGGCGGCATGTTTTTCGGTTACGGGTTTGGTGGTACCGGCAAAACGTTTATATGGAGTATTTTGGGCGCTGCGCTTCGTTCAAAAGGTAGCATAGTTTTGAATGTTGCCTTGAGTGGTATCGTTTTGTTATTGTTGCAAGGTGGTAGAACGGCGCATTCAAGGTTTGGTATTCCTATCGCCCTCAACGAATCTTCTTTATGTAGTATCGAAGCTGGCTCTATGAAAGCTGAGTTAATTGTTGTTGCCAGTCTTATAATTTGGTACGAGGCTCCTATGATGAGTAAGTATTGTTTTGAGGCTGTAGATAGGACATTGCGTGATATACTAAAATCTGGTGCACCTTTTGGCGGTAAGGTTATTGTGTTTGGTGGTGATTTTAGGCAGGTTTTACCTATAGTCCAAGATGCCGGTAGGGTCGAGACAGTTTTGACCACTTTAAATTCGTCTTCTTTATGGTGCCGGTGTAAGGTGCTAAGACTTACCAAAAATATGCGTCTTCACAAAGGTGGTTTGAGTGTTCGAGATGCTTTAGATATGGAGGTTTTTTCCAAATGGATATTGGAAATTGGTAATGGCTTAATAAATATGTTTGATGATGGGGTTTCTGAGATCGACATACCTGATGATTTATTGATTACCGAATGTGATCATCCAATCGAGGCCATCGTAGACGCTGTATATTGCAATACTTTCACATCGCAAAGAACTCCGGTGCATTTCTACAGTAGGGCGATAATGACTCCACGAAATCATGACGTTGATAATTTTAACCAATATATGCTAGAGAAAGTACATGGTAATGATCACAATTTTTTTTTTGCCCTATATGATATGCATTTTAAATTTTCAACTATTTTCTTTTTGT
Source organism: Arabis alpina (assembly GCA_900128785.1). Classification (NCBI taxonomy): domain Eukaryota; kingdom Viridiplantae; phylum Streptophyta; class Magnoliopsida; order Brassicales; family Brassicaceae; genus Arabis; species Arabis alpina. The sequence continues at coordinate 20,384,529 of LT669791.1, forward strand.
CTTTGAAGGGGACGATACCGTTTATCTTAGTTCTGATAGTATAGAGCCATCAGATACCGGCGATAACGATGATATCCTCTATTCTCAAAAGTTTTTAAATAGCATAAATGTATATGGGTTGCCTCATCATGAGTTGCATCTGAAGGTTGGTACACCTGTGATGCTGCTTAGAAATATTGATCCAAAGGGTGGTTTGTGTAACGGCACCATGCTTTTGATAACGAGAATGGCGAGTCGTGTTATTGAGGGTCGTATTATTACCGGTAGTAAGATTGGTGAGATTTTTCTCATTCCTTGCATGTTCGTTTCCCCGGCCGATGCAAAATTTCCTTTCCGTTTGAGGCGTCGCCAATTACCTCTGACGGTGGCGTTTGCAATGAGCATCAACAAAAGTCAGGGTCAAACACTTGAACGGGTTGGTGTGTATTTTCCTAAATCATTGTTCTCACATGGGCAGCTCTACGTGGCCCTCTCAAGGGTTACTTCTAGACAAGGCTTGAAGGTATTGATAACATACAAGGATGGCAAGCCAATCAAGAAAACAATGGATGTTGTTTACCGTGAGATTTTCCAAAATATCTAAAATATTAGTCTTCTAAATCTATGTTTTTTTTTTTTTTTTTTTTGGATTGTGTTCTTTTCGTGTTGGGTTTCTTGGATTTATTGGTTTTGGAACTTGGTTGGGCATGTTGAAATTTCGTATTTATTCTATTCGTTTTACTTAGTTCTCCACCATTGAGTATTTTCTATTAGATTGGCATTCACAATCTAACATTCGCAGTGCATCTATCCAAATACTATATTGGTTGGAATTTTAGTGTGTTGTTCTTCGATTTTGTCTTAATTATATGTTGGAAGAATTAATTAACTCAGTGTTATGTCTACTAATGATAATTAAATTATGACTTACTTTTTATTTGATATCATCCATTGAAATATAGTTGACATACGAATGGAAAATATGCAATTGTGATACGTTCACCCTTGATTTATCATCTTAGTCTTATTTTTCCTGCATATGTTCATAATATGTTAGTTTTACATATTAGTAAATTATTTATTAACAAATGTATCCGTATTCTTTGTACATATTCTCGAAAGTTATAATATCTCATACGAGTTAATTATTTACCTAACCCTTATAAATATAGTATAAATACATGTACATATACTTCACCTAAATTGTAGTTGGCTTAGTAATGCAAGTCTCTTATATTCAATAGCAATTTTATTATGGCCCATCTACTTTTTCCGCTGCTATTCATCGAGCGTATGATAAGCTTTTGGTTCGTGTTTCTGACTTGGCTCCAACGAAGTTGGTTTGGAAGCTAGAGGCAAAAGTGTTACGTATGTTCAAGCAATGTAATCCATATGGTGGATCTCTTGATTTTATAATCTGTGATGAGAAGGTATTTATCTTTTTAACCTGAATTGTTGTTGTTTTCTCTTTATACCGAATGTTTTGATGAATAAAATATACGGTTTACAATAATTTTTTTGTATATAGGGTCAAAAAGTTCAACTTTCAATTGACATGGATTTGGTGGTTCCTCCGTTGTATAATATTGTTGAAGACGATTGGATATTTATAAGTGATTTTGATCTTTCTTCCATGGGCGGTGGATTTAGGGCTGTCCAATATGATTATAAAATAGTTTGGAAGTCCACAACTACCTGGTGCAAAAGTTCCCATAGATCTTTGTCAGATTTTTTCTCTTTTGTTGATCTCGAAGATGTCATCAGGGGAAATTGTGATCCAATGTTTTCAGTTGGTTGGTAAATTTATAATTTTTGATTATATGTTATTATATTGGGTTTACTCACGATTTTTAAGCACTTTTAACTATTGGTGTAGATTTGATTGGTCAGATCTCAAATATTGGTAATTTTAAAAGCCGCCATAAGCAGTCTCGCTGTAATGTTATAAGATATATCAAGTTTGATCTGATGAATCATAGGTATTAATTTACACTTCATAACTATCTAATTATATGTGATATGTTCCTTATATATTTTAACTATACATACTAATTTCGTAAACTTCTTTTTTCATCACCTAGAGGTTGTTGTTTACCATGTCGAATGGCGCATGAGTATGCTTATGATATTCTCATAGGATTGGATGGACTCGATGTTAATGATAGTGTTATAATATGCATCATTCGTTTTGCATCGATTGAGTTTACTGAAGGTATAATTTCACTTCACACTTTAGTGCTGTATCATATAGAATATTGATTAGTTGTTATTATGTATTTGTCAGGAATTTGGTGTGGCGTGGTTAATCGTGATAGTACAAAAGTTATACTAGATCAATTCTAAACAGAAGCTTTGGCCATGAAATCTGCTATCATGAATAGATTAGTCTAGGCTTTCTATTAGTGTTACAATTATTTAGTTTTATATAGATGGATACTTAACAAGATTTGCCTTGAATCTGGTGTTCTACAAATTGGAATTTATTGTTTCTCACTTGCACTATTCAAACATTTATATTCTTTTTCCAATAGATATTTTAATGGTATGACCAAGAAGTTGCTACAAACAATCTTTCTGTATTGTCGTCTTTCTGTATGCTGTTGTTATGATAAATATTTATTAGATACAAAGACTAAACGTGTAATCAATTATTTATCTTATACATGTATTTATTTCTAGATAAAAAGAACAAATAAGTAGGACGTTTTTATCTTATTTTTATTTTTTGTACTATGCGTATCTTACATGTATTTCTATATATATATCTTTTAGGTAGAAAGATAAACTTATGAAATATCCTGTGATTATCATGAGGAATTATTATATAAAATCTTTGCTTGGAAATATTGATTTATATATTCGTTTGATTTGGATATTAAAAAATATTTTGTGATGATTCTATAATAGTTGAAATGTTTAGTTAGGTAAAATTTTTATGGGCTTGATTATAATTGGAATTTTTATGTTAGATACATGGGTATTTGCAGTGTATATACATACACACACAATACTCTATTTGGCGAAATAACACGGACACTATTCACTTTTTCTAAAACCAACTTTACCCCTCCCTAATCTCTCTCTCTTTCCTTTACCTCTCTCACTCTCTCCACCCTCTCTGACTTTCTCTCTCCGTTACCTTTCCTCTTTCTCTCCTGTACCTCTCTCTATCTCCCACCTACTTTCTTTTGGTTACCTTTCTCTCTCCATAAAGCTCATCTATGGCAGCTAATCGAAAGCATTTGTTGGGGTTAATAGAAGGGGTATTTTTACTACAATATCTTTGCTAGATTTTTGTAAGCCTAAAATGGTAATTATCTCCACCCACGTGCTGCTCATTACCCAATTTCGATCACATTTTCGTTGGTCTCTTAATTAGCCAATATTGCATGTATATACAACTAATTCACCCTAGATACATACCTAGGTCTTATTATGCCTTCCTTATAAATAGTAGTATGCAATTCTTTGTGAGTATATCGTAGCATCGAAAATATGTCTTCTCTTTCACCTAAGTTATCTATTAAGGATGTCCATGGTAAATTCCACCTAAGTATATTTTCCATGTTTTTTTATAACTTCCGTATGTTCTCACGTGTGTCTATTGGATAGGAAACTTGGTTTCTCTGGCTGGTACGAACGAGTCTTCTATGGATATTCTTCCTTTTCATCTACCTACCAACGATGTTCGAGCTGATGAGTGTTCTGCTCCTCTTCGTCCAAGCCGGTTCTTAAGTTGGTTTGAGTATAACAAAATTTATCCTTTTGCTAGACAATTTACCTATTTGGAATTCGGCTCTAGGTTTCTATGGAATCCTAAAGATTCCGAGTGGGTACAAGATAATTGTCTTAATCGTAGAACTAGGTTGGTGTTTCTCCCTCCTTCCATGGGAGAGATTTACTATCTCCGTGTTTTGCTAAATGTTGTCAAAGGTCCGACGTGTTTTGAGGATATCCGTACCGTTCATGGTGTTATTCAACCGTCTTTTAGACAGGCATGTATCGTCTTAGGGCTGATTACTGATCCTGACCACTATGCTCATGCAATCATCGAGGTCTTTCGGTGGTCCAATCCACGTGTTATGCATAATTTTTTGGTTAACTTAGAGCGTATGCTCGGAGCCGACGAATTCAGTAGAATTGTTCGTGTTGCTTATCGCATGTTATTCCACTAAATTGTTTATTTGGTTTTTGGGATTTTTTGGGTTAAATTATGCATTTGTTTCTTTTTGTAATTTTATGATTTCAATTAATTTTTATGATATTAACAATCCTCTCATGTATACCTAATTTCTTCTAGATACGAACAAAATTATGATACGATCATATTTATAATCAAAATTCACAAGGGATATTCGTTTATCTATTTACAAAAATTTAAAAATAAAGCAAGTTAACTTATATTACAACTATTGTAGAAATTGAAAAAGGCTAATTTTCTTATTTTGTAATAAAACATATATATTTTTCTTTTTTTAATGGGTTGGATCTTCGTTTCCTTTTGCGAATTATTTGTTTATTTATATGCTTTAATGAATGTTTCTATATGGTAAATATTATTTTTGTTAATTTAATAATTTAGATAAGTCCTATTTAACCTAACTTAAGTATGTATATTTATATATTGTCCTCATTATCAAACAAATCAATCCTCATTTTCGCTATTCATTCCATACGAGTTCCTTGTGTAGAGAGGTACAAGGATATACATCTTCTTTGTTCATATGCTTGATCGTGCCTGTATTGTTATTTGTTTTATATCATAATTTGCTAAGCGACGATTTGGTTGTATGCGTCCCAAAAGTTTTTAACGTCGTCTTAATGTCATCGAACCTATGAAATGGTGATCAATATGATGATAGTTACGGTACATTACTTTATTCTTAAATAAATGTCATCAAAATACCTTCAAGTCTTATACATTCAATTTCTTATATTTGTTATTCTTTGGTTTTCACTTTACCAATATAGGTGATTTGGTGCGTTTTGGACCAACAAACAATGTTCTATCTTTCCATCTACCTATTTCTAGAATAGTTGAGTATGCTGACGATGGCTTCATTAGTGATATAATACCATGTGTCGTTACCAGAATCATACATTTGTTATTTATTTCTAGAGAAAATAATATTTGAGAAACGTTAGATTAGTTCTCAAAACTCCAACGTATTTTAACATAATGTATATTTTTCATTCATTTACGCAAGAAGAAGAAAAAACGTAAGAAATGATGAGATCCAACTCAGAACAGACAGTAGTACAGTACAAGAACATAAGCATATAGTCGATTGAATAATGTGTTTTGTTTTAGGGTCATTCCATTTTCTAGCTAATCTCACAGAAACCAAATAAGAGGGCATATAGATAATCAATCCACATAAGCCAAGCATTCAACAAAAGAGGCATACAAAAACTATGGAAGTAAACTAAAAAGTCTCAAAATGCATACTAGATATCGAACACAAAACGAAAACACCAATATAGCTCAAAACATGTCACCAAATATTTCTCATCTACATACCAGAAGACGACGATGCCTTGTCTTTGAAAATCAGCTTTGCAGAATCAGCCACAAGTCCAGTCCTCTGCATACATAGCCCCCCCTGCATCGCCTTAAGCTTCTTCAATCTTTCCTCCATTTCTCTCTTCTTTGATCCGTCCTTAACCGTACCCCATACCGCACTCAATGCAGATTCATCCAAAGAGAAGGCAGACACATTCTCAGTCTTAACGAAAGACGATAACTCCAGACCAGTGTCCCTTGCATCTGCTTTAACCGTGTCTTGACATTTCTTGGACGAACGAGGCACAAGCTTAAACTCTCTCGGTGTTTCTTCTTCATGCTTCTTCTTCCTAGATTTCGAAACCTGAACACCGTTATTCCCCCAAATCTGTCTAGACAATTCGAAAGCTTTCTGATCAAGATCTTTCGAAAACACAATCTCATCTTCACTCTTACCCTTTTTAAGTGAATTCTTGACAATGTTTGCAAACTTCTTCTTCAATCTCTGAATCTTGGTTTTTAATTGACTTCTATTAGCATTGAAATTAATCAATTTCTTAACATAATCAACAAAAGCATCCATTTCTTTCTGATAATCTCCTTTTTTAGCACTGAAATCAAGAATACCTTGAAGCAAAGCGATTTCATCACTCTCACTAAACAATCTTTGAAACAATAGTTTCGCTTCATCTCCAGATATCTTCTTAACCTCTCTATCTCCTGTTTTCATCTTCTTGTTCTTCTTAACATCAACAACATCCTCTGTTTCCTTACGTTTGCTCGTAGAGCTCTCTGGTAGAGTCGATTTGGTTGTGATGGATCCAGAGGTCATCTTCTGGATGGGTTCAGAGTCGGATTCTGATTCAGATTCGGATTCAGAGTCAGGTTCGAGCTTCTTGGTAGAGACAGGAACAACAACACTTGTCTGAGTGGGTTTGGACTCGTTTTCGTCATCAGAAGAATCGTCTTTCTTGGAATCTTCACGAGTAGACTCAGATTGTTCCTCAGATGAACCAGACTCATCTTCTTCACTTGAAGAAGGTATGTGAGGTTTCTCTTCAGGCTGCTTCGGTGCCATCGAAATAAAGATCTGAGGTGAGAGGTGTGTAAGATTCTTTCTTCGAGTTCTCTTTTTTTTTTCGGTCGCCGTTTAGGTTTTGTGTGCGGTTTAGGTTTTGTTTGTGTTTTATTCGGACCTTTCGTTCTATGTAGGGTTTGGTTTCTGTATTGGCTTTGTAAAGGAGGCTTTACCAAAAATCTAGTCTCAAGCCCAACAAACAGCCCTCATCCTTTACCGAGAGAAAGGTACGACCCAAACTACGGAGCAACAACAAGACCCGAGGGAAACCAAACATTACATTGATGAAAATATCACTACACTCATTAATAAGGGCTTGCTAATAGGAGCGTCAAACTGACCTCCATTAAACGCATAATGAGTTAAAGTATATCACGGTTCAGGCCTCATTTCATTTATTAGACGAGTTTATATATATATATATTTTTTTTTTTGGCTAAAAGGTAAATTTAATTATAAATGAAGACATATTTTACAGAAAGTAAAATCTAAAAACTATATTTGCTTGATAAAGGTAAAATGAAGGACATTATATTGGCCGGGATCGATGTTTTGTTGTGGAGGACATTAAAAATCTAAAGGTAAATGATATTGGCCGGGATCGATGTTTTGTTGTGGAGGACATTATTCCGCTGCTTCTAGCGCCACCAACTTCCTAAGGAGAGTAGGAGCCTTATCAGAGTATACCCTGATCCAAGAAAGCAACTCCGGCCAAGTGAAGAACCTCATTGAAGGAGGGACCAAGCCATTTAACACCAATTTCCAAATGTCCAAGCTGTACTCACAAGTTAATAGAAGGTAGTCTCAGGTTTCTTCAAGGACAGAACAAAGACAACACTCCTTAGGTACATTCAAACCCGAAGAGGCGAGTTGTGATCTGGTAGGTAGTCTATTGTAGTTTACAATCCACATTGTGAATACAAATTTAGGGATGTGTCCTTTATACCAAATCAGATCAGACGAGTTTATATTTATAAGGTCGAACTCATATCATTTAGATGGTGATTTAAATAAGCTAACTAATATAAAATAAATATAAGAATAAAATAACTGAACAAAGGTCATTTTAGTACCCAACTATTTAGTGCGCGAAATAAAATATGAACTTTTTAATGAACCAAAATAAGTTTAAAATAGCGGTGACTAAGACATATTAAATACACAATAATTCAGACATAACATCCGTTGAATAGCCGTTAACGACCGTTTACAATGGCAACGTTGACCATGAGACATTAACGTTGACTATAACACATCTAAAGACCGTTAACGACCATTTACTGAGGATGTTTAGCTAAAACGATGTTATTTTAAAAACAAAAAAACATGAAAAAACCTCCAAATTGAATTCTCAAATCTCTAATTTTATCTTCTCTCGTCTCTCTTTTTCTTCTTCGGTATCTCTCTCTCTTCTTCTCTCATTTCTTTTCATTTTAAATTTCTGTAGCTGAGACGAGAAATCGAAGAACCATATGTCATAATCTAAAACTAAATTATTAAAAATTCAAAATTAACTTTAAATGTTAAATATGGTTTTAACTTCTCCCCGGAAAATTGGTAGTAAAACGTTTTTATCTAAGCAGGTGCATTCAGAGGTTCCGAAGATAAAGGGAGATTTGGCACCTACTCGGAGGAAAACGGTGATCCTAGGTACGGGCAAAAAGAAGTCAGGGATGGTAGCTCTCCCGAAGCTACCGGCTAATACGTGAAGATCATGAGCTGGAACTGTCAAGGACTTGGAGCGGACTTGACAGTTGATACGTTGAGAGATTTATGGAAGAGATTTAAGCCGGAAATTTTATTTTTATCAAAAACAAAACAACGTCTTAGTTATATGGAGCAATTTAAAGTAGAATTTGGATTTAATAATTTGTTCACGGTTGAACCGAGAAGTTCTAGTGGTGGTTTGACTTTGTTTTTAATAATGAAATAAATTCTTGCATTATATCGTCAAATAACCGCATTATTGATATGGAAGCCAAAATTGAAGGTCAAAATGTATTTATTTATTTCATTTAGGGTGATCTTGTTGTACAGTACCGTTCATTGGTATGGAACAAATTGAGTCAAATGGGTATGCAAAGATCGGAACCCTGGCTTATGATAGGCGACTTTAACGAAATAAAGGGTAATCATGAAAAACAAGGGGGTCGTCTGAGATCGGCCACAACGTTTTTAAATTTCAATACTATGCTTAGCGACTGTGGAATGATGGAATTCATGTGCATTGGAGAACAACTTTCATGGAAAGGAAACATGCACAATCATAGGACAATACGGTGTAAATTAGATCGAGCGGTTGGCAATGAAGAATGGCATTCCCTATACGCATATTCTAGTGTCCATTATCTAGAATTAATTGGATCTGGCCATAGACCGATTGTGGGAGATTTTAATATCCATAATGAATGGATTCGAAGACCGTTCCGTTTTGATAAGCGATGGATTGGCAAAGAAGGTTTCCAGGATACCATAGAGACCGGTTGGAATAGAACAAGGAATTTTCGTACGGTGGGATTGGTGGATAAGATTGCGAATTGTAGGAATTATATTTCATGGTGGAGAAAGAATAATGTTGTGCCGCATAAAGCACACATAGTAGCGTTAAAGGCTGCATTGGAAGAGGCAAATTCTGATGACACGATATCATTGAAGGCAATCAGGGACATTTGTAGGAAACTCCTGGAGGCATGTCGAGAGGAAGAGGAATATTGGAGACAGACGAGTAGGAAATTATGGCATAAGTGTGGAGATCAAAATACCATATTTCCCAAGGATATACAAAGCAAAGAAGGGCGCAAAATAGGATTATTGGACTCTTTCGGGAGGACGGGTCGTGGCAAGAGACTCCTCAGGAAATTGAGAAAATGGCTACATACTATTTCCAAAGTCTCTTTACATCTATACGACCGACATATTTTTACTGAAGTGTTACAAGATGTGCAATCGGTAATAACGGAGGGGATGAATGATCGATTAACTCGGGATATTGAGGAAGATAAGGTTAAGAGAGCACTCTTCGCAATGCATCTAGAGAAAGCTCCGGGCCCAGATGGGATGACGACACTTTTTTATCAACGGTTCTGGTCATCTCTAAAAGGCGATTTGGCAGGATTTATGAAAGGCTTTGCTAGGACATGTCAATTCGATAATCGCCTGAATATGACAAATATTTATCTAATCCCAAAAACAGACAGACCCAAAAGAATGAGCGAAATTAGACCAATTAGCCTATGTAATGTGGGATATAAAATCTTATCAAAGATTATGTGCTTACGGTTAAAGCACTTGTTACCTCAGGTTATTTCCGAAACACAATCGGCGTTTGTTTCTGGACGACTGATTTCGGATAACATTTTGATAGCACAAGAAATGTTCCACGGAATAAGGACGAATGCTACCTGTCAGTATGATTTCATGGCTATTAAAACAGATATGAGCAAAGCATATGATAGGATATAATGAGATTTCTTGGAAGCGGTTTTATTAAAACTGGGATTTGGATCGGTTTGGACTTCATGGATAATGACGTCTGTCTACTCTGTTTCATATCAGGTTCTCATTAATGGACAACCACGAGGACGTATAATACCTAAAAGAGGCCTTAGACAAGGAGACCCTCTGTCGCCCTATCTTTTTATCCTTTGTACAGAGGTACTCATTGCGAATGTTTAGAAGATGGAAAGGGAGGGGAGTCTGACAAGGATCAGAGTAGCTAGGAATAGCCCGTCCATCTCACATCTTCTCTTTGCTGATGACAGTTTTTTCTTTTGTAAAGCAGACGAGGGAGAATGTAAGGTTATCTTGGAGGTTCTAAGGATGTATGGGGCATCATCAGGACAGGAAATCAACTTTGATAAATCATCGATCTTATTTGGACACGATGTTACTAGTGACAAAAAGATTCAGCTTAAGGTTTTAACGAGCATCCGTAAGGAAGGGGGAATGAGTTTCTATCTAGGTATCCCCGAGAGTTTGGGTGGCTCGAAGACCAAGATATTCCATTTCTTGTCTGAAAGGTTAAATGATAGGGTGAATGGATGGTCGGCCAAGTTTTTATCGAAAGGGGGAAAAGAGGTACTAATTAAATCAATTGCCCTGGCCCTCCCGACTTATGTAATGTCTTGTTTTCGCCTTCCCCAAACGGTAATAGGGAAATTAAATAGTGTCATAGCTAAATTCTGGTGGAGTTCTAATGGAGACACCAGTGGCCTTCATTGGCAAGCATGGGAGATGTTATGTCTCTCTAAGGATGAAGGGGGTTTGGGTTTCCACATGCTAGAACATTTTAATTCAGCCCTATTGGCCAAACAGTTATGGAGGCTGTATCAGTATCCTAATTCTTTGGTGGCAAGAGTCATAAAAGGTAGATACTTTCGGGATACGCACCCACTTTTGGCAAAAAGCCAAACTCACCGTCTTTCGGATGGAGGAGTATATGGTCGGCTAGGGACTTGCTTTATTCTGGTAGTCGGATTTCATTAGGATCAGGGTATGATGTGGCAGTTTGGCATGATCCGTGGATCCCGAATATATATCCGAGACCGGCAAGGGGACGAGGAAGTATTCTGCACCCCAACCTTAAGGTAAATAATTTATACAATTTTGCGACAGATGAATGGCATCTTCCAATTCTACAGGAATTTATGGAACCAGGGGATGTCCAATTAATCCAGGGGCTTGAGATTAGTCAATCAGTTATGGCAGACAAATTTATTTGGCATTTTACTAAATCCGGGAAATATAATGTGCACTCGGGGTATTGGTTAGCTAGAGAGTTAGCAAAGAATAACAACATTAATTTGGTGGTTGAACCTAGTGTTACGGTATTGAAGGCATTTGTTTGGAAAATAAAGGACTCTCCAAAAATTAGACATTTCCTCTGGCAAGCCTTGTCACGGTTCTTTGCAGTTTTGGAAAGGATTGGTCGTCGAGGGGTCAACTATTCGCCGGTTTGTGGGCGATGTGGATATTATGAAGAAACGATTAACCATGCGTTATTTGAATGCCCAGTGGCAAAAAGCATATGGGGCTTGTTCCTTTCCCCTAGGGGGCAGGAGCAGCTTCGTTATTCATCAGTTTATGCTAATATGGATTTCTTATTTTGGAGAATTACAAGTGGGGATACTTTAAAAGGGGTACTAAAATGTATCCATGGGTGGTTTGGTTTATTTGGAAGTCAAGGAACATTAAATATTCCCAAGGTATTGAAGCGGATTCAATCACGCTTATGCAGTCGGCGGAAAGTGAATACTTGGCCTGGATGGAAGCCCAATTTCGGACTGTTGAGGAGGAACACAATCTACGGAAACGCATTTAGCCAAACGATTGGGCTCCGATGTCAGATAGATGGGTATTGGAAGGAAGCAGATACCACCTCAGGACTGGGTTGGGTGTGTGACCAAGATGGCCATTCGATACTCCTCGGCGCGCAGGGACTAAGCCACCGACGATCCCCATTACACTCGGAAGCTGAGGCCCTGATATGGGAAATGTCGTGCATACTTGAGCGAAGCGTGGACTGTCATCTGTTTGAGACAGATTGTTCTGATCTGGTCGATTGTCCGGAATCCCACGGAGTGGCCGGCATTCTCGATTCTCAATGATAAGATTAGAAGTTTCCAGGATCGGATACTCAACTTCTCATTATCGCTAATTCCCCGCACTATTAATTTGAAGGCGGACTGCTTGGCCCGTTTAGCAAGATCCTGTGCTTTAATTTTTTCGTATGTAAGCAACTGTCCCCGTCTTGGATCTCCAATGCAAAATGATTTTGTTGATTACTAATTAGGTTGAAAAAAAAAACAGTTTTTAAAAATTAAATATACTATATTTTTTTATATTGTAGCTATTAAAATATTGGATTGTATTTTATAACTAATAGCTTACACACCGCGAAGTAAATAAATACATTAATTTAAACTTAAGAATATTTTTTATTAGGGGGAATCACAAAACTAACACTTCTAAATTACCACTCCACAAATTTTGTCCCAAAGGACGAAATTACCCCTGAAAAAAATAAGAATCAATCCAAAACGGATTTTCTTCTCTCTCTCTCTCTCTCTCTCTCTCTCTGATTTTGTCACTCTCTCTCTCTCTCTCTCTGATTTTGTCAATTTTTGTTGTAAATTTGAGAATTTTTTTTATTTGTGTCTCTTTCTCTATGAGGTTGAAAAGGCTAAATCAATATGAATATCTCTCTCTCATATAGATCCGGGTGTAGATCCAAATCTTGTCACTTTTTGTTGTAAATTTAGTTTTATTTGATTTGTGTTGCAAATCTGGGTTTTTGATTTGGTTTTCGTAGAAATTAGGGTTCCAACTTTTTATTTTTTTTCTGGGTTTTGACGTTTTTTCCCATCACTGGTCCTTATAATTTTTTATACGGTTTATAAGCATTTTGTATGGTTTATAAACTTTTTGTAAGGTTTATAAACACTATTGTCTGGTTTTCTAATGTAAATAAAAATGTTAAACCCCAACCCTACACCCCCCCTCCCAAAAAAACTAGACCCTAAATATAAAATTGTTAATCCAAACTTTGTGTAAGGTTTATAAACGTTTTGTATGGTTTATAAACGTTTTGTAAAGTTTATAAACGTTTTTTGTAAGGTTTATAAACGATTTGTATAGTTTATAAACTATTTTTTATGGTTTTTCTACAGTGTATAAACATTTTTTAGGAAATTTGTGAGACAGTTTTAATATAAATAAAGATGTTAAACCTTAATCCTACCCCAAAAACTTTACCCTAAATGTAAAATAGTCACCCAAACCTAAACATTTAAAAACGTTTTTGTGTGTTGCGTTTGGGAATATTCTTCTTCTTCTTCTTCTTCGAGATCCAATTTCATTCATGTTTTTTCACCAAAAATTCTTTTCAGATTTTTATAGAGAGGAAGATTAAATTTGGTTTATAGTGAGAGAGAGATAAAATCTCGTAGAGATGAGATGAGATCTGATCTGATTTGATTCCTCGATTTTATAACAACTAGATCTCAATCTGAGATCGAGAACGAAGATGAAGAAATCGGAGATCTAAGATGGAGAAATCAAAGATCGAATGTTATAGATGGAGAAATCAAACATCGATGTAGAGATTTTGGGAGAGAGATGAACAGATCGGAGAAAGCAAGAGAAGATTTGGGGAGATAGAGAATGAACAAGAGAGATAAAAAAAACAGAATGACAAAAAAATGAGTGTGGGAGAAAAACTCTTATTTTATCATTAAAGGTAATCTGGGAATATTCAAAAGAGACTCTAAAAGTGTATTTACCCGTGGCATTTTTGCAAAGTGGCATCTTGAAAGTGGCAATTCTCAAAATTTCTCTTTTTATTAATTATTTATTTCTCAAGAATACATATTTTAATAAAATAAATCAAACACGACATTATCATATATCGAGTACTTGGTGCGCGAATTAGTATATTAGTATGTTAACGAATTTGAAACATAATATTTAGATGGGGGAATTGCAATAATGCCACACTCGAAAGTCAGTTTCACAAAAATGTCACGGTTAAAACACCTTTAACAATGATGACACATATTTGGGGGGAAATGACAAAAATATCCCTGACAAAAACACGGAAGAAAAATTATTTTCTGATTTTTTCTTTCTCTTTTTTCCTTTCTTTTTTTTCCTCTCTTCCCTTTTCTTTTCTCTCTCTCGTCTCTTTATCTCTGCAACAACAATGGTGTATATTTCTTTTTTTTCTCTTTCTTTTTTCTTCTATGATGCTGAACAAGGCAAAACAAATATGAAATATATCTCTTTCTCTAATCTAGATTCAGGTCTAAATCTGATTTTCACTTTTTTTATATAATTTTGGGTTTATTTGATTTGTATCTCTTTCTCTACAAGGTTGAAGAAGTAAAAATAATCCTGATCTAGATCCGATTTTGTAACTTTTTGTTGTAAATTTGGATTTATTTGATTTGTATCTCTTTCTCTATAAGGTTGAAGAAGATAAAAAAATGAATATATATATATATATATATCTCATATAGATCCAGATCTAGATCCAGATTTTGTTGTTGTAAATTTTGTTTTATTTGATTTGTGTTAAAAAATCTGGGTTTTTGATTTGATTTTGGAAGAAATTAGGGGTCCATATATGATTTTTTAAATTATTTCTGGGTTTTGACGTTTTTTTTCTTTCACATGTCCTTATAATTTTTTATAAGGTTTATAAACCTATTTGTACTAATAGGTTTATAAGCTTTTTGTATGGTTTATCAGCTTTTTGTAAGGTTTATAAACGTTTTGTAAGGTTTATAAACGTTTTGTACAGTTTATATGGTTTATAAACCTAGCACGTTTATAAACCTATTTGTATGGTTTATAAGCATTTTGTAAGGTTTATAAACAATTTGTACAATTTATAAGCGTTTTAAAAGAAACTTTTAATACAGTTTTAAAAGTTTTATAATGTAAATAATAAACCCAAAACCCTAACCCTACCCTAAGAATATACCCTAAGTGTAAAATAGTTTACCCAAACCCTAATATTTAAAAACATTTTTGTGTTTGCATATATACCTTTTTTTAGATTATTCATTTTTTTTCTTTTCAAATCTACGAGATAAAAAAAAGTCTACAAAATCCTATTTCATATTCATGTTTTTCTTACCATTTATTTATTCCAGAATTTCCATAGAGAGAATGATGAAATTTGATGAAACTTGGTTCATTGTGTAAGAAAAAATAAATTTGATAGAGAGAGAAGAAAAAGAGAAAAAAAGATCTGAGATGAAGAGAGTAATGTTTTTAAAACCGGATCAGCGACCGAAACGGAAAAGCTTTAGGTCATGGGTCAATGTGGTCCGACCGGTTCGAACCGGGTTTAATAGTGTTTTTAAAAATAGTAATATATATAGTTTTTGTATAATTATAATATCCAAATATATAATATAACCTTTAAATAAACATATTTCTAAATATTAGTCATGAGAAAAATCATTTTAATAACAAAAAAACTATTCAAAAACAAAATTTAATAAAAAATAGTTTAGTTTATATGTAAAAAAAAACACATTAAACCATAACAAAATTAACTAAATCCAAAACTAGTATTTGTTTTTATAAATTTTAATTATAAAAACTAAATATGGAAAATGTAAATTTTCAAAAAAAAAAAAAAAAAAACTCAAACCGGGTCAACCCAACCCGGGTAGTCGGCCGGTTCACGGTTGAACCCGGTCCGATCCCCGGTCTGGTCCGGTTTTCAAAACATTGGAAGAGAGAAAGAGAGTGAAAAAAAATATTTTAAAAGAAAGAAAGAGGAAAGAGAGAGAAAATAAAAAAATAAAAATAAAATCTGACCTATAAGAGAGAGAAAAGAGAGTGAAAAGAAAAAAAAGAAAAAAAAACTCTAACACATGGAGAGAGAAATAGAAAGAGAAAAAAAATCTGACATAATAATCATTAACGGTAATTTGAGAATATTTTTGAAAAGTTGTGGCATTTTTATGAAAGTGGTTTCACCCGTGACATTTTTGATAAGTGGCATGTTGAAAGTGACAATTCTCAAAATTTCTCTTAGATTATCTAATAGTTTCTTAATAATAAATACATGATGCTTTTTAATATTGTAGCTCCTGAAATATTGTATTGTATTTGATAGCTAATAGGTTACGCCCCCGCGAGGTAAAGAGATACATTAGTTTAAACTTAAGATTATTTTTTATTAAGTATTCATTTCTCAAGAATACATATTTAATAAAATAATTCAAACACGACATTATCACGTATCGAGTACTTGGTGCGGGAGAATTAATACATTAATATGTTAACGAATTTGAAATATAATATTTAGATGATCTAATAGTTTCTAAATAATAAATACATAATATTTTTTTAATGTTGTAGCTATTGAAATATTGTATTGTATTTTATACCTAACTAGAGAAGATCCACGCGTTGCGTGGATTTAAAATTAAGGTAGCAAAATATGCAACAACATGTAGCAAAAATATATATTAAGATATGTTTCACTATTTTAAAATTTGATTATTTCTCTAGTATATCTCCTTTATATAAAAGGGAAAGAAATAGAGCCTTCTAAGGCATGTGCCAAATTTTCTCAGCCTATTATTTTGCCATGTCACCGTATAATAAGTTCTGAATTTTTCCTTCTCTACGTTTAAAGCCCAATTTGTAACTACTCAAAATTATTTTTTTCAAATTTGTTTTCTAAACAAAGCCAAAGCCCAATATCAAAAGTTTTTGATCAGCCAGCCCAATAAATTTTTTTGCCTCTCTTCTTCTACGCAACCAAATTTTCCAGAAACATTAAATTACTTCTACAACTCTAATGGAAGATCAAATCACTTCTCATTCCTAAATCTCAATCACTTTGTAATCACCGTTACAAAGAACCGACACCATAAACACGATTCACCTCCCAAATCAGTTATGTGAATTCAATAAGTTGCATGTCATCAGAATCAGATGCCTCTTACTCTTCCTAGGGTTTACGTTCCAATCTTCTCCTATGTACTGATCGATCTTCTTCTTCATTCTCATTGATCGCATTGTATTATCTTCCTCTTTCACTCGCTCACTTTCAATTATAGAAGTGGCTTTCATTCGAAAAGGATTTGGTAAGCTTCGTTGTTTTCCCTTTTATTTTTGTGTCTATAGACTAATCGAAGTTCTGTAATGAAACAATGTTCTATGGTTCGATTTGTGCAGGATTTAAAATGGATTAAAAAAAAATAGATAGAGAGGTTGAGGACCACAACGAAGAGGGACCATAAAATGGGGAAAAGAAGATAAATCTGTGATCCAGATATTCTGGTCTACGTGATAATTGTTGTTAGTTACTTAGCCCAATTAGATGATTTCTACATTTAGCCTTTCTCATTTTCTAATGTGTTTTTGGGGTCAATGATATTGGTTTAGAGCAAGCACTTCTTCTTGATGCACGGTTGTAAAAGTTTGGCGCAGGAAAAAATGATACTCCAACAAAAATCAGAAAACAAAGAGGAGTGCAATGATGACATGAGTGAAGAAACAATAGATGTCCAAAGATTTAATCAAGAGGTACTACTACTCTTACGGTAAGCCTATCATAGTTAATTATTATCACAAATGAGTTTTTGGATATTTACCACTCCATCTTACTAATCAACAAGTTCAGATAAATTCAAAGAATAATCCAAAGGAGTAGCAGCAAGAAATCTATACATGATCTCTTAAGAAACGTTAAAGAGACAAAAAGTTGACGGAAAAGAGTCTTTCCATTGGTGCATTGGTAGGCAACCGCACAAATCAAGACGATATGAAAATCTCTACAAGTATCGAAATAAAGGTAATGAACATTCGTGAGACTATTTCCTTTTTTAACTCATAGACTTTGGTTTTTAAAACTAATAAATTGTATTGCCACTAGCTTCTGATCAAGCTAATCAAAGATTTGGAGAAAGAGAGAGGAGATCATACACTGAATATTTTACAAGCCAGAAGAAATACTGAAAAAGGATTTCCCAAAATATTAGAGGCATCTAAATGAAAAATATCAATGCATAGGTGAGAATATGCATGCACAAAAGAAATACATTCTCCTAACGTATGGGTCTTTCGATTATGGTTTTGATATTCTATTCATTTCTACTCTCACAATAAATCCAACTCATAAGCAACTAAAAATAATTGTTAGTTTCAGGGTATCAAAAGTGAAAACAGAAAAGAGTATCAGCCTAACATGGATCTAATGCATGCATAGTGAAGTGGAAAGTGTGTAGAGGAGCTGAGAGCTAGATTTCTTCCAACTCTCAAGGGAACTAAAATCTTGCGATTGTTTCCTTTGAAGGGTCTGTCTTTTTTTCTTTTACTTTTTGATGCCGTCAATTAGCTTCTTCAAAATCTGAAGTTATGTTATATGCTGAAATACATGAATTTTAGAGAGAGCATTGTGCAAATTCATTTATAGTCTAAGACCATGAAGAGTAGTTTCTTTTGGTTTGTTGTGTATGCATTGACCATCGAGTTTATGTTTTTTTTTACCATGTTTTAGGAAGGGAGGATTGATCACGAATGAAGTTCTTGAATAGATAAATCTCATGAGTATAGTGTTTAATTGTGTTTGATGACATCTTTTTCTGTATAGTTGTATTTGACTATGTTATAATCGTTAATATAGACTAAAATTTTAATTAGAGTTTATAGGCATCTACTATAATTGATAATAATGATATTTTCCTTATAGAGACAGTGGATTAAGGAAACAAAGACAATGATAATGAAAGCTAAAATACCAAGAATCCACCAAGTGAAGTTCGTGATAAGTTTTCAACGTCTTATTTGCTGATTTAGTATGGATTTGTGTTGGTATTACTTGATTTATCAAGTAAAACTCTAGCGTGTGTTAGTCTCATGACCTCCCAAGTAACTACATGCTTTACAAACTCAAATAAGAACGAAGTTAACGAATATGATTATGACTTTGTATATTATTTATTGGTTTAAAATAACTCTCCATAAAAGATACTTATTATACGGATTTTTAAGACCTGGAAAGATCTAATGTTGATTTTCATGTGTCTGGACTAGATAGTGAATGTTTTTCTAAATCTATTCGGTCAGCCATTTGTGTTGGTGCTGTCGGGATAGAATGCAGTTTTATCTTCAAGGTAACTGCAGATTTATATGTTTCGGCAGTAAGATAAGCACTTGGTGGTACAATTCGGTAAGGATCTGGTGCTACAAAGTTAGAGGTTGTTGTTCATGGCATTCTACATGGATTTGTAGTGTGCAAGAATTAAGCATTGTTTGAGAGCAAGATTATGATGGGATCATAGGAACACGCATGGCTCGCACATCAAATATTTTATGTTGTGAAAGACGTATTACATTAGCTGCTCGGACTCTCTATGTAAAATGTGTACAAATGCTTTTGGAAGATATACGTAAAGTTAATTTGCTGGGTAGAAACAAAAACATTTCTCTTCATTTCCACGTTGAGCATCTAAGAAAATAATGTACATCTCTTTATCTTGCAAATATGTTGGATGTGTAAAACATATTTTGACAATAGTGACGATTTATACGTCGTACGTATGAAACTTGGGAAAATAATTTACTTCACGAAACAAATCAACAATCAGGTAAACCATGTTATAGTGAAAAAATCACTATTTCTTGGTGATTTGCTCTAAAAAGGATCTGTCTCTTCATCTTTTATTTAAGCTTTTGATCAGAAAGTTGCATACCTTTTTGTCGTTTCTTTTCCTCTCTTCAAAATCTTTTACATGTTTCAAATGATAATGTGAAGAATATGGTGAAAGGTTAGATAACCAAGACGAGTAAGAAAAAACAAAAGAAATCTAGAGAAAAGAAAAATTAGCGTTCGAGAAGATAAAATTTTAAAAACAAAGAAATTTAGAAAAGAGAATCGATAGTTTATTTGTAAATTACATACTTCAGATAAAACAACTAAGTAAAGTATTCTCCTTTGTTTCATTCAAGACTAAGAAAAATCATTGGTTCTATAGTAAGTACAACCATAATTAAAAATCAGTCCGATTTTTTCCACATTAGAATGACAACAAAACATCAAATTTTAATATAGCAAACAAATTATAACATAGAAAAGAAAATTCATGAAGAGTAAAACCCATTCAACAAATATACAGATACAAATTATTCAAATATAATAAATTACACGAGTCTAAAAAAAAATTCAAAACAAAAAGAATCCACATAAAATTAAAACAATTCATTACAAAATCTGCCCGTATGGCGGAGAAGACCATACTCTCCTTTATATAAAAAGGGAAGAATTGGAGAGTTCTAAGACTATCCACATCAGCCAAAAGTTGAATTTTCTCAGCCAATAAAAATGCCATGACATATACTACATTTTCGTTCTGAAATTTTACAAAGCCCAATACCAAACACGTTTTTTGTAGTCACATTTATTTAAATTAGGCCCAGCCCAATAGATGATTTCTTCTCTGTTATCTCTGCCACCTGATCTTCGAAGAAAACCTAAGAGAAGTGCACATGAAGCCCACATGAGGAATGAAGATAGTTTCTTTTACTCTAGAGTTGTGCTGTCAATAACAGAGAAGGACCTAGTCTCCTTTATATAAAATGAGAAGATTTAGAGAGCTCTTAGAGTATCCACATCCGCATGAAAATATGAATTTTCTTAGCCTATTAATTTGCCATGTCATTCTCTAATTACTCCTTAATTTAAAAACCACATATAAAAATCCCAATTAAACAATTAAAACTGCTCAAATAATCGCATTATATCATAAAGCTAAAAGTTGAAGCCCAAAACGTAAGGTCCAATTATACCTCCAACGTCGTCTTCTTCTTGACCTCTCATCTAAAGCGATTCCATTTGCAGACCCTCCGAACAGTAACAATCTGTTACGCTTCGTCTCCCTCTTCAAGCCTTCATAAATTCCACCACCGTTAACTCTTTTCCACTTCCTCATCTTTATTTTACTCATACTAATTGCAATTTAATGCCTTCAGTGACCACTACCCACTCCTCCATGATCTACTTATATAACCAAAACTATTACAAGAACCTCCTCCAGCATATATCCACAACCAACAGCAACTGAAAATGGCATTGAAAGCTCTCTACCACGGTGCCACGTCAGATTGAGTTTGGAAAAATGTAAGGAGAAGCATCGTTCCACATTTTCTTCTCTTTAGGGTTTGGATCTCCTAATCTGAAGTCGATTCATTTATCCCAACTTTAAAGGAGAAACGCTTAGAAGTTAAACCAACTTCCTCAGAATTCCAAAACATTCAATCTCAAAGTAATCTCCTAGAAGAACCAGGGGTCATCTAAGACCAAAACATAAAGATTCTATTCACCTGAAATCAAAGACCTTCAAGGTAGAGATACTTACAAATGAATTAGGCAATGAAAAGCCATAAGAGTGGGTTATTTATGAGAGCATGAAATCACTATTTTGCAGGGGAAAAAATGTGCGATCTCGATTTTCTCCCTTCGCGGATGAACTCCATGACGAGTGTATGTTGGAGACGTTACGCTCAAGTGTCCTATCATAGCCTCACCATGTTAGTTCTCTTTATTTACCTCTTCATTGATTCCTTTCCTACATTTGTATACTGTAAATGGGGAATTGCACCATAGAAGCTGAGGTGGAGAAGGCTGAATCATTGTTTTCTAGGCATATATTTTTTTTACGTTTGTTTCTCTTGAGCTATCCTTTTTCTCTACTTTATTTTCCCCTAAGCTTGGATTAAATATTTTATACTTTAGTTTGGAGGAAGAAGAGAACATGGTATTAGAAAAAGCATCAGCCGGAAGGAGATGGAACACATAGAGGATATGGTATGATGATGCTTGTAGTTTTTTCTTATGAATCTTCGTCCTAGAATTTACTCTATTCCATATTCGTGTTGTTTTAAATGTTATATTCTCACATGTATCTTGGCCTTTTGGCTTTTATGGTCTCTAATCATGTATATTCTCACATGTATATTCTGAAACAATTCATGTATATATTCGTGCTGTTTTAAATGTTATATTCTCACATGTATCTTGGCCTTATACGATCATTCATGCTTTATTGTGAATTTTCCTAATCATGTGGTGTTCTACAGACATTGGTCAAAGGTACTAAATGGGAAACTGCAGTTGAACAAGCTCTTGGCAACATCCTGAATGCCTTTATTGTTACCGATCATGAAGATTTAATTACTCTGTGAGGCTGTGGAAAGGAAGCAAATTATAACAATCTGAAGATAATCACCTATGACTTTTCAAGACCAAGGTTCAAATCTGAAAAATACTTTTCAATATTTTGTTTATGTTCTGCTTTGATGAATGTGGCTTTAATTATATTGCAAACGCCATGGTAATTGTTTATGCAGGTTAAATATACTTAGGCACATCATTTCTCGACCAGAACATCCAACTATTTTCTCTGTCTTGCACTCTGAGAATCCTACTGTTCTTAATGTCTTGGTGGATGTGGTAATCTTACTTTCAGATTTACTCTGTATTTACTAACTTCTTATCCTCCAACCCCTGTGTGGTGTAATTTATTTTTAGCTTGGCTTTATAGATATTTCTAGAGTGATGTCGGGAGGCAATTGCTTGCAGAGAATTATGATTTTACCCATATTGCAGCCCTCTGAGATCGTTTTAAAACCAACAACTGCGCCAAAAATATTCTCAAACGGGTCAATGTGTAAATCTTTTCCCACTCATGTCTCAGGTTTCATCAATTACTTATAGCACCATTGCTTAGAAGCGGGGTTAAAAATCACTAGGTCAAAAGATATACAGAACAAGAAGCATACTTGGATGTCAATATGTAAACAACTTCTCTCCTTGGTGGATCTTATTATATAACCAAAAATCTGATGTAGTACCTAATTTTTTGTTTTCGATGTGATAGTTATTTCTATGAATCTATCCACGGTAATAGAGGCACGTTCCATTAACACACCAAGCACCGCATCTTCTTTGTGCCCGGATTGCAGTGAGTAATCTTGCAGTGATTTTTTCCTCCATCTCTTGGTCAGTTTCTTTAATGTTTTCTTGCTTGGTGTACAAGAAGATGAATGACTTAGGAGTATTCTTCTATGTTCGTTTTCTCATCTTTCCTCAACTACTATTTCAAACTTGGAGATATATTTTTATTGCTTTAAGTACTTTATAGTTTCCTCTTGTGATTTTAGATAGCCGTTTATGGAAAACAAATATTTTAAATCAAAAAACAAGTATTTACCTATTTTTACTATAGATAATTTTGTTCGATGTATTTAAGTAAATCTAAAAATGCAAATATGTGTTATAAAACTATCATATAATATGTATGTATATATACGTATACGGATCGGATCGGAGATTCGGATTTTTGAAATTAGTATTTGTTATTTGCATTGGTTTAGTCGGATAGTAGTTATTACAATTTGCTTTGCTTTGATTGATAACGGATATTCAGATTTTTCGGATCGAATCGGAACGAATATCGAATCGGATCGAATTTAGCGGATAATTTGCCCAGTCCTAGTGGAAGTGGTTGTACATGGGGGAGATTTGAGAAGTATGAAAATTAGTATGGTGTTGTAGTGTACCAGTTTTCAGAAGCAAACAAAGTGATAAACTGATGATCCAGTGTAATTTCATTTTATAGATGATTTCAGAACAGATTATACCTCCATATTCAATCCAATTTCTGGTGATCGTTGATTGTATCAAATGATGGATTGTCACATGTTTTGAAAGTACGAAAGTATAAAGAGAAATATGGAAATAGATGTGAAACAAAGGGTGATGGGAAAGAGAAACATGAAATAGAGATTGTAACACAGTCGTAGAAAATACTGCGATTATTGATAGTGAAGATTACATCTCATCAATCTGAAAGTTTCAAAGGAGATGCTCATCAGAGATATACTGCATAACCAGTGGAACACAAATGATACCGAGCAAAAACTCTAATGAGGTTACTAGAGAATGAAATAAAAAGAGGATATATAGAAGATATTTTGTCATAGTTTTCAAAACTATTTAACGATTAAAAGCAGTGAGGAGAAGGATGGTAATTTGCTTTATGCCTCTATGTGATAAGGTCATTTGTTTTATTACTCACGACCTCTTGACTAGCTGTTGAAGGTTAAGGGTGGCCTACAATGACGCAGAGGCTCATGAGAGTATATATGGTCCTTGAGAATACGAGAGATGCAACTTTGGTTTCTTTGGCCAGGGCTGTCTTTATCTTAAAATTGAACGTGAACCTTGATTATCAGAGTCTACTATATTTATGAGTGCATGGCTGAATCTTAAAAGTCTAATCGTTACTATGTCATTATCCTCACAAGATCAAAACTTGGTTGGAAACAAACTACATAGTCTGTGAAACTGCCGATTGATTCGACTGAGTTTTACACCAATGAAAAATATAATTGTCAATCAGCAGTCAACATAAAGGCGAAAAACACCGAATAAAGAGAGATACACATGAGTTGCAACAAATAATATTTCTTAACAATTTAAGTTTTTAGTTAATTTCGTATACAGCAAGTATCCACAATAACATCAAAAGCCCAGAGAGAAAGACATGGGGCAACATGTTCTTTGATCATTTCTCTAGAGGAAATTAAAGACATCACGTGAGCAACATATTTCCAGCATCCACGGTTTTATTTATATTGTGCAGCTAAATTTTGTGTCTAAGACCAAATATATCTTAGATATTTTAACTTCCATACACAATAAATGTATGCTTTTTAAGCATAAATCAATGTATTGGGATTTAGGAACCCTAAAGTCTATAAACCCAAACGGTTCGGTTTGGTTCGGTTGAAAACCAAACCAAACCGAATGTGCTTTTGTATTAATTTATTGAATACATATAATCATATATATTATTATAGATGTGTTTTTACTTCCTAAAACCTAGATCCATTAAATCACATAAGTGTTTTGCATTATATCAGATTTCGAAAGAAAGAAGATGGTAGTGACTATTGGAAACTTAAAGTTTACTATTATTTTGAAGTTTCTCCATCTTTTCTTCTACTAATTAAGTTTGGTTTTCATACATTTGAGTTTTTTTTTTTGTTCATATGATTTTTCGCTTAGATATTTAGTATGAACTTTGAAATTTGAATAACTAGATTACGTATTTTTATTTTAGAATTTTGGTTGTTATAATGGGAATGTTTTTTTTCTTTTAAAAACCGATCTTAAACCAAACCGAATGAAAACCGAACCAAAATAAACCGAACCAAACATACTTATTTCGGTTTAACTTCGGTTCATGATTTACTACAACCAAACAAACTGAACCGAACCGAATCCGAACCGAAAATAAACCGAAATGCCCACCCCTACTATAAACAATTGTAAAGCAAACACAAAGTGTAACTTTCTTGACCAAACAAACCCGCACGTATGACTATCAGATTAATTTAACTTTACTCCTAAAAAACTTCCAGTCGAACAACTACACTATAATCAAAAAAGAAAGAGAAATCATTACAAAATACTCCAATGTTATGGTACAATAAAAATGATAAACAATTTACCTTAAACCAACAAACTAATTACAGACCACAAATCTAAATCCTTAGAAATTATACCCTACAAAATATAACTAACTCGAGCAATTTATAAATAAAATAAATATTTACAAAATATAACTAACTCTAGCACTTTACAAAAAAACACTACCTCCGGTAAAAAAAAACAACTAACCAAAAAAAAAAAATTCATAAAGTCCGCGCGTATGCGCGGAGAAACTCCTAGTCTCATTTATATAAAAGGAGAAGATTTCTAGGCCTCTAAAGCATGCCACCTATGCAAAAAAAATCTGAATTTTTTTAGCCTATCAAACTGCCATGTCATCTTCTAATTTATCAAGTCAGTAGACAGCTCATGCGATTGTAGAATAGAACGAAGCCCACTAATGAACCACATATGAGGATCCAATAACATTCCAAACGACAGGCCCAAGTCCACATCCATCCTATCATCTTCTCACTTTCTTTCTCATCGAATTCATAACCTAAAATTTCCTATAACAATGAAGACCGGTTAAAGTTTTCTGAGAAGAAAATTTCTCTCTCACGCGAATCTATGGCGATTCCAAAAATTTCTTGAACTTTGATTCTTACTTTTCTGAGATTAAACTTTTGATCCTTCTTCACCCATCAGTTAATTAACCGATCCTTCTCTCTCTGTAGAGCTTATTTTCCCTCTCATGGGCACATATCGAAGGTTTTGTCGATTTGACGGTTTTATTTTCTTCAAACCGCCAAGAAACCGATTAACTACCATACCTCCTTCATCTATAAATCTGATCGCTTTGATCTTTCAACATCCCCTTCTTTCATACTCTCCTCGATTCTCAATGAATCGAAGACCAAACACTGATTTCATTTGGTTAATGCAAAACATGGAAATGGAATCCGATGGTGAAGAGTTTGAGATCCCCCCAAATCTCTGCTCTGAAGCGACGAATGTAACCAGATTCAGTCTGATAGTGAGACCGGCTAACCCTCGCCGTCAAAACCTCCGACCAATGATACGGTTCCTCCCTCGACTTTGGGGCATGGACGATTCTGTTGCTAGACGAATCGTTCCCCTTAACCGATCCCAATTCATCTTTCCGTCTCGTGAAGCGATGGATTTAGTCACTCGAAGAGGACCGTGGAGTTTCAACGAATGGATGGTGGCTATGGGACCATGGTTTGAGCCATTACCGATCGACTACCCTAATCATATCCAGTTTTGGATTCAGATTAGAGACATTCCTATGCGCTTCAACACTTACTCTGTGGTCGACTACATTGCAAGCACTTTGGGAGATGTGATTGAAACATATTTCAACCTTGATGCGGCGGCAAACAGAGAATACGCTCGTGTTCGTGTGAATTGGGCCCTCTCACAACCGGTTTTTTTCAACCGTCGCTACCGTTTTGGTTCACACAACGGTGTCCCGATATCCTTTCGGTATGAGCGACTCTGCAATTATTGTTTTCGATGTCGCTCTCTGTGTCACGACATTGATGAGTGTGTTGAACCAGAACAAGAGAATCAATATAATCCTCCTGGTGATGATATGATTCATGAAGAGCCTCCTAACCAAGTGGTGGCCAGCAGCACAGACTCTCAAGCGACTCCTCAGCGACGAGTCCCCTCGAGCCCTGCAATTGAGACACTCCCATCGCAACTACTTCTCGAACAACCGAAAGACAAGGAGCAATCTATTTCAGATTTCATCTCCCTCAATGGCCATAAAATATCACCAACTTTACTCACTGCGGTTTATGAGACTTACGCTGGTGTTTCTTCATCTAAATCACTACCTAACAAGGTAAGTACCAACCTTATTGATCCGAACGACAAAGGTAAATCTATCGCCTCCACTGAGTTCGACGACCAACTTGCGGTTGAATTCCAACGCTACCATGTTGCAAAGAGGAAGAGGTTGAATCTTGAGGAATCTGTTGGTGAAAGTTCCAACTATGGTTCTGCTAACAGAGGCGCGGCGGGCCCAAAACCGCCATTGTCCCCATGAGGATCGAAAGTTGGAATTGCCAAGGCTTAGGCAAGCCTGTGGCAGTGCAACGCCTCAACGAGTTATGTGGTAGATATCTTCTTGATCTTGTGTTTTTAGTAGAAACAAAACAACAGTCTTTGTACATAAATAAAGTGGCTGCAGATTTAGGTTATGTATGCTTATGTATTGTACCACCTCTTGGCTTAAGTGGTGGATTAGGTCTTCTAGGAAAATCATCCTATGATGTTGTCTTCGCTAGCAACACAAAGGTTCGAACCATGGCTTATGATCGGAGACTTCAATGAGATTATTGGAAATCATGAAAAAAGAGGAAGTCCTTCTTGTGACCCTCGAGAGTTCAATCTCTTTCGTACTATGATTGCAGAATGTGACATGGTAGACATCAAACATCGAGGGAATAAATTCTCTTGGTCAGGTCAACGAATTACCACACACTCTGGCCCTCGTATTAAAGAAACTATTGAATGTTGCCTTGATCGCGCAATGGGGAACATGGCTTGGTTATCTTTGTTTCCCACATCTGATAACCTATTTTTAGAACCAATAATCTCTGATCATCGGCCGATGGTGCTTTCACTCAACAAACGATCCTCACTTAAACGAGGACAATTTCGATTTGACAACCATTTGATCGATGATAATCGTGTGAAAGATGTGATAAGAGCAGGCTGGGATCACCATAATGGAGCCAATTTACCTGAAATTATTTTTCGATGTCGTCAACAATTAGCCGAATGGAAGAAGGAGAATAGATATAATTCAGGAGAACAAATTGAAACACTTAAGAGTCAATTAGAATCAGAGTTTCTGCAATCCCCTCCAGATGCTTCTCGTATTACCAAAATCAAGCATGATCTTCAAATAGCGTATCAAGCGGAGGAAAAGTTTTGGTGACAAAAAAGCAGAATTTTCTGGTTACAGGAAGGTGATCGAAACACGAAGTTCTTCCATGGGTGTGCAAAAACAAGGATAGCTCTAAACCATATCGCTTCCATTAAAGATGAAAATGGTATTGAATACCATGAAGAAGCAGAGATTGCATTGGTTGCATCTACATATTTCACTACCTTATTTGAGAGTAATCAAAATCAACGTGACTTTTCTTACTTTGAGAATATACAAAACAAAGTCACAACTACAATGAATACATAACTAATCAAAGAGGTAAGTGATGAAGAAATCAAAAGAGCAGCCTTTTCAATTGGACCAGACCGTGCTACCGGACCAGATGGTATGAATGGTGCCTTCTACCAGCACTATTGGTCAATCGTCGGAGAGGCTGTCTCCAAAGAAGTCCGACAGTTTTTTAACATCGGAACCATGAGCCGATCTCTAAATCATACCAATTTAGTCCTAATACCCAAGAAGAACAACGTGCGACCAGATACAATGAGCGACTTCCAGCCTATTAGTCTGTGTAATGTTGCTTCCAAAATTATCTCAAATTTTTTGGTGGCCCGGATGCAACCCATTCTACCGGACATCATCTCCGAAAATCAGTATGCGTTCGTCCCGGGTCGTAATATAAGCGATAATATTCTTATAGCTCATGAACTCACTCACTCTTTGAAAGTTCGTAAGCGACAAGCGAAGACATATATGGCGGTAAAAACTGATATAAGTAGAGCTTATGATCGGGTAGATTGGACTTTTCTTCGTCAAGCTATGATAGCTCTTGGATTTTGCGCTCAATGGACGGATTGGATTATGTCTTGTGTTACGTCAGTGACGTATTCAATTCTTGTCAATGGATCCCCGTATGGTTTCGTTCAACCACATCGTGGTATAAGACAAGGTGACCCGTTATCTCCTTACCTTTTTCTCCTATGTGCCGAAATTCTCTCTCAAAAGGTGGACAATGCACAACATTAACAAAAGATTCAAGGATTATCAATTAGTATTGGAGGGCCACGTGTTACTCACTTATTCTTCGCTGATGATTCCCTGTTTTTCTGTAAAGCCAATGAGAAAGACAGTAAAATGTTAGCCTCCATATTAACACAATACGGCAACCACTCCGGCCAACTAGTTGATATATCATGGTTTTTAACATCTTTTGACCATGATTTAACCTGGTTTTATCGAGTATTTTTGGTATTTTTCTAGTGTTTTAGAGTCTTGGCAGGTTCGTGTATGAATGGAGCTTAATTGGTGATTATGGAGCATTTTGGAGCATCAAGGAAAGAGCAGCTGAAGTCGCGAGCACGGATTTTCAATTGCCGTCAGATTGGCGCGTCGATCGACGGAAGCACGTGTGCGTCGATCGACGGAAGATGTTAAGTCGCGAAGTAAAAGGATTTTTCCAATTCTGAAGATTTCCTTTTTACCCCAGAAGTTCCAGAAGTTAACAAATAAAGCCCAGCCCGAATCCTAACTTATAAATACCTAGTTTTCTTTTAGTTTTCATGAAGTTTGCTTTTATCAAAGAATTAGGGTTTTTAGAGAGATTTGGAGAGTTAGGGAGACAAGTTTTCAGACCATTCAGATTTCTTCGAACCCTTCTGTAATTCTTTCTTACTCTATTTCAATGCAGTATTATTCAGTTATCATGTTATTCGTTTCCATGTCTGAGTAGTTTGCTTGTTAGGTTTAGGGTTTTTCAAAGGAATTAAGATGAATTGTTAGAATTGAATTCATGTTAGGATTATCTATTGGTTCTTCATCTAGATTGCAATAACCCTGATTTAGGATTGATCACTCTAAATTAGCCATCTTAGGTTGATTAATTAGAAGCGGAAGCATCAATTGATAACCTGACCATAATCTTAGATGAGCAAAATCACCTATTCTTAAAGGAATTTGGTTTAGGGCTTTTGTGAACAATTGAAACCTGAACTTTAATGCTTGCATAAATTGATTGATTTTACAAAGGAATTTGGATTTCTAGGGTTTATGCATAGATAATTAATTCAACGGAAGTCGTTTAATTTTACATTAGAGTTTCAAGTTCGAGAACGAAAAAATCCTGACAGTTTTATAATTCTGCAATTTATCTTTGCCTGCGAATTTCCCGAAAACCTAGCTTTTGTTTAATTGAATTCTTAAAAACCAACAAACTTTCTTTGTTTTGAATTATTTCTTGCTTTTATTTTACTTTATTTGCCTTGCTCAATTCGAAGTCATATATCCTATCGTTTGATTTGACTCCCAGTGATTCGACCCCTACTACGACGACCTCTTAATTTGAGAGAGTAGCTCAGGGTAAATTTGAGCATATCAAATTTTGGCGCCGTTGCCGGGGAGTCAAAATCACCCATAGGATTTTGATTCTAGAATTTTGACTAAGCATTTTTTTTTTACGCGTTTTTCTTTTGTTTTTGAGTTTCAGGTAAAAGCTAAGATGGTGCGTCAGCTTGTGGTTGTTCTTCCGAATGCTCGGGGTGAGCTGTTTGACAGAGATGGAAACAGATACAACGAGCAGGGGGATAGGATTGACGAAGCTGGTAATGCCATCGTGATGGCAGAGGGGGTCGACGATCCAGTTGCAGCACAACAAGCTGAGCTAGATCGTTAACCAGCTGAGTTGGAGCGTCAGCGTGCTGGGGCGAATCGTCGATTTCAGGAGGGTGTAGTTAACCAACGCACTTTGGGAGATTACAACCGTCCTGAAGAGTACTACGCCAACAGGGCAGCGATTCGGCCTCCTGCATTTTGAAGGAGAGCTTTTGAGTTGAAGCCAGCTTACTTCTCTCTAGTAGCTCAACACCAGTTCCATGGGAACCCATCAGAGCACCCCATGGATCATCTTGAGATGTTCGAGGATCTCGTGTCGAGTATTAAGGCTAACGACGTATCTGAAGACTACATTATGTGTAAGCTCTTCCCATTTTCTCTTGTTGGAGAGGCAGCCTCTTGGCTGAAGCAGTTAGAGCCAGGTTCACTGACTACTTGGAGAGATACCAAGAATGCATTCCTGAGTCACTTCTACGATGAGTCACGTTCAGAGGATCTACGAGCTAAGATCTCCACGTTCATTCAGAATCTGACAGAATCTTTCAAGGCAGCGTGGGAAAGATTCAAGGGATATCAGAGAGACTGTCCTCATCACGGGTTTACAGAAGTTCAGCTGTTGGGTATCTTCTACAGAGGTGTGGATTGGAAGCATCAGATGGCTTTAGATGCTGCGTGTAATGGGAACTTCAAGACCAGATTCCCAACTGACTGTCTCGAGCTCATCAAGAACGTGTCTACTAGCAACAGTACGAAGAAGATCGATGAGGAAAGAAGAAGAGAAGCAGGTATGTCAGGTGGAGCTGAGATTGGTGAAGTGAAAGCCAAGATAGATTCTGTGCATAACCTTCTAGTGGGAAAGAAGGAAGTTCACTTTGCTCAAGAGATGGAGACTTTCTTCCCAGAAGAGGAGAATAATCAAAAGGATGTTAACTACATCAATGGGAATGGCTATCAGAATCAGAGGTTTGGAGGCTACAATGGAAACAACTACACTAGGAACTATGGTTCCTCTTCTTATCACATTCCTCCTGCTAGATCTTCAGACGATGATATAAAAGCTATGCTAGAGCGGATTCTAGAAGGGCAGCAGAAGATGACAGTCAGTTTCAATGGAAAGATTGATGCCGTGTATACTGATTTGAATGGAAAAATTGAGGCTCTCAATCTTCATGTGAAGAAGCTGGATACTCAGGTTGCTGAAACCGCAGAGTCAGTAAAGAGACAAGAAGGTTGTCTTCCAGGAAAGACAGACATGAATCCAAGACACTTCTCCAATGCAATCACGTTAGGGAGTGAAAAACAGGTGATACAAGCTTTTGAGAAAGGTCTAGATGAGGAAAAATTCGTGGAGCTAGAAGAAAACGTGAACTTTGAGGTTGCAGACCCCAGCGTCGATCGACGCAAAGAATGTTGCAACGATCGACGCGCCAATCTGACGGCAATCAAAAAATACGTAACGTCGATCGACGCCAAGAATTCATGTTCTGCCATTAGCGAAGCCAAAGAACAGTCTGCAATCAGCCATGAACGAGTCTACAAGCCCAAGATTCCGTATCCAAGTAACTCATATCCTTTACCTATCAAACATGGCAGTGACAAAGCACCTGAAGAGAAAGGGAAACAAGCTCCAACGTCATTGAGGAAGATACCAAAGTTGTTGAATCCGAGGATGTTTGTGGTTCCATGTTCAATCAATGGTGTAGAATTGAAGGATTCTCTATGTGACACAGGAGCTAATGTGAATGTTATGTGTGAGGCTGTTGCAAAGAAGTTAGGAATTTTGGAGTTACAACCTTCAAGGACTTATATCGAGCTCATAGATAGATCGTGTACAATTTCTAAAGGTTTCATTCCTGACATGTTGATTCAAATAGGAGATTGTCTTGTTCCTACGGACTTCTACATCATTGAGAGAAAGGATAATATCTGTAAACCATTGGTTCTTGGTGCACAGTTCCTTGCAACAGTGGAAGCAATGGTGGATTTTCCTAATAAGCGAATCTCCTTCTCGAACATGAACAAGAATGTCTTTTATCCTTCAGTTCTTGTCACATCAGCTTCTTGTATGAGTGTCAATGTTGGAGATACGCTGGATTTTGAAGATGAGACAAAGAAGGTTCAGAAAGTCCTGAAGTTGGCTCCTTCCACTGCACATCATGAAGCCAACAATCCTGCGAGTTCCAAGTGCATCCCCAAAGTCAAGCGCAGAAAGCCCTTGAAACCATTCTCTAAGATCAGAATTGTCATACCTTTAGAGTTGAGGGAGAAAGGAGAGGTTTTTATCCAAGAGATGGTGAGCAATACTATGAAGCTCTTTCAAGGTATTGTGCCTTGCAAGTCTGGGGGAGTGCACTTCAGAGATCCACCTCCAACCTAAGCCCCGACTTAGTCAAGCTAATGACTGAAAACAAGCGCTTGGTGGGAGGCAACCCACTAGGTAAGTCTAATTATTTAGGATTTGTCTTCAGTTTTCGGATTTTAGTTAGAAAAAACAATGTTAGCAACTACCTCCCCCAGACTTAGAGATCCACCTCCAACCTAAGCCCCGACATAGTCAAGCTAATGACTGAAAACAAGCGCTTGGTGGGAGGCAACCCACTAGGTAAGTCTAATTATTTAGGATTTGTCTTCAATTTTCGGATTTTAGTTAAAAAAAAAAAAAATTATTTTCTAACTTTTTATCTTCTTTTCTTTCACCAATTTCAGGCTTGATTAACATTGGGGACAATGTTGTTTAAGTCTGGGGGAGGTAGTTGCTAACATTTTTTTTTTATTTTGGAGTCAAAAAGTCTGTTTTATTGAGTCAAAACTTGTAGGGGATGATGACCTTTCCTAGGAACAAACGCTCAGTTTTTGCGTTTTTTAGCTGTTGCGACGAAGCCTTTGGATGGAGCGACTTCGAAACCAGATGATAGTACAGGTTCCCCTCTTACCGCGGTTTGCAAAATGAAGTAGATCAAGCTCCAGACTAGCGCACTTGATCTCCATCTCGCTATATTCTCTTTGATGATATCACGACAGTAATCGATCCAACATTCAAGACTCCTTATTCTCTTTACCACTCTTTGTTGATCCTGAATGGCCAGCTCATTTTTAGTTGGTACCTAACCCCTAGCTTTAACCTTTTGTTCAAGCCTCACGCGATCTTTTTCCTTTTGTTTTATGTGCAGGCATGTGTATAAACACCGGAGAGAAAAAGGTCCGACGCAGTTTTTCATTCACAAAATTGCACAGGATGAGGATATGGTTGGAGTACTTGAAAGAGAGCAGCGATGCTAAGCATTCCTTGGGATTACATGCACAATAATGGTAATTTTCGAGACTAACATCTTTGTAAGATCATTTCCCCCTTAGAGTAAACAAAAAAAAAAAAGTTTTAAAAAAAATATATTTAAAAAAAATATATATATATTTATTTCGAAAATATAGTAAGGGAAAGGGAAATGATCATCTTTATAAGTTTCTAGCTTCAACAAAAGTCCCAAGGAATGGAGAAGATGGATGTGGATAGTGGAACATGTTATTTTTATACTTTATGATGGTATTTGGTTCCTGATTACGATTTGGAGGAGAGTGCAATGTGAATGAGAAACTGTTGGCATCAACTGGACCAGATTCTCTCTTGTGATTATGCATAATGTCTGCATCCACCAATAAAATCTGGTAACCCTAAACACTCTTAGCTCCACTTAAACACCAAAAGCCTTTTAACATCACACCTAGTCTTTTACTTGGTTGATATCATTAGAGGGACTTTCATCATCACTTTGATCAAGTGTGCGACAGTTAGGAGAATGTGAAACTGATGGGTTTACAGGTTAAGATTTGAGGCCCAACCTATGATGGTTGAGATTCGTGACCACCAAAGGTACTTTGTTTATATGCAGCGAATGAGTCAAAGAAATGAAAGCAATGTTCCAAAGGATAAGTGAGTTCCTGCGATTTTCAAACCTCGACTTCATTCTTAGTCTCTAGTTTGCTTGAGGGCAAGAAAAAGCTAAGTCTGGGAGAGTTGATATATCATGGTTTTTACCATCTTTTGACCATGATTTAACCCGGTTTTATCGAGTATTTTTGGTATTTTTCTAGTGTTTTAGAGTCTTGGCAGGTTCGTGTATGAATGAAGCTTAATTGGTGATTATGGAGCATTTTGGAGCATCAAGGAAAGAGCAGCTGAAGTCGCGAGCACGGATTTTCAATTGCCGTCAGATTGGCACGTCGATCGACGGAAGCACGTGTGCGTCGATCGACGGAAGATGTTAAGTCGCGAAGTAAAAGGATTTTTCCAATTCTGAAGATTTCCTTTTTACCCCAGAAGTTCCAGAAGTTAACAAATAAAGCCCAGCCCGAATCCTAGCCTATAAATACCTAGTTTTCTTTTAGTTTTCATGAAGTTTGCTTTTATCAAAGAATTAGGGTTTTTAGAGAGATTTGGAGAGTTAGGGAGACAAGTTTTCAGACCATTCAGATTTCTTCGAACCCTTCTGTAATTCTTTCTTACTCTATTTCAATGCAGTATTATTCAGTTATCATGTTATTCGTTTCCATGTCTGAGTAGTTTGCTTGTTAGGTTTAGGGTTTTTCAAAGGAATTAAGATGAATTGTTAGAATTGAATTCATGTTAGGATTATCTATTGGTTCTTCATCTTGATTGCAATAACCCTGATTTAGGATTGATCACTCTAAATTAGCCATCTTAGGTTGATTAATTAGAAGCGGAAGCATCAATTGATAACCTGACCATAATCTTAGATGAGCAAAATCACCTATTCTCAAAGGAATTTGGTTTAGGGATTTTGTGAACAATTGAAACCTGAACTTTAATGCTTGCATAAATTGTTTGATTTTACAAAGGAATTTGGGTTTCTAGGGTTTATGCATAGATAATTAATTCAACGGAAGTCGTTTAATTTTACATTAGAGTTTCAAGTTCGAGAACGAAAAAATCCTGACAGTTTTATAATTCTGCAATTTATCTTTGCCTGCGAATTTCCCGAAAACCTAGCTTTTGTTTAATTGAATTCTTAAAAACCAACAAACTTTCTTTGTTTTGAATTATTTTTTGCTTTTATTTTACTTTATTTGCTTAGCTCAATTCGAAGTCATATATCCTATCGTTTGATTTGACTCCCAGTGATTCGACTCCTACTACGACGACCTCTTAATTTGAGAGAGTAGCTCAGGGTAAATTTGAGCATATCACTAGTAAACTTTGGTAAGTCTTTTATTACTTGTGGTTCGAAAGTCTATCTAAGCAACATAGACGTAGTCCAACGTAATTTGAAGATAACAACTTTGGGAGGGTGTGGTAAATATCTTGGATTTCCAGAACAATTTGGCCGAAAGAAAACGGAAATGTTCCAATATATCATTGAGAAGGTCAAACACAGAACCAATGGCTGGAATAATAAATTCCTCTCCGCAGCCGGAAAAGAAATCTTACTC
The DNA here is from genome assembly GCA_900128785.1 of Arabis alpina. NCBI lineage: Eukaryota > Viridiplantae > Streptophyta > Magnoliopsida > Brassicales > Brassicaceae > Arabis > Arabis alpina. The sequence goes on from LT669791.1 coordinate 20,421,025, forward strand.
AAATCCGTAGCCCTTGCTATGCCGGTGTTTTCCATGAACTGCTTTAAATTGCCAAAAACGATATGCGACGAGATCAATGGACTCCTTTCTAACTTTTGGTGGGGAAATCGAAATGGAAAGAGAAATATGGCTTGGATAAGTTGGAAGCGTATGACTTTGTCCAAGAAACAAGGAGGTCTAGGCTTTCGAGACCTATCAGATTTCAATCAAGCGTTACTTGGAAAACAAGCTTGGCACATCTTCAGGTCCACTAACTCTCTGCTATACAAAATTCTCAAGAGTCGATATTTTCCACATGAGGATTTTCTTCAAGCATCTACAGGTCCAAAACCATCCTTTGGGTGGACATCTATATTACATGGCCGAGAGCTTTTAGAGAAAGGGTTGAGATGGAATATAGGTAATGGTAATATTTTAGCTTTCAAAGAAAAATGGATACCAACTAACCAACCAAAAGCCTTGAATCCCACAGAGCTTGATGAGAACATGTTAGTTAAAGATTTTTGGATAAGCAAACAATGGAATGAGATTTTTCTGCAACATATTGATGTCGCGGACCGTGACCACATTAGATATTTGTATATTCCTAAGTATCCAAAAGAGGATAAACGAGTTTGGCATTACTCAAAAGACGGCATCTATTCGGTAAAGTCCGGGTACTGGCTAGCATCTCAATCAAGGGAAGAACATATTCTTCCTCCAAATGGAGATGTGGAATTAAAGGCAAAATTATGGTCTTCCTCTCTAGCGCCAAAATTAAAAATGTTTTTATGGAGAGCTTCGTCTCAAGTTCTAGGCACAGCATCCACTCTCTCTAAAAGAGGCATTCCCATTGATCCAACATGTCAATTGTGTTGTCAAGAAGATGAAACCGCCAACCACATCTTATTCACATGTTCTAATGCAATGGATACATGGTCATCTTCTAACTTGAACCCTTTCTTCCTCACACCCCCATCCAGAAACATAGACGAGAATCTCGACACACTATTCTCATTCTCGTCTAGCCGACCAACCGAAGGAGCTATTCCGTTTTGGACAACGTGGAGTCTATGGAAGGCTCGTAACGACCGATTTTTTAACGCACGAAGATGGAACCCCACTGATATCTATCAACGAGCAAATATTGAAGCAACTGAATGGTCTTCGGCAAACAAACCATCATCAACTCATCTAACCCCACGACAACCGCCATCTTCATTATCCTCTCCCGAATGGTTCCCACCACCATGTGGTGGTGAAAACCTGCACAGTTGAAATAGTCAATGGTCTAGGTCTGAAAGCTCTGAGATGAGAAACACTTAGCGAAGATCTCAAGAGAGTTTGTTTATTAAGCTTTTGCAATAGTTTCTGTGTAAAATTCCGGATCCCCTTTTTGGAGGTATCCTAGGTCTATTTATACAAGTCTAAGTCGGCCTAAGTCTATGCCTAAAGAGATAAGCTCGAATCCCTCAATCTTCGGGATTCTCTCCAGCATAGTCGGCGCCGTCTTTAAGTTTTGACCTCGTCCTCGTCATGGGCCCAAATCCGAGAGCTCGCCTTCCAGGCCCAATCTTGCAGTAGAGGTCGGCGCGACTTGTTACTCGTGGGCTTCCGACTCGTTTTCTCCAATGTGGGTCCGACGCTCGGCCCATTTCCTGTCTTGAAGTGAAATGGTCGCAACGGTCTCTTGGAGTCTAAATGACTACTACAGACGTCATCCTGGAAAGATGCCGAGGTCCTAGTCCTAGTTATTATGGAGAGCCGGTCCCAGAGACAGAGCTGTCCCTAGACGGGGCAGGTCCAGATAACTGCGTGCCTACCTCTGGTACTTAGCCATTTTCTTGACGATCTCTACTGGAGTGAGATCTGACCCCAACAGTTAGCCCCCCAGCTCGGTAGTATCAGTTATGATGATACCGAGGTAAAAGTCGTAGTGAGGTTTTCAAGAAAATGTACTGCTTGACCTGCGTCTGACGAGATGAGATCGTGAAAACTTTTTCCGAGGACTTGCCGATGTTACTGAGCCTTCGTGTTCATGTTTAACGTATAGCCCAGTAAGGATTTTCAATAGACTTGTGTTTCTGAATTTGTGTTATAAAGTTTAGAGGAACTGGTCCTGTAAAGTTTGTAGAGCTCGTTCTCCTTAAAGCTCGTAAAACTTGTTTTATCTTGCCCAACTCTCACATGTTCACGTTAATGCTGAGTTGGACGTTATGTCTCTGTTTAGTTGCTTTTCAGACTTAGTAAAGATACTGTTTGCCGGAAGCTGAAAATTTAATTCCCGCGGAAATTTGGAAATCTAAATTTCTTTTAGAAATTAGAATTGTTAATTTCCGCTGGAAATCAAACGCTTGACTCATTTCAGAAATCAAAAATCGTTCTCGCTGGCTACTAAAACGTGCCACTCCAGGGTTTTGACAGTAACACTATAAATACTCTTTCTCCACAAGTTCACTCCTCCAAAAGAAAGGTAGCTTCTTTTCTCTCTCAATTTTCTGTTTTGGATATAGGGTTTTGGGAAACAAAAAGTTTTTTTTTTTCTTGTTTTTTTTTGTTTGTTTTTTTGTTGTTGTTGTCGTCGCCGCCGGTACCAATCTGCTACCGAGGCCGGCTTCCCTTCTCCGGGGAGGTGCGGTGGTCACTGGTTCGTCATCATCTCCGCTCCTCCGTGTCTCTTCCGTGTCGTCGTTATCGAACCGTCTGCGTTTTCTGGTGAAGAAGGAGATCTCGTTTCCGCCGGCCTAGCTTCCTACCGGAGTTTGAAGGCGGCTCTGCTCCGTCGTTCCTCACCGGAGTGAGAAGGAGATCTCGTTTTTGCCGGCCTAGCTCCTCACTCACCGTTTTTTCCGCCACCGTGCTTTGGGGAATCGTCGTTCCTTGACCACCGCCATAGATTCCGGCGAGAGATCGCTCTGCTCAGATCCAGGCTCGCGGCTCGTCTCTGCTTCTGCGTGACCTCGACTTGACCAGACAGCTTTCCCAGAAGCTAGCTCCGTCGTGACGGGTCAAGTTTGTTCAGGTACGGTAGTCCGAGAAGCTAGCTCCGTAGCTCCGTCGTGACGGCTCAAGCTTCAAACAGCTTTCCGAGAAGTTAGCTCCGTCATTATATGCGGCTCCGAGAAGGGAAGACTTGTGAAAGCCTCGCCATTGATGAAGTTTTGAGCTTGTAACCGCACAATCCACCACCGTGCTTCGTTGGAGGAGTATTTACACTAGGATCGAGCTTGACCTTGACAGTTTCGTTCCTACTCGTCACCAATTGCGAGCTTGGCTCTGTTTCGGCACCGTGAAAACAAATCTTGTTGAAGGTTCTTAGTGAAGGTCGTTGGAGAGAAGGAAAACGCCGAGACCCCTTGTTGTTGATGAGAGACGAAGGCCATCCTCGTGAGCGGTAAAGTGGTTGGCGCTGAGCTTGCTAAACCGTGAAGGCCTTACCCCGAAAAGTTTTCCGTGACCATGACGACTTGACGACTCGTCGTGAGTTTTGAGTACTTTAGTATTCCCGGACATTGTCTCAATGTTAAGTCCCATGTCATCCTTCGAAAGATTCCTAGAATCCCTTTCGGAACTAAAAACAATCAGTTTGGAGAGCCTAGGACCGAGCTTCGAAATAAACTGTTCTGACGCTGAATCTAGTGCCTGGCTTCGAGTCCTCGTCTCGGGCGTAAGCGATGCAGTGAATGCACAGAGTTCACCTCTCGTTAGTGGGCAAGTCGTCCACACTCGCAATCCTCCAGACGTAAAGGTGGAAGAGGACGAGGATGAGATAAATGAAAGATTTGACTTAGCTTTGTTTCTCCGAAAGCAGAAAACTTCGACTTGCGGAGAGCGTCGTGCTAGAAAGTTCAGACCTCCGGACCCGCCGGGATCCACTCTATCAACGGAGAGGTCCCTTTCTCTTTTGAGAAAGAAACTCAGCATCCCTGATGAAATAGAGCTGGTGGTTCCGGAACCTCACGAACGGGCTAACGATCCTCCAAAGGGGTATTTTACCTTATATGAGAGCTTTCTCGAGGTGTGCTTCCTGTGGTTTCCCATTCCGTATGTGATTCTCGAGCTCCTAGCAAAGTATAGACTTTCAATTTCGCAAATCACCCCTCGAGGAATTCGTCACTTAGTAGGAACCCTCGTTCGGAGTTATGAGTGCGGGGAAACTTTAAGTGTTCATCACCTGATGCGCTTCGTGGATATTCGGCGGTCCTCTCCCTTCTCCGAACTTGTATACTTCGCTGTAAACAGGAGGAATCTTAGACTTATCCACGGATTTGGCAGCAAGGACCGGCAATGGATGGATTTTTTCTTTTTCGTGCCGATATGTGAAGAGACTTTGGGAGATGGACTAGGCCTAATCCAATCGAAATGGCTTACAAAGGGTAGCCGGTCCCGTTGTCTATCTTTGGGAGTCGGCTAGTTTTACTTTTATTGCTTGTGATGCGTTTGTCTTTTGATATTGATTCTAACCTCTTGTTTTCGTTTATGTCTTTTTTGCACTGACAGGCCCATCACCGAAGGTTCCGAGCAATTGGAAGGCAGTTTGGGATTTGCTCAGCGTTCGAGGGTGCAATTGGAAGAAAGACTTCTCACTGCGACGTGTCGAGAAAGCGAGAGCTTTCTTTGGGGGTTCTTCGGTCTCAAGTTTTCGCTTTTCAGATTGTTCAGGAGGCATTCGGTCAGAGATGGAGCGTCCACGATCTTTCAGGAGTTTAGCGCGTAGGACTACGGGGAGTGGCAAGCCTCCGACGCCGACTACTGCGACCACTTCCGCGGCGCCGACTACCGTGCCAGCTCCGGCCGTGCCTACTACTGCACCACCTCCTGTCATGCCGACTACTGCTACGCCTTCCGTCACGCCGACTACTGCGCCAGCTTCTGCCAGGCCGACTACCGTGCCCGCTTCTGCCAGGCCGACTACTGCGTCGGCTTCTGCTGAGCCGACTACTGTGCCTTCTTCTGAGCCACGTGACACTTCTGCCAGGAAGACCACCACTGCTGCTAAGGGATCGTGTCTCCCTTCTTCGACTAGGACTGAGATTGTAGCCGCTCTGCTTGCTGCGTCCGGTCCTCCTCCTTCCGACTACGATGCCAAGAAGGTGGCCAAAGGGAAGGGTCATGCGGGCGACGACCGCAAGAGATCATCCAACAGGGACGACGTGATTGACGTGGACCGAGAGCCGAAGAGGGCTCGGGCGAGATCCGCCTCGCCTCCCCGTCGTGTTTCTAGTAGCGTCTTTGAGAGCAAGGCTTCCGCTAGAAGCCTCTTCTCTACTCTGGTTTTTGATGACGACGACGTGGCTCCGATCAACACGAAGTCTTCCGGAGACATGATGCGCCAGGGACTGAACGTAGGTTATCCTTTCTTCCTGCTTATCGGATTTTAACACTTAGTGTTTCTTTCCTTCTTTTTGACACTTCTCGGTCTCTTATTATATATTTTTTTCCTTTTGACAGTTTCTAGCCCTTGTGAACAAGGTGGGACACGAACTTGGGGCCAAGATCGACGACTTGAACGAGAAGCTGGAGGACGAGACGCATCGCACTGAGACCGCGTGTTCCGCGGCTGCGGGCTTTCTAGCTGAGCGTACTGCGGCCTGGGCATCGATAGATAAGAAGAATGCCGAGCTTGATAGCAAATCCAAAGAGATAATCCAGCTTAGGGCTGCGGCGAAGAAGTCTGTGAAGGCCCTACTCACCGAGGCGGAGAGGTCCGTGACGGCTCTTGCCGCCGCGGAGGAGAGAGAGCAATGTTCGGCCGCGATCTTGGCGAAGCGTAGCGGCGAGCTTGTCGCAGTGACGGAGAAGCTGAGACAGGCGGACGAGCACATCCAGAGTCTCCACAGAAAGTTCACTCGTGCCAGGAATAAGTTCGATGAGCTCCAGGGCGATCCGCGGGGCAACATGGTCTACCAGGTGAAGAGAGTAGCCAACCTCGACTTTGCCAGATTGTTGCTGGGACTTATTGACGGTCAGGAGCCCCCCAGACTAGAGGACGAGCTTACTTTTCTTACCGCCGATGTAGCGGAGCACGCCGGGGACGAGGAGCGTTTCGAACGGTTGATGAAGAACCTTCACGGACTTTTGCACGTTCTTGATCCGCGGGTTAGTGGTCTTCCCTTAATAAATGTAGCTACTCCCTCGAAAATGTACAGTTATTTCTCCTTTTCACAGTCTAACTCCTTTCTCTCTTTTTCTTGTAGGCTAAGGCGCCCATCGCGGCCGTCCAGGACCGGACACTCGAGACGTACGCGGCGAGTGTTGGTGTAGCCGATCCATCGGGGTCCCTCCTTGGAGGCACCGGCTCTTGCAAGGCCACGGTAGTTGGCGTAGATGGGAAGTTCTCCTTAATCGGCGGAGTTGGGGCCGAGGTGACCAAGACTAGGATCGACGATGTCGCCGAGGGTGCTGGGACTGTCGGGGCTCCTGAGGAGGTGAGGACGGACGAGGATTTCCAGGGGCCGAGGATCGACGCGCTTACCGAGGACCCGAGGCTTGACGATGTCTTTGGAGAGACAGAGGCCGAGGGGGCGCCGGTCACTCAGGTTGCTCCTCCAAGAGTGGACGAGAAGACCATTGCGTAGTTGTGTTTTGCGCATCTGTTAGCGCTTTTTAGATATTGACTTTGATTTTGCGCCTAGGAGGCTGCCTTATGCTTTTCGGCTTTAGGTTTTCTGGATTTGATGTCTTACCGTCTGGAAGGGTTTTATCCATGGATGATTTTACCTTGTATGTTTGCAAGATGATAATGAATGCGGTTTTTAGCTTATCGACGATCTTCTTTTCAACAATTTTTGCTTAGTCTTTCAAAGAAAATCTTAGTAACGACGAACCGTACTTTGTTGTAGATGTTTGACCAGCGGAACATACATTCCTTTTATCGTGGTCGTTACCAGTGTAAGTATAACGAACGACTTGGCTTACGATCATGTTCGCTTTTTGATCATGACCACTCCTTTGACGATCGTCGCTTTTGACCAACGATGTTGTTGGGTTTTGAACTGGTCACTTCGGTTACATGTGCGCTTCTCTTTAAACGCACCTGCTCCTATAATGAACCACTTTTATTTATATAGCGCGCTTTATCCGATGGTGGATGTTGTCGTATTTATTCTGTAAAGTTTTTGTGAGAAGTCGTCGCTGTGGCCAGCAGCGGCGGTTTGAGAATGTCGTTTTAAGTTAGACCTTGAGTTATCCGTAACGGATGTAATAGAGATAGTTGTTTTGATAAGTCTTTGTAGCAGATGTTTTATTCTCATAAAGGTTTGCTACAAAGAGAGGTGGGAGTATATGAGTATACGTACCCCACTCCCCCCCCCTTTTTTGGGAGGGGGGCAACTGAACCCATCCGAAAATGGGCTGCCTACGTACTCTTTGCAGGGATCAAGTCACCCGTAGTTCATGGTAAGTTGTTTGATGTATGGATGATTGAGTGTGATGATGATTGTGGAGGTAGCGGGACGGATTTAGTGGTAGTACTTCTTGAGGTGTCGTGCGTTCCACGATCGTGGGATAGCTTTTCCTTCCATGTTTGCGAGTTCATATACGCCCGGCCGGACGACCTTAGTGACGACGTAAGGTCCTTCCCAATGTGCTCCGAGTTTACCGGCGTTCCGCTCTGCTGTGTTTTGGAAGACTTCGCGTAAGACCAAGTCCCCTTCGTAGAATCGCCGGGTGCGGACCTTAGAATTGTAGTACTTGGACGCAGCCAATTGGTAGCGAGTGATGTTAAGTAGTGCTCGGTCACGCCGTTCATTGACTAGGTCCAGCTCATCTAACAGCAGCAGGTGGTTGAGTCCTTCTTGTTCGGGGAGAAGTCTACGGCGGACTCCTGGGACGTGTACCTCTGGGGGGATGACGCATTCTGTGCCGTAGACGAGGGCGAACGGGGTTTCGCCTGTAGCTCGCCTTGGAGTCGTTCGATAGGACCATAGGACGCCTTCGAGTTCATCTGCCCAGCGTCCCTTCTTTTCGTCCAAACGCTTTTTTAGTCCAGCAATAAGAGTCTTATTAGTGGATTCGGCTTGTCCGTTTCCTTGAGGACATCGTGGCGTAGACTTGCTCAGGCGGATCTTCCATTTATCGCAGAAAAGGTCGAACTTGGCGGAAATGAACTGCGAGCCGTTGTCAGTGACGATTTCATAAGGCACGCCGTGCCGGCAAATGATGTTCTTCCAGATGAAATTCTCCACTTGTTTATCTTTGATGCTAGAGTATGATTCTTCCTCGACCCACTTGGAGAAGTAATCTGTCAGCACCAAGAGATAGCGCTTCTGTCGCGAAGGATGGAGAGGCCCGACGATGTCCATGGCCCAGCGCATAAACGGATAAGGCGAGGTAATGGATGAGAGCAGCTCCGTGGGCTGATGAATCATTGGGGCGTGTCGCTGGCATTTTTCGCAGTGTAAGGAGAACTTCTCGCAATCTTGGATCATAGTGGGCCAAAAGTAACCATGGCGTTTGATTCGGATTGCTAGTGCTCGTCCTCCAGAGTGGTTGCCGCAAGATCCGCTGTGGATTTCCTCCATTACTTGCCTAGCCTTTTTCTCTTCGACGCAAGCGAGCAAAGGCCCAGAAAATCGCCATTTGTAGACATTGCCGTCGAGTAGAACGTAACGAGCCGCTTGTGCTCGTAGTTTGCAAGCTGCCCACTTATCCTTTGGTAACTCGCCATCGGCTATGTATCCTCGAATTTGGTCCATCCATGGCGTGTCGCAGCCGTATTCCTTTTCTGCTGCCTCTCCCTTAGTTAGAGTTTCTTTATCGCTCTGAGCGGTCTGGCCGTCCGCTTCTGTTGGTTGAGTACTGGTCGTTATGGCAGGTGGAGAGGGGTATGTTGGTGAAGGTGGAACACGTGCTGTTTCTTTAACCTCAAGATGGGCTGTCTCTGGTAAGGCAGGATCTGACGTACTCGTCTCCATAGGTAATGGACCATCTGGCTTGGAAGGGGCTGTTGTAGCCGTTTCAGGATTAGACTCTGCATTCTGGTCTTGGTCGGTTGACTCCGGAGCATCGGGAGGAGATGGTGCTTCAGTTCCGTTCCTAGTCGTCCCGTTGAATTCAGGCCGAGCCGTCTCTGGTGAGGGATTTCCGGGGTGAGCTGTCTCCGGAGGAGTCGTCACGATCGGAGGTGAGCAGGCTGGCTTGGCTGGTTCGGGATTGGTCGGCTCTGCTGGAGTGCCACGAGCCTTCTTTGTCGGACGGGTCGCCTTAGCAGGTTCGAGGTGAACGGGTTCTGTCAAGTCTCCTTGTGCTTTATGCTTAGCTTCCTGGGAGCGGGTTACCACGTTTGCCAAGTTGCGCAAGCGAATGCTTGGTTTCTTGATAAACTCGACGGGGATGACTCGGCGAACATCTTCGTCTGTTTTAGATGCGACGACTGCTAGGGCGTCGGCGTCTGTATTCTTTTCTCTAGGAATACGTGTTACCGTGCACTCTTCGAACTGCGCTGCTAGTTCCTTGGCGACTTCGAGATAAGCCTCCATTCGTTCATCTTTTGTGGCGTATTCTCCGTTGAATTGGTTTACGACTAGCTGAGAGTCGCAAAACACTGAAACTTTCGTGATTTCCAGTCCTTTGGCGAGTCTTAGTCCTGCTAGGAGCGCTTCATACTCTGCCTCATTGTTCGAGGCGTCGAATCCTAGGCGGAAAGATTGTTCGAGTACTTCTTTTGTAGGTGAAGTTAATCGTATCCCTACGCCTGAACCGCTTTTTGATGATGCGCCATCTACGTGAAGCAGCCAAGGGAGGCTAGGAACTTCAACTACTTTGATTTCGTCTGGCAGTTCTATAAGGAAGTCTGCCAGGACTTGTGACTTCGCGCTAGTGCGGCCTCGATAGTCAATGTTGTATTCGCTCAGCTCTATCGCCCACTTTGCCAGTCGTCCTGATTGACTGGGACTGTGCAAAACAGACCGCAGCGGGAAAGTGCTAAGGACTACTATCGGATGTGATTGAAAGTAGGGTCTCAGTTTTCTTGCGGCTGTGGGGACGGATAGTGCCAGCTTCTCCATGACTGGGTATCTAGTCTCGGCGTCTGTCAGTGACTTGCTGATATAGAAGATGGGCTTCTGCTCGCCTCTTTCCTCTCGGACCAGGACTCCACTGACAGCCGTTTCGGAGACTGCTATGTATAAGAACAAAGGTTCGCCATGGACTGGCTTCGCTAGCAATGGAGGGCTGGCCAGGTACTTTTTTAACTGTCGGAAGGCATCTTCGCATTTTTCTGTCCACTCAAAATTCTTATTCTTTCGTAGCGTGTCGTAGAACGGAAGGCATTTATCGGTAGACCTTGAGATGAATCTGTTAAGTGCGGCTACTCGCCCAGTGAGTCGTTGGACCTCTCGCTTGGATTTTGGTGAGGACATCTGGATGAGTGCGTCGATCTGTTTTGGATTTGCCTCGATGCCGCGATGGGTGACGAGGTATCCGAGGAACTCGCCGAAGGTTACTCCGAATCTACACTTGGTTGGATTCAACTTCATATTGTGTTTGTTCAGGCACTTGAAACAGTCTTCTAGGTGGACTACGTGGTCTTCCTCGTCTAATGATTTAACCAGCATATCGTCGATATAAACCTCCATGGTTTTGCCGAGCTGGTCAGCAAACATCTTGTTGACTAGGCGTTGATAAGTGGCTCCAGCATTCTTCAAGCCAAAAGGCATGACTTTGTAACAGTATGTGCCGCGATCCGTTATGAACGCCGTCTTTTCGCGGTCGGCCGGGTTCATTAGAATCTGGTTGTAGCCAGAAAACGCGTCCATGAATGACAGGAGTTTATTGCCTGTTGTTGCCTCGACGAGCCGGTCGATGTGTGGGAGGGGAAAGCTATCTTTGGGGCAGGCCTTGTTTAGATCTGTGAAATCTACGCAGGTCCGCCACTTGCCGTTCTTCTTTTTGACCACGACTGGATTTGCCAGCCAATCGGGGTACTTGACTTCCATTATCGATCCCACTTTCAAGAGTCTCTCGACTTCGTCGTTGACAGCCTTTGCTCTTTCAGGTCCTAGTTTCCTTCGTTTCTGCTTAATTGGTTTGAATGACGGATCGACATTCAACTCGTGGCAGGCTACGTTGATATCGATACCGGGCATGTCGTCAGCTGCCCAAGCGAAGGTGCCTATGTTCTGCTTCAGAAACGTGACTAGTCTCTTCTTGATTTTAGTGTTCAAATTAGCGCCGATCTCGATGCATCGTTCTGGGTTCTTGTCGTCGATGCAAACTGATACAACCGGTTCGCAGGTAGGTACCGCTCTCAACTCGCGGTCCTCCTCGATCTGTAATTGCTATAACTTCTCGGAAATCTCTTTGACGGGGTCTCTGTTTTTCTTCATCTTTTTTCGTTCGGCTTTCGAGACCGGGTCAGTAACGGGATTCCGAATTTTATGTTTGGTGAGAGTGCATACGCGAGACTCCTTCTGACTTCCGTAGATCGTCTTGATGCCTTGCTTTGTTGGAAACTTGACGCATAGGTGGTAAGTGGATGCTACGGCACGCATCGCGTTAAGCCATGGAGTTCCTAGGATGACATTGTATATTGCTGGGTGATCCGCTACTGAGAATTCGACCACTTTGACGATTCCTCCAGCTTCTACGGGCAACCTGATTACTCCGAGCGTCATCGTGGTCTCTCCTGAGAAACCGGTTAGGGGCTTCGGTTGTTCCTTGATTTCGTCAAAGCTGATAACCATTCGTCTCAGCGTGTCTTTGAAGATTACATCGACGGTGCTTCCCGTGTCAATCAAGACCCGAGACACGTCAATGTTGCTGATAGCGATTTCGATGACAAGTGGATCGTCGTGTGGTTTGTCGATTCCGATCGTTTCTCTTTCTTCAAAGGTGATTGTGTCGTTAGGGAAACTAGACGGGGCAGACCAGTTGACGCTAGCTTCAGCTCGGCGTTGAAATGCTTTAATCGAAGAAATCGTATCTGAGCAATAGTGAGATCCTCCCATTATCATGAGTAATCTCCTTCTTGGACCGCCTTGAGCGGTGTTCTCGTTTTGTCTACCGCGTTTCGGTGGTTCCTCCTCGGTGGGTGCAGGCTCAGGTGCGGGCGCCTGATCTGTTTTGACTTCAAAATCTTCGAGTTTGAGGTCTTCCTTAAGCTTGCCGTCCAGCAGTCTCTGGGCAAGGGCCGAGCCGAGGGATCGGCAGTTTACTGTTGAGTGCCCATGGGTGCGATGAATGTCGCAGTATAGCGACCCGTCGTAGGTTGAGTTTCCGGTCCACACATTAGGAAAACCTCTTCCTCGGCCACGACCGCGGCCTCTACCTCGGCCAACACCGGGTGAATCCACTTGGTAATTGTGGGCTCCTTTTGAGCCACCCTCGTGCTGGACATAACCTCTACCATGGGTTTTTTGCGACTGACTCGGCTGGAGGTCGCTGTCATTCTTCTGTTTTGACCTCCCATACTTCTTTGCAAGTTTCTTTGCTTCTTCTTCGCTTTTGGCGTAGTTCGTTGCTCGATGTAGGGCATCCTGGATGGTTGAGGGCTCGTTGAGAGACATCTCCTTCCAGAAATCAGATTCGTGCCATATGGCTCTTTTCAGCGCTCGGAGTGCATCTGAGTCCTCTATCCCTTTCACTTGTGATAGTACGAGCTTGAAACGTTCGATGAAAGTTTTGAGGGACTCGGTTGGTCCTTGATTCATGGACCATAAATCAGCGCCGGACGTTTGAGTCTCAATGAAGATGGAGTAGTGTTTGATGAAGGCCTCTGTCAACTGCTTGAACGTATCGATGGAATTACTTTCGAGCCCTTTAAACCATTTGAGAGCTGGTCCTTTAAGGTTTTCTACGAAAAGCAGGCACTTCCTGACGTCCATCTCTTCCTCTTTGAAATTCGATCTTGTCATAGCCACACTGAATTCGTTGAGGTGGTCAGCTGGGTCTTCGGTCCCGTCGTAGGTTGGTACCCTAATCTTGCCTGGGTCCGATACTCGAGCTTTGGTGATGCGTGTCGAGAAAGGAGTGTGCTGGGCTTGCTCCAATATCAGATCGAGTTCTGGTGCCTTGCTAGTGGCACGATGCATCTGCGAACGAATAGTCTTCAACTCGGCAGTAGTCTTGCTTAACGAAGCTCGAAATTCGGCCATCTGGTCGTGCTGGGCTTGAAACGCAGCTTGTTTCGCTTCAGCATCCTCCGCCTGTTTTACCCACTCAACGTTTTCCTCTTCTTCCGAGACATGTCTGGCATATCCACGACCGATCTCATCGTTGAAAACGGAGGAACGTCGTTGGGTCGTCCTTTGTGGGTCGGCATGCTTTTGCCTCGTAGCGGTTCGCCGCGCCACTTCTTCCTCTGGGAATTCGGTGTTGCGTGTGACTCTCCTCACGGGGCCATCGTCTCTGACGGTGGAGAATTGCTGTGAAGCTATGTGTTGAGGATCATCATTCCTTGCTTTCGCCATTCCCTGCCGATCTCTTGCTGTCTCAGTGAAGATTGTTTCAGGGACGACTCTTCTAGCCAGGTCATCGTCGTTGTTGTCGAGGTCTATCGACTGGTCGCCGACTTTCGCTTTCTCTCGTCGTGCCTGGGCTAAAAGAGCGGACCGTTCATCGCTTGCAGCGGTTGATGGATTCTGTTGCCGAGGTTGGCTCGACGATCCTATCGGTGTGGTGAAGTTGAGCGCCACTGGATCGATTCGTGCTGCCGGTTTTCTGAACAGACTTGGCTCGAGGGGTCGTGCGCGGACGTCTGCTCCTATGGATCTGAGCTCGTCGGTTATTGTGTCGTTGGCTCTGTTTTGCCGGTCGGCGCTCTCCAGCAATGCGTCCAGTGTAGCGCTCATCTTCTGCAGCAACTCAGGGAGAAGCGAGCTCTCTCTCGGGGTTTCCTTTGACTTCTCGCCAGGGAGATCGGCGCGAGTTGTTCCTGCTGGTGGCGGATCGTCACGAGCGGCCTGGTCCTCGTTGGTACCTCCTTCAGCCTGGTCCTCGTTGGTACCTCCTTCAGCCTGGATCTCGCCCTCTTCCAGATCTCTCGGCGCGGCGTCTTTCGGATCAGCGATACGTCGTTCGTCAGTCATCGTGTTCTGGATCTCTTCGCGGTGGTTCTTCGGAGTAAGATGCTTTCAATCCCCCTCCTTCTAGCGCCAAACTTTGGTGGTGGAAACCTGCACAGTTGAAATAGTCAATGGTCTAGGTCTGAAAGCTCTGAGATGAGAAACACTTAGCGAAGATCTCAAGAGAGTTTGTTTATTAAGCTTTTGCAATAGTTTCTGTGTAAAATTCCGGATCTCCTTTTTGGAGGTATCCTAGGTCTATTTATACAAGTCTAAGTCGGCCTAAGTCTATGCCTAAAGAGATAAGCTCGAATCCCTCAATCTTCGGGATTCTCTCCAGCATAGTCGGCGCCGTCTTTAAGTTTTGACCTCGTCCTCGTCATGGGCCCAAATCCGAGAGCTCGCCTTCCAGGCCCAATCTTGCAGTAGAGGTCGGCGCGACTTGTTACTCGTGGGCTTCCGACTCGTTTTCTCCAATGTGGGCCCGACGCTCGGCCCATTTCCTGTCTTGAAGTGAAATGGTCGCAACGGTCTCTTGGAGTCTAAATGACTACTACAGACGTCGTCCTGGAAAGATGCCGAGGTCCTAGTCCTAGTTATTCTGGAGAGCCGGTCCCAGAGACAGAGTTGGTCCCTAGACGGGACAGGTCCAGATAACTGCGTGCCTACCTCTGGCATTTAGCCATTTTCTTGATGATCTCTACCGGAGTGAGATCTGACCCCAACACACCACAAGGCTGGTTAAAATGTAATGTTGATGCTACCTACCACCATGCAATTCCACAAACAGGGTCCGGCTGGATCATCTGCAATGCTAATCAGGATTTTATTTGTGCTGCCTTCTCCTTCCTTCCAAAAGCGAGCTCGGTTATTGAAGCCGAAGGTTTTAGTCTCCTACATGCAATGCAAATAGCTTGGGCTCGAGGTTACCAACATGTAATTTTCGAAAGCTACTCAAAGCTACTTGTGGAGTTACTTTTAAATCATCGCACGGACATAGCAATGGAAAATTTGCTCCATGATATCAATCATTGGCGCAATCTTTTTGCAGGTGTTCACTTCGTTCATGTCAAAAGACAACAAAATGTAATAGCTGATAACTAGCTCATGTAGGACAATCACAATATCTCTCTTGTTATATTTATGATTCTATGTTAGATTGTCTATAACATGACTTCCTTTACCATGTAAACTTTCACGTTATAATCAATAAATAAGATGTTCAAAAAAAAAAAACAATGACGACCGGTAACGAAAGCTCAAACGACGGTTCAAATGTCGTAACAACACAGCCTCCAACCTAATCTCCCTTTATAAACTTCAAATCTCTTCACCTTCTCTTATTGTCAACACTCACTATGTCGAATTAAATATTGCATACCGTAGTAATGGCTCCCTAATTGCCATGGCCACTCCATCTTCTATATGTATAATCAAATTCAGCCACAACATACCTCTCACACACGTTGTCTTCTCCAAATGGATCTCCCTTTACCTTCTCTTCCCGAGAACAACAACATCTCAGGTGTTCCTCTTCATGCACTCGATCTCGATGAATAACCGGTTAGTTATTCCTTTGAATTCTCTTCTAGATTTGAGTGTATCTCCGAATTAGGGTTCACATAATTAAAACTTTATTTGTGAATGAGAACAGAGGAACCAAAGTAAGAGTTACGACGAAGCAACAAGAGATCTAATGTAAAAAAAAAGAGGTGACGCCTTTAGCTCTAGGGAGAAGAGCCTCCAAAAGTAGAAAACAAATCGTAAATCCCTTAATCAACAAAATAAGGTTCTCAAATCCTAAAGAATCTGGCGACCCTTCATCAAGCCTCAGTTTTGGGGTTTTGGTTGTCTCCCTCTGACTTTTATCATGTATGTTGAGATTGAGATGATCATTTTCACTGATTCAAGGTTAATGAATGTTACGAAATGCTTTTCAGTCTTTTTGGTCTAAATTCTTATTACTAATTACTAAATGCTCCTTTCTTTTGAATGTTCTTCACCAGTGGTTTCAGATGTTTCCAGAGTTCCAAGCGAATCCGTTTTTCATTTCTGGAGAATCTTACTCTGGAATCTATGTCCCAACTCTTGCTTTAGAAGTTGTCAAAGGTAATATATATGTATCATCTCCTTTCATGTGTAACGTAATCGAATATGCAACTTCTTGAGCTTTTTCTCTCCATTTGTTTGTTATGTTACATGGAACAAAGAAGGGGTAAATCCTGTTCTTAACTTCAAGGTACAACATTTACGTGTCAATCTCAGTTTCATGAGTTCTTTGTTTTAGTTTCAGACTATTTACTGTCTTGGAACATTGACAGATTTGTGAGACTGGAAGCTGGAAACTTTGCACATGACAACTCTCATTCCATCATGATGCAGGAAGCATGATCAGATTCCATAGAGACCTCACTCTAAGTGGGTATAAAGCTTTCATTTACAGGTACTTGAAACAAAACAGTTTAAAAATGAATCTAAAGCCATAGACGTAAGTATAGAAAATCAAGTAACAAGTTTTGTTTTTGAAGCGGAGATCACAATATGTGTGTTCCATTTACTGGCTCTCAAGCTTGGACAAGATCTCTTGGATACAAGGTGGTTGATGAATGGAAGGCATGGACATCTAACAACCAAGTCGTGGGGTAATCTTTTCGGTCCTTTCTTCTTCTACTCGAATACAAGATTTTTTGTTGAGCGCTCGCATATTTTTGAGGTATACGCAAGGGTATGCGAACAATCTCACATTCTTGACCATCAAGGCAAGCATTGAATCATAACTCTCTGCTCCTATAAGCCATCTCGCGGTTTGTAGGATATACGGTTCCCGAGTACAAACCGCGAGAGGCTTTGATAGCCGATTCCTAGCAGGAAACATGATTTAAGTAAGCTAAAAGAAAATAAAGTACAGGAAATGAAGTAATGTTACATTATCTTATTGTTGTTGTTATGGCTGATTTGAATAAGAAACACATGTCTTTTTCAACTTGTGAATGATTAATTTTCCATTCTTCATTATAAAACATCATGTTTAGCTTAATTTGAAGTTTGCTGATGCATAATCAATTTCTGCTTTCTTGTTCGATTTTCTATTTAAGTACTTAGGCAGAATTAGACATTACAAACTTTTGGCGATAAATGCGATTCACTATTTTCACTGATTTAAGGTTGTAGACATGTTTTATTACATATAAGTATATAACCAAATACTACTATAGCACTTTCACTCTTCAACCCATTATCATAAATTGTACTGTTAGTTACTTCGGTGCTAGCTTATATCATCTCCTACAAAGCTTGGTTCTTATGAGTGTTGATTGGTCAAGTTTATTTTTGAGTTTTTAACTGCAAAGAGGAAAAAATTTAAAACTCTCTGTTTTAGCATGCAATTAAGGGTTGGCTTCTACATTTCATCTCGGGATATAACCAAAGCCACACAGTTTCAAAGCATATTATCCATTAGTGATAATTTCTTTATAATCTCAGTCCAGTCCGCCATCCTCCGAAAAACATAATTTTTTCAATTACATATGATATATCATATTAAAAAATGTTTATGAACGTTGCCGATTCCAAGTATGGCTCGAGTAAGAGAGGTGAACCTATAAACAAAGTGAAAGATGAAGTAGTGTCTCAAATTCTTTTAGAACAAAGATTTGAACTTTCAGTTAAAACAACTCTCTTCTTAATTGAAATAAATGATACCCAATAGAAACTCAAGCTTCCTTTAGCTCATGACCTTGGTAGTGAATATCCTACAAATAAATTAACAAATTTCATTAGTAACAAAAAAAATGGGTTTTTGAATTTGTATTCTTTCCAAAACAAAGAAGAGTAATAAATACACTTATTGAGTTCGTATTTTTGCAAAATGGTTAACGTGACGGTGATGAGCGTCATCCACGGACCATTGTAACAAAGTTAAGAAATGTTGCATTTGCAGGTAGTCTCCAGCAAACAAAGGAAATGGCAACACTAGGATTGTCATTGTTATATTTGTCAACTTATTTGAGGATTTCATAATAAGAATAGATTGCTTCTTCTTCAAAGTACCTAACATAAGAGCTCTCTAGCATTCTGGCTATATATATATATATATATATATATATATATATATATATATACGTCGTTATTTTGGCAATATCTTGGATTATAATATGTTCTTCCTCTTCTTTTATGTTGGGATGAAAATTATTGTATATAAACAAATAAATTTGTACATATTATTTGTACAAATAAATTTTAGGCTTATGTTTATATGTACATGTTATTCATATCTCATTTTACTAAAAACAACAAAATAAACAAATGAAATTTAACCAAAGAATAATCTAATTTCAAATCAACCAAACAATCAGAAATAAATTTAAAAAGAAATAGACCATTTGAGATAAATCTACATATGAATTTTATTCTTACTACATTTACAGGAAAAAAAATCCTTATGACATGCTAAGATTATGTTATATATCACTTAAATAGTTCAATAATAAATTTTCCAATACAATTCACCCAGCCATGTTTTAAAAAAAATCTTTTCCAATGGGTGCTTTAAGGCTGAATATGTGGTTCTAATTTTATTTTACTACAAAGAATCAATGGAGAAAACATAAAGTAGGAGAAGACGTCCATGGCCTTGCATTTTCAATTCTATTCTTTATGTTTTTGCAAATTAAGTTTATCTTCGATCTATCTTTCTTCCAGTATGGTTCCTTTATATTTATATGTGCTTCTTTGTGTTTATGATATAGTAGTGATGTGTCCATCGTGATTCGTTTTACCTTTGTAATCATCAGTTTGAATATGAGTTTAAGTGATGTATTAGGGCATGAAGCGTTAAAGATTTGAATGAATATTCAAGAGTTATTGAGGTATGATCAAAGACATATGAGAGAAAATGAATATAACATTAGAAGGATTTCAATCCATGCCGAAAAAAGTCATGGAGTAGAAAAGGAAGTACGAGAAAAAGTAATGGAGGCGTCGTAGATAAATGACGAATTGGGTGGTAAAGAAGAATCACGAGAAAGAGAAAATAAAAAAAGAGATAGAGAACGAAGAAGAAGAGGTAAATAAGCTTGAACATAAAGTCAAACGAGATTCAAAAGAGAAAGAGATTATGAAAGATCTTTCATGGGACTTGGTGAAGAGAAAAGAGAACCAATAACGCAATTAAGTGTTTGGATCAGATCACCATAGAAGTCGTCGTGAGTACTTTCAATAGATTTTTTCAAAGACCATCGTGACTCGAAGCCAAAGTCTTAAACCAGAAATCCTTACTGAAGAAATATTACATAAAGACATCACACAAAAAATCTCAAATCTGAAAACATAAAATCGAAAGGTATTAAATTATTAACCATAAATCCCGCACATAGTACGGGAGAAGCACCTAGTTCTTATTAAAGAAATTTCTTGTTTTTAGTGAATTCTTAATGGTATATTACCCACAAGAAAGTAATAGAGTGATCGATAAAACATCAAACACAATTCTGTCCGTTGTGATATATGTTTCTGCATTGTCTCATGCTATATTGGATACAAACATTGTGTAGACTGTACATGCTAATAAACTATATTTGTATTAACATTTAAATGAATGAAAAATAGTTGTTGAGCAAAATATTGTTTATTAGAATTATGATAAACGCGATTTATCTCGATTACTGAATTTTCCATCAACAGTTTTTAAATATTACTATTGAATTTGAATTATAATATTTGTATTTTACTATTGAATTATGGTATTAAAATATTATGGTTTCTTTTATCTTGCATAGTTGATCACTACATAGGTATTAATCCCATGTAAATGACGTTTTAGTTTTTACACAAGATGACTATTGTATTGTATTCAATAAAAACACATTTAATTCACTGTAATGATTTACTGTATTTCATCATATACATTTAATTTCTGTTTTTACGTTTTTCCATCTTTGTTTTGGGAATTCTCTTTCAGTCAATTTCTATTTCACTATTTATTTTTTTACAACCCTATCTTTACTTTCTTTGAAAGTAATTCTTGAAGACTTGAAGCATAAAAAAAATAAACAGTTTGTAAAAAGTCTAAGCACAACACAAAAGTATAAAAACAATTCATAATTTTTATTGAAAGAGATTGAAATTAATTTTAAATATCATTTGTCAAAGTTATAGTTATCTTAGATTTTATAGAAAAGAAAACCAAAGTCAATTGGAACTTTTCAACAATAGTGAACACTAATTTGATAAAACTGTAACAAAAAGCAATTACTAAATTATAATTTGTGTGAAATTAATTAATATTAATTAGCTATTAAATTATGAGAATTAATTGTCAAAATTAATATTTTTTAATAAATTAGTTAAAAATTTCAAATGTCAAAGAGTAGATGACACATGGCAACCTCTCATGACTTGAAGTTTTGAGAATCTTAAAATATTATATACTATATAAGATATGTTTTGAAACTGTTTAAAATTTGCAAAATTTAGAATCATAGTTTTGGTGAATATGAAAGAAAGAAAATAATGACGAATTTATATTGTAACTTGTTGTTGAAATAAACATTAATTAGCTATGAATTTGGTAGAATCAATTGTCAAAAAAAAATTAAAAAAAATGTCAAATGTCAAAAGAGTAGATGACACATGGCAACCTCTCATGCCTTGACACAAGATGACTATTGTATTATATTCAATAAAAACACATTTAATTCACTGTAATGATTTAATGTATTTCATCATATACATTTAATTTCTGTTTTTACGTTTTTCCATCTTTGTTTTGAGAATTTTCCTTCAATCAATTTCTATTTCACTATTGTTTTTTTTTAAACACTATCTTTACTTTCTTTGAAAGTAATTCTTGAAGACTTGAAGTATAAAAATAAATAAACAGTTTGTAAAAATCCTAAGCACAACACAAAAGTATAAAAACAATTCATAATTTTTATTGAAAGAGATTGAAATTAATTTCAAATATCATTTGTCAAAGTTATAGTTATCTTAGATTTTATGGAAAAGAAAAACAAAGTCAATTGGAACTTTTCAACAATAGTGAACACTAATTTGATAAAATAGTAACAAAAAACAATTACTAAATTATAATTTGTTGAAATTAATGAATATTAATTAGCTATTAAATTATGAGAATTAATTGTCAAAATAAACATTTTTTAATAAATTAATTAAAAAATTTAAATGTCAAAAGAGTAGATGACACATGGAAACCTCTCATGACTTGAAGTTTTTGGAACCTTAAAATATTATATACGATAGGTTACGCCATGCGAGGTAATTTAATACATTAGTTTAAACTTAAGAATATTTTTTTATTAACTATTCATTTCTCAAGAATACATATTTTAATAACATAAATCAAACACAACATTATCATGTATCGAGTACTATAAAGAACATGGCGCGAGCGAATTAATACATTAATATGCCGTGATGAATTAATACGTTTACAATTTATCATGTAAGTTTTACAACGAACATTCTTTTTAAATTAAACTACTACTTTTTCGTTGTATATATGTCTGAAACTAACAGCGTAGCAAAAGTAATTAGCTAATCTTGATTTATAGTCTTAGGTGGCACTAAATCCTAAATGGGAGCCTAAACCTCCTATATGTATGCAAAATATAGAATGATTTAAAACGATAAGTTTGACTAAACTTATCGATTTTAAAGGATACTAAACCTAAATGAGAGTCTAAACCCTTGACATTCTAATTGATTTGTATTCTTCTAAAACATAAGAACATATGTTTGTAATTCATTCGTATAACTCACGAATTACTCTATCTAAATTATCACTTTATATGGTCGATGTATAATAAACCCTAAAAATACGTTTTTCTATAACTCACACCCAAAAGACTTTTGCAAAATTCTCAAGACCAGTATGTTATCTAAATACCAATGGATTTGATCGAGACAAACAAAGGCTAATCTTATTGTATAAAGAAAGATAAGAAAAAGTAAACTGATCAACGTACTATAGTTTCTTTGTTGACAAAATAACTAAAAATCATAGTCTCTTTTGGATTTTTTTGAAGTGGCACCAATGTAAACAAAATTGTGATTAAACTTTCAATTCTCAAACTTCTTCAAGTTCAATTTTGAAACAAAACTTTTAAAGAAATCATTGTTATTGATTTTCTCACCTTAAAATTTCTTGTGCACATTCTTAATCTAAGTTTTAGTAAAATTACATTTGTTTGTCCATGTGTTTTAAGTTGGCATTAAAATAATATATTATTGGATTCGATCATAAGTAAATGGACTATACAGAAGAATATTGCATAAATATTACAAAGTGGTTCCTGGCGTTGGCATCGCCTTCATGACTTACGAAACTTTGAAAACATTATTATCACCTCTTGCCCTATAATTATCACCGCTTGCCCTTCAACCAAGTTTAAACTAATGTATTTATTTATCTCATGGGACGTAACCTCGCTTGTGCGGGTAATAAATATCAAAACATAATATGTGAGAAAAATGATCTCATATAATTATACGCAAACATAAATAAACATGATGATCTACCCATTTATTAAGCGCAATCACAAATTACATGAAAAACTAATTAATAAGAAGGGGAAATTGCTAAAAATGACCCAAAAAAAAAATTAAATGCAAATCTAGACCCCTTAGGTGATGTTTGGCAAAACTAACCCAAGAGGGTAGTGAAAGTACTAAAATAACCTTAATGACCAAACAAAAAATTGCAGCACCAAATTACTATTTTATCCCTCGCGAAATCTACAACGTTATATTGAAGTCTACGCTGTGGACTTCAGACGAAATCTACTTAATAATTTCTTACAAAATTTAAATTCAAAAATTAACAAAAAAGATTTTGATTAAATTTTTTTATTGATAACCAAACTATACACAATTGTGAAGTTTCGAAAATAAATTTTCATAAAATTGAAACAAATTAAACTAACAAAGAGAAAGTGGATAGTACATGAAATATATAGTATTGTAGACAAATATATGAGATACCAAATAAGTAAGTGTATAACCCATTTGTTTAGATATTGTGTAAAGTCACATGTTGGTAGTGTTTATAAGTTTTATGAGATTATGAGTTTGTGGTTGTAATGGTTTAAAAACATAAAGAGAAATCTAAGCTAAAACTCTCCCAGGCACTTTTCCCGAGAAAAGTTCTTACCCAGCAGTTGTTCACAATAGTCAACTTTATACACAAGTTTCTTTCCCGTTTTGGTAGGTTACTCCCAAAACCCTAATTACCACCAAATTTTCTTTACTCAAAGAAGGCATCGGCGGCAAGGAAGAACCTCTTCAATGTTTTCAGGCAGGCTTACGGTGACCTCTGGTTAACCGGAACCTCGCCTTCTTGCAGCCTATCGAATGGCCTGGTTATCTCCAAAACTACTCTGACTTATCCTTCATCCCCACAATAGTCTGAACTTACTTATATCCCCTACAAAGCCATAGTTATCTCCTTCTCCGTTTTATCAACATACCTATCAATCAACAAGTCAACCTCAGCACCAGAGATGGCAAGAATAATAACTTATGAAGAAAAAGGGAAAGCAGTAATGCAAGAGAAATCCTCACCATCTCGCATAAGGATCCGTGCACCACCAATATACACATCTAACCTGGCCCGAGACAACAGTCTCACTCTCATAGGCAGACTCACCAACCCAAAAATCCAAAGGATGTGGTCAATGATCTCATACTACACCAGGAAATGGGAACTCAAAGGGAACACTGAAGGTGCTGATATGGGGAATGGTATCTTCCAATTCAGATTTACCCTAGAAGAAGATCTACTTAAGGTGCTAGAAAACAGACCTTATCACTTCTCCTCCTGGATGGTGATACTTCAACGCTGGGAACCTGTCATCTCCAGCAGCTTCCCTTCACAAATCCCATTCTGGATCCAGCTTAAGGGTATCCCTTTTCACTACAGGAAACAGAAGCTGGTCGATGATATTGGGAATGCCCTGGGACAACTCCATGGGTCAGAACTGACCAATACATCTACTAAAATAAAAGTCTATATAGATGGACTCCAACCTCTTATTCAAGAAACGGTTATAGAGTTTGAACATGGGGAAGAGGCGCTGGTCACACTAGTCTATGAAAGACTACAAAACCACTGCACCAGATGCTACTGCCTCACACATGAGACTTCAGACTGCTCCACCAAATCTCAACACATATCTGCAGGGAACCAGAGAGAGGTAGACGTTCCAAGCCCTAAACTGCAGGGAGTGGAAAACACAAGGTCAGACCCTCAAGCTCTGTACCAGAAACCTTACTATGAACGAAAAGATAGACATGGTAGAAGCTATGGACCTAGAATATCAGCAAAATCAAACTAGGGCGCAAACCACACAACCCGGAAGGAAACCCCCCAAGGCAATCGCCGCATACCTGGTCTACAACAAGAGAGAGAGACCTCTGAGTCTCAATCCCACCATAGAGGAACAACGAATCAAGTCCCAAAGAAACAAACATCCTATCAGAATAGATATGCCCCACAAATGGAGGTTCCACAAGGGCACAACAACACCCAAATGTTTCAATGGAAGCAGAAAGAGACTGAGCCTACCTCACAGAGAGAGTTCCCTGAACTACAGCGGCCTAGAAGACCTCCTCTGGAGAGGAATCTCGCTCAAACAGACTTTCCACAACAAGATCCTGCTACTACAGAAAGCTTAGTGAAAAGAATAAGAGAGGAGATTATTACTCAACTCAGAGATGAAACCCACAACTATTGTAGAGTCGAGGACCCAGTGGAAAAAAGTGCCAGACATCAACGTGTCTTTGAGGGAGAAGCCTTAGGCATGATGGATGAAACAGCTGATGCCACCCTAGCATATACTCTGGCCACAACTTCCACTGAAAATCTCTTATCCCTACACCAAGGAGTGGACACAGAAGTAGAATACCCACCTCAAATGCTCTCTCCTCCTCTATCCCAAGATCTACCTCAACTCCAACTCCAAGAGGCTCCTGTAGAAGGGAAAAGGAAAAGAGGTACACCACGTCTCCACTGTCGCAGAGGAGCATCCCCAAATACCCTGCAAGGAGCAAATTCAAAGAAAAGAAATGCTACACAAAACTATAAATCCCCAAGGAAGAAAAGAGCCCCAATTGCAACAAAAGGAAACAACAAAAGCTCTCAAGTTTTACCTGCTGAGAATGGACAGGAGATCACACCTTGCAATCTAACCAGGGGGACATTCATGGATGGGATGACGAGACTTTACCCTTGGAAGATGCAAAGGAGTTTGGAAATATCATACTGAACCACGAGCTGAAGATTGTGGAAGGAGTTGATCATTGTTATACCAAATATCAAAGTTAACTAAGTGACTACCCTCACTAGTTTATATTGTTATCCTAACCGATAAAATCATCGTATATGTATTATCAATGTATGTGTGTCTAGTCTACTTTCGTTAACTTTTGTATTATTGCTGACTTTAATTCTGTTTGATTTATATTTCCTTTATAATTTTGTTTTAATTTTACAAGTAGTCGAATTGCGAACGACGCCTATATTATGTTACTCGTTTGTTGTTTTGTCTTAACACAAAGTAATTGGTGTGATCATCATCTAAAATTTAATTGTAAGTTGAAATTTTATAAACTTTAGAAGACTATTTGTATGTAAATTATATATGTTTTATGAGTTTTCACTACTTTATTGCTATTCGTTTGTAAAAGCTAGTACGATAACTATTTTGACATTTTCATTCTGGTTAAATGACTGTTGGGGTCAGATCTCACTCCGGTAGAGATCGTCAAGAAAATGACTAAGTACCAGAGGTGGGCGCGCAGTTATCTGGACCAGCTCTGTTTTCGGGACCAGCTCTTTTGTCTTCTGGGACGAGCTCTCCAAAGTGACTGGGACCAGGACTAGCCCTCCTGCCTTCTGGGACGAGCTCTCTAAAAATGACTAAGTACCAGAGGTAGGCGCGCAGTTATCTGGACCAGCTTTGTCTCAGGGACCAGCTCTGTCTCTGGGACAGGCTCTCCAGGGTAACTGGGACTAGGACCGGCACCTTTCCAGGACGACATATGTAGTGGTCATTTAGACTCCAAAAGACCGTTGCGATCGTTTCAGAGAATGGGCCGAGCTCAGAAGGCCCACATTGGAGAGAACGAGTCGGGAGCCCACTAGTAACAAGTCACGCCGACCTCTACTACAAGACTGGGCCCAGAAGACGAGCTCTCGGATTTGGGCCCATGACGAGGACGAAGTCAAGACCTAGAAGCGGCCGCCGACTACGCTGGAGGAGAATCCCGAAGATTCAGGGATTCAACCTTATCTCTTTAGGCGTAGACCTAAGCCGACTTTTGATTTGTATAAATAGACCTTGTACACCTCGAAAGAGGGGATCCGCATTCTTACACAAAAACCACTTGTAATATTTGCAAACACATTAATAACATACTCTCTTGAGATCTTCGCTAGGTGTTTCTCATCTCAGAGCTTTCAGAGCTAGACCATTGACTATTTCAACTGTGCAGGTTTCCACCACCACAGTTTGGCGCTAGAAGGAGGGGATTTGAAAGTTTCTTACTCCGAAGAACCACCGCGAAGAGATCCAGAACACGATGACTGACAAACGACGTATCGTTGATCCGAAAGACACCGCGCCGAGAGATATGGAATAGGGCGAGATCCAGGCTGAAGGAGATACCAACAGGGACCAAACCGCTCGTGACAATCCGCCACCAGCAAGTGCAGCTCGCGCCGATCGGCCTAGCGAGAAGTTGAAGGAAACCCCGAGAGCGAGCTCGCTACTTCCTAAGTTGTTGCAGAAGATGAGCACGACACTGGACGCGTTGCTGGAAAGCGTCGAACGATAAAACAGAGCCAATGGGACAATAAACGACGAGCTCAGATCGATAGGAGCAGACGTCCGCGCACGACCCCTCGAGCCAGGTCTGTTCACAAAACCAGCGGCACGAATCGATCCAGTGACGCTCAACTTCACTACACTAATAGGCTCGTCGAGCCGACCTCGGCAGCAAAACCCATCGACCGCCGCAAACGACGGACGATCCGCTCTCTTAGCCCAGGCACGACAAGAAAATGCAAAAGTTGGTGACGAGCCAATATACCTCGACAACGACGACGAGGACCTGGCTAGAAGAGTCGTTCCTGATACCATCTTCACTGAGACAGCGAGAGATCGGCATGGAACAACCAAAGCGAGGAGCGACGATCCTCGACACGTAGCTTCACAGCAGTTCTCTACCTTCGAAGACGATGGCCCCATGAGGAGAGTCGCACGCAACGCCAATCTCCTAGTGGAAGAAGTGTCGCTGCGAACCACTACGAGGACAAAGCATGCCGACCCACAGAGGATGACCCAACAACGTTTCTCCGCTTTCGACGACGAAGACCTGGCTAGAAGAGTCGTTCATGATACCATCTTCACTAAGACAGCGAGAGATCGGCAGGGAATAACCAAAGCAAAGAATGACGATCCTCGATACGTAGCTTCACGACAGTTCTCCACCTTCAAAGACGATGGCTCTGCGAGGAGAGTGGCGCGAAACGTCGATCTCCCAGAGGAAGAAGTGGCGCGACGAACCACTACGAGGATAAAGCATGCCGACCCACAGAGGATGATCCAACAACGTTTCTCAGCTTTCGACGACGAAATCGATCCTGGATATGCTAGACACATCTATGAAGAAGAGGAAAACGTTGGATGGGTGAAACAGGCAGAGGTCGCTGAAGCTAAACAAGCTGCGATTCGAGCCTAGCACGACGAGATCACCGAGTTCCGAGCCTCGCTAAACAAGACTACTGCAGAGTTGAAAACTATCCGGTCGCAGATGCATCGCGCCACTAGCAAGGCGCCAGAGCTCGATCTAATCCTTGAACAGGCTCAGCACACTCCGTTCTCGGCGCGCATCACCAAATCTCGAGTGTCAGACCCAGGCAAGATTAGGGTGCCGACCTACGACGGAACCGAAGACCCAACTGACCACCTCAACGAATTCAGTGTGGCTATGACAAGAGCAAATTTCAAAGAGCAGGAGATGGACGTCGGACAGTGCTTGCTTTACGTCAAAAACCTCAAAGGACCAGCTCTCAAATGGTTTAAAGGGCTCGAAAGTAATTCCATCGATACTTTCAAACAGTTGACAGTGGCCTTCATCAAGCACTACTCCATCTTCATTGAGATTCAAACGTCTGGCGCCGATTTATGGTCCATGAACCAAGGACCAACCGAGTCTCTCAAGACTTTCATCGAACGCTTCAAATTGGTACTATCGCAAGCGAAAGGGATAGATGACTCGGACGCACTCCGAGAGCTGAAAAGAGCCATATGGCACGAATCTGACTTCTGGAAAGAGATGTCTCTCAACGAGCCTTCGACTATCCAGGATGCTCTGCATCGAGTGACGAACTTCGCCAAAAGCGAAGAAGAAGCGAAGAAACTCGCAAAAAAGTATGGGAAGTCAAAACAGAAAAGTGACGGCGACCAACAGCGAAGCCAGGCGCGAAGGAGCCCACAACTATCAGGTGGACTCTCCCAGCCATGGGCACGGAGGATGTTTTCCTAACGCGTGGACCGGTAATTCAACTTACGACGAGTCGTTATACTGCGACATTCATCGCACTCACGGGCACTCGACAGTAAACTGCCAGTTTCTCGGTTCGGCGCTCGTCCAAAAACTACTAGACGGTGAACTCGGCGATAACATCAACCTCAAAGACTTTAAAATAGACGAAAACGACGTTGAAGTAGCACCGATCAATGAAGAACTGCCTAAACGCGGAAGACAAAACGACGATTCAGCACAAGGTAGACCAAAGAAAAAGTAATACCATTGAGCAACCTTACCGTCATTCGTCCACCACTCAATCACTTACCATGAACTACGGGTGACTTGATCCCTGCAAAGGGTACGTAGGCAGCCCATTTTTGGATGGGTTCAGTTGCCCCCCTCCCAAAAGGGGGGGGGAGTAGGGTACGTATACTCGTATACTCCTACCTTCTGTTATTACAGGCTTTTATGAAGATAAACGCTTGTTACCAAAACTTGTCAAAACGACTATCTCTATCACATCCTTTACGGATAATTCAGGGTCTCACTTAAACGACCATCTCACCTTCGACCGCCGCTGCTGGCCACAGCGACGACCTTTCACAAAAATTTCTGCAGATCTTTACAATAACATCCACCATTGGATAAGCGCGCTATATAAATAACAATGGTTCATTATAAGAGCAGATGTGTTTAGAGAGAAGCACGCTTGTAACCGAAGTGACCATTCAAAAAACCCAACAACATCGTTGGTCAAAACCAATGGTTCATTATAAGAGCAGGTGTGTTTAGAGAGAAGCACACTTGTAACCCAAATGACCATTCAAAAAACCCAACAACATCGTTGGTCGAAACCAATGGTTCATTATAGGAGCAGGTGTATTTAGAGAGAAGCACACTTGTAACCCAAGTGACCATTCAAAAAACCCAACAACCTCGTTGGTCAAAACTAATGATCGTTATATGAGCGGTCGTGCTCAAAGAGTGACACGGTCGTAAAACGATCATTCGAAAAACCCAGCAGACCTTAACGCTGGTTGCAACAACGTAACATGCTCACCTCTGAAGTTGGGTGGTTAACGACGACCTAACTTCAATAACAAGGACGAGCACCAAAATACGGTAACAACGCCATCAATCGTAACGATGTTTCATCTGGATTTTTAAACAAAGTCATTTGAACTATTCTAACTACGCATCCTTGGAATAGATTCAACAAGGATACAATTCATCACTATTAGTTGTCTTTCTAAAGTATAAGTCAAAAAAGCTGGACTTAACAGAAAACATAAACAAATTAAAAGTTGCATTCATTATCATCTTTTATGACAGACACCATCTAGGCGCAAAATCAAAGTCAAGTCTAAAACATAAGCGCTAACAGGCGCACAAAGCAACTAAGGGACAATCCCTTCATCATCAACGACTCCCGCAGGAGTAGTCATGGTAGTCGGCCCTGCTGCCTCCTCGCACCTGATCGCCTCAAAAACTCACCAGTCATGGTCTCCTCGATGTCCTCGTCTATCCTAGTCTCCACGAAGACGTCTTCGGTCTTGGACTTCTCAAAGGCTCGTCGCATCTGGTCTCCTCAAAGACTCGCCAGTCCTAGTCTCCACAAAGACGTCTTCGGTCCTGGACTTCTCAAAGAACTGTTGGTCCTGGGCTCCTCAACGATCTCGTTGGTCCTAGTCTCCTCAACGATATCCTCGGTCCTAGTCATGGTCACCTCGGCCCCGTTTTCACCAGTAACAGAGAACTTTCCAACTTCGCTCACCAACAATAGTTCTAGTCTTGGCAGTAACAGTTGTCGTTGGCGCAGTAGTGGGCACAGCTAGAGCAGGCGTGGTAGTGGGCGCAACTAACGTAGATGCAGTAGTGGTCGGCATAGTAGTGGGCGCAGTAGTGGTCGGCACAGTACGGGGCGCAGTAGGAGTTGCAGTAGTGGGCGCAGCTAAAATCGGCGTAGTAGTGGACACAACTTAAGCATATGCAGTAGTTGGCGTTTTTCTCTGAGGGAATGTGTGAGTATCGACGACTGGCTCATCGACAAGAGATGGACTCTGTGAATTCATTGCATCATTCACCTCCGAGACCAGGACTCGAGTCGCGTCTTTATCCTTCCAAGGGAGAAGCCAAGAGCTGGAATCCGTGTCAGAATTATCTCTTTCGAAGCTCGGTCTTAGCCTCTCCAAGTTGGTAGTCCTTAGCTTTGAAATGGATTCCATAAACAGTTTGAAAGACGACGTTGAGCTGGACATGATAACAACTTTGAAATATCTCTAAACGTTAAAACGTCGTCAAATCGCTTTATAACGTCGTCGTACTATCGCTTGCCGCGTTAATCAAATACGAAGACTTTCCAATCGCAAACAAAGACTTGGTCCTGGTCTCTTCGCCAGAATGACGTACGGCGGAGATCAGGTGCGAGGATGACTAGTACGGCGCCAGAGGTTTGGTCTTTTCCAATCGCAAACGAAGACTTGGTCCTAGACTTGATTCTCTCACAAGTTTAACCGTCAGCACAATTACTTTGGCGCAAGCTCTCAAACACATGAAACGAAAATCAAAACAAAGACTTGGTCCTAGTCTCTTCGCCTAGAGCTCGGGTTTATTTTCATCTACATGTCTAGTCAACGACATCTCCGCTCCGTCGACAAGACGTGATGATAGAAGATTAAATCCGACGAGGCATCGATCGAAATCACCAGTGAACTCAATGAACAAAGACATTAGAGATGGTTAACGCAGATCTGCTCCTTCAACCGATCTTGCCAGGGTCGAAGACTAACAACGACACATCTTAACCTCCAATTTCAGACAGGCTCTCCATTACAACAACGTCGCAATCTATTTTTATTCTTAAAACGTGAAAGTCGTCTCCGCGATACAAGCTTCACCTCATAGTCACGACAAGTTAACGAGTCAACATAGAAACTATTTTGAATTACATCAAATGTTGGCGAATGCTACACTAGTAATGGTAAAGTCGAGAAGTCTGTATAAGTATATCTCAACAACGAAACTAGTTCAAACTCCCGAGAACGTCCGAGGTCAAAAAATCTCAAAGCTAGCAAGTTCATATCCAACAACGGTGGGTCCACTATGAGAACGATGCTTTTTCCGGTCTGCTTTTAGTCATCGTCAACCATGGGAGCTCGGCAGCCACTGCTTGACGAATTTGAATCAACGTGGTCGCGGAAAGTGGTTACAACCAAGAACATATCTCGGCAGATCCAAACGACGAAGCTCACGGGGATGTTGATTCCATCACCACAAAACCGAGCTCTCAATGTGTGATAGTAACGGCGACGGAGAATGGTAACGGTGACGAGCTCTCACCGGAAACAATGGTGAGACTTCTCGAGAACGACGACAGCAAATCTCGATCCGACGATGAGCTTCCAAGTAGGATCAGCGGTCAAACTCTTGAAGCTCGCCGAGCCACTCTCAGGACTGACTAGAACGAAGATAGGACGAAGACTGGTGAAATCCACTACTCTGAGGCTTCACGAGTACCGACGTCGAACTCTAATTTCCGGTTAAATCTCCTCGTGTTGAAATCGGTTAGGAACGAAAAGGCGTCGGCGTCATGGATCTGGACAGAGACTAGAGCTACCTGTAACGGCGATTCTCGGCGGTGGCTCAACATCGACGGCGAGCTCTGCCTCCACCAACGATTTCCTCAAATCTCCAGATCTCAGGGACGCCACAGAAGCAACGCAACGGCAAGATCTCTTCGCCGGAACATAGCACTTGTCGGTTCCTCGACAGAGAACGACGACAAGCAGTCAAGATGGAGGCATAAGCAAGAGAGGAGATCGCCGGAAATGGGTGTTGAAACGATGGAGACGGCGCTAAAAAAAAAAAAAACAAATCAAAATACTATATCCTAAAACCCTAGATCTAAAACAGAAAATAGAGAGAGAAGAGAGGCTACCTTTCTTTTGGAGGAGTGAAGTTCTGGAGAAAAGAAAAGGGAAAGGAGTATCTATAGCACCATTGTCAAAACCCTGGAATAACATGTTTCAGCGGTCAGCAGGAACGATTCCGATTTCTGAAATGAATCAAGTGTTTAATTTCCAGCGGGAATTGACAATTCTAATTTCTAAAAGAAATTTAAATTTCCAAATTTCCGCGGGAATTAAATTTTCACCTTCTGGGAAAAACAGTATCTTTACCAAGTCCGGAGCGCAACTAAACAGAAACATGATGTCCAGCTCAACATTAACATGAACATGTGAAGAGCTGGACAAGATAAACAGATTTTACGAGCTTTAACGCGAACAAGCTCTACAGACTTTACAGGACCAGTTCCTCCAAACTTTATAACACAAAATCAGAAACACAAGTCTATTGAAAATCCTTACTGAGCTATGCGTTAAACATGAACACGAAAGCTCAGTAACGTCGGCAGGGCCTCAGAACAAGGTTTCACAATATCGTCTCGTCAGACGCAGGCCAAGCAGTACATTTTTTTGAAACCTCACTACGACTTTTTTACCTCGGCATCATCACAACTGATACTACCGAGCTGGAGGGCTAACTGTTGGGGTCAGATCTCACTCCGGTAGAGATCGTCAAGAAAATGACTAAGTACCAGAGGTGGGCGCGCAATTATTTGGACCAGCTCTGTTTTCGGGACCAGCTCTTTTGTCTTCTGGGACGAGCTCTCCAAAGTGACTGGGACCAGGACTAGCCCTCCTGCCTTCTGGGACGAGCTCTCTAAAAATGACTAAGTACCAGAGGTAGGCGCGCAGTTATCTGGACCAGCTTTGTCTCAGGGACCAGCTCTGTCTCTGGGACAGGCTCTCCAGGGTAACTGGGACTAGGACCGGCACCTTTCCAGGACGACATATGTAGTGGTCATTTAGACTCCAAAAGACCGTTGCGATCGTTTCAGAGAATGGGCCGAGCTCAGAAGGCCCACATTGGAGAGAACGAGTCGGGAGCCCACTAGTAACAAGTCACGCCGACCTCTACTACAAGACTGGGCCCAGAAGACGAGCTCTCGGATTTGGGCCCATGACGAGGACGAAGTCAATACCTAGAAGCGGCCGCCGACTACGCTGGAGGAGAATCCCGAAGATTCAGGGATTCAACCTTATCTCTTTAGGCGTAGACCTAAGCCGACTTAGATTTGTATAAATAGACCTTGTACACCTCGAAAGAGGGGATCCGCATTCTTACACAAAAACCACTTGTAATATTTGCAAACACATTAATAACATACTCTCTTGAGATCTTCGCTAGGTGTTTCTCATCTCAGAGCTTTCAGAGCTAGACCATTGACTATTTCAACTGTGCAGGTTTCCACCACCACAATGACTAAGAATCGTTGTGGTTATGATCTTGCATTCCTACTTGGAGCTTGGGCTTTCGCTTGAAGGTTTACGTTACTTTAAAGTCTTTTTATCAGGCATAAACTCATCATCTTCCTCAGACTCACTAACTACGCAAACTACAAAACCCAAAACATTAATTTTAAGTCATATGAACTTCAAAAGATATGAACTTCAATGAAGCCCAAAGTATCGTTAGATTCCCACTTTGCTAAGACAAGCACCTTGCTCTTTCCTACATTATTGCTCTTTCATGGAGGACCGCTTGAATATATATCTATTATAAGTTTGAAGTCACCTTCCCTCGGTTCACAATCTCAACAGCCCATTTACCCCAAAGACGTTCTCTAATCCCTAGATATTGATTGCCCTCTGTCTCTTTGCTGATTTCTCAAAGAACAACGAATCAAGACTCATACAACACTAAAAGAATTTTAGACACAAAGCTATGTAAGAACATATGATTCCAATGATTAAGACTTTTAGAGGGAAACTTAGAAGTTATGAATGATATTTTAGCTTATAACCAACAAAGTAAAACCAAAATCTGATCTTTTAATTTTTGTAGTAAAGGGAACAATATTTGAACATAGGTAAATCAAATCGAAATGTTAGATTCGATCCAAATCAATTGCTTTAAAGTAAAATAGAATCTCCATAATATTTACCTTCGACGGATTTCGGAGTTGCAGTGAACACAAATGGTTTCACATTGGAGAAAGCACCATCGACATCCAAAAAAAAATCATGAGGATCAATATCAATAGACGAATCATTTTAAAATCTGAAATGCACCTTCTAACTCATCGTCAAGATCAAAGAATCTCGAAACCCTTTCCTCGATCCCTTCATATTAGTTATTTGATACAAATATACCTTATCTTTCATCCAATAGTTATTATTACATGTACATTGCATCTTGGACCCTCACACACAATAAATTAATCATATATTGTATCCAAGTTATACACGTAACAAAATAGATACAAAAAAAGATGGAAACCTTTAATTTCGTGTTCAACTTGTCATATTTTTCATCACTCATTATTGGATTTCTAGACACGTAAGTCATTGAAGCTTCAATGAATCTTTGTTCATCAGAACCTGCAATTCAGAAAAATTGATCACAAGTCAAGATTTTTGAAGTTGGAAATTATACGGTATAGTTTACTTTTTTCCCACATCAGTTCTTCTTTACGGTTATCAAACTCTTTGGTAGACATATCACTTTGTCTTCGTAATAGAATAAATGCGATAGAAAGAAAGGCAAGAAAACAATCCTTAAGACGTAGAAAACTTCCTATCATATTCATATTTCAATAAACCATTAAAAAATAAAACTATTTCTTCTCTGTGTTACTGGGATCGCTTGAGAAACTCTTGTTCCATTTCGCTGAGTGATCTCTTCTAATTCTTTGAAATACTACAATAAGGTCAAATCTTGTATTCGATCTCTTCTCCACCCACCTGACATGAGAGGGAATCACAAAATAATAAAGTTTTTTTAGCAATCTAGGTTGATTAGAAGTTAGAGCTATAAAAGTTAAAACTAAATAAACCACAATTCAAGAAAACACCTTTCTCAATTAAATTAGACGTTCAAGTGTTTTTAGTTTAGAATTATTGAAAAACTTTAGATTATAAACCATAAACAAATACACACGAAGTTTTACTCTAGGAAGTTTTTTTAGCAATATAGGGTGAATTTTGATTTTTTTTTAATTTGGGACTAAAAGTCGAAAGATTTCAAAAAAAGTTGAAGTCT
Source organism: Arabis alpina (assembly GCA_900128785.1). Lineage (NCBI taxonomy): Eukaryota > Viridiplantae > Streptophyta > Magnoliopsida > Brassicales > Brassicaceae > Arabis > Arabis alpina. Next base: position 20,456,661 of record LT669791.1, read on the forward strand.
CTTGGATTGAGGAATATGAGAAGTATGAGTATATATAAAAATAAATTTTAACATTGATATGTAATCATTTACATGAAACGGTTTTTTGGAGGAGATGAAAAGGTTGAAGAGGACACGGTAGATGCATAGAAGAGGAGGGTTTTGATTTTTTAAATTTCTAAACAGTAAAACAGGTGTTATAATTTTAGAGTGCCATGTATTCCTCACTGGAGAGAGTTAGCTTCTAGATTCATATATATGATTGGTTTCAACAGTTATGGAGTTCATAAAGACAGTCATTGTAGATAACAACTAGTACTCTTTTTGTTTATTTGAGAATGTACTTGTGAAATATACTTGGATTTGCTTACACTCATGCTTTAACTGGTGACTTAGAAATTGTGGAATTGGGAGAAATTGTGTGGAATCTCTTACTAATGTCAGTAGTTAAAATTGAAGAATATATAGAATTCACTAGAAAAAAACCTAACATGTTGAATTCTATGTTTTTTCAATTTGCAACACCAAATCGTTTGTTTATTTTCATTCTATATGATAAAAATATATAGGATGATTTTTACTAGTGAAGTACTAATATATACTTAAGAATAATATATATGTCCTTCAATTGTTTATTAGGTTGTGTAGTAATTACTTTTTAAATGGTTAAATTTTGTTTCAAAATAAAAGATTACAACATAAAACACGAAATTATGTCTCATGGATAAAAAAATTAAAAGGTCATTTTATGTAAAATCATATATATAATTAGGGAGTCCTCTCTCCATCTAAGGTGTCCACATAGGCAAAAAAAAAATTTAAGCAATTAATTTTAGTTTTAAGTTCATTTAGTTCATGTTTATGTATATTTATTGTTAGTTATAGCTACTAATTTTTAAATTAAATTAAAAAACGAAAAATAAGTCAATAAATTACTAAAAGTAGAAATTAATATTTGAATATGTACTATGAATTTATGATAACGATAAAAGTTTATATATTCAATTTCAAAAATTGGAAATATGTAAAATGAATTTACATATAAGAAAAAGTGAATTAAGGAATTAGCGACATCAAAGTAAAAGAATCTTGAGTGTCAGAAAATTGTTAAGAGGCTATTGGTTTTTTTTTTGTCATGAACGCACTTACACCTATTCGTTAAAGAAATACATGAACATATTTGAACCAATGAGGGATGAACGTGTTAATATAAGAAGTTGTTGATCTAAAGATAAAGAATATATATTATTTCACTAAAAGGATATTGAACCATCTAATTAAAGATGAGATGAGATAATAAGATAAAAATTTAGGATATACGATTTTATATATAATGTTATATGATTTTATAGAAGTATGAAAGAAAAATATGAAAGTGTTATAATACTATTATTTTAAAGATATAAGGTATAAATTGGTGGAAGACAAAAAAATCACGCATTGCTTGAGTTATGTTCTACTAAAAATAAGTAAACAAATTAACATAAAATTGTAAATAGTTAAATCAAATTTTTTCCGTTAAGTTTAATAAATTCATCATACGAACCATATTTCAGGATTATTTGAGTATTTATGTTCGAATTAAAAATTACAATAATGAATTACTTTTATTTATATGGTCATTAGAAAATAATCAAAATATTACAAATTTATATATAAGAGCGCTGAATAGAAATGTTAATAAAAAATAATCAAAGAAAAAATAGATTCAATGATGTTAATTATTGAAGTATCGTAATTGAGTTTTAGCCGATTGTTAAGAGACTGAAGGCTTTAAAAAAAGATGATGTATGATTTCACTAAAGGATATTGAACGATTTCACTAAAATAAGAAAATAAGGTGAAACTTTAGAATATAATATTTTATTCAAAATGTTATTTTCAGGTTTTGGAAGTAAAAAAGAAAAAAAATTGAAAACGTTGTAATATCGTAATTTAAAATAAATAAATAATCTTAAATTTGATATATATATATAAAAAGTATAAAATTAATGGTCACATTATTCATAAATTGTACAGCAAAATATACCGAGAATAATTTGTGATCTTTATGTAAAAATATACGTAGTTCTACAAAAAGGCATTCCCCGGCGAGGTTCTGTAATTCAATATTTGAATCAATGATTTTAAAAATCTAGAGAAACAAAAACTATTTTTTTAAAATGTTTAAGAAAACGTAAGAAAAAAATTATGTATAAATTAACTTTCTATAATTATATTAGTGTTTTGTGAAAAAAATGACAAAAGTAAATATATTTATTATATTTAGAATTTGTTTGAAGATTGGATGAATTTATTATGCAATAATAGATAAAATAATAAGTTTTCAAAAACTAAACAGGTATTTATTTAAAATCAAATACCAAATCGAAAGAATTTCAAAAAAAAGAATTAAAAACAATTAATAATTGAAAATATGATATTATAATGTGTAAATAAATGTAAAATATATATACTAACATAAAATACTTACTAATTCATGTTATACATGATATTGATAGAAAACATAGGAAAATAACACAAAAATATCAAAAGAAACCAAACTCGCACAACGCGCGAGTCCAACCTAGTATTATATAATTAGGAAAGCCATTGAATAAAACATACTTGTAAATTTTGTTAAACACACATAAAAATAAAAATCCTGATGAAATAAGTTGGGTCTAAGAGATCTTTCAATAAAAAACTTTTTTTTTTGTAAAATTTAATAAATTTATAAATACAAATATAAAATTTCAACAAATACATTTTATTTTAAGAAATTCCGCTACATTCCACAAGATTCAGTAGTTACCATTTGAGTTCAAAGTTATTCCGCTAGATTTCACAAAAAGTCATCAAAAATTCCGCCAAATTCCACAATTGCGCAAGATTTCGTAGTTACCATTTATACCATCAATCTAAAATTCTGGTGATTATTTTTGGGTTTATTATTAACCAACCAACGATAAAAAAAAATTCCATTAATCCACCGCTACAATCTAAAATTCTCACCAATAATTTTTTGGTGTCAATTTTTGTTTAAAAAAAAAGTTATAAGTCCTTCATGTAATGTTGCTTACGAGATCATTTCCAAAATCTTGGTCTCAAGAATGTAACCAATCCTTCCGGATGTCATCTCCAACAATTAATCGGTTTTTGTCCCTGGATGAAACATTGGCGATAACATTTTGATGGCCCATGAACTGATTCATGCTCTCAAAGTTCGTAAACGACAAGCGAAATCATACATGGCGGTTAAAACATATATTAGTAAAGCCTACGATAGGGTGGGATGGGATTTCTTCGTCGGACGATGCAAGCTCTTGGATTTTGTAACAAATGGATTTGTTGGATTATGAGGTGTGTTGAGTTAGTTTCATATTTGACCCATTATCGCCGTATATTTTTCTCCTAAGTGCTGAAATGTTGTCTAAAAAACTCGATATTGCTCAACATGAACACCGGTTAAAAGGTTTATCTATTAGCAATGGGGTCCCCGAGTTAATCACCTCTTTTTTGCCGATGACTCACAATTTTATTTGTGAGGCAAATACAAAGGATAACAAAACTCTTGCTGCAATTCTTGAGGAGTACGGAGCTGCCTCTAGTCAGCTAGTTAACTACAAAAAATCGTCGATTTCGTTTGGTTCCAATGTCTTCCATCACAACCAGACCGCAGCCCACAAGCTTAAGATTTATTCGTTACGCGGATGTGGTAAATATTTAGTTTTACCAGAACAATTTGGACCAAAAAAACAGAAATGTTCCAATACATCATCGAGAAGGTTAAAGAAAGGACCAATGGCTGGACCACCAAGTATCTATGCGCTGCCGGTAAAGAAATCCTTCTAAATTCAATTGCATTAGCCATGCCCGTCTACACTATGAATTACTTCAAAATTCCACAGACAATTTACGATGAACTTAGTTTGATTCTAACGAAATTCTAGTGGGGTGCAAGAGGGGGCAAGAGGACAATGTCTTGGGTAGTTGGAAGAGATTAGCCTTTTCTAAACGACAAAGAGCCTGTGGTTTTCGAGATCTACATGACTTCAATTCCGCTTTGCTTGCAAAACAAGCTTGGCGAATCTTACAATCTCCAAATTCACTCTTACACAAGGTTTTAAAGCACATATACTTCACTGACAAAGACCTTACCAACGCAACTCCTGGATATAAACCTTCCTATGGAAAGACATCAATTCTACATGCACGAGATTTGTTAAATAAAGGATTATGTTGGCAAATTGGTGAAAGTAATATTAAAGCTTTTCAAGACAAGTGGATCCCGACTCACCCTCCACGGACAGCGACTTCCGAGTCTCTTCATCTCGATACCTTGGTTAATCATCTGTGGCAATGCAATCAATGGGACTTATCGAAGATATCAAACATCAGCGTAGAAGATCAACATGAGATTTCCAACATCTATGTTGCACAACATCGTCAACGAGATTAATGAATTTGGCATTACACTAAAGATGGGATATATACTGTTAAATCAGGTTACTGGGTAGCCTCACAAAGTCGAGAAGCTCACACTCAACCGCCAACGGGTGATCCAGATCTCAAATCAAAAGTGTGGAAACTTTCAGTTGCACCGAAGTTAAAATTCATTCTATTGAGAGCTACTTCACAAGCACTAGGTACTGCATCGGTGCTACATTTCAGAGGTATCTCTCCTTATCCTATTTGTCATCGATGTCATCAAGATTCAGGAACAGCAAACCACATTTTGTTAACTTGCGCCAATGTTGTTAACACATGGTCTTTAGTTACCCATAACCCTTTCCAAGTCCATCAACCGTCTGGGAACATTGATGAAAACATACATCGCCTCTAACCAAACCTCTCCTCTTTCAAAATTGGAAATGTCACTACGACTTTGGTTACTATGGAGTTTATGGAAGGCACGAAACGAGTAAATATTCAACTCGAAAGTCTGGTCGCCTTCTGATATTTATCAACGTTCACTCACTAAAGCTACCGAGTGGGATTCATCTTTTCGGCAAACATCATCAGGCGGGAGCAATGAACGAGCTACCCGCGAAGTTCCAACTTGGTTCCCTCCCCCGAGGGGATGGGTTAAGTGTAATTATGATGCGAGGTATTACCTGACTAACACTCATATAGGAGCTGGTTGGATTTCACGAGATTCAAATGGCAACTTTCTAGCTGCGGCTTCGTCATTTCTCCCTAGAGCACACACTCCTCTTGAAGCAATTGCTTCATGCCCTACAAACAACATGGTCGAGAAGATTCCGTCGAGTCATCTTTGAAGGTGATTCCCAAGAGCTAATGACATTAGTTCAAAGACGATGGATAAACATGTCAATGGACAACTTGATCACTGATATCAACCACTGAATTTTACGTTTTGAGAATATACAAATCATTCAAATAGGAAGACAAGCCAATGTGATCGCTGATTCTCTGACACACTTAGGAAAATCTCAATTTTCATCTTTTTATATTTTTAATTCTCCTCCTATGTGTATTCAACACCTTCTCTAAAGGTTTTTGTATTACTTTTCTCATTTATTAATTCTCCTCCTATGTGTATTCAACACCTTCTCTAAAGGTTTTTGTATTACTTTTCTCATTTATTAATTCTACCGATGTCAAAAAAAAAAAAGGTGACTCTTGAGTAATTGAATTCTTCCCTAGACAAATAAAAGAAGCCTTGAATTTTTTAACTCTTTTCCAAGACGGGATTTTAAAGATAAAGGCAATTACAGTAAAAACCCTAATCGACAAGGACTCGAAGAAGAAGAGCAGATCTTTGTCTTTGATGGCACCGAAAAGAATCGAGAATCCTCCGATGGCTTCTAAATCGACCAAGCCCAGGCCAGAGATCTCGAAGAAGAAGAAGACAGAGAAGAGATCAAACACCGGGAACGTGAAGAAGCTAGAAATCGAGGCCAATAAGGAAGAGAGTACAGTATCTTGTGGCAGAGAGATTGTATCTTTCGTAAAGGCAGAGAATCCTACTTCACTTGGTTTAGATGAAGCGGCTATGCTTGCGGGTTGGGATTCGTTTCCCGATGGACCAAAGAAGAGACTCATGGAGGCAACGTTCAACAAGCTCTACGCTATGAAAGCGGATCTATGTGTGGACTGGGTCGGACTTGTGTCTCAAGTCGTTAACTGTACACTTAAACCATCATCTTCTGGTAAGTTTTGGGATCTCTGTCAAACTAACCATATTCAATATTTTGCGCACTGATTGTATATTTGGTAATGCTCCAGTCTTGTCACACAACAAAACAGTGGTTGATGTGAGCAAAGAAAATGAAACAGGGATTGATGTGAGCAAAGAGACTTGTGTTGCATCAGGCAGTGGTAGCCAGAAGAATGGTTCAATAGCTGTTGAACAACAACTTGAATCCACTAAGAGAAGAAACATAGATGAACTTTCTGGTAAGTTTTGGGATCTCTGTGAATCAAAACTAACAATGCGCACTGATTGTATATTTGGTCATGCAGGAAATGGTCCAGTCTTGTCACAAAACAAATCAGTGATTGATGTGAGCAAAGAGACTTGTGTTGCATCAGCCAGTCGTAGCCAAGTTATACAACTTGAGACAAGAAATATTTCTGCCCCAGATCGGAAACATATTGACCCAAAACAAAGTGTTACACTCGCTGCAGAAGGTTCTTGTGTCAGATCAAATCCATCAGTGTCAAGTAAAAAGCTACTTGTTCTTGATCTGAATGGGTTGCTTGCAAATATTGTTTCCTCTTTCCCAGACTGTAAAGCGGACATAATTATTAATAGAAGGGCAGGTGAGTTTCTCTTGTGACTCCACACCACTACTATTTGAATTTGACTCATTAGTTTCTTTTTCTTTGTGTTTTAGTTTTCAAAAGACCATTTTGTGACGATTTTCTCAACTTCTGCTTTGAAAAGTTTCAAGTCGGTATCTGGTCCTCAAGAAAACAGTAAGAGTTATATCAAGTTGTAGATTAATTACTTCCATATCCCGTGTGTATAGTTGACTTAACTTTTATTGTTACTTCCAGGCATAACGTTAAAACCATCACTGAATTCTTGCTCGGCGATATGAAGAGTAAATTGTTGTTTTGTTGGGTAGGTGCTTCTTGCCATGTGTTCCCCTCTTTCTTTCGAAACCACTTGTCTAGTGTTCATCCGTTTTGTTGTTGCAGGACGAGTCTCATTGTGCAACGACTCCCACTACTACCCTTGAAAATGTACACAAAAATGTGGTGTTCAAGGAACTTAACCGGCTCTGGGAGAAACATGACCCAAAACTTCCGTGGAAAAAGGGTGATTACAACAAAACTAACACAGTTTTGCTGGATGATTCTCCTTACAAGGCTTTGCTTAATCCAGTAAGCTTTTTGTTTGCATGTCATCTCATCTTGTTTCTGTCATTTGAGCAACAATTGTTTAGCCTTCTTCATCTTTTAAACTTTTTGGAATGAACATCTGAATTTACAGCTGTATACAGCAATATTCCCTCACCCGTATGATCATCGGAACAAGACAGACACATCCTTAGGTAAACAATTTATTGCATCCATTTATCTTCTCTAGATCTTGAATATCTTCTCTTCTATTTACTATCTCTGCTGGCTTCAATGGAATGTAGCTAGTTTTGGTGATCTGAGGCTTCATCTAGAAAGATTAGCAGAAGCAAAGAACGTTCAAAAATTCATCAAGAAGAACCCTTTTGGGCAACAATCTATTACGGAAGAAAGTGAATCTTGGGAGTTTTACAGAAATGCGATTGCACAAGTGCGCAATTAGAAACTTGAAGCAGTAGAAAAAGTGAGGATTAATGCAAGATTATTTGGGAGAAAAAGATAGATTGAAAGTAAGAAAGATCAACGGAGAAATGTTGTTATGTTTTTGGCTACAAATTTTTGGGTGTGTTTCCGTTATAGAAGTTGGAAACCACAAGTAGTCAGAATCTGGTTTAGTTTAGTTTTTTGGTTTTGTATTTGGGGAGATTCTCATTTTGCATCTAGCATTTTGGTTTCAGTTGTTACTTTGACACATCTAAATCTCTTCTTAAGTATTTGTGTAATGTAAATTAAATTCGGATCCATTGTGTACACACCTCCATTGCATGGCATGCAACATTGGTTTTGGTATGGTTTAGGGATTGTGATGTGGGCCTGGGCCTGGGCCTGACCCATTGGATAACAAAGTAGTCGTTTGATCCAAAATGAGGAGTCTCTCTCGTCTCTGTGTAATGCAGAGATTGGATAGTTTTTGACGTACGGAAAGAAGATGAGGTGGAGGTTTTCGCCGAGACGTAGCTTAACCTAAAAGGGCTTTTTATGTGTGTGTGTGTGAGTGAGAGAGAGAGGAAGCGACTGAACAAGTGGTGACAAAAATGAGGGATTTTTCACAAAGGTTTTATGTGATTGTGGTTTTGTTATTGGGAAGCTTGATTGGCGTCTCTGTTGCTTCTATTCATGTGTACAAGAACAACGGGTTTGCTAAAGTTGGAAATGGTGGCTATTTCCTTGGTGGTACTGAACATGTTTACGGTTTTAAAGGAAGTTCCTTTAACAAGTCATTTTTCTTCTGTCTTGGTTTTGTGAACTAGTTCTTCTTAGAGCTTTACTCGTGCATTTGTTGATGGGTTGGCTTGGATTTTAGAGTGCTTTGGTTGGAGAAAACTTTTTAATTCAGTAATTTGTTGTAGCATTGCTTAGGATGTTGCAAAGTATGATAAAGATGAGTTTTTTAATTGGTGCAGTGCTTCTTTTGAGCTTTGTTCCTCCATTTGTAGATGTATTCTCATAGTTTGAAGCATTTCAGAAGTTCTTAGAATTTGTCAAGGAATTGGTTGGTAATGCACCACTTAGAGAAGAATGTTTTGTTTGATAACCTTTGTAGCTAACAGCCAATCTTCCTTTGTTAGGTTTGATAATGTAATCTTTGTGAGGACAAAGGAATATGCTAGCAAGCAGAAATCAATTCTGGCATCTGCATGATTAGGGGAAGCAATAGTGTTTGAGAAAAACAAAAGGAACCAAATTGAAGAATCTTTTCTTAAAGCTAATGGTTTATGTTGTTCATTAGAACTTGCGGATGCTGGATCCTGCAAACAGACTTCGACATTCTTTAAAGGGAGTAATGAAGAAGTTGAAATGTCTCCAGAGGTTGTTGTGGTCATCAATAACACTGGAACTTATGCTCTTTATTTCGTGATATGCAATCCAGAACTGGATGTTACTGTTATCAGAGGAAGAACCAAGGAGGTTATTTACCAGGAGAATTGACTTCTTTCATGAGGTTCTATGGGATCATGTCCTAGGTTTGTTTCTACAGTTTGTTCTGTATAGGGAAGATGGAATCCAACACCTGCACTATCATTTAGCCTTGGTAATTGCTCTTGGCATGTGAAATGGCTTCTCGGTATCTTCAACTCAGTTATCTCGACTCTCAACTGGTAAGAGTAGTAAGGTTGTTACTTTCTGGGCAGTCACTTTATATTCTGTGAAGAATGCGCTATCCTGGCTCCTTCTTTTAGTCATCACTAACGGATATGGTGTAGTGAATCATACACTTGGTTGCACAACATGGAAGATGCTTCTTCTCGGTGCCATTTACTTTGTTGCAAGAGAAACTCTTGAGTTGGTAGCACATTTTGGAAACATCACTTCCTTGTATTGAAATGGAGTACTATTACTGATGCTCTTTGTGTCTTTCCTAGAAGTTTTCTTTATCTGGTGGATCTTTTCGTCTTTGAGGAACACTCTTGAGAAACTCAAGGTAAGGAAAAACTTACAATACTTGTTTCCATTTAGTTATAGTCATATACAGTAGATTAAGGACTTAGCTTCTGAAAAGATTCAGGCCTTGTTAAACTTTATCATCCCATCGATTTTTTCTATTTTTTGTAGAAATAGCATGATCACTCTATAGAAAGTTTGAAAATGCTTTAGTGATCTCGGCGTTGCTCTCCGGTGCTTGGATATGGGTGGAGGTAAAAGGTTTCCTAGTCCAGTGAGATATTTGTTGAATAAGAGTGGATAATTGAGATCATAATCGTTTTGTTTAATTTCTGAATATCATCAGGTATATTTCACTTTCGGTGACCCTCAAAATGAGATTTGGCAAGTATGGTGGATCATTCCAGTGTTTTGGTATATGATTGCATATGCTATAGTGGTAATCATATGTCTATTCTGGCCTCCATCGAATGATATTACTAGGTACTAACCTCCTCACTCTTTCTTGGCCTCTATAGTTTAGAACATTTGCCCAATTTACTGACCCTCGAATTGTAGATACCTATATGTAGTAGAGGCGGTGAACGAGATAGAAGAAGAAGGTATCGCATTGACGCGAATGAAGACAATGGAGAAGAATGACTCGAGGCATTTGACTCCTGTTGATGCAGTGATTCACATGTTGGGGAATTATTCAGGAGAGACATGAATCCTCCATCCTCCAAAAATACAATTATCTTTTGGTGTCTCAGTTTAAAGAAACTAAAATCTTGTTTGAGACGTTCGTTTAATGTTAGCTTACAATGTTGATAACTAAACCGGCTCCAGTGTCATGAAGTTGTTGTTGGTAGGTACCGAGACAAATGAAAGCATATTTTGGGCTAAAGAAACTCTTTGAAAGTTGTATCCAACTACAATTTCTTTCATGCATCCCCAATGCACAATTTCTTTCATGCATCCCCAATGAGTTGAGATCCAGTTATTCTTCCACACACTGATTTGTTTTCCATTTTCAACCAGTCATTTTACACCCTCTTTAAGAGGGTAATTTACCTTCAATAATGTTTCTCGAAGCATTACATGAAAACTATTACTTTGATGCTTCCAAAAGAGTTTTTTTGTTTGGCATAGTACTTAAGCCTTATACACTCATGCTAAGAGAGATTTGGGGTTTTTGTAGAAGCCTCAACTAAGAGGGCTATATTTGAATCCTCTAAAATCTTCGAATACAAGTCTTACTTGATTCTTTGAAAAGACCACGCAACCTTCTTGTTGCTGCTATAGTCTCCTTGATAACCTTAAAACACAACATAAAACACGACAATAATTGGGAAGTCCTCCAAGCTGATGGAGGATTTAGATTGCTTCAAGATATGAACTTCTATAAAGTCCTGCTTGTCCCATTTTGTCATCGACAGACAACAAGTCCTTGTCGCAAAGCTGACTGCGGAAAGACTCAAATGTTACACGCTTGTTTGTTAATAATCAAACAACGACTAGTCCAATAATTTTGGAGCCTTTTCGGCTTTTCCTTCATACAATCTTCACAGTTTTAAACTTTCATACAAAAGAAACTAGAACAAGTTACAGAATGATTTACGATTTCTTGCGGTGTACTTCAGAAAGAGCCAGAAGAAGAAATATTTGGTGCATTCTCATACTTGAACCAACCTTGGTTTTAAGCTCTGTTCAGTAAATCCGAGCAAGAGTTTGGAACGATTCCTTATCCTGAAGATAGCTTCGTCACCAACATTTTGTTATTCCTAATTAAAAATAGACTTATTCATGATTGTAAATATGGAATACACATTTTACAAATGGATGCTAATTATTACAGCTATGATAAGTAACAGAAACCTTCTTTTCTTGATTCTTGTGAAGCCTACCGGTTTTTCCATTTCCTACTTTTGAGCTATGTCTTTTACTGGATTTAAGCAAGACCAAAAGGAATATTTCATTCAAAATGAAAACAATATAGGTTTCCAAAGTTAATTATAAGCTTAGACTATGAATCTATGGCAAAAAAAAGTAAAAACATGAATACATAAAGCATTAAGATTTTCCGTTTGTCTCGCTCGACACAATCCCGAAAGCAAATGGAGCAAACGAACGAATGACGATGTTTAAATGTTCCTCCTTAGTCTGTTGCAATGGAGAAGCTTTGAAAGGAAAAGATTAAGACCACAGTGACCAACACTCCGAGCAAAAGAAGCCGTTCAAGAGAAGACTAAGTAAGGGAGTGTCAACGGAGAAGCCTTGAACGATCTCGATCACCGACTCTTCTCACGTCAAGTGAGAGGGACTAGAGGGACCGCTCCATGAGCTCAACCCAAGGAGAATCCTCATAATCAATAGAAGCAAAAAGTGTAAGCTTCCTCTACCAAAAACGTTGGTTAGCACAAAGCCAGATAATAAATTTATAACCACACCGATCACTAATGATTTTACTAGCTCCTCTTGAGCCAAAAGCAAGGGCTGTAAACCAAAACCCTTAACCAGAAGACACTCAAATCAGCACAACATCAGTAGGGAGATACATTCAACAACAAGTCTAGACCATTCCTCCAAAACTAAAACTACAATAATGCAGACTGATGGTACAACAATAATACTCCCACCGGGAGTAAACCACTGCTAGAATCCAAAGGCTCTACATGAAAACGACAGAGACAATACCTCACACTTGAGATGCCACCATGAACTCACTCCTTGAAGACCAAACTGCTGTCCACAGTAGTACCCAACATGCAGGCCCAGCCTAGAGGGGAGGCAGGCTAGGCAATGGCCTAGGGCCACCAATTTTTTTGTTAATTTTTAGGCCACATTTTTTATATCTAAGTTAATTTATGGGGCACATTTTTGTAAAAAAAGTTATCCAGACTACGTACAAGAAATATTTTGGGCCATAAATAAAAGTGTTTTGGACCATTAAAATAAAACATATATGAGTTTATGAACTATTATACTTTTATAGGTTAATATTTAAAAAAATAAAAATAATAATAACTATTTTAATTATTTTTTTTTGCATTGGGCCACATATTTGGTTGGACCGGTCCTGCCAACATGGAAAAGCCGAATATGCAAGCCTATCTAACTCAAATCGAACCAAGAAAGCCGAAACCAGAAAACAAGACCTACGACTAAAACCAATAAGAAGGAGCAAGGAGATCGAGGCTCTTGAGACAAAGCGATCAATCGCAGCCCAAGAGATCTCACAAACCCGCAAGCACTAGAGGAGAACAAAAGGAAACATGGTGAGGACAGAGACCCACCTCCAATTGACCACAACCGTCTTCGATCGGAAAAGGTTGTTAGAAGAAATGCTACATCACCAGAGGAATCCCTTGTGCAGGTGTGATTCCAAACCGAAGCTTGAAAAATTGCGATACCACAATGGACGGAGTAAGCTGAAACCGCAAGCTGTGGGTGCCGAGTAAGACTTAATGCATCATCGGAGTTGCTAGGGATGGAGGGAGATCTAAGGAATAGAGCCATGACTGACGAAAGTCGTGAGGCGAGTGGTGGGTCTAAGCTTGTCTCCTGACGGCAACGCTCTGCCATCGACCAGCAGAAGATTGACGACGGAGAAACCCAACACCTAGACGCGGCTGTCATGAAAGTTACCGCTCCGACCCACTCGCTACAAGAAGTAGATGTGAAATAAGAGACGGAGGAGGTGAGGTACCAACGAAACTTCTTCTTTAACCTACCAAATACCAATGCACACAGCTTCGAAATGAATATTGTTCTTCTATGTAATTCTTCCTTACCAAATCAATAAAAACAGAAAACCTTACACTCTTCTGCAGGAAAATGTTTTGTTGTTGTTGAATATGTTACAAAGTTTTACAAGCTTTTCATTTACAAACGTAACCGTTTTATTACGAAGATATTGAAGAAGATGACTTAAACAACTTTAAGGGAACAAAACACGCAAAAAGCCAAACTCATTATCAGATGATAAAGAGTAAAAACAATATTTTCCTTAGCTTTTGCAGAGAAACAAATAAAGTAATTTCGCTTGTTTCCTCATCTTTTGCAAGGTTTTGGTTTGCAGTTACACTAAACTCGGAAAATAAGAAGATAACTTGTAACCTCGATGGATACAATATTGGATTGCATCCAGATCAACAGGTTTCCGGACATTCGGAGTTTCTTCGATATTCATAGTTTTGAAGTATTCATTCTCCAAAGATTTAAGCAATCTCAGTCACTCTTCTTCTGAAACCACTGAATATCACAACGATTTGATTAATACTTGTTTCTCAAATAATCTGGTGTAGTTATTCTCCAATCTAATGACTGACTTCCTCTTGTTTTGTCTGGATGTGTCATAAAGTTCAGTCCTCCCACCAGAAGTGTGTATTGTCGAATGAAGCATTAAGACTTACTTATCATGTTATAGAAAAGTGACTTAACAACATGTTCTTTCAAAGACCATTCTACATATGCCTCCTCAGAAAGGAGTGAGATACGATGGTGTCTATAGGATTGAAAAATGCTGGAGAAAAATCGGAATACAAGTACGAATATAGCTGACTTGTTATCATAGTTGTCAGCTATATGCGTACTTGTATTCCGATTTTTCTCCAGCATTTCTCAATCCTATAGACTCCATCATATCTCAGTCCTTTCTGAGGGGGACTATGGAGAACGCTTCTCCTTGAAAATAGAAGGAACATACGGTTAAGTCACATTTCTAGTACAATTTTCAATATAGAAAAGTTACGAAAAAAATGAGAATCTGATTCATTCGAAAATACAAACTCATGCTCATTCATTCGAAAAAAATGAGAATCTGAGTACCTATAACAAAAGCATGCTCAATGACGATCACACATCAATGTCCACATTCAAATCTGAAAAAAGGAAAATAATGAGGTCAGAAGAACACAAAATCGTAAAATCGTAACTAAGGCACACCCAAAATTATGAGATCAGACAGAGGGAAATTACATAAACTTTCAAAAATCATAGCAACATGAAACAAAGAGAAAAAAAAAAAGAGTCACAGGTCGTTCCAATTTGGTAAAGAAAATAGGAAGCAAGCAATATATCATAAAAGATTTGATTATGTATAATCGATAAGGTGTCAATTTACTAAACTTATACCAAAAGAAGAACACCTCTATTGTACAAATCACACGATCGAAAACTATCAATATATGTGAATCCGTAAATGTGAATCTGTATATAACAGAGTAAAAAAACAAATAACAAAACGCCAAAACGTGTAAATCACACCAGAGAAAAGTATTAGTAGATATGAATATGCAAGAACATAAATCAGACTATATCGCTATGAGAACATTATACAAACAGTCAAAAATCAAAAAGAAATACCAAAGAAGAGCAACGTACGATGATATAAAACGGCGGCGGAGAAATATTAGGGCAAGAGTCTCAAATGCCACTTTTTAAGAAAAACTGATCTCACGTGCCCTCTTATAATCTGAATGCCACCTTCAATAATAAATAAACAAAAAAATAAAATACAAAACCAAGAATCGAACTTGGGTTGCTGGGAACCTCAATAAGCAGAGTAACCATCCACGCTAGACAACCTTTTAGCAATTATATGTAACTAAAACTTATTAAACCATTTACCCAGGTTTGTAAACCCTAAACCCAATACTAAACATTAACCCTATACCCTAAACCAAAATCAAACCTTAAACTCAACACTGTAATCCCTAATCACATATATTGAAACCCTAAACTCCAAAATACTATACCCTAAACCCAACATAGTAAACCCTAACCCCATAAATTGAAACCCTAAATCCCAAAATACTATACCCTAAACCCAACAAAGTAAACCCTAACCCCATATATTGAAACCCTATATCCCAAAATACTATACCCTAAACCCAACATAGTAAACCCTAACCCCATGTATTAAAACCATAAACCTCAAAAAACTATACCCTAAACCCAACATAGTAAACCCTAACCCCATATATTGAAACCCTAAACCTTAAAATACTATACCCTAAACCCAATGTAAACAACCCTAAACTCAGATATTGATATCCTAAATCCAAATTAATTATGAAATACGAAAGACTTATATATATATATAGGGTTTTCTATCTATTTAAAAAATTAAAATAAAAAATAATTATTAGAAAGTGGCATTTCGGAACAGTTTTTAAGAGAAAGTGGCATTTGAGCCATTGATCCGAAATATTAACGTATGATTAACTCCTAATTAACCCAAATATATAGAGATGAAATAACAAAGTTGCACTTAGGGTTTTAATAACTGATCATGGGCCAAGTCAATTAATCATGGGCCAATTATCATTGAATTCTTGCTAGGCGATATGAAGAGTAAATTGTTGTTTTGTTGGGTATGTGGTTCTTAATATGTCATCCCCTGTTTTGATCGAAACCATTTGTTTAGTTTTCATCCATTTTGTTGTTACAGGACATGTCTCATTGTGCGACGACTCCCACTAATACCCTTAAAAATGTAAACAAAAATGTGGTGTTCAAGGAACTTAACAAGCTTTGGGTGAAAGATGACCCAAAACTTCCGAGAAAAAGGGTGATTACAACGAAACTAACATGGCTTTGCTGGATGATTCTCCTTACAAGGCTTTGCTTAATCCAGTAAGCCTTTTCGTTGCATGTCCTCTAATCCGGTTTGTGTCATTTGAACAACAATTGTTTAGTCTTCTCGATGTTTTAAACAGGCACATCCCTAGGTAAACAATTATTGCATCAATTTATCTTCTCTAGATCTTGAATATCTTCTTTTATATTTACCATCTCTGCTTGCTTTAATTGAATTTGTTAATCTTATATGTGGAAGCGTTAAACAGGAACACATACCGGTTTGATGACGAATTTGGTGCGGGATTCGACTAGGAATTGACGCAGAGAGTCGGGGACCACTAGCCACCGTTCAAGTGCCCTTCTGGTTGATCTCTCAAAGCTTTCTCTCTCTAGAACGTTTTACTCTCTCTCTACAATTCTCCCTTGTAACTGTTGGGCAGTTACTTGTCTTACTTGTGTCTCACGTCTAATACAAATGTCTCTTTTCTAGACAAAGACATAAGTAGTTACAAGGAGAAGAGACATACTGTTGGGAAGAGCTATGATGATTAATATCTCATAACTATTCAGTAATTAAACCAGTTCGGTATATTCCCAAATCATGGGCGTAAACCGACCATAAACCAACATCTCCCACTCGCACATGATATGGAGCATAAAAAGTATTAGAGAATTATCAAAGTTTAAGATCGAGAGTCACAACTCGGAAATCATACGGCAAGTGAACCGTGCGACCCTTGCGAGTACACTTGCACTGGGGGCTAAAGTATGCACCTGTTAAGGATACATAACTGCTACAACCCTAAATAAAATATTTGCATTTCTGCATATCTCGTTGTTCCCCAAACTTATTCGTGTTTTACATCAATCTCAACATATCTTATCCCTATAGCATATGTTAGACATTTCATATCATGTGTTCACTATATTCAAACTCAATTAAGCGATATAGTGGTTGGCCAGCAAACACATATGTCAATGTAAAACCAAATGGTTTTCCCTTCCGTACTCATGTCCATATGTTCCAAACTAACAACTTTCCGAGCATGTCCCATAAGCTAATTATTCCATCACCATCGGTATACATACTAAAGTAGCGAACATAAGCTTATTCCTTCAAGAACATAGACGAAGGTTCAAGGGTAACCACTTGAAACCATATTAAGGTTAATAGGGACTCACATTGCGAGTGATGGGGACTACAAATAAAATATCACTTGCTTCCTATATGGTCGTACTAGCACATGTGGTATGACACACATCTCATAGCAGTTAACTCATTTTTCAAGAGCATATGTCAAGAGCAGTTAAACCAAATACTACTATGTGGATCAAGCTACTATCAGCTCGCTATCTAGCGCCTGATTATGTACTTATCCAGTTCTTCCAAGTGTCCATGATTTTGGGTCAATCATGATCGATATCTCAATGAGCATATCTCATCTTGACTCTATATCAAGGCGATATTTGATAACAACTACAAGTCAAGCTCCCACTAGCGCCAAACTCATCATATCTCATCTTAGCTTTTCACTAAGAAAACTAATGCGATTGTTCATGTGAGTGAATCAATCTCCAATTTGTTGACATCCCTTACATATTTATGTGTAAGTATGCAAAAACAATAAAAATGACCATCATAAACTATGTCTGAAAATATCTTTAGATATATAAATCCTCAAACATATATACAATGTCAAATGGCAAGCACCATTAGTACATACATCAAATTCTACGCAAACCTAGAGCTCGAACATGAGCAAGATAAACATCTCTAGGAATGGGCTTAGTAAACGGATCAACGGTACCATCCTGTCCGTAGAAATGTACTTTAGGACCACCTCTTTCTTTGCCACAATGTCTCTTACAAACTAATGTTTGATTTCAATGTGTTTGGTCCTACCATGATACTTGGGGTCCTTCACATAACCAATACAAGCTTGACTATCACAATGAATAGTCACATGACACGAAGCCTCTTTAGTGACTTGTAAGCTTTGTAAGAACCTCCTCAGCCATACAACTTCTTGAACTGATGTTGAACATGCAATGAACTCAGCTTCCATCGTGGATAAAGCTGTACAACTTTGTTTCTTGCTACTCCAAGTAATGGCACCATCACTTAGCAAGAAAGCGTATCCTGAAGTCGATCTACGCTCATCTAAATCACCAGCCTAGTCGGCATCCGTATAGCCTGTTAAGCGTAAATCACTTCTTTGATAACACAAAGAATAGTCCATAGTTCCTTTCAAGTATCTAAGGATCCTCTTCACCGCCATCCAGTGTTTCTTCCTGGGGTTTGACTGGTAACGACTTACCAAGCCAACAACATAACAAATATGAGGCCGGGTACACATCATAGCATACATCAAACTTCCCATAGCACTAGAGTATGGGACTCCTTCCATCTTTTTTTTCTTATTATCGGTTTTAGGGCACATATCAAGGCTTAGGCCTTCACCTTTTGCGATTGGAGTATCACTAGGATTACAATCATGCATCTTAAACCTTTCGAGGATTGTACGAGTGTATGACTCTTGTGAAAGAACTAACAATTTCCTCAATCGGTCTCGGTGTATCTTAACACCAAGTACATAATCAGCTTCTCCCATATCTTTCATCTCAAAATGAGATGATAACCATTGCTTAATGGTTACTAGAAACTCCATATCGTTTCCAGCCAACAAGATGTCGTCAACATATAGAGACATAATTACAAAGGACTCTCCTATGCTCTTGACATAGACACAATGGTCTTCGTTAATCATCGTAAACTCATAAGATATTATAGCTCGATGAAAACGAAGATACCATTGCCTAAAAGATTGTTTTAGACCATATATTGAACGTTTGAGCTTACAAACTTTCTGCTCATGGCCTTCTACAATGAAACCAACAGGTTGTTCCATGTAAGTTTCTTCTTCTAGCTCCCCGTTAAGAAACGCAATCTTAACATCCATTTGATGTAATTCTAAATCCAATCCGGCAACTATGGCTAGAATAAAGCGAATTGAGGCAAACCTCACCATTGGTGAGAACGTTTCCTCATAGTCTATACCCTTCTGTTGAGTATATCCTTTCGCTACCAAGCGAACCTTATACCTATCAATGGATGCATCCGCCTTTCGTTCGATCTTGAAAACCCATTTTTTTCGATCGCCCGACGTCCTGGCGGAAGATCAACCAAGTCCCATACTTGGTTTACCCTCATAGATTCTAGTTCTTCTCCTATTACATCATTCCATTTTTCAGAGTTTGGAGAAGATAGAGCCTCATGAACTGATATGGGCTCTAAGTCATCGACCGAAGCAACCATAAAATCTTCCCCTTCGATTTTAAAACGACGTCGAGGAACTTTTCCACGTTCGCTTCTATGAACCTCAGATTCATGTGATTCTTTCCCAGAAGAATCATTAACCAATGTCTCTCTCCCACTAAGTTGGTATGGTTCATCTCGTGAATTGCACCAACTTCCACAGATTGGTTAGTAAGAGAAACATTAGTTGGGTCAACCATCTCTTGAAGATGGACTTCCCTGGCCATCTCTCCTCTTCGAGGAAAACATTTTCCAAGAACGTAACGTCTCGTAATCCAAATTCTGTTACACTTTTATCCGATTGTTCGCTGATAAGCACATAACCTGTAGATTGGTCAGAGTATCTTATGAAGATACACTTTTTCCCTCTTGGACCCAATCTTCCATGAGGATGTGCAGTATCGCGAACAAATGCACCAGACCCCCAAGGTCTTAGATGCATTAAATCGGGTTTTCTTCCCTTCCATAATTCATAAGGGGTAGAAGTAACAAATTTGGAGGGCACTAGATTAAGTATATAGCCAGCAGTCAACAATGCATCACCCCAATACGAAACTGGGAGATTCGCTTGCCCCATCATGGACCGAACCATTTTAAGAAGCGTTCGGTTTCTTCTTTCCGCTACACCATTTTGTTGCGGGGTGTAAGGTGTTGTCAATTGTCTAACAATACCCTTTTCATCACACAGTTCTTTAAGCTGGCCAAATAGATATTCACCGCCTGGATCCGTTCTCAAATATTTGATCGTCCTCTCCAACTGATTTTCGACCAAAATGACATATCGTCTAAAGCACTCTAATGCTTCAGACTTATGAGAGATAAGGTACACAACCCTAAATCGAGTCATTCTAATGCTCCATGCCTCGCCTTCACATTCATCGGACCAGAAATGTCTGAATAAATTAATTGCAATGAAAATTGATCTCTGATTGCTTTTTCAAATGGTTTCCGATTTGCTTTTCCTGCTAAACATGGTTCACATCTGTCAAGATCAACTCGGGCGAGAGAGCCTAAAAGACCTTCTCTAGCCAATCTATTCATTCGATCGACACCAATATGACCAACTCTAGCATGCAACACATTTGGTTCAACATGAGTAGAACTTGTGACAAATGAAAAAAAACGATCAACATTACTACTAGTAAAGTTTGTAGTACAATCGAGCACAATTAAACCATCACAAACATAACCAGAACCATATAACACAGATTCTAGAGAAATGTTTAAAGACATATCATGGAAGTTTAAACCAAATCCTAACTTAAGTAAAGTTAAAAAAGAGACAAGGTCCCGGCGAATTTCAGGAGCATACAAGACATCATGTAAGATAAGGGTTCTCCCACCACGCATGTGTAGCTGGTATGTACCAATACCCATTATTAGAACTTTGATTTATTCCCCACGTACAACCATCTAGCGCCTTTAGGTAATCGACGGTACTCCACAAATGCTTCTCGATTTCTAGCTACGTGGTATGTTGCTCCTGAGTCTACAATCCACAAAGGATGAGATTCCGCAATCATTGCACAACTAGAAACATAAGCATATTTACAAGTAGAGTCCAAGGATAATACCTTCTTTGCCTCAATGCATTCACGAGCAAAGTGACCCAATGAGCCACAATTGTAGCATTTTATTTTGGTCATATCCTTCTTTCCTCCACGTTTGCCATGCTTGGCAAATTTCTTCTGTCTCTTAGGATCAAGTTGATAAGGAGCATTGTTTCCCTTGTTACCTCTCTTGCGTTTTGAGCCTGAACTCGAACTCGAACTCGTAAAGTTGGCCGCTCATCCTCTAACTCAAGATGACGTGATATATCTTCAAATGTTTTCACATTGACATTATGTGTCATCTAAACCTTCATATGGTTCCAACTTTCAGGTAATGAGCGGAGAACAACTTGCACTTGTTGTTCATCAGACATAATCTGACCAGCAGTCTTAAGCTCTCTAATCATGTTTGACATGACTCTAACATGCTGCCTCATTGATTGATTTGGGCGCTTCTTGTAGTCATTAAACCTTTGATTAAATCTCCTCAATTTGGTAGCCGATGTGGTACCAAACTTTTCTTTCAAGGCCTCCCACATGCCTTTTGTAGTTTCATACTCCTCAAACTCACACATGAGATCATCTTGCATACAACTCAGCAACGTAATGCGAGCGATGCTATTCTTCCTTTTCCAGGTAGCATATGCATCTTGATCTCTCCTATGTTGAGCTGAAGTACCCTGCTCAGGCTCTTCCATTAGATGGAAAAGAGTCTATTTCACCTCTTACTCTTCAAGTACATACTGGACTTTACGATACTAAATATCGTAATTATCACCATCCAGTTTGTCACCTAGATTGAGCTCAACAATAATGTTCTTACAAGTAGAAGCCATTCCTGCTTAAACATTTAGAGACATTCATTTATTTGCATAATTTTAACACATAATTCATAATTTTTCAATGAATACAAACTAATCTAACATAACTCGATATATAATACATGATCGAAAGTTCACTATGTTCCCAATCATCACCCATATTACAATCTAATTATATAAATTAATTTGTTTCATGCAAAATTTTAAGTTCTAAACAAATTAGAACTCCCACTTGATCAATGTGTTTTCTAACATGAATCAACAACTGAAATATGATTATACAACGATCGATTTTTATTATTATTATTATTAAATATGAATTTAATTAAAAAAATTACTCTAAAAATTACATATTTTAAATCTCCACAAAGAGACTAATTGGCAAAAATTTTACTTTCAAATTTGGACATATTTAAACAAATTCTATGATTAAAACACAATATGCATTTTCAGAAAAATCAGACACTGTCACGTGACGATACTGTTCATCGTCTTCCTTATGCATATTGTTTCTCAACATTTTAGTCAAAACTTTCGACCCCAATATCTCTCTCGATAACGACTGAAATATCGCGTCCGATATATTGTTGGAAAGATAATCGTTGTATATACGCATAGACACCAAAATCGCGCGATACCGATAATCGACCAGAGAGATATGTGCGAAATAAAATGTTCGGTTTACTTACAATTTTTTCAAATTCATGCAATATGTTTCCGTTCTTAATATGATAATTTCAAGAAACATTCAAGTCAATATGAAGAACATTTATGCAAAGTTTCAAATAATTTCATCAACGAATCACGAAGTTACCATTTGCAACCATTCCTAACATAACCAATTTCTCCAATTCATCATGAATGAGTGAAAATAACACATACAACATTTTCTACATGCTAACTAAGAACCGAAACATTCCAGAACCGAAACCTAATGCTCTGATACCATTGTTAATCTTATATGCGGAAGCGTTAAACCGGAACACATACCTTGGCCGGTTTAATGACGAATTTGGTTCGGATTCGACTGGGAATTGACGCAGAGAGTCGGGGCTGAGATCACAAACGGAAATCAACCACTAGCCACCGTTCAAGTGCCCTTCCGGTTGATCTCTTGAAGCTTTCTCTATCTAGAACGTTTTACTCTCTCTCTCTACAATTCTCCCTTGTAACTGTCAGGCAGTTACTTGTCTTACTTGTGTCTCACGTCTATTACAAATGTCAATTTTATAGACAACGATATGAGTAGTTACAAAGAGAAGAGACATGCCGTTTGGGAAGAGTTACGATGATTAATATCTTATAACTATTCGGTAATTAAACCGATTCGGTATATTTCCAAATCATGGGCGTAAACCGACTATAAACCAACAAAATTTAGATAGTTGTGGTGATATGAGACTTCATCTAGAAAAGTTAGCCAAAGCAGAAAACGTTCAAGAATTCATCAAGAAGAACCCCTTTGGGCAACAAGCTATTACGGAAGAAAGTGAATCTTGGGAGTTTTACAGAAAGGCGATTGCATAAGTACGCAAGTAGAAACTTGAAGCAGTAGAAAAAGCGAGGATTAATGCAAGATTATTTGTAGAAGTTGGGGTTAAAAGATGATTGAAAGTAAGAAAGATTAACTGATATATGTTCTTATGTTGTGGCTACAAATTTTTGGGTGTGTTTCTGTTAAACTTATATGCGGAAGCTTTAAACCGGGAACACATACCTTGGCCGGTTTGGTGAAGAATTGAACATTGATTCAACTGGGAATTGAAGCAGAGATCAGGGCTGTGATCACAAGGGGAAATCTACCACTAACCACTGTTAAAGTGCCTTTCCGGTTGATCTCTTGAAGCTTTTTTTTTCAAAAGCGTTTTATTCTTTTTCTATAATTCTCCCTTATAAATGTCGGGCAGTTACTTATGTATATTTCACGTCTCTTAATAATGCCCCTTTTATAGACAAATTAACACAACAACAGTTACAAGAGAACGTCATGTCGTTTAGGAATGGTTATGATGATAAAAATCTCATAACACCGGTTGACTAAACCGGTTCGGATTACTCCCAAATCATGGGTGTAAACCGATCATAAACCAATAGTTTCCATTGTAGATGTTGGAAACCACAACTACTCAGAATCTGGTTTAGTATTGGTTTTTGGTTTTGTATTTGTAGAGATTCTCATTTTGTATGTAGCATTTTGGTTCATTGACACATCTAAATTTCTTATTTAATAATGTAAATTAAATTCGGTTTTGGTACGGTTTTGGTACGATTGTGATGTGGGCCTGGCCCATTTGATAACAAAGTAGTTGTTTGATCCAACATGAGGAGTCTCTCGTCTCTGTGTAATGCAGAGATTGGTGAGCTTTGGACGTACGAAAAGAAGATGAGCTGGAGGTTTTCGCCGAGACCTAGCTTAACCTAAAAGGGCTTTTTATGTGTGTGTGAGATACCGGAAGCGAGTGAACAAGTGGTGACAAAAATGATGGATTTTTCACAAGGGTTTTGTGTGATTGTGGTTTTGTTATTGGGAAGCTTGATTGGCGTCTCTGTTGCCTCTATTTATGAGTACAACATCAACGGGTTTGCGAAAGTCAGCAATGGTGGCTATTTCCTTGGTGGTACGGTTCTAAAGGAAGTTCCTTTATCAGGTCATTTTTCTTTTCTTTTGGTTTTGTGAACTAGTGCTTCTTAGAGCTCTGCTCGTGCATTAGTAGATGGATTTTGGCATATCTGATGCTTTATTCCATTTAGTTTCCTGTTTTTTTTTTCTCTTTACAGTATTCTCATAGCTGAAATGTTTCATATGTGTTAGAAATGTAGATGCAGAACAATCGAAACTAAGAGCCAATAGCTCAACTGGTAAACATCTCATGTAAAGTCTAGTGGCGCTTTGGACGAAACTAATATTACATGCTGTGGTTTCGGACCTGAGGAATTATGAGTTTAGGCCCGGAACCTCCTGGTAATTCAAAAAAAAAGAAAGAAAGAGAAGAAGTTGGTTTATTAGATAGAAACCTAATACAAATACAAAGTATGTGTAATACAAATGACGAACTTCAGGGGTTCTCTCTCGATCACGAAGTGATAACTTGTAGATGATAGATGTTTGCTTGTGGCAATCTCCTAAGACAAAATTACGCCCTTACTATGGTATATGTAGTGTTACGAACGTCTATCTTGTAGGGTATAACTATCGAACTCCGAACAAAACACCGTTCGGAATTCCTTGCAAAATGTACTTTCTATTTCTTAGAAAGTTTAGAGGGATGAAGAAAATTGAGTAACTGAGGATAATCTCTTGTCATGAATCACTTCTCATGATCTCTTTATATAGTACTCTAAAGGGTGTTGATCAAAAGGTGCCTTGTGAATGGATGTGTCCGTACGTTAGCATGTCACGAACCAAGACATCTTATTACTAAAGGAGAGTTTGTCAAAATTGTAACTCACGGGATCGCGACATGTGTCTATTATTAATCGAGATAATGACACGTGTTAAAATACTCTATTTAAAATAAAGCAATTAATTATTTTTTTATCATTATGTTAAACCAATACACTAAAAGACACATTAACATTTTTCTTATTGTTTCTTTAACATATTTCTAAAAGCCAAACCAAATCTCATGTAAGTCGTTAAAAAGAAAAGAAAAATATAAATACCATTATGTTAAACAAAATAAATGTCACATCACAAAAATGAATTATATAAAAATAAAATAAATGTTAAACCATAAATTATTTTAAAAAGAAAAGTAAACATACATTCAACCTTCCAAAAATGTTATTACTTCAAAAACGACAAATCCAAAAACAATATAATAACACACACCTCCCATTAGTTAATGTACTAATTTTATTTATATTACCTATTTTCAGAATATTTTGTCAGTGTATGTAATTGTATTTTCTGAAATTCATGTTGTAATGTAAAGATTCAACTTTAAATTTCCGTAATTGGATCTTTATTTAAAAATATCAAATATGTAATGAAATTCATTGAAAAAATAATTTAAAAATAAAATAATTGATGATTATCTATAAAATAGATTCACTTTTTCAAAGTATATAAGATTTCAAATATTATTTAAAACCTTATCATTCATTTAGATGAATTATTTTTATAATTTTTTGAAGATTTAAACTCATTATTAATTTTCTTACCTACAGTTAACAAAACGTAATTTATAACTATATTCACAAGGTTTTAGTTAGAATATAGCTATACATGTATAACAACAAATTATCAATTTTAATATCTAATACGCACATATTATGCGGTCCTAATCTAATATGTTATAAAAAGGTGTAACCTTTCACAAACTTTTTTTGGTATGAAACATTTCACAAACTTACGTGACCTTTCTTTATTATGTACCGAAACATTAATTTTGGTCAAGTGTATGGACACATCTCTTAGTTAATTATAGTCGTGACTTTTCACTTTAATTAGGAAATAATTTTAACTAACTAAATTAAAACAAAACTCTAACTATATGTCCTACTTGCTAAGAAATCATGTAAACTATTTTACATCTGTCAGATTCTAAGCTTAATTAATTGGTTGGTCAAGGAATTGGTGGCTAATGCACCACTTAGAGAAGAATGTTTTGTTTGATAACCTCGGTAGCTAACAGCTGTTAAACTTATATGCGGAAGCGTTAAATCGGAACACATACCTTGGCCGGTTTGATGACGAATTTGGTTCGGATTCAACAAGGAATTGACGCAGAGAGTCGGGGCTGAGATCACGAACGGAAATCAACCACTAGCCACCGTTCAAGTGCCCTTCCGGTTGATCTCTCGAAGCTTTCTCTCTATAGAACGTTTTACTCTCTCTCTACAATTCTCTCTTGTAACTGTCGGGCAGTTACTTGTCTTACTTGTGTCTCATGTCTCTTACAAATGTCTCTTTAATAGACAAAGACATGAAGAGTTACAAAGAGAAGAGACATGTTGTTTGGGAAGGGTTATGAATGTTAACACCTCATAACTATCAGTTGATTAAACCGGTTCGGTATAATCCCAAATCATGGGCGTAAACCGATCATAAACCAACATCTCCCACTCGCACATGACATGGAGCATAATGTTTATTAGTCAATTCAGAGAGTTTAAGATCGAGATTCATAATTCAGAAATCATACGGCAAATGAACCGTGCGACCCTTGCGAGTACACCTGCACTTGGGAGCTAAACTATGCACCTGTTAAGGATACATAACTGCTACAACCCTAAATAAAATATTTGCATTTCAGCATGTCTCGCTGTTCCCAAACTTATTTATGTTTTACATCAATCTCAACATATCTTATCCCTATAGCATATGTTAGACATTTCACATCATGTGTTCACTATATTCAAACTCCAATTGAGCGATATAGTGGCTGGCCAGCAAGCACATATGTCAATGTAAAACCAAATAGTTTTCCCTTCCGTACTCATGCCCATCTGTTCCAAACTAACCACTTTCCTAGCATGTCCCATAAGGCTAATTATTCCATCACCATCGGAATACATACTAAAGTAGCGAACATTAGCTTATCCCTTCAAGAACATAGACGAAGGTTCAAGGGTAACCACTTGAAACCATAATAAGGTTAATAGGAACTCACATTGCGAGTGATGGGGATTACAAATAAAACATCACTTGCTTCCTATATGGTCGTACTAGCACATGTGGTATGACTTACATGCCATAGCAGTTAACTCTTCTTCTTTTTTAAAGAGCATATGTCAATTGGTTAAACCAAATACTACTATGTGGATCAAGCTACTATCAGCTCACTATCTAGCGCCTGATTATATACTTATCCAGTTCTTCCAAGTGTCCATGATTCTGGGTCAATCATGATCAATATCTCAATGAGCATATCTCATCTTGACTCTTTATCAAGGCGATATTTGATAAGAACTACAAGTCAAGCTCCCACTAGCGCCAAACTCATCATATCACATCTTAGCTTTTCACTAAGAAAACTAATGCGATTGTTCATGTGAGTGAATCAATCTCCAATTTGTTGACATCCCTTACATATTTATGTGTAAGTATGCAAAAACAATAAAAATGACCATCATAAACTATGTTTGAAAATATCTTTAGATATATAAATCCTCAAACATATATACAATGTCAAATGGCAAAGCACCATTAGTACATACATCAAATTCTACGCAAACCTAGAGCTCGAACATGAGCAAGATAAACATCTCTAGGAATGGGCTTAGTAAACGGATCAACTACCATCATGTCCGTAGAACTGTACTTTAGGACCACCTCTTTCTTTGCCACAATGTCTCTCACAAACTAATGTTTGATTTCAATGTGTTTGGTCCTACCATGATACTTGGGGTCCTTCACATAACCAATACAAGCTTGACTATCACAATGAATAGTCACATGACACGAAGCCTCTTTAGTGACTTGTAAGCTTTGTAAGAACCTCCTCAGCCATACAACTTCTTGAACTGATGTTGAACATGCAATGAACTCAGCTTCCATCGTGGATAAAGCTGTACAACTTTGTTTCTTGCTACTCCAAGTAATGGCACCATCACTTAGCAAGAAAGCGTATCCTGAAGTCGATCTACGCTCATCTAAATCACCAGCCTAGTCGGCATCCGTATAGCCTGTTAAGCGTAAATCACTTCTTTGATAACACAAAGAATAGTCCATAGTTCCTTTCAAGTATCTAAGGATCCTCTTCACCGCCATCCAGTGTTTCTTCCTGGGGTTTGACTGGTAACGACTTACCAAGCCAACAACATAACAAATATGAGGTCGGGTACACATCATAGCATACATCAAACTTCCCATAGCACTAGAGTATGGGACTCCTTCCATCTCTTGTTTCTCATTATCGGTTTTAGGGCACATATCAAGGCTTAGGCCTTCACCTTTTGCGATTGGAGTATCACTGGGATTACAATCATGCATCTTAAACCTTTCGAGGATTGTACGAGTGTATGAATCTTGTGAAAGAGCTAACAATTTCCTCAATTGGTCTCGGTGTATCTTAACAACAAGTACATAATCAGCTTCTCCCATATCTTTCATCTCAAAATGAGATGATAACCATTGCTTAATGGTTACTAGAAACTCCATATCGTTTCCAGCCAACAAGATGTCGTCAACATATAGAGACATAATTACAAAGGACTCTCCTATGCTCTTGACATAGACACAATGGTCTTCGTTAATCATCGTAAACTCATAAGATATTATAGCTCGATGAAAACGAAGATACCATTGCCTAAAAGATTGTTTTAGACCATATATTGAACGTTTGAGCTTATAAACTTTCTGCTCATGGCCTTCTACAATGAAACCAACAGGTTGTTCCATGTAAATTTCTTCTTCTAACTCCCCGTTAAGAAACGCAGTCTTAACATCCATTTGATGTAATTCTAAATCCAATCCGGCAACTATGGCTAGAATAAGGCGAATTGAGGCAAACCTCACCATTGGTGAGAACGTTTCCTCATAGTTTATACCCTTTTGTTGAGTATATCCTTTCGCTACCAAGCGAACCTTATACCTATCAATGGATGCATCCGCCTTTCGTTCGATCTTGAAAACCCATTTGTTTCCGATCGCCCGACGTCCTGGCGGAAGATCAACCAAGTCCCATACTTGGTTTACCCTCATAGATTCTAGTTCTTCTCCTATTGCATCGTTCCATTTTTCAGAGTTTGGAGAAGAGAGAGCTTCATGAACTGATCTGGGTTCTAAGGCATCGACCGAAGCAACCATAAAAGCTTCCCCTTCGATTTCAAAACGACGTCGAGGAACTTTTCCACGTTCACTTCTACGAACCTCATATTCATCTGATTTTTTCCCAAAAGAATCTTTAACCAATGTCTCTCTCCTACTAAGTTGGTATGTTTCATCTCGTGAACTTTCACCAACTTCCACAGATTGGTTAGTACGAGAAACATTAGTTGGGTCAACCATCTCTTGAAGATGGAATTCCCTGGCAATCTCTCCCCTTCGAGGAAAATCATTTTCCAAGAACGTAACATCTTGTGATTCGATTTCTGTTACACTTTTATCATATTGTTCGCCGATAAGCACATAACCTTTAGATTGGTCAGAGTATCTTATGAAGATACACTTTTTCCCTCTTGGACCCAATTTTCCATGAGGATGTGCAGTATCGCGAACAAATGCAGCAGACCCCCAAGGTCTTAGATGCATTAAATCGGGTTTTCTTCCCTTCCATAATTCATAAGGGGTAGAAGTAACAGATTTGGAGGGCACTAGATTAAGTATATAGGCAGCAGTCAACAATGCATCACCCCAATACAAAACTGGGAGATTCGCTTGCGTCATCATGGACCTAACCATTTCAAGAAGCGTTCGGTTTCTTCTTTCCGCTACACCATTTTGTTGCGGGGTGTAAGGTGTTGTCAATTGTCTGACAATACCCTTTTCATCACACAGTTCTTTAAACTGGTCAGATAAATATTCACCACCTCGATCCGTTCTCAAACATTTGATCGTCCTCTCCAACTGATTTTCGACCAAAATGACATATCGTCTAAAGCACTCTAATGCTTCAGACTTATGAGAAATAAGGTACACAACCCCGAATCGAGTGAAATCATCTATAAAAGTGATGAAATATGAAGCTCCATGCCTCACCCTCACATTCATTGGACCACAAATGTCTGAATGGATTAATTACAAAGGAAATTCAGCTCTCATTGCTTTTCCAAATGGTTTTCGTTTTGCTTTTCCAGCTAAACATGGTTCACATGTGTCAAGATCAACTCGGGCGAGAGAGCCTAAAAGACCTTCTCTAGCCAATCTATTCATTTGATCGACACCAATATGACCAAGTCTAGCATGCCACACATTTGGTTCAACATGAGTAGAACTTGTGACAAATGAAAAATAACGATCAACATTACTACTAGTAAAGTTTGTAGTACAATCGAGTATAAGGAAACCATCACAAACATAACCAGAACCATAGAACACAGATCCTAGAGAAATGTTTAAAGACATATCATGGAAGTTCAAACCAAATCCTAACTTAAGTAAAGTTAAAACAGAGACAAGCTCCCGGCGAATTTCAGGAGCATACAAGACATCATGTAAGATAAGGGTTCTCCCACCACGCATGTGTAGCTGGCATGTGCCAATACCCAGTATTGGAACTTTGGAGTTATTCCCCACGTACAACCATCTTGCACATTTAGGTAATCGCCGATACTCCACAAATGCTTCTCGATTTCGAGCAACGTGGTCTGTTGCTCCTGAGTCTACAATCCACAGAGGATGAGATTCAGCAATCATTGCACAACTAGAAACACAAGCATATTTACAAGTAGAGTCAAAAGATAATACCTTCTTTGCCTTAGTGCATTCACGAGCAAAGTGACCCATTGAGCCACAATTGTAGCATTTTATTTTGGTCGTATCCTTCTTTTCTCCACGTTTGCCACGCTTGGCAAATTTCTTTTGTCTCTTAGGATCAGGTTGATCAGGAGCCTTGTTTCCCTTATTACCTCTCTTGCGTTTCGAACCTGAGCTCGAACTCGTGAAGTTGGCCTCATTAAAGGGTTTTGCTGCCTCTAGGCGCTCATCCTCTAACTCAAGATGACGTGATATGTCTTCAAATGTTTTCACATTGACATTGTGTGTCATCTGAACCTTCATATGGTCCCAACTTTCAGGTAATGAGCGGAGAACAGCTTGCACATGCTGTTCATCAGACATAATCTGACCAGCAGTCTTAAGCTCTCTAATCCTGTTTGACATGACTATAAGATGCTTCCTCATTGATTGATTTGGGCGCTTCTTGTAGTCATTAAACCTTTGATTAAGTCTCCTTAGTTTGGTAGCCGATGTGGTACCAAAATTTTGTTTCAAGGCCTCCCACATGCCTTTTGCAGTTTCATACTCCTCAAACTTACACATTAGATCATCTTGCATACAACTCAGCAACGTAATGCGAGCAATGCTATTCTTCTTTTTCCAGGCAACATATGCCTCTTGATCTCTCCTGTGTTGAGCTGTAGTACCCTGCTCAGGCTCTTCCATGAGATGGAAAAGAGTCTCTTTAACCTCTTGCTCTTCGAGTACATACTGGACTTTACGATACCAAATATCGTAATTTTCACCATCCAGTTTGTCACCCCGTTTGAGCTCAGCAATAATGTTCTTACAAGCAGAAGCCATTCCTTGGCCGGTTTGATCTCTCGAAGCTTTCTCTCTCTAGAACATTTTACTCTCTCTCTACAATTCTCCCTTGTAACTGTCGGGCAGTTACTTGTCTTACTTGTGTCTCATGTCTCTTTTATAGACAAAGACATGAAGAGTTACAAAGAGAAGAGACATGTTGTTAGGGAAGGGTTATGAATGTTAACACCTCATAACTATCAGTTGATTAAACCGGTTCGGTATAATCCCAAATCATGGGCGTAAACCGATCATAAACCAACAACAGCGAATATCTTTTTGTTAGGTTTGATAATGTAACCTTTGTGAGGACTAAGGAATATGCTAGCAAGCAGAAATCAATTATGGCATGTGCAGGATTAGTGGAAGCAATAGTGTTTGAGATGAATAAAAGGGACAAAATTGAAGAATATTTTTTCAAAGCTGATAGCTTAGGTTCAGAGGCGGCCTTGAGATATGATGGGCCCAAATATAATTCTTTTAGTTGGTCTATTAACTATAATTTAACCCAACAAAAAATATTTTAATATCAGGTCATCAACTAGTTTTGGCCCCAAGCAGTTACTTCCCTTGCTTCTACCAAGACCGGCTCTGCTTATGTTGTTCGCCATAACTTGCGGATGGTGGATCCTGCAAACTTGGAGAAGTTACAGTTAAGAAAGACATCAATCATTCTGAATGGCCTAAACAGACTTCGACATTCTTTAAAAGGAGTAATGTAAGAAGTTGAAATGTCTCCAGAGGTTGTGGTCATCAATAAAACTGGAACTTATGCTATTTATTTCGTGATATGTGACCCAGAACTGGATGGTACCATAATCAGAGTGTTGATCTCAAGATCGAGAAAATGCGGTCGTATATTATGAGAGGTCGAGATTTCTGTTAAGTAAGAATAAACTCGATCGTAGTTATGTAAAATGTTTGTATCCAAAGGGGATGGTCGTATTAAAAGATGATGGTCGCTTAAGAACACACAGAGTGTGGTCGTAGAGAATACACAAAACATGGTCGTATTGCTCTGCTCTGAGTATCATATCATGAGTTGTCCCATCAAGTAATGTGACAACTATATATAGCACATTAATCTAGGGTTTAATGTGACTATGGTTACATAAAGTAACTAGATAAGCAAAAAACACTATAGTTTAGTTAATAAGATTGATAGATGTGTTGGGCCTTACTCTTCTGATGGGCTTCATAATAAAAGGGGATTTGGGCCTCCAAATTCATGTCCAACAGTAGGCCGTCCCCCAAGCCTGAAAATTATATGGGCCAAACTTTGCAGGTTGTATGGGTCTGACCCGTGATGAATAAGGCCCAACCTGACCATCAGTTTCTTAGTGGTCGCTGTGGAGGTGCCTAGGGTTTTGAACCGAGCGACCTTTCGTCTCCCCGCCTCCTCCTATAAAACGAGACTTCTTCTTCTCTTCTCCTCGTTTTTCTCTCCGCAGCTTCTCCTAAAAGGTAAATTCTCTCGATCCCGATCGTATTTTTCTTTGCTTCGACCGCTTTTTAGTCGACCTGTCTTGCTCTTTGGTTGTTGAATCTTGGTTTGTTCGTTACACCGACCGTATCTATTTTCTGAATTCTCGACCATCAAACATAAAATCCCCGATCATAGTTTCTTCTAATTCAGACTCTGGTTTAAGTTCCCCGGGGTTGCAGGTCTCGCTTGCGATCGATCAGTCGCATCAGATGCGCGTATCAAACAAGGGTGGCGCGTCGTCTTCGAGATCGGTTCATCCCGACCATGTAAGCGATGATCGAGCAATCGTGGAGGGGGGCGGCCGAGAGGCTGACGATCGAGCAATCGTCATCACTAATCCGACGATTGAAGAAGACGACGACCATGAAATCGATGAACAAAACCAACTTGAAGAGCATTTCGTCGATCGAGATGAGGAGGTCGGTGGTGATAATTCTCCCTTCGACCGTGCTTCCCTTGTGCGTGTGAAATCTCTGGGCCCAGGCCTGTCGCGCAATCTCTTTCCTCGAGGCAGCAACGATGTTGCGTCTACCAGCACAAATAAATCACTCGAGAAACTTCGGGGAGATGAGGAATGGTCGGGCATCGACATCAGGGTTCCTCGCCCTCACGAGCGTCCCTGGACTCCTCTTAGCGGCTTCATGTGCTTATACGAATGCTACTTTAGCCATGGAGGGATGTGGTTTCGCTTCCTCGTCTTGTGCGAGGTCCGTCGAGTCGCCCCTTCTCAGCTTACCTGCGCCTTGTGTCGAAATATATGTGCGATTCTAACCATGGCTGCTGAGCTGGGACGTTCGGTGAATCTGGCTAAACTTGAGGAGATTGTGGGAATTGCAAAGTCTGGGAATGCGGTCGCTTCTATGCTTCGATGAGGTCGGGGAATATGATTATGACCGGGGTTGGCAGTAGGATCGAGCGTTGGAAACATAAGTATTTTTATGTGAGAATCAATAGATCCTCGGTCGGCAATTTTGCTGGCGTAATTCACGCTGGGTGGAATTCGAGGATTGCTATGTTTCTTTTCTATGAGCCCGACCTTCATTCTTGGCTGATAGTTAATCTGTTTTTTGTTTTGCAGATAGGAAACTTCAAGTGATCGAGCCTGTACCCGAAGGTGCTATTTCCTTTATCGAAGAGTTGAAGGCGTTAGGTCAATAGAGGTGGGGAGATTTCATCGAGCAGAGGATCAAACGTTGTCGACGTCGAGTCACTTCAGGTTAGTGTTGTTGTTTACATATCTGACTGATTTTACGTGGTCGGTGCATTCACATACGATCGGGTTCTACTCTCGTGATCGTATTTTCTTAAGCTGATTAGTCGTATTTTCTTATTCTTTAGATAATTTCACGATTCCCCTTGCGACGATCAGGCCGTATACGCACAAGTCTTTAAAAGTTCAGAAGCCACGACCTACTAAGAAGCAACGCGCTAAAGCTGTTGATATGGGGGTCGAAGACACTACAAGAAATATGGGCATTGATAGCACTTTAGGATAGCACGGTTTTGCTAAGTGCTATTAAAGATGGTATTCAAAATTTGGTAATATTATAGCATTTATAAAACGTCTAACCCGAATTATTTGAGACCGCTCAACACTTTAGCAAAAAAAAAAAAGATAAATCAAGTTTTTTGGTTTTGTCACTCTATCGTCTCGAGACTCTCCACCATTTTTCTCTCGACTTTCTCCATCTCCCAAATCTCAATCGAAACTCAGATCTTCCTCTTGTCTTGGTTGATACGCAGACTCGTCTTCCTTAATCTCCTCACCGCTTTTCGAAACCGTTGTCTTCCTCTATCCCTCGACCGCTTTTCAAACCTCAGTCTCCAATTTCTCTTTTCTCTACAAATATTTCAAGTTTCAAAGTTGAGCAATGGTGAGGTCAATTTCAGCGTCGAGGATCTCATTGCTGGTAATTACTTCTCCGATTTGTTTTTGTGTCTTTGTTTCTGCAGCTTGTGTGTCGTCTTAGTCAAAGAAATTTCTAAAACCTAGTTTTTTTGTTTTATTGATTTGGAGCTTTTGAGGATGAGAATCGAGTAGGTCTTGTTAACCTCTTAAAGTGAGTTTCTTCTATGTGTTGTTAACTGTATTGTGTTGTACTTGAAGAAGAAGAATATGGGATTTGGAGGTTTTAAATTATGACCTTTTTGTTAGGTTTCTATGACATTGATGTGTTTAGAAGAATAGATTTGTGCTTTGTATATTTTTTCTCTGGAGATTCGCTATAATTGTTTTGTGTTTGATTCACAAAACAAGCTGCAGAATCTGGCTAGTCAGCATTCAAATCTCTGCTAAACCAAATCGAGACCTCCATGAGAAGCTTGACAAAGATCTACAAACCTAGGTTTCGAAGCTTCTTCATCTGTTCCTCCTTGGTCGTAATCATATCAATGTTCCAGCTTGACTTCAAATCGGAGTTAAAGATCAAGGAGTTGAAGATCAACTTCGATTTCAAGAGTAATCATATCAAAAATTAAACTTTTTGTAATAGGATTTCGATTTTTGGTGTGTAATGATTTGAGTAGTGGTGGGTTTGTGTTTGATTTTGCAGATTTGATGAGACGAGTTTTACTGTGAATGGGGTTAAATATGAAGATAGTTTGCTTTGTGTTTGGAATTTGTTAATGTCTTGGAGTCCTCGTAACTTCTCTGAGATCACAACGGATAGGTGTTGGCTATGTTTTCTTCAACTTAATTTAGTAATTGAGAATGTTCTTGAATCTTGAGAAACTAATGAAATGTTTAGAGTTAAGAGATGTTATAGTTGTTTAAAGTTATATTCTTTGATTCTTGAAGAGCTAGTGATGAAATAATTGAGCTAAGAGATGTAGCACCTGTGTTTCTGTTAGTGAAATGTCAAATTTAAATTCTTGAATCTTGAGCAGCTAGTGACACTGTATTAGAAAGACTCTGTCGTTGGAAATGTAGAAGTCTAGATTTGGAAACCAAACCATTTCCACTTGGATCCTCTCTTTTCTTAGAGGCTTTATTTGGTGTGGTCTTGACAATTTATCGATTTGTTTGGTTTGATCGAGCTTTCGGTGTTCATTCATAGTTAAATTCTCCTTCTTTCTGATATACAATATGTCGATAATTTATGGAAAAACACTTTACATGTCTATTTCTCATTAATGCAGCTTGTCAATCTTTCAAACAGTTCGACCAATTCCAGGTTAGATACACTTAGCATCTTTTGTGTTGTTTAAGTCCATGTTCCTTAAAAAATGAGAAATACACTTGGTATTTAAATGTTTCTACATATAGAATGGTGTGGGAGGCTCTAACATACTCGATGAGCATGAGGGTCTCGTTTAATAAAACCCTTCATCAGCCTTCTCTTAGTCTCAGATAATCTTTAGTTTTCTAGAACTTACATGCTTGTGTCTCTGATTCTATATATACACACACACTTGATGTGTGCTTGTCACCACCATCTCGGCTGCATCTAGGATCAGCTCGTCAACTTCTCTTCTCCTCATAATCTTAAGAGTCACTGAGTTGGAACAAGAAGTTGTGAAATTTAAGTCCCAGGTTAGCCATACTTGAAAACTTGTAAATTTAAACATTAAACTTGTCAATTTCTACTCTCAGGTTAGACTTTGTTCTTTTTATGTTATAGAGACAAGAACCTAAAGTAGGTGAAAACTCAGCTGCTGCAAGAGTAAGTAATTTATATAAGACCATGGATTTCTTCTTTTCTGTTTCTAACTATGAACATTTTTGTAGAGTGTCAACAAAAGATCGGAACCTTGGTTAATTGGTCTGTAGGAGAAATGATTGCATGGCTTGCTAATAAGTGTATTCTTTCATCTCAGGGTTTGGAAGCATAATACACTACACCTAAGGTGAAGTCCCTTATTTATAACCATCATAGTCTTAGTACGTGTAGTTAGAGTCTTGGTTAGTTTAAGTATATCTTAGTATGCGATTTAACAGAACCATGATCACTTACAATATGTTAGTCAACTTGAATTCTTGGGATGCAGTTCAAATTTTGGTAGATGTAGTGAAGGTAAATGGTGCAGTAGTTTGGAGACTATATAACGAAATAGAGTGTATAGGAGATGCAATGGGTACAACTATTGCATGGCCATAGGACAAGGTGATCATGTGTTAAATTGATGATGTCTAGTTAAGTATTGTTTCTATGTAGTTGGATTGGTTTGTGTTATGCATTTTGGATTGAGACTTGCGTTATGTATTTTGAATGGAGACTTGAGTTATGCAATTTGGATTGAGACTTTGTTTGGTGATTATGAAATTTTTAAAGACCAGGAGTAGATATTCTGCAAAATTGGGTTCAAAACATATCAATTTAACAATAGCATAAAGAACTGTCATAACATCACATATTATCGCATCAACCAAACTGCTACAAAATCATAGATAATAGCCTAAATCATGCGCTATAACGTAATGAATTATAACATAAAAATCTGTTATAACAAAGTTTAGTATAATAACACTATCGTAGTAAGACATATAATAGCATGTCCCAAAAACGCTATTGTATGTGACCGACCTAAGATAGCACCCCCATAACATAGCGTTTATAGAAACGCTATTAAACACATATAATAACGCTAATCGTGTGCTATCAATGTCCATTTGTCTTGTAGTGATATCTTGATGTTGTACTTTATAACGTGGCCTCGGCGTCGGCCAAGGCTCCTATGCACTCTAACGCTAGGCGGAAAGATAAAGGGACCTCGATCAAAGGTCCGTCTGAGAAGACGGTCGGTGCTGATGTGCAGGCGAAGCCTGCTGAGACCTTGAAGGGGTCTAGTTTGATCGGAGACCGCGGTGAAGCAAGGCGGTTGGAGAAAAAGAGAGATCGAGAGGATGATCGAGGTCGTTCTGGATCTAAGTCCAAGAAGGGCAAGAGGAAAGACAAGAGGAAGGACAATGCCTTGGTTGTTCCAGAGGTTACAGATGTTGAGGATCGTATCCATATTGAGCAGGTCGCTAATGAGCTAGTAGGTGATCATGCGGCAGGTGGTGCTTCTGCTTCTTTGTCGTTCGGTCCCAACTACGATTTCAATCTCGAGTTCCGTGGTCGGGGTCGTCATATTCTCGAGGATCCTGTAGCGTGCGGCGAGTATGCACGCTGTATCCAAGGTCATCCCAGAGGACCGGTGCCTGCGTCTGATGAAATGGTCGAGCGCGACAAGTTTCCGGGCTTTTCGGTCGACCTTGTCAAGGTAAACTCCTCTCCTTTCTATAGATTCTTAGTCGTTTTTAATGGCTAAAGTGTTGCTGGTCGTATTTAGGATTCAGAGAATTCAGATGGTGAGCATCGTCAACTTCATGAGGACCATATATGAGCAAATGTTGTAGAAGAACCACAACCTTATAGTGGAAAACAGGAACCTCAAGTCGAAGATGAAGAACCAGGCTAAGTCTGCTGAGGATATGGTCGGTCATATTAACACGCTGGGGCTGAAGAACAAGAAGCTGACGGTCGAAGTGGCTAAGTAGGAGGACGAGGTGCAGAAAATGATGGGAGAGAAAGAATCTCTGTATCATCTAGCCAAGTCTCAGATGAAGCGTCTGAGGTTGTCACGTCATGATATGGCCACAAGTTTTGGGGAATATGCGATCGAGAAGGTTGGTGCTGAGCTGCAGGAGAAGGTCGGTGCCCAACTCCAGAAGCTACGACGTCATATCATCGATTCAAAGGAGATGAACCGTATATCTTCGACGGTCGGGCAGATTAAAGCCTCCATTGCTTTCTACGAAGAGCAGGGGTCCGCTCCGGAAGGTGCGGTGGAGAAGTTGAAGGAGGATCTGGACAAGTATCTGAGGATGACTGCTGCTCACAATGTTGAGAAGATCTCCGAACAAGACTTTTGTTTTCCTGACCGGGCTAGCTGGATTCCGGGTGACGAGCTCGTCTTCACCGTGGAATCCCCAAACAGAGTTGGTCAGTATGGTATGGGTGAAGAATGGGACTCCGCTGGAGAGGAAGAAGTTCGAGGCGAAGGCGAGGTCGATCCACGACCATCTCGGGTCACGCTGAAGGTCGGTGGTTCTTATCCAACCGTATCTTTACGTGGTCTCGACGGAGAGGATGGCTTCGGGTCATCTCATGTATCCGAGACCGATGAGGACGATGATACTCGAAAGTCGAACTGAGGTGGTGAAGAATCCTGCTGAGGTCGCTGGAACTTCGACCAGGGCTGATGAAGATCCTTTTAACGTCGTTGATCCTGCTGGAAAATCAGACGAGACCGCCGAAGACCCGAGGACTGATGAGGTTGATGTCGTCAACTCTGATCTCATAGGTTGCTTATCCTGGTCGGGCTGCGTGTAGCCGTATAACTTTAAATGTTTTGTTTTGTACTCCTTTTGCTCGGTCGGCCAGGCATGGTCGACCCTACTTTTTTGTTTATATAAGGACTTGCTTTGTTTCAATCATTGTTCAGGATGAGCGTATTTTTTTGTATGAACTTGTTTAATTGGTCGCTCACGATAAGCGTATGTCTATGAAGTATGCGACCTCTAATGGTCGGCTTTTCAAGTTTTAACTTATAATTTTTATGGAAAAAAAGTAAGTTATCGCTTTTAGGGAGCTCTGGTCGGTTCGCGCGATGGACGACCAGGCTATTTTGTCTGCTAGTCGGGACCAGGCTTAAGACAGAAACCGTCACGTGGCTAAGTGTGTGAGTCGTGGTCGGCTTACTGCACTTAGACGTTCTTTGGATTCATTGCAGGTCGGGGCCTGGCTAACAATTTTTTACCGGTCGGAGATTCAAGGTCCCAGACTACGGTCGTGGTTTTCCTACTGTGTTGAAGCGAGTGCGTGTTTATTTTTTAGTCGGTACACGGCAAGGCACCGACATGGAATAAACTCGGGGATTTTAAAAAGTTTAAAATAAAAGACAAGATTTGATGGTCGCAGACTAAGTGGTCGTTTCTTCTTTGTGAGAGACTACGGTCGTAGTTTTTTTTTTATGGAAACTGGACCTCAAGAGAGACTGCCTACGTACCCATGGTCGGGATCAAGCCGGTCATAGTTTATGGTCGGGGATTTTTTATTTTTTTTTGGAAGCTAGACCTCAAGAGAGGCTGCCTACGTACCCATGATCGGGATCAAGCCGGTCGTAGTTCATGGTCGGTCTTTTGAAGAAGCTTGAACTTGTTGAATATTTACCAAGGTCGTAGACCTGTTGAGGTGCGTGACTTAGCAGACTCGAGGTTGGCTCCCTTGGTCATTGACCGTGAGTGGAAGTGGATCATAA
Source organism: Arabis alpina (assembly GCA_900128785.1). Lineage (NCBI taxonomy): Eukaryota > Viridiplantae > Streptophyta > Magnoliopsida > Brassicales > Brassicaceae > Arabis > Arabis alpina. The sequence continues at coordinate 20,497,498 of LT669791.1, forward strand.
TGGTATTTCTTCAAGGTTATTGACTTCCTTGATCGGGGGATCATTGTTCCTTCCATGGTCATAAGTTCATAGACTCTTTGACAGACGATATTTGAGATCTGGTAGGGTCCTTCCCAGTGCGCGCCGAGTTTGCCAGCCTTGTATTCTGCGGTATTCTCATAAACCTTTCAAGAAACGAGGTCGCCTACGTGGAAACTTCAGTTTTGAAAATGATTGTTATAGTACTGAGCTGCTATTTGTTGGTAATTCTGGATGCTGAGCAAGGCTTGGTCGCGTTCTTGTTCAACATGGTCGATGTTGTCCAAAAGCATACGATCGTTGAGTTCAGGGTCTACGGTCATCATAACTCGGCGAATGCTATTTACGTTTACTTCGGCGGGGGCCATGGCTTCGATTCCATAAGCGAGCGAGAAAGGAGTTTTGTTGTTCGACTGTCGAGGGGTCGTTCTAAGCGACCATAGGACCCCATCCAATTCGTCTGCCCATACTCCCTTCTTTTCATCGAGACGCTTCTTTAACTCGGAGATGATGACTTTGTTGGTGGCCTTTGCTTGACCGTTGCCATGTAGGTATCGAGGTGTCGATTTGTTGAGCATTATCTTCCACTTCGCGCAGAAGTCTTCGAAGGTGTTTGAGATAAATTGCGACCCGTCGTCGGTCACGATCTCGTTGGGGAGACCGTGTCGACAAATGATAAATTTCCAAATGAAGTCTTGTTGTGAAAGCTCGAATCATTGCGAACGCTTCTGCCTCGACCCACTTGATAAAATAATCGGTGTCCACGATCACATAGCGTTTTTGCTTTGACTTGGGAAAAGGGTTGATGATGTCCTTCGCCCAGCGCATAAAAGGTTATGTCGAGGTCGCGGTCGTGAGTGGCTCGGTCGGTGAGTTGATCATTGGTGTGTGACGCTGACACTTCTTGCAGCATTGAGTATGGTTGGCGCAGTCTACGAGCATGGTTGACCAAAAGAAGCCAAGCTTTTTGATCTTCATCGCGGGAGTCTGCCACCGGAATGGTATCCCCCTGCCCCTTCGTGGGATACAGCCATGATCAGGTAGGTTTCTTCCCTGGCTACACACTGTAAGAGAGCATCGGCCACATTCCAACGAAAAATTTTATCGTCGAGGAGCACGTATCAAGCCAACCGTGTCTTTACACGCCGTGCAGCCCACTTATCGTCTGGTATGGTTCCATGCTTGATGAAGTCGATGATCGTATCCCTGTTGAGCAGGTCGCTGATGAGCTAGTAGGTGATCATGCGGCAGGTGGTGCTTCTGCTTCTCTGTCGTTCGGATCCGACTACGATTTCAATCTCGAGTTCCGTGGTCGGGGTCGTCATATTCTCGAGGATCCTGTGGCGTGCGGCGAGTATGCACGCTGTATCCAAGGTAATCCCAGAGGACCGGTGCCTGCGTCTGACGAAATGGTCGAGCGCGACAAGTTTCCGGGTTTTTCGGTCGACCTTGTCAGGGTAAACTCCTCTCCTTTCTGTAGATTCTTAGTCGTTTTTAATGGCTAGAGTGTTGCTGGTCGTATTTTGGATTCAGATGGTGAGCAACGTCAACTTCATGAGGACCGTATATGAGCAATTCACTACAAGAAAACAGTAATTAGCGACTCCGAAAAGCGTCACAAATGAGTCATTAGCCACTACTTTGTGACGCAATTACGGCGTCGCAAAATCTTCGTCGCTAATTTTTAGCGTCGCAAAAGCGTGGCAGATTAGCGACGAATTTATGACACATAGAAGGTTTCGTAAATTTGTGACTACTTTGTGACGCTTTTCTGTAGTCGCCAATTAGTGACCAATCAGTGACACATGTTGGGTGTCTTAAAGATGCGACGTTTTTGAGACTAATCTGTTGTGGGTAATTAGCAACGAATCAGTGACATCTGTTTTTCTGACGACTTAGTGACTGATTTTTCAGTCGGTAAATGGCGACTATTTTGTAACGATTATGTCGTCGTACATATGCGACGCATCTGAGACTACTTGAGTTGTCGGGAACGCCTGTTTATGGTCACTAAAGAGTGAGTAAGGAGTCACAACCATGAGTCACTAAAGTGTCACTAATTAGCCACAACTTTGTCTCTCTTTAACTATTGTTGGTCAGTTATGTGTTGCAAATTTGCTACTAAATTGTAAGTAAAGAACAACCTAAATTTGTGCAAACAAATCCCATACGAGAACCAAATTAAAAAGTAATGCTGAAATTGTAGAAAGAAACATCACATAAAGTTGCATAAAGGTTTGCATTACATAAGAAACAAAAAGCAAAGTAGATAATTATACATAGCATTACATAAAGACATTAATTAAACATTAGAAAAAGTTAAATAAGTTGATAGTTTAGACAAGGCAGAGAGTTTGAGAAGCAAAAGAAAGAAACTTTTCAAGTGTTGGTTTCATTTGCAGAGTCGAGGAGTGCAGCGATGCGCAGATCGTCTTTCTTCAAAAAGGAGAGGAGCTTCTCCATTTCATCGACCCGGGACTGACTTTTCCTTAGCTCAAGGAGTTCAGCGTCACGTCGCCTATTCTCCTCATCCCGCTTCTGGTTCTCCTCATCTCGCTTTTTGTTCTCCTCATCACGTCGCCTAATCTCCTCATCGTGTTCAGCTATCTTCTGACGAGCATATTTCATCTCTTCCTGGAGCGCTTCTAGGTCAACCGCAGCAGAAGATGAGGTTGCATACTGTACCTTCCTTTTCCCTTTGTTGAAGGTCTGAGACAGACCACCAATTCCAAAAGGGTTGCTTTTTTGATCGAACTCAGTACACTGCAACAACAATCACAAATCCAGGTACATCAATAGAAATAAAGACACAAACAGAAAAAGAAAGCACAAGAGGAAACCAGGAGAGAAAGGATTGCTAACCTTAAGGAAAAGCTGATTCTTCTCGTCAACGGTGAGGTTACGGTGAGTGGAAAGCTCAGAGGATAAGTCAGTGTCCTCTACTCCAGCGCCTGGTTCTTGTTCCATAACCTCTACCAGTCGTCTCTCATACACATCAGAGATTTGCTTCGCTTTTAGATCAACAAACGTTCTATCCGCCGATGTATGCGTCCTAGCAAAGACTTCTCCAAAGGAAACAGGTCTCCCTAGTTCTTCCTCCTGCAGAAATAGAAGTGAGCAAAAAGGTAATTAATTAAGTACAGAATACAAAAAGATTAAAGCATTACCATTTGTTGCTCAACAGTCAAGTGAGATATTTGGCCAGAGACGTGTTTGTAGATGCCAAGTCCACCACGAGTAGAGGTACGGGAGTTTGAAGCAGTATTGCTCTTAGTGATTGCCTCTGGAGTTTTCCAATAGTTGCACATATGTGCCCAAAGCTTGGTACCAATCCAAATTGGCCTAACACCCTTCCTCTTTACCTGACTCACTATTCCTCGCATCCGTTTCGTAGCAATCCTGTGGAAGTTAGCTCTAACAAGCTCCGTGATCCCTATATCCCAGTTGTATTTCCGCTACACAGTAGAAAACCTCAGTTAAAATTTGAATAAAACATGTAAAAAACTGAAAACAGAGACAAGGAAGAGAGTGAAACATTACCGCAAACGTTCGGAAATATAGTTCTTGTTTAACTATTGGAGTGACACCCCAGCTGTAGTATGGGCCATCGAACTTGCGACGCAAGATCCCAGCAATGCAACGGGTCAATATTCCATTGTTCCGAGTAAACCTAGCACATCACACAAACATACACACTTACACAAAGGCAAAGACAATGGTTCAAACGAAATTCAAGAAAAACTAAACCATATGACAAATCCAGTCGTTCTAGTTAGCTAAACCATAAGAGAACTACAAGGAAAACTTACCAGAAGCTATCTCGGATAGGAACCTCACTAAGGAGGGGTAGTCGTTGTCTTCCTGGAAGAGCCAAGATGTTTTCCAAGAGCTGTTTGTCGTCTAGCCCTTCTGGTTCTTGATAACCATAGAATTCTTCAGCTTGGTTTGGTTCACCATCTCCGAAATCATCCGCATCTTCCTCTTCTTCCTCATCTTCCTCATCTTCATTCTCAAAGTCTTCTTGTATGTGGCGAGACTGAGAGGCTTGGTGCCGTGGTTGGTCATTCAGGTTGAGGTTAGAGAGGTGGTCACCGGATGTAGCTCGAGACGTTAGTTGAGTAAGCGGAAGCCTATTAGTCGTATCTGCGAACTGATGAGGAACAGACCTGGTTCGAGAAACAGAGACGGTCGCCTGAGAGTCATGAGATCTACTCACCACGGGTGGAGAACGACCTGTCGGGTTGGAGGAATAAGAAGAACCACCACCAGTTGACCTAACTCCTTGCGGTGGTGTATGACCGATCTGTCTGGCAGGAACCTCTCTGGTGATGTCTATCTCTGGTTGACTTGTAGTTGTAGCATCTTCGATAACCGCTGCAAGCGTATCAAGACCGCCGGCTCTACCCTTACCCTCTCGCCTACTGACAGGTGGTGGTGCACGTGATTTTGAAGCATCACCGCCGGTTCGTTTCACACCACCAGGAGCTACTTTGGTGCGTTTAGTGAGAGCAGCAGTAGGACCGCTGGGTCTGATCACACCACCAGTACGACCGACGGTTGGTTTCACACAAGAACCTGAACCTACGGTTTGTTTACCGGGATCGCCGGTTCGTTTTACACGACCATCACCAGTCGTTGCTCTTCCACCGCAGCCTCGCCCTTGTTTACCTCCACGGCCTCGCCCTTGAGAACCTCTGCGACCTCCTTTACTGGTAACAGCCATTTCGATTCGTCGAATCGAGAGAAAGAGAGACAGAATTATAGAGAGAGAGAGATGAAGAACCGAGATTAGAGAAAGTTTTGTTTAGGGTTTTCTGATGGAAAGGTTTTCTGTTGGAATCGACAGAGAATCGAGAGAAAAAAAGATGACGAATGATCGAGAGAGAAAGAGATGACGAACCGACGCAGAATCGATTCTGTTCGATTCGACAGAGAATCGAGAGAAAAAGATAAACTGTATGTTTGAGAGAGAGAGATGAAGAATTGACAAAAAGGACTAGAGAAACAGAGATGACGGAAAATCGAGAGAGAAAGAGATCGATTCGACAGAGAATCATCGGAAATTTCGCGAGACGGAGAGGGCGAGAGAGAGAGAGAGGCGATTTGGGGATTAGGGTTTCTAATTTGGGGATTTTTAGTTTAAATATCTCCGTCTGGAGTCACAAAAGCGTCGCTAAAATTTTGTTTGTGGGCCAGACTAGCCCACGTAAAAGGCCCAACTTTTCCCGGGTTCTAAACCAATTTTTTTTCGTTTGGAGCCAAACCAGCGTCGCTAAATAATCACTTATTTGTGACGCATTTATGACACATTTGCGACGAAAAAGACCCATACCCTAAACCCTAAACATGTTTTACTTATAGAATGATCTTTTCGAATTTCTAATTGAAGTTCCGATGTATTCTTATCCATTTAATTGATTTTTTAGCATGATATTAGTACTAATAAAGTTTATCTAAAGAAAATCACACACTTTACCTAAAATTACATTAAAATTTCTTATGACTTTACCTACAATCACACAATTCCACTTGACTATGTAATTTCTCTATTTTCAAACTTCTTATGACTTTTGTGTTTTACGAAAATATAAATATAGGATAATGTACTGTATGTAATTCAACAATGTTGTATAATTTTGCAAAATTCTTAGAAGTAGTTGGAAAAGCGTCACTAAGGTGTCACTCTTTTGTGACGCTGTTGTGACGAATGTGTAACACATTTTTTAATCTGACAAACGATAATCTCAAACTCTAAAGAGTCACATATTCGTTGCAAATGAGCAACACGTTTGCAACTAGTTAGTGACAACTCTAAAAAGGAAAAATAAAAAATTGTGGTTATACCTGGGCTCGAACTCGGGTCTGCAGGATGTATATGAGATGCAAAACCATTGGGCCACTGAAGGCATTCGTTTGTTTATCAGAATAAAATGTATATAGGACGCTGATAACATAAACATTTTCGTAACACATTTAAAAAATGTTGTTGTCCTTGGGCTCGAACTCGAGTCTACAGGAAGTATATGAGAGATGCGAAACCATTGGGCCACTGAAGGCATTCGTTTAATTCTCAGACTAACAAATATATATACACACGCTCCCGAATTTTATGAAACAAATACCCCCATGTAAAATACATAGGCCATGACCTAATCTTGCCTTCAGGCCCATTTGCTATATCGCGAACCCACATGGGAAAATTTTCTTTTCTTTTCATTGCTTCAACCTATATATACATAGAAGGGTTAAAGTATCATTGCGTTGAGCAAAACAATATATTTACGAGTGAAACAAGTTATGATGGATACATACATATTGGCGCACCCATATATGAAATTCATCATCTCTTTTTGTTATGACTTCAACATCAGTAAGTCGAGGATTGTCAATTCGAATTTGTGCATCCACCAAACTGTATGTTTTACGAAAGACTTAATTATGAATAAACTGGTAAAAAATATTTACAATTCATATATTTAATTTAATAATGATCCTAGCAGTTAAGTTAACTTTCAAGCGGTCGGAAATATGAGCAATTACGCAAAACGTACTTGTAATCATTCTCCATTAACCAAGATTCTGTACATATTCCACTAGGACAACCTACTTCAGTAAATATATCTGGTACTTCACAATCGTAGATAGGTACTTCACCTTCATCGTACCGACTTGCCCTGCATAGCGAATTTACCAATAATTAATAACAATTCTTCTTACTTTTAAAAAAGCAAACATACACGCTTCTACTTTATTTCCTTGCCGACATGGTTACCGACATAGCTGGAGTGACTCCTTTCCCACGCTTATGACACGCCCAGAAATCGTAACAAAAACGTCACAGATTAGTGACTACTTTGCGACACATATTAGTGACTATTACTGGTGTCACAAGGGAGTTGCAAATTTGCGACGCACGTTATGTTAGTCACATAAACGTCATTAATGTGCAACTACTCTGCAACATATTTGGGTAGTCGCAAATTAGTGACGTTTCCGTGACTAATGTTTTAGCAGTCTCTAATGAGTAGTAAGAGCGTCGCAAAGTAGTCGCAAAATTTGTGACGGAAAAATCAGTCACAAATACTAGTTACTAATTACCGGTTTTCTTGTAGTGATTGTTGCAGAAGAACCACGACCTTATAGTGGAAAACAGGAACCTTAAGTCAAAGATGAAGAACCAGGCTAAGTCTGCTGAGGATATGGTCGGTCATATTAACACGCTGGGGCTGAAGAATAAGAAGCTGACGGTCGAAGTGGCTAAGTGGGAGGACGAGGTGCAGAGAATGATGGGAGAGAAAGAATCTATGTATCATCTAGCCAAGTCTCAAATGAAGCGTCTGAGGTTGTCACGTCATGATACGGCCACAAGTTTTGGGGAATATGCGATCGAGAAGGTTGGTGCTGAGCTGCAGGAGAAGGTCGGTGCCCAACTCCAGAAGCTACGACATCATATCATCGATTCAAAGGAGATGAACCGTATATCTTCGACGGTCGGGCAGATTAAAGCCTTCATTGCTTTCTACGAAGAGCAGGGTCCGCTCCGGAAGGTGCGGTGGAGAAATTGAAGGAGGATCTGGACAAGTATTTGAGGATGGCTGCTGCTCACAATGTTGAGAAGATCTCCGAACAAGACTTTTGTTTTTCCGACCAGGCTAGGTGGATTCCGGGTGACGAGCTCGTCTTCACCGTCGAATCCCCAAACATAGTTGGTCAGTATGGCATGGGTGAAGAATGGGACTCCGCTGGAGAGGAAGAAGTTCGAGGCGAAGGCGAGGTCGATCCACGACCATCTCGGGTCACGCTGAAGGTCGGTGGTTCTTATCCAACCGTATCTTTACGTGGTCGCGACGGAGAGGATGGCTTCGGGTCATCTCATGTATCCGAGACCGATGAGGACGATGATACCTCGAAAGTCGAACTGAGGTGGTGAAGAATCCTGCTGAGGTCGCTGGAACTTCGACCAGGGCTGATGAAGATCCTTTTAACGTCGTTGATCCTGCTGGAAAATCAGACGAGACCGCCGAAGACCCGAGGACTGATGAGGTTGATGTCGGCAACTCTGATCTCATAGGTTGCTTATCCTGGTCGGGCTGCGTGTAGCCGTATAACTTTAAATGTTTTGTTTTGTACTCCTTTTGCTCGGTCGGCCAGGCATGGTCGACCCTACTTTTTTGTTTATATAAGGACTTGCTTTGTTTCAATCATTGTTCAGGATGAGCGTATTTTTTTGTATGAACTTGTTTAATTGGTTGCTCACGATAAGCGTATGTCTATGAAGTATGCGACCTCTAATGGTCGGCTTTTCAAGTTTTAACTTATAATTTTTATGGAAAAAAAGTAAGTTATCGCTTTTAGGGAGCTCTGGTCGGTTCGCGCGATGGACGACCAGGCTATTTTGTCTGCTAGTCGGGACCAGGCTTAAGACAGAAACCGTCACGTGGCTAAGTGTGTGAGTCGTGGTCGGCTTACTGCACTTAGACGTTCTTTGGATTCATTGCAGGTCGGGGCCTGGCTAACAATTTTTTACCGGTCGGAGATTCAAGGTCCCAGACTACGGTCGTGGTTTTCCTACTGTGTTGAAGCGAGTGCGTGTTTATTTTTTAGTCGGTACACGGCAAGGCACCGACATGGAATAAACTCGGGGATTTTAAAAAGTTTAAAATAAAAGACAAGATTTGATGGTCGCAGACTAAGTGGTCGTTTCTTCTTTGTGAGAGACTACGGTCGTAGTTTTTTTTTTATGGAAGCTGGACCTCAAGAGAGGCTGCCTACGTACCCATGGTCAGGATCAAGCCGGTCATAGTTTATGGTCGGGGATTTTTTATTTTTTTTTGGAAGCTAGACCTCAAGAGAGGCTGTCTACGTACCCATGATCGGGATCAAGCCAGTCGTAGTTCATGGTCGGTCTTTTGAAGAAGCTTGAACTTGTTGAATATTTACCAAGGTCGTAGACCTGTTGAGGTGCGTGACTTAGCAGACTCGATGCGGGCTCCCTTGGTCATTGACCGTGAGTGGAAGTGGATCATAATGGTATTTCTTCAAGGTTATTGACTTCCTTGATCGGGGGATCATTGTTCCTTCCATGGTCATAAGTTCATAGACTCTTTGACAGACGATATTTGAGATCTGGTAGGGTCCTTCCCAGTGCGCGCCGAGTTTGTCAACCTTGTATTCTGCGGTATTCTCATAAACCTTTCAAGAAACGAGGTCGCCTACGTGGAAACTTCAGTTTTGAAAATGATTGTTATAGTACTGAGCTGCTATTTGTTGGTAATTCTGGATGCTGAGCAAGGCTTGGTCGCGTTCTTGTTCAACATGGTCGATGTTGTCCAAAAGCATACGATCGTTGAGTTCAGGGTCTACGGTCATCATAACTCGGCGAATGCTATTTACGTTTACTTCGGCGGGGGCCATGGCTTCGATTCCATAAGCGAGCGAGAAAGGAGTTTTGTTGTTCGACTGTCGAGGGGTCGTTCTAAGCGACCATAGACCCCATCCAATTCGTCTGCCCATACTCCCTTCTTTTCATCGAGACGCTTCTTTAACTCGGAGATGATGACTTTGTTGGTGGCCTTTGCTTGACCGTTGCCATGTAGGTATCGAGGTGTCGATTTGTTGAGCATTATCTTCCACTTCGCGCAGAAGTCTTCGAAGGTGTTTGAGATAAATTGCGACCCGTCGTCGGTCACGATCTCGTTGGGGAGACCGTGTCGACAAATGATAAATTTCCAAATGAAGTCTTGTTGTGAAAGCTCGAATCATTGCGAACGCTTCTGCCTCGACCCACTTGATAAAATAATCGGTGTCCACGATCACATAGCGTTTTTGCTTTGACTTGGGAAAAGGGTTGATGATGTCCTTCGCCCAGCGCATAAAAGGTTATGTCGAGGTCGCGGTCGTAAGTGGCTCGGTCGGTGAGTTGATCATTGGTGTGTGACGCTGACACTTCTTGCAGCATTGAGTATGGTTGGCGCAGTCTACGAGCATGGTTGACCAAAAGAAGCCAAGCTTTTTGATCTTCATCGCGGGAGTCTGCCACCGGAATGGTATCCCCCTGCCCCTTCGTGGGATACAGCCATGATCAGGTAGGTTTCTTCCCTGGCTACACACTGTAAGAGAGCATCGGCCGCATTCCAACGAAAAATTTTATCGTCGAGGAGCACGTATCAAGCCAACCGTGTCTTTACACGCCGTGCAGCCCACTTATCGTCTGGTATGGTTCCATGCTTGATGAAGTCGATGATCGTATCCCTGTTGAGCAGGTCGCTGATGAGCTAGTAGGTGATCATGCGGCAGGTGGTGCTTCTGCTTCTCTGTCGTTCGGATCCGACTACGATTTCAATCTCGAGTTCCGTGGTCGGGGTCGTCATATTCTCGAGGATCCTGTGGCGTGCGGCGAGTATGCACGCTGTATCCAAGGTAATCCCAGAGGACCGGTGCCTGCGTCTGACGAAATGGTCGAGCGCGACAAGTTTCCGGGTTTTTCGGTCGACCTTGTCAGGGTAAACTCCTCTCCTTTCTGTAGATTCTTAGTCGTTTTTAATGGCTAGAGTGTTGCTGGTCGTATTTTGGATTCAGATGGTGAGCAACGTCAACTTCATGAGGACCGTATATGAGCAATTCACTACAAGAAAACAGTAATTAGCGACTCCGAAAAGCGTCACAAATGAGTCATTAGCCACTACTTTGTGACGCAATTACGGCGTCGCAAAATCTTCGTCGCTAATTTTTAGCGTCGCAAAAGCGTGGCAGATTAGCGACGAATTTATGACACATAGAAGGTTTCGTAAATTTGTGACTACTTTGTGACGCTTTTCTGTAGTCGCCAATTAGTGACCAATCAGTGACACATGTTGGGTGTCTTAAAGATGCGACGTTTTTGAGACTAATCTGTTGTGGGTAATTAGCAACGAATCAGTGACATCTGTTTTTCTGACGACTTAGTGACTGATTTTTCAGTCGGTAAATGGCGACTATTTTGTAACGATTATGTCGTCGTACATATGCGACGCATCTGAGACTACTTGAGTTGTCGGGAACGCCTGTTTATGGTCACTAAAGAGTGAGTAAGGAGTCACAACCATGAGTCACTAAAGTGTCACTAATTAGCCACAACTTTGTCTCTCTTTAACTATTGTTGGTCAGTTATGTGTTGCAAATTTGCTACTAAATTGTAAGTAAAGAACAACCTAAATTTGTGCAAACAAATCCCATACGAGAACCAAATTAAAAAGTAATGCTGAAATTGTAGAAAGAAACATCACATAAAGTTGCATAAAGGTTTGCATTACATAAGAAACAAAAAGCAAAGTAGATAATTATACATAGCATTACATAAAGACATTAATTAAACATTAGAAAAAGTTAAATAAGTTGATAGTTTAGACAAGGCAGAGAGTTTGAGAAGCAAAAGAAAGAAACTTTTCAAGTGTTGGTTTCATTTGCAGAGTCGAGGAGTGCAGCGATGCGCAGATCGTCTTTCTTCAAAAAGGAGAGGAGCTTCTCCATTTCATCGACCCGGGACTGACTTTTCCTTAGCTCAAGGAGTTCAGCGTCACGTCGCCTATTCTCCTCATCCCGCTTCTGGTTCTCCTCATCTCGCTTTTTGTTCTCCTCATCACGTCGCCTAATCTCCTCATCGTGTTCAGCTATCTTCTGACGAGCAGATTTCATCTCTTCCTGGAGCGCTTCTAGGTCAACCGCAGCAGAAGATGAGGTTGCATACTGTACCTTCCTTTTCCCTTTGTTGAAGGTCTGAGACAGACCACCAATTCCAAAAGGGTTGCTTTTTTGATCGAACTCAGTACACTGCAACAACAATCACAAATCCAGGTACATCAATAGAAATAAAGACACAAACAGAAAAAGAAAGCACAAGAGGAAACCAGGAGAGAAAGGATTGCTAACCTTAAGGAAAAGCTAATTCTTCTCGTCAACGGTGAGGTTACGGTGAGTGGAAAGCTCAGAGGATAAGTCAGTGTCCTCTACTCCAGCGCCTGGTTCTTGTTCCATAACCTCTACCAGTCGTCTCTCATACACATCAGAGATTTGCTTCGCTTTTAGATCAACAAACGTTCTATCCGCCGATGTATGCGTCCTAGCAAAGACTTCTCCAAAGGAAACAGGTCTCCCTAGTTCTTCCTCCTGCAGAAATAGAAGTGAGCAAAAAGGTAATTAATTAAGTACAGAATACAAAAAGATTAAAGCATTACCATTTGTTGCTCAACAGTCAAGTGAGATATTTGGCCAGAGACGTGTTTGTAGATGCCAAGTCCACCACGAGTAGAGGTACGGGAGTTTGAAGCAGTATTGCTCTTAGTGATTGCCTCTGGAGTTTTCCAATAGTTGCACATATGTGCCCAAAGCTTGGTACCAATCCAAATTGGCCTAACACCCTTCCTCTTTACCTGACTCACTATTCCTCGCATCCGTTTCGTAGCAATCCTGTGGAAGTTAGCTCTAACAAGCTCCGTGATCCCTATATCCCAGTTGTATTTCCGCTACACAGTAGAAAACCTCAGTTAAAATTTGAATAAAACATGTAAAAAACTGAAAACAGAGACAAGGAAGAGAGTGAAACATTACCGCAAACGTTCGGAAATATAGTTCTTGTTTAACTATTGGAGTGACACCCCAGCTGTAGTATGGGCCATCGAACTTGCGACGCAAGATCCCAGCAATGCAACGGGTCAATATTCCATTGTTCCGAGTAAACCTAGCACATCACACAAACATACACACTTACACAAAGGCAAAGACAATGGTTCAAACGAAATTCAAGAAAAACTAAACCATATGACAAATCCAGTCGTTCTAGTTAGCTAAACCATAAGAGAACTACAAGGAAAACTTACCAGAAGCTATCTCGGATAGGAACCTCACTAAGGAGGGGTAGTCGTTGTCTTCCTGGAAGAGCCAAGATGTTTTCCAAGAGCTGTTTGTCGTCTAGCCCTTCTGGTTCTTGATAACCATAGAATTCTTCAGCTTGGTTTGGTTCACCATCTCCGAAATCATCCGCATCTTCCTCTTCTTCCTCATCTTCCTCATCTTCATTCTCAAAGTCTTCTTGTATGTGGCGAGACTGAGAGGCTTGGTGCCGTGGTTGGTCATTCAGGTTGAGGTTAGAGAGGTGGTCACCGGATGTAGCTCGAGACGTTAGTTGAGTAAGCGGAAGCCTATTAGTCGTATCTGCGAACTGATGAGGAACAGACCTGGTTCGAGAAACAGAGACGGTCGCCTGAGAGTCATGAGATCTACTCACCACGGGTGGAGAACGACCTGTCGGGTTGGAGGAATAAGAAGAACCACCACCAGTTGACCTAACTCCTTGCGGTGGTGTATGACCGATCTGTCTGGCAGGAACCTCTCTGGTGATGTCTATCTCTGGTTGACTTGTAGTTGTAGCATCTTCGATAACCGCTGCAAGCGTATCAAGACCGCCGGCTCTACCCTTACCCTCTCGCCTACTGACAGGTGGTGGTGCACGTGATTTTGAAGCATCACCGCCGGTTCGTTTCACACCACCAGGAGCTACTTTGGTGCGTTTAGTGAGAGCAGCAGTAGGACCGCTGGGTCTGATCACACCACCAGTACGACCGACGGTTGGTTTCACACAAGAACCTGAACCTACGGTTTGTTTACCGGGATCGCCGGTTCGTTTTACACGACCATCACCAGTCGTTGCTCTTCCACCGCAGCCTCTCCCTTGTTTACCTCCACGGCCTCGCCCTTGAGAACCTCTGCGACCTCCTTTACTGGTAACAGCCATTTCGATTCGTCGAATCGAGAGAAAGAGAGACAGAATTATAGAGAGAGAGAGATGAAGAACCGAGATTAGAGAAAGTTTTGTTTAGGGTTTTCTGATGGAAAGGTTTTCTGTTGGAATCGACAGAGAATCGAGAGAAAAAAAGATGACGAATGATCGAGAGAGAAAGAGATGACGAACCGACGCAGAATCGATTATGTTCCATTCGACAGAGAATCGAGAGAAAAAGATAAACTGTATGTTTGAGAGAGAGAGATGAAGAATTGACAAAAAGGACTAGAGAAACAGAGATGACGGAAAATCGAGAGAGAAAGAGATCGATTCGACAGAGAATCATCGGAAATTTCGCGAGACGGAGAGGGCGAGAGAGAGAGAGAGGCGATTTGGGGATTAGGGTTTCTAATTTGGGGATTTTTAGTTTAAATATCTCCGTCTGGAGTCACAAAAGCGTCGCTAAAATTTTGTTTGTGGGCCAGACTAGCCCACGTAAAAGGCCCAACTTTTCCCGGGTTCTAAACCAATTTTTTTTCGTTTGGAGCCAAACCAGCGTCGCTAAATAGTCACTTATTTGTGACGCATTTATGACACATTTGCGACGAAAAAGACCCATACCCTAAACCCTAAACATGTTTTACTTATAGAATGATCTTTTCGAATTTCTAATTGAAGTTCCGATGTATTCTTATCCATTTAATTGATTTTTTAGCATGATATTAGTACTAATAAAGTTTATCTAAAGAAAATCACACACTTTACCTAAAATTACATTAAAATTTCTTATGACTTTACCTACAATCACACAATTCCACTTGACTATGTAATTTCTCTATTTTCAAACTTCTCATGACTTTTGTGTTTTACGAAAATATAAATATAGGATAATGTACTGGATGTAATTCAACAATGTTGTATAATTTTGCAAAATTCTTAGAAGTAGTTGGAAAAGCGTCACTAAGGTGTCACTCTTTTGTGACGCTGTTGTGACGAATGTGTAACACATTTTTTAATCTGACAAACGATAATCTCAAACTCTAAAGAGTCACATATTCGTTGCAAATGAGCAACACGTTTGCAACTAGTTAGTGACAACTCTAAAAAGGAAAAATAAAAAATTGTGGTTATACCTGGGCTCGAACTCGGGTCTGCAGGATGTATATGAGATGCAAAACCATTGGGCCACTGAAGGCATTCGTTTGTTTATCAGAATAAAATGTATATAGGACGCTGATAAAATAAACATTTTCGTAACACATTTAAAAAATGTTGTTGTCCTTGGGCTCGAACTCGGGTCTACAGGAAGTATATGAGAGATGCGAAACCATTGGGCCACTGAAGGCATTCGTTTAATTCTCAGACTAACAAATATATATACACACGCTCCCGAATTTTATGAAACAAATACCCCCATGTAAAATACATAGGCCATGACCTAATCTTGCCTTCAGGCCCATTTGCTATATCGCGAACCCACATGGGAAAATTTTCTTTTCTTTTCATTGCTTCAACCTATATATACATAGAAGGGTTAAAGTATCATTGCGTTGAGCAAAACAATATATTTACGAGTGAAACAAGTTATGATGGATACATACATATTGGCGCACCCATATATGAAATTCATCATCTCTTTTTGTTATGACTTCAACATCAGTAAGTCGAGGATTGTCAATTCGAATTTGTGCATCCACCAAACTGTATGTTTTACGAAAGACTTAATTATGAATAAACTGGTAAAAAATATTTACAATTCATATATTTAATTTAATAATGATCCTAGCAGTTAAGTTAACTTTCAAGCGGTCGGAAATATGAGCAATTACGCAAAACGTACTTGTAATCATTCTCCATTAACCAAGATTCTGTACATATTCCACTAGGACAACCTACTTCAGTAAATATATCTGGTACTTCACAATCGTAGATAGGTACTTCACCTTCATCGTACCGACTTGCCCTGCATAGCGAATTTACCAATAATTAATAACAATTCTTCTTACTTTTAAAAAAGCAAACATACACGCTTCTACTTTATTTCCTTGCCGACATGGTTACCGACATAGCTGGAGTGACTCCTTTCCCACGCTTATGACACGCCCAGAAATCGTAACAAAAACGTCACAGATTAGTGACTACTTTGCGACACATATTAGTGACTATTACTGGTGTCACAAGGGAGTTGCAAATTTGCGACGCACGTTATGTTAGTCACATAAACGTCATTAATGTGCAACTACTCTGCAACATATTTGGGTAGTCGCAAATTAGTGACGTTTCCGTGACTAATGTTTTAGCAGTCTCTAATGAGTAGTAAGAGCGTCGCAAAGTAGTCGCAAAATTTGTGACGGAAAAATCAGTCACAAATAGTAGTTACTAATTACCGGTTTTCTTGTAGTGATTGTTGCAGAAGAACCACGACCTTATAGTGGAAAACAGGAACCTTAAGTCGAAGATGAAGAACCAGGCTAAGTCTGCTGAGGATATGGTCGGTCATATTAACACGCTGGGGCTGAAGAATAAGAAGCTGACGGTCGAAGTGGCTAAGTGGGAGGACGAGGTGCAGAGAATGATGGGAGAGAAAGAATCTATGTATCATCTAGCCAAGTCTCAAATGAAGCGTCTGAGGTTGTCACGTCATGATACGGCCACAAGTTTTGGGGAATATGCGATCGAGAAGGTTGGTGCTGAGCTGCAGGAGAAGGTCGGTGCCCAACTCCAGAAGCTACGACATCATATCATCGATTCAAAGGAGATGAACCGTATATCTTCGACGGTCGGGCAGATTAAAGCCTTCATTGCTTTCTACGAAGAGCAGGGTCCGCTCCGGAAGGTGCGGTGGAGAAATTGAAGGAGGATCTGGACAAGTATTTGAGGATGGCTGCTGCTCACAATGTTGAGAAGATCTCCGAACAAGACTTTTGTTTTCCCGACCAGGCTAGGTGGATTCCGGGTGACGAGCTCGTCTTCACCGTCGAATCCCCAAACATAGTTGGTCAGTATGGCATGGGTGAAGAATGGGACTCCACTGGAGAGGAAGACGTTCGAGGCGAAGGCGAGGTCGATCCACGACCATCTCGGGTCACGCTGAAGGTCGGTGGTTCTTATCCAACCGTATCTTTACGTGGTCGCGACGGAGAGGATGGCTCCGGGTCATCTCATGTATCCGAGACCGATGAGGACGATGATACCTCGAAGGTCGATGGTCGAACTGAGGTGGTGAAGAATCCTGCTGAGGTCGCTAGAACTGAGACCAGGGCTTATGAATATTCTTTTAAGGTCGTTGATCCTGCTGGAAACTCAGACGAGACCGCCGAAGACCCGGGGACTGATGAGGTTGACGTCGTCAATCTCTGATCTCATAGGTTGCTTATCCTGGTCGGGCTGCGTGTAGCCGTATAACTTTAAATGATTTGTTTTGTACTCCTTTTGCTCGGTCGGCCAGGCATGGTCGACCCTACTTTTTTTATTTATATAAGGACTTGCTTTGTTTCAATCATTGTTCGGGATGAGCGTATTTTTTTGTATGAACTTGTTTAATTGGTTGCTCACGATAAGCGTATGTCTATGAAGTATGCGACCTCTCATGGTCGGCTTTTCAAGTTTTAACTTATAATTTTTATAATAAAATGTAAGTTGTCGCTTTTAGGGAGCTTTGGTCGGTTCGCGCGATGGACGACCAGGCTATTTTGTCAGGCTTAAGACGGAAACCGTCACGTGGCTAAGTGTGCGAGTCGTGGTCGGCTTACTGCACTTAGACATTCTTTGGATTCATTGCAGGTCGGGGCCTGGCTAACAATTTTTTACCGGTCGGGGATTCAAGGTCCCCTGACTACGATCGTAGGTTTTCCTACTGCGTTGAAGCGAGCGCGTGTTTATTTTTGACTCGGTGCACGGCAGGGCACCGACATGGAATAAATTCGGGGATTTTAAAAAGTTTAAAATAAAAGACAAGATTTGATGATCGCGGACTAAGTGGTCGTTTGTTCTTTGTGAGAGACTACGGTCGTAGGTTTTTTTTTTGGAAGTTGGACCTCAAGAGAGGCTGCCTACGTACCCATGGTCGGGATCAAGCCGGTCGTAGTTCATGGTCGGTCTTTTGAAGAAGCTTGAAGTTGTTAAATATTTACCGAGGTCGTAGACCTGTTGACGTGCGTGACTTAGCAGACTCGAGGCGGGCTCCCTTGGTCATTGACCGTGAGTGGAAGTGGATCATAATGGTATTTCTTCAAGGTTATCGACTTCCTTTATTGGGGGATCATTGTTCCTTCCATGGTCACAAGTTCATAGACTTCTGGACTTGCAAGTGCGTGCCGAGTTTTCCGGCCTTGTATTCTGCGGTATTCTCATAAACCTTTCAAAGAACGAGGTCGCCTACGTGGAAACTTCAGTTTTGAAAACGCTTGTTAAAGTACTGAGCTGCTATTTGTTAGTAATTCTGGATGCTGAGCAAGGCCTGGTCGCGATCTTGTTCAACATGGTCGATGTTGTACAAAAGCATACGATCGTTGAGTTCAGGGTCTACGGTCATCATTAGTCGGCGGATGCTGTTTACGTTTACTTCGGCGGAGGCCATGGTTTCGATTCCATAAGCGAGCGAGAAAGGAGTTTGGTTGTTCGACTGTCGAGGGGTCGTTCTAAGCGACCATAGGAGCCCATCCAATTCGTCTGCCCATAGACCCTTCTTTTCATCGAGACGCTTCTTTAACTCGGAGATGATCGCTTTGTTGGTGGCCTCTGCTTGACCGTTGCCTTGTAGGTATCGAGGTGTCGATTGGTTAAGCATTATCTTCCACTTCGCGTAGAAGTCTTCGAAGGTATTTGATATAAATTGCGACCCGTCGTCTGTCACGATCTTGTAGGGGAGACCGTGTCGACAAATGATAAATTTCCAAACGAAGTCCTGTTGCGAACGCTCGAATCATTGCGAACGCTTCTGCGTCGACCCACATGATAAAATAATCGGTGTATATGATCACATAGCGTTTTTGCTTTGACTTGGGAAAAGGGTTGATGATGTCCTTCGCCCGGCGCATAAAAAGGTATGTCGAGGTCGCGGTCGTGAGTGGCTCGGTCGGTGAGTTGATCATTGGTTTGTGACGCTGACACTTCTTGCAGCATCGAGTATGGTTGGCGTAGTCTACGAGCATGGTTGGCCAAAAGAAGCCAAGCTTTTTGATCTTCATCGCGAGAGTTCTGCCACCGGAATGGTTTCCCCCTGCCCCTTTGTGGGATTCGGCCATGATCAGGTAGGTTTCTTCCCTGGCTACACACTGTAAGAGAGCACCGACCGTGTCTTTACACGCCGTGCAGCCCACTTATCTTCTGGTATGGTTCCATGCTTGATGTAGTCGATGATTGCATCGCGCCAGTCGTTATGCTCGACGATTCCGGATTCTTGTAAGATTGGAGGAGGGTCAAGGTCGTTCGAACTATCTCCTTCTTCGATAACGTTTACTCGACTTGATCCACGAGGCAGCTCGATACTAGGATCGGGGATTGTCTCCACCGGTATAACACGCTGCAAGCTAGAGTCAGAGATGGTTGCGAGTGATGCCAACGTGTCTACTTCGGTATTTTCCGCGCGTGGGATGTTGGTGATGATGAAGCTGTCGAAGTTGTGTAAGAGTAGGTCTTCAGCGAGTTTCAGGTAGTCGTTGATACGTTCGTCTCGCGCGTCGTAGTCGTGGTTAAGCTGGTTGGTGACAACCTGCGAGTCACTGAAAGCATGCACTTTCCTTGCCCTGACTTCTCTCGCCAATCGAAGACCAGCAATGAGAGCCTCCCACTCTGCATCGTTGTTGGAAGCCCAATATTCAGTTCGAAAATATTGTTCTAATACCTCACCGGTCGGGGAGCCTAATCGTATGCCGATGCCCAAACCGTGTCGGGAAGACGACTCGTCGATGTAAAGGCTCTATTCTTGTCGCACCTGGTCGGTGATGATCGCTACCGGGGGAGCTCAGTGATAAAATCGGTCAGGACCTAAGACTTGGCGCTCGTACGGTTGCAATACTCGATGTCGTATTCGCTTACTTCGACTGCCCATTTTGCCATACGTCCAGACTGGCTCGGGTTGTGGAGGATTGTTCGCAAGGCCTGAGCTGACATAACAACGATCGTATGTGATTGAAAATACGGCCTGAGTTTCAGGGCAGCGACCACGATTGCGAAGGCGAGTTTTTCCAAGGTCGGGTACCGACCTTCTGCCATCCAAAGACTTGCTTACGTAGAAAATCGGCTTCTGATCTCCGCGATCTTTGCGAACGAGGACTCTGCTGACCGCTCCACTAGTGACCGAGCCGTAGAGGTAGAGTGTCTCACCGTACTCTTGCTTTGATAGGAGCGACGGTGTTGTTAGGTACTTTTTCAGCTCCTTGAAAGCCGCCTCGCACTTGTCATCCCAGATTAACGCCTTGTTCCCGCGCAGGAGTTGGTAAAATGGGAGGCTTCGGTCGCTTGATCGAGAGATGAAGCGGTTGAGCGTAGCGATTCTACCAGTAAGACGTTATACTTCTCTTTCGTTTGTCATCGACGGAAGGTCAAGGATCGCGGTGATTTGCTTAGGGTTAGCTTCGATTCCTCGCCGGGTGACAATGTACTCGAGGAACTCTCCGGAGGTGACCCCGAACGTACACTTGGCTGGGTTGAACTTCATGTCGTATTGTCGGAGGTGACCGACGTGGTCGACGGCTTTCTGCAAATGTCGATGTAAACTTCTATGATGTCACCCAGCTGGTCGGCGAACATCTTGTTAACTAATCGTTGGTACGTTGCTCCAGCGTTCTTCAGGCCGAAGGGCATGACCCTGTAGCAAAAAGTTCCGCGGTCAGTGATGAAGGATGTCTTCTCACGGTCGTCAGGGTGCATCGCTATCTGGTTGTTGCCAGAGAAAGCGTCCATAAATGAGAGGAGTTTATTTTCTGCGGTGGCTTCGACCACGCGGTCGATGTGTGGAAGTGGGTAGCTATCCTTCGGACACGCCTTATTAAGGTCGGTGAATCCACGCACACACGCTAATTTCCATTCTTTTTCTTCACAATAACCCGGTTAGCCAACCACTCCGGATACTTGACTTCAATGATTGACCCCGCTTCAAGGAGTTTGGTGACTTATTCATTGACTGCCTGAGCTCTTTCACTACTGAGCTTTCGTCTTTTTTGTTTGATCGGCTTGTAGGTCGGATCTACGTTAAGCTTGTGGCTGGTGATAGTCGTCTTGATGCACTTCATGTCGGCCATCGACCATGCGAACGTTGAGATGTTGTTGCGCAAGATATCGATTGGTTCCTTCCTGGTCGGTTCAGAGAGTTCGGCGCCAATGTTGACGTGTCGGTCGAGATTTTGGGGGTCAATGTCGACCGAGACTGTGAGTTCCATCTTTGGCTCCTTGGCGTCGGGCTCTTCGGGACTACTGATGTGTAAGTTCACCTTTTGCAACTTCTGGGCCGTGACGAAGCACGTTCGTGCTACTTTCTGGCTGCCTTAGATGGTGAATATCCCGAGCGAGGTTGGGAACTTGATGCACTGATGGTAGGTCGAAGAAACGGCCCTAATGGAGAACATCCAAGGTGTTCCCATGATTGCGTTGTATACAGCGGGCTTTTCTACAACCAGGAATTTGACGATCCTTGAAATTCCTCTTGCGTAAACTACAAGTTTGATCGATCTGATGGTCATGGTCGTGACGCCGTCGAACCCTGTAACGGGTCTCACGCTAGGCTTGATTTTATTGTCCATGATATCTATTCTCTTGAGCATGTATCGGTGTCGATCAGGATGCGGTTAACGTCGCACTCTCCTATTTTTAGTTCGATGACCAAGGGGTCGTTGTGGGGCATGGCGAGGTTCTTTGTGTCGGCTTCCGAGAAGATGATTGGTATGTCAACTTTAGCCCGGGTGATGCATTCTTGGTCGGCGAGATTCTGCTTCTCGTGATGTTTAAGAGATCGGACTGATGCATGCTCAATCTGGTGACCACCCATGATGATTGTGACTCTTATTTTCGAGGTCGGTGGGCCGTTACTCGGTCCTTTTTTTGGTGAGAGGACGTCAGTTTCGTTAGGGCGTTGCTCGGTCGTTACTGGGTTTCTTTCTACCTTCCGTTTTTCTCCACGGCCGGGAGGACTGTCCACCTTGATTTCGCCGCACTGATAACCGGAGAGCAGGGCGTCCTTAAGACCTCGTCAATGCGACGTAGAATGACCGAACACCCGGTGGAAATCATAGTATAACTTCGTGTCTTTTGAATCCTGCCCTCATGTCCATTTGTTCGATGGTCGCTAAGGTGGTTGGTCGGTCCCAACCTGATGTACTGCGAGCTTCTTTGCCTTGCACTCTTGGTCGTAGTGCTGGCGGGGCTCTTGGTACTCGCCGTCGCTCTTTGGTTTTGATTTTTGCGCCGGGGGCCTTACAGAAGAGTGCTTTTGTGAGTTGACGGTCTTGTTATCTTCAAGGTGGATATACCGCGTAGATCGATGCATTGCGTCTTCTTGGCTGGATGGTGGGAGGAGGACAAGGTTTTCCCTGAACTTGGAGTCAGAGTGGGCAAACGGGAATATGGGACGGGATTTTATGGGAACGGGATTTTTGGGAAAGAAAAATATGTCTCATTTATACCCCATTTAGAATTTGGGACGGTAACGGGATAGGACGAGATGGGACGGAAACGGTACGGGAATTCCCATAAAATAACTTGTCTCATATATTCAGTTAAAATAATTATAAAAATTGCAAATATGTATTCAACTTGCTTCTTCAAATCATCAAAAACATGTTCATATTTAAGATAAAAAGAAATACATTGTATTTCATAAACATTAAAATTTAAAAAAGAAAAACCATAGTCTAATCAAAATGAATCAAAATGAATCGAAGCATAAAATTCAATAATATGAAAATTCTAAAAGTAGCCAAGTAGGTAGTTAATCCTCTCGTATCATTCTTCATTCACGGCAAATGATTGTTTCTAGAGCACAACACAAGAATAAAAAAAACAATAAAAGTAGTTGTTCGTTAATAAAATTAATATGGTAATGCTAAAAATATCAACGGATGGTGCTAAAAAGGTGAGACTATTTATTAATATGACATAATATATTAAATGATTCTATAATAAATACATAAATATGTATAATATAATTTATATAAATATATATAAACGGATTACGGGAAATCCCGTTCCCGTCCCATCCCATTCCGTTCCCAATTGAGAATTGAAAACTTGTCCCATATGGGAATACGAGACCTATATGGTACGGGAATTCGGGAATGGATATGGAACGGAACGAGGCGGTACGGAACGGGACGGGAATTATGCCCATCCCTACTTAGAGTCATGCCACAATCCTTGTCTTAGCGCTGAGATCGCAGAGTTATCGCTGACCGTAACCCTCGAGAGCACTACCTTGAATCTATCCATGTATTCCCGCAACGTCACGTCTTCCTTTTAGACCTGAGACCAGAGGTTGGCGTCGAAAATTCCTTCTTTGAGGTACATCGAATAGTGTTTGAGCAAAGCTTCAGACAGTTGTAGGAAACTACTAATCGATCGCGGTCCGAGCCGGGCAAACAACTCAAGGGCAGGTCCCGAGAGATGCTCGACAAATTGTTGGCAACAGCCTGCCTCTTTTTCTTCTGGAAGATAGTAGGTGCGTCCCAATTCTAGGTTGAACTTCCTTAAATGCTTCATTGGTCGTTATCTCCAGTGTAGTGCGGAATGCGTAGTTTGTTTAGAATCTCTGAACGGGACCGACATGATTCGGTCGGTGAAAGGCGTTTGCTATGTTTCTGCCAATATACGGTTGATTTTGGGAGCGGAGATGATTGCGCGGTGCACCTTCGAGTTGATTTCTGTAAGCCTTGCCCATAGATCTTCCATCTCAAAATCTCGATCGGTTCTTGGTTCCTGCGACCGTGATCTGGTTGGCCTGGCGTGTTGTGAGCTAGACGGGTTGACCAAAGTAGGAACGATTGGTCGGTTCTGGTTGATGGTCAGCGTAATCTTTCAAATACGTCCGAAGAGATGACCGGCCGGTTCTGGTCGGATGGTCGACCTAATCTTTCGAACACGTCTGAAGAGGCGACTGGTTGGTTTTGGTTGGATGGTCGACCTAGTCTTTCGAACACGTCCATTGATCGACCCAGTCTGTCGAATACGTCCCGTCTGTCGGCCCAATCGTCGAATACGTCTGTATGTCGGCCCAGTCTGTCGAAGATGGTTTGAGATGAGGTAGCTCCGAGTTGCGGGGAGTCATGATTGGGTCGGTTGTTTCCGGCCTCAGCCCGCTCACGGGTTGCTGCTCGGGAGATTTGTAAGTCTTCGAATCGAGAGTTAGTCTGTTGAGCTAGCTGGTCCTGATCGTCGAGGCATCGCATGATGGCGCCCATCATTCTTGTCAGATCGACCTGTTCGTCAACAATCTGGATAGCCCCTCGCTGAAGGTTGGGGGTATCAACAACAGCTATCTGGTCGTTGTTGGTGTCGCTGATGGGAGCCTGCTGAACGTGTCTTGAAGTTATGTTTTCTACAGTCGGGGTTGTGACCCCGACCTCTTGTGAGAGGAGACCGGGTTTGATGACCGGATTCATTCTTGGTGTATAAGACAATCTCTTGCCCCTACCGGGTGCGCCAAATGTTTTCTCAAGATCGGGAAAATACGGTAGTATATTATAAGAGGTTGAGATTTCTGTTAAGTAAGAATAAGCTCGATCGTAGTTATGTAAAATGTTCGTATCAAAAGGGGATGGTCGTATTAAAAGATAATGGTCGCTTAAGAACACACAGAGTATGGTCGTAAAGAATACACAAAATGTGGTCGTATTGCTCTGCTCTGAGTATTATATCATGAGTTGTCCCATCAAGTAATGTGACAACTATATATAGCACATTAATCTAGGGTTTAATGTGACTATGGTTACATAAAGTAACTAGATAAGTAAAAAGCACTATAATTTAGTTAACAAGATTGATAGATGTGTTGGGCCTTAGTCTTCTGATGGGCTTCATAATAAAAAGGGATTTGGGCCTCCAAATCCATGTCCAACACAAAGGAAGAACGGTTTGGAAGTACCAAGGAGGTTATTTACCATGAGAAATGACTCATTTGATGAGGTTTTAAGGAATCATGTCCCTAGCTTATCTTTTGCTTGGCCTAGTTTTGTTTCTACAATTTGTTCTGTATTGGAAAGATGGAATCCAACATATGCACTATCATTTAGCCTTGGTAATTGCTCTTGGCATGTGTGAAATGGCTTCTCGGTATCTTCAACTCAGTTACCTCGACTTAACTGGTAAGAGTAGTATGGTTGTTGATATATCATGGTTTTTACCATCTTTTGGCCATGATTTAACCCGGTTTTATCGAGTCTTTTTGGTATTTTTCTAGTGTTTTAGAGTCTTTGCAGGTTTGTGTACGTGTGGAGCTGAATTGGTGATTATGGAGCATTTTGGAGCATCAAGGAAAGAGGAGCTGAAGTCGCGAGGACAGATTTTCAATTGCCGTCAGATTGGCGCGTCGATCGACGTCAGGCCTTGTCCTTCGATCGACGGAACATGTTAAGTCGCGAAGAAATAGGATTTTTCCTATTCTGAAGATTTCATTTTTACCCCAAAAGTTCCAGAAGTTAACAAATAAAGCTCAGCCCGAATCCTAGCCTATAAATACCTAGTTTTCTTTTAGTTAGGGAGACAAGTTTTCAGACTATTCAGATTTCTTCGAACCCTTCTGTAATTCTTTCTTACTCTATTTTTATGCAGTATTATTCAGTTATTATGATTTGCTTTGCATCCATGTCTGAGTAATCTACTTGTTAGGTTTAGGGTTTTTCAAAGGAATTAAGATGAATTGTTAGAATTGAATTCATGTTAGGATTATCTATTGGTTCTTCATCTAGATTGCTATAACCCTGATTTAGGATTGATCACCCTTGATTAGATATCTTAGGTTAATTAATTAGAAGCGGAAGCATCAATTGATAACCTGACCATAATCTTAGATGAGCAAAATCACCTATTCTCAAAGGAATTTGGTTTAGGGATTTTGTGAACAATTGAAACCTGAACTTTAATGCTTGCATAAATTGATTGATTTTACAAAGGAATTTGGATTTCTAGGGTTTATGCATAGATAATTAATTCAACGGAAGTCGTTTAATTTTACATTAGAGTTTCAAGTTCGAGAACGAATCTTCATTAAAATCCTGACAGTTTATTAATTCTACAATTTATCTTTGCCTGAGAATTTCCCGAAAGCCTAGCTTTTGTTTAATTGAATTCTTAAAAACCGACAATCTTTCTTGCTTTGAATTGTTTCTTGTTTTTTTTATTTAACTTTATTTGCTTAGCTCAATTCGAAGTCATAAATCCTATCGTTTGATTTGACTCCCAGCGATTCGACCCCTACTACGACGACCTCTTAATTTGAGAGAGTAGCTCAGGGAAAATTTGAGCATATCAGTTGTTACTTTCTAGGCAGTCAGCTTTTATTCTGTTAAGAATGCGCTATCCTGGCTTCTTCTTTTAGTCATCACTACGGGATATGGTGTAGTGAATCCTACACTTTGTGGCACAACATGGAAGATGCATCTTCTCGGTGCCATTTACTTTGTTGCAAGAGAAACTCTTGAGTTGGTAGTACATTTTCGTAACATCAATTCCTTGTATGGAAATGGAATGCTATTACTGATGCTCTTTGTGGCTTTCGTAGAAATTTTTTTCAACCGGTGGATTTTCTCGTCATTGAGGAACACTCTTGAGAACACTCTTGAGAAACTCAAGGTAAGGATAAATTACAATGCTTGTTTCCATTTAGTTAGTCATCATATATAGTAGATTAGGGACTTAGCTTCTGAAAAGAGTCACGCCTTGTTAAATTTTATCGTCCCATCTATTTTTTCTTTCTTTTATAGACTAAGAGTAACATGATCAAGTTACAGCTCTATAGAAAGTTTGCAAATGCTCTAGTGATCTCGGTGTTGCTCTCCGGTGCTTGGATATGGGTGGAGGTAAAAAGGTTTCCTAGTCCAATGATTCATAAACATGTTGAATAAGAGTGAGATCATGATCTTTTTGTTTAATTTCTGAATATCATTAGGCATATTTCACTTTCGGTGACCCTGAGAATGAGATTTAGCAAGTATGGTGGACCATTCCCTCGTTTTGGTATATAGTTGCATATGCTCTACTGGTAATCAATGTCTATTCTGGCTTCATTGAATGACATTACTAGGTACTAACCTCCTTACTCTTTCTTGGCCTCTAGAGTTTAGAACATTTGCCGAATTTACTGACCCTCGATGCAGATATCTATATGTAGCAGAGGCGGTGAACGAGATTGAAGAAGAAGGTATCAGCGCACTGACGGGAATGAAGACTATGGAGAAGAATGACTCGAGGCATTTGACTCATGTTGATGCAGTGATTCACATGTTGAGTAATTATTCAGGAGAGACATGAATTCTCCACCCTCCAAAAATACAATTATCTTTTGGTGTCTTAGTTTAAAGAAACTAAAATCTTGTTGAAGACGTTAGTTTAATGTTAGCTTACAATGTTGATATTTAAACCGGCTGCAGTGTCATTAACTTGGTGTTGGTAGGAACTTTGACAAATGAAAGAGAATTTTGGGCTAAAGAAACTCTTTGAAAGTCGTAAATTATCTAACTCCAACTACAACTTCGTTCATGCATCCCCAATGATTATGTATGTCGAGTGAATTAACCTCTTTACATCTAGGGTCTATAAATTGTAGACAATGGTACAATCGTATCACTGACAACTAAAATGCGAACTAGAGATTGAACATACTAGTATTTTATTTCTATTATTCTTCCACATTGTTTAAGAAGCTAATTACCTTGAATAATGCTTCTCCAAGCATTACTTGAAAACTAGTTCTTTGAATAATGCTTTTCCAGGGAAGCTCCTTAACTAAGAGGACAATATTTAAATCTTTGAATCAAAGTTTTCTTGGTTCTTGCGATTGACATTTTATTCTAAGCTATCTACAGAATTCATGCTTTATTTTGTTGAAAAGTCTACAAAAACCTTCTTGTTACTGCGCAATCTCGTTAATAACCTTAAAACACGACATGCAGTAGAATAATTTTGATGGCTTTAAAATGAGAGTTATTTTAAGATAAGACTTTAAACCCTAACAAAAATGTTTACATTGGAAATTCAAAATTGTGAATGGTAGAGACTTACTTTTCTAATTTATTTATTTTTGCCGACAATTTAATTTATTTGTTTTAAAGTGTCTGATTTCTTAATTTTGAAACTGGGAAAACCCCTAAACTAAACCATCGCCGGATTACGCTTTGTCGACTCTGTGATTTTGGTTTTTGTATTCGCAAGAGTTTATAATCAAAACTGTCGTCAGCACATTTTTTAAAGGAAGTTTTCTTATTAATGGTAGCCAAAAGCGTCTAACAGTGATTTTATAAAGGTGGAATTAGCTGAACATTCGTGAACCATTTGGATGAAACGTAGAAATTTGGCCGAAAATAATTAATTTGAAAAATACTTTTTATTATAAGCAGGTGGAAAGAATAAACGTTTGTTTAGTAAATAACAGTAATAGCTTAACTTCGATACTCTTCATTGTTTGGTGGTAGTATTCTAATTGATTATTTATCATGTTACTTTGTTATGGGGTCATATTATTTATTGATTAGATCTAAGAAATGAACAAAGCTTGCACCCATGAATATACGTATTCAAAAGTTTATATTTTTGTTTCATTCATTAATAAACTTATCAAAAATATGTACTTGTGTTTTTATAGAAGATCATTCTCATTTAATGTCTTTTCTTTCCATGTATTGAACGTGTACCAAATTACTTGAAGAATAATGTTGACCGAGAGAGGATTTTGAGTCATGTCAAAGATCACAAATATTGTTTTAAGCAGTGTTCTAAAATACGGTATATACGGCATATATATACAGTCGTATATACTCTATACAGTGAGGGACTGTACCGTTTTTTTTTTTTACGGTTAAAAATACGGATTAAACTATACGGTCGTTTATACAGCGATAATACGGCCGTATATACACCGTATAAGCATTATGTATTTTTTTGAATGAATATTTTGACAAAACTGATATTTTAAATTTCTTTTTTTGTTTAATTTCAATTAATTGAAATGATCAATAGTTATAATTTTCTTATATATTTTATTAATTATATATCTAATATATTTTCATAATTATAACTTTTAAAAATAAATTATAAAAGTGAGTTTTGTTTAATAAATTAATAATAAGTTATAATATACCATATAAATTGTATATTTATTATATTTATACTATTATACATATATTTATTTTCAAAAAATATTCACCGTATATACTCCGTATAAACGCCCGTATATACGTCCATACGCTATACGGTGGTCGACCGTACATCTAACGTATAGCGTATTTTAGAACATTGGTTTTAAGATCTATTTCCATTTTAGAATTCTCAATTCTAAATTTATGTATGTTCATATATTTTGGATAATGGATACTTGATAATCAATTTTTTTTACAAAAATATGCTTAGCAATTACAACAGCTTAAGTTTCAAAAAAACAAAAAAATTCCAAGAGCCGATCTTATTGCTACATAATGATAACCAGATATGATATATGTTCATATATTTGGATTTGAATAATGATAACCAATTCTATTTTGACAGATATTTGTTGGGCGATTGTATTAATGTATCTTGCTGTTGTAATCCTTTTCCTTCGAAGGAGAAACACGGACACCACTGCTACATTTTGAGCATAGGGAAAGCGTTGCTATATGTTCTTCGAGAATCGGCCATATAAGAGATGTAAACATGCTAGTGCAATTCCAGCACGTAATCTGTCAAAGTTAGCACGCATAGATGATATGGAGAAACTCATTTTTAGCCAAGCACTTAACAGGCTAAAGATCCAACCCATTGGAGCATTGTTGCATATTTAATGCTCAGTTACACACTTGCTAAAAAGGTATGCCTACATCTCTTAAAAATGATTGAGTTGAACTATTTGTTGTATTAGATATGACAACAAATTTGGAAAAAAAAGTCACTCTTTGTTTTGTTTGTTTTTCAAAACGTAACATGATAAAATAAATAGTGGTCGCATAGGGGTGACCAATTTGGTTATCCAAATCCAATCCAAGAAACCCAGATTTGTTTGGATTTTAATTTACATTAAAACCCACTTGGGTCGAATATTAAATATAAATTTGGGTTTGAGTTATTTAGATGGGAAAACTGCTAAAAATGACTCACAAATTGATTTTAAATGCAAATGTAGACCTCTTATGTCATGTTTGTCAAAACTAACCCAAGAGGGTAGTAAAATTACAAATACAGCCTTCATGACCAAACAAAAATATGGATTTCAAAATTACTGTTTTAGCCATCAAGAAGTCTACGACGCACTAGAGAAGTCTACAATGTAAACATTCGGAGAAGTCTACATAATATATGTTGAAGACTTTAAAAGAAGTTTACTCCATAATTATTTAGTTATTTTAAATTTGTAAATCAAGAAAAAGTAATTTGATAAAAAAATTTATATTCATAACCAAACTATAAACATATGTGACGTTTAAAAAATAAAATTTCACAAAATTGAAACATATTAAACCAACAAAGAAAAATGGGGTAGTAAATGAAATACAAATACATACTATACTAAATCAATACATGAGATACCAATTAATCTTGTCCATAAGCATGTTTTAGTTATTGATGTGGTCACATGTTGGTACTTATTGTTGTTTGATATTTTATAGGTTTCTTGAGTTTATGGTTGTAATAGATTAAGTTTAAGGATTCCTATATATGATTTAGGGTTTAGAATAAACAACTTAGTAGACATTATAGTTTAGAGTTCATATTATAAAGTTATGATAACTATGATGTTTTATTTTGACTTATGTATGTTATTTGGCGTATGTCTCTGAGTTACAAGTCCAAAAGATAGATAACGGTTTGACATTAGAAGTTAGAAACACGTTTTTACATTTAGGGTTAGATTTAGGGTGCATAATTTTTATATTTAAAATGCTCAATTTGGCGTAAAAATGTGAAATAACGAATATATCAAATATTTTTAATGTTTAAAAAAAGTTTTTATTTAGGATATTTGAATCATTTTTGAAAACAATCAATTTAGACTTTTAGAGAGAAGACTTCTATTAAAGTCTACTCCAAGTTGCAGACTTCTTTTGAAGTCTACATAGCGTTTAAGGTTTCATTCAGAGTTTAGGGTTTCATAGATTTTTTTGGATGTCTACTAAACCAAAATTTTAACCTAACCGAATATTTTTGCCTGCATATATAAATGAATTTTACTATGTAGCCCTAGTTTTTTTGTTATTTGTTAAACGGCGCTCTCTCTCAAACATCCCTCTCTCTATCTCTCTCAAGCATCTCTCTCTTCCAGATCTGTTCATGGCTCTCTTTCTTTCTTCCAGATCTGTTCGTGGCTCGCATTTTCAGCCAGTCCATGACGCCAGTCTCGTATTCAGCCATGGTCAGCAACAACTATTCAACCGGAATAACCATTTTCAGCCTCCACCGCAACAACGGTATAATCAAGTTAATCAGTCGCCGTCAAATCAAAACTATGCCGCTTGTCCTTCTCCTCCTCCTCCATTTTATCAAAACTAGATGTCTCAACGACAAAGCTTCCGTCATCATCGACGGTGAAAACCTGTATATATTGCTCATGTACGAGTCTAAGGAGACAAAACCTGATTCATTTTCTCTCTTTTAGTCATTGTATCTTCCATTGTAATCTAATATTATTTCGCATGTGTTTGTGTCAGGAAGTTCATAGATTTCAGAGACAAGATAGCTTTCTAGACAGAGCTCATGCCCCCTCGAAGCAGGTCGATGTTGGTATGTTTTTTGATGAATCAAGCTCTGCTCTTTTTCATGTCACTTTTTGTTGTTTAGTTACAATTGTTTCTTCTTGATTTTAGAGAACCAGTAGGACACTGATGGTTGTGGCGAATCCTCGTGAAGGTCTTGTAAATCCACAAGAACTTCAAGTCCGGAAGGCTGATGGTAGCTCAAAGGCAAGAGCTTTTTGCTTCACTTTCTCATAATGAAGTCTTTAGTAGTCAAGTTAACATTTTTTAACAAAATACCACATTGCTTTTTGACTTACCAGAGAATATATCAAGTGGCTTAATCAAATGGGGATAAGGTATCTGTAAAGATCCTTCATAAGGATCTCTAAAAGGATCATAATACCAATGTATGTATACTCTTCCCCTCTTTGACTCTTTGAGTATCTTTCTAAGTTAGCAGAAAGTTGAATATGTGATTTTAAATGTCTTCTTGCCAAGAGTATAAATCGTTCAAAGCATTTGCTATGCTCATAGTGGTGATGATATGAGGTGTGAGATTATATACCATAGTTTGTATATAACTTATGTTTGTTCTGACATTTTTTATCTGCCTTTTGTCCCACATATATTTTCCTATGTCAAGATTATTTTGCTCTGTAAGTAAAGCACTTTGCAATGTTCTGTTCGTACTTCTCATTTTCTAGGTCAATGAAAACTATTTGAAGCTGAACTATTGCAATCAGCCACTCTATTATGAGTCTCACAGGCACATAATCACATGGTAATTTTCCATCATTGTCACTTTAGTTATAGCCATTTATTAGCTCTTCGAATATGTTATCATAGGATTTTTGCTAGGTATAGCCATTTATTAGCTATTTTTATTGATTTGAAGTGGTTAGTTATTTATCTTTGTTGTTCGTGGGTTTTGAGAATTTGTTTATGAGGATTAATATTAGGGCTTGATTGAAAAACTAATTGAGGTCATGAAACTTGTGTTTGTTTTACGTGGAGGCTCTGATAAGTTACTCTAGTTTGATTTTCTTTATGAACGTTTTTTAAAGTCTACTGAAATCACATTGTTATTATTGATGCCATTTTAATGATTAAGTATTTGAGTAATAATGCTTCATTTGACTCTGTAAATTAATATATTGGAGCGATAGCCTAATTTCTGGATCTTATGTTTCCTTGTCAGATTGACGCTATTATGTCTAATCTCTGGATCTTATACACCACAATCTAATGTCTCTGAGGCAGAAACTATGGTTAAAGGTTTCATCAATTCCTTTGTCTCTGTTTAGAGTGAACATACATTATCCAAGATAACTTCAAAGCCAATTGTTTAAAGTGGAGAAGCAGAGGAAGTACCAACACAAATGGCAAAGCCAAAGCAAAAGTGAAAATGAAAGCCAAAGCATAAGAAACGAAGACCTTCAAAAAGAATCAGCAACCAGTAAAGAAAGCTAAAAGTTCTGTTTATGTGATTCATTCATTGGTGTATACAATTGTAAAACCATTCATTGTATGTTAAATCTTTATCATTTTGAACTAAAGAAAAGATTAGTTCTTAATTTTAAGTTCTTAACAATATATGAAAACCTCTTTACTTCTTGAATTACAATTCACCAAGTGAGATAATGATATGAACTTTGATTTGATTTATGATTACACAAAACACTCACTAGAGTTAAAATTGCAAATGATAAAATGATTTTGAGAATTCTTTGAGAAAAGGATTTGAAAAAGATTTGAAGTTCTCGTCTTTTATGACTACCTACTTCAAAATGCCATAACTTGTCTTTCACAACCCAGTCCCAATATAGACAACAAGTAATTGAGATATATACTTCAACTCGAAGCCTGCACAACAAAAGTAGATTTCATAGGAAGTCTCCACAAATAAGATAAGTATTAACCAAACAAAAAAATTGATTTATCCCATAATAGTAACTACCACACATTTGTGAACGAAAAAATCTGAAAAATTCTTTTACAAATAGGATTTAAATGCATTTTTAATGAATTTCAAAATGTAGACTTTGTATGACGTCTACACAACTGAGTTAGGTACTAACCAAACATGAAAATGGATTAATCCAATAAATATTAAAACTAAACATGTCCAACTGACATATAAGTAAAAAACAATAAGTAACCCACATGTTTCAACAAACAAATCTCAAAAATTCATTAAAGATAGGATTTAAAAGCATTTTTAATGAATTTCAAAATGTAGACTTCTACCGAAGTCATCATTGTAGGCGTCAGCAGAAGTCTAAAACTTCAGGTTACTTTTGCAATTACGACAAACCATAAAGTAGACTACGGGTCAAATCTACTAAGGTTTGTAGATTGTTAGAGAAGTCTACGCATTAAAAAACATGTTAGTTTTGCATTTGACCATATGTTGACTTTTTCAATGTAGACTTCTAGAGAAACTAACACAATAAATACGGACAGTTTTGCAATTGACTAAATTTTGACTTTTTAGAGTAGACTTCTCCTGAAATCTACACACTTATGCGGAAAACCGTCAAAATGTGGTAGATTTCTATGGATGTCTACACTCTGATGTAGACTTCTGATGCAGCCTACGCCTAAATAGAGAAAATTAGATTTGCAATTGACCATAGTTTGACTTTTACGAGTAGACTTCAAATGCAGTTTACATTAACATGTAGACATATTTTGAAGTCTACTCGTAAAAAAGTTTTAGATTTGTGGTTGACCAAAGTTTCGAATTAAATCAAGTGTAGACTTCCACATTCATCTAACATTAAAACAAATAAATAGTAGACGTCTGCGGAAGTCTACAAATTGATATTTTTCCTGGTCAAATATTCAAGATTTTGGTCAAATGCAAAACTAACTTGTCCATACATAGTAGACTTCTTCTTCAGTCTACCAAGAAAAGACAAAATTACGGTCAAATGCAAATATGACCTCTTTTTGTAAAGTAGATGTCATCTGAAATCTACGATAGTAGATTACAAATGAAGTCTACAGTAAAAAGTCAAAGTAACGGTCAAATGCAAAACTAACCTCATTGTTTACGTAGCCTTCAGATGAAGTCTACACCTGTTTTTTTTGTTTCCAAAGGAGACCGCGTAGACTACATCTGAAGTCTACTTCAGATATTTTCAATAAAAGTCAGTTGCAAATCTGACTTCTATGTTGACTTGTAGACTATCTTAGATGTCTACAAACGCATTACAGAATTTAGACACGAGAAATTATCGTTTTTTCGCCGTCAAAACTTGTTTTTAAGCTCGTGAAGCACTGAAAACTTTGATTTGCACCGATAGCAAAGAAGCCCAACCCTTGTAAATGCAAGAATCACAAGAAAGTAAGAGGTTATGAGAGAAAAATGTTGGAAAACGAAAGTTGGAGAGTTTTTGGATGAATGGGTTCAAGAAGATGAAGATAAAGAGAGTATGAGGATAAAGATGAAGCATTTAGAGCAAAAAGAAGCATTTGGTTGAGCATTTAGAGGTCAAATTGTGAGATTGGTGGTAGTTGAAAAATTGAAGAAGGTGGCATTATTGTAAATAATGTGATATGTTTGGGTTTTCAGACTTTTTGATAAATCAGAGATTTGAAAAAAAAAAATAAGAACATAATGGCATTTTCGTGATTAGTCATGTGGTTAGGGATGAAATTGTGAAAAAATGGTTAAATTTAAGATGGAAGAAAAAAAATGGGTTAGT
The DNA here is from genome assembly GCA_900128785.1 of Arabis alpina. NCBI lineage: Eukaryota > Viridiplantae > Streptophyta > Magnoliopsida > Brassicales > Brassicaceae > Arabis > Arabis alpina. The sequence continues at coordinate 20,532,831 of LT669791.1, forward strand.
TTTGCATTTGACCACAATTATGGGTTACTTTTGAAACAATCCCTATTTAGATTGGTCTGAAAAACCCAAATAAAACCCAAATTTTATAAAATATATATATACTTGTATATAGATACTATATATATATAAATAACTTAATATAAATGTAAAAGTATATACATCAAAAGTAGTAATTTTGGAGTTTAATTATTAGCTTTTGTTGGACTTTTGAAGTTATTTATTTTATTTTAAAATTCAAATTAAAATCTTAAAAATAATGTTTTGAGTTTTATTTTAGAATTTTCTGAAACTATTTTATTTAATAAATTAGCGTTAAGAATTTGTTTTAAATGTTATCGTCATTTTTCTTTAATAATTCAACTAACCAAATCCATTCGAAAACCTAAATAATTCAATTAAAATTGTATTTAAATATACTTTGGTTCAACTATTTGTGATCCAAACAACTTAAACAAGTCCAAAACCCAAGAAATCAAAGCCAAATTGCAATTGGATTGAATTTGGGACAATAACTCTTAATCCAAACAACTCATACCCAATCCAAAATCCGTAACACCAAATCCAAAACCCAGTTTGGCAGGCCTAGGTCGCAAGAATCAAAAGAATAGTGTTAAATTAAAAACAAAAAATCCTAAACATTTTATTTCAACCATGATTTAAACAACCAAAACATTTATTCGTTTTTTTTTCATAACGAATGTCGCTTTCCTGTGAGCATTTCGTTTTAGTTTTTTTCTTTGTTGAGAGAGGGCAGAGAAAATGGAGGAATGAATTCCGCTGTTTGAAATTTTCTTGAAGAATCCATCGCCGGAAACCGAGGCGTTGCTGTTCTACTGTTACCGGTCATGAATTTGACTTGGTACCTGATTGGCTCAGTGAGAAGGCTGGTTCTGCTGTTACAATTCTTCCATGGCTTCCACTATCACTCTCTGATGTACATTCAGTGATGTTGGTTGTTGATTCTTGGAATGGGAAGGAGATGATTCAAGTTAGAGATAATATGGAAGAAGACCATCAAGAAGTTGTGGATAGCATTGATCATACCATAAATGTTGCATTACACCCTGATGATCACGAAATGGCGGCGAAGATTAGAGCTCAAATAAGGAGCTTTTAGTGAACTTCTGAAGTCTTAACCGTGTGTAATGAAAAGTATAGGGACTCTTTTAGATTTTTGGCTTTGATCGAGCTTTAGAATGCAGATGATGAGACTGCTTTCGTTTTTCGTTTGAATTTGCATAATGGAAGTGAGGATGTAGAGTTTAGTTGGCCAAACTAGATTCTATGTTCGACCAATTTTTGGCTCTTGAGAAATCCGCCTCTCGTGTGTATGTCTGCAACAATCGAGTTTTGCAAGATCCACCAAAGAGCAGCCGAGTATGCGTTGGTATTCCCTTTGATACTCAGGAAGGGAGGGATCAACAACTTCATTTGTGAGGTGATCACAAGGGTGTTGAAAGAATGCTTGCACTTGGGTCATGTTTCCGCTTTTTGCCATAAGTTATGAAACAGCCCGACCCGTTTTTTTTCTTAACAATAAACCCTTGGTCTCGGACTAGCATTCCCATAAATGTTATCCTCAACAACCAAGCAAACCACAACACAAATAACACTACAGGGGATAACCAAACAATCAATTCCATTAAAATAACTAACCAAATCCGTTCCACAACAATAATCAATTCAACAAGTTCCAGCAACCTAAACGGCGGTCATAAAACAATAATGGAAACAACACGAAACATGAGACCCTAGATCATCTCCCTCTTCGTAGCCGTGATTCCACGATCACAATTTGCCTTTACCTACATCACATGGAAAAAGAAGATGCGTGAGTAATATCATAAATACCCAGTGAGACGGTCATCCCATCTACGATTGCGTACTCAGGCACGATGGACCGCTCAGGCAAACATACAACAAACAGCCCAAGCAAACAACACACGACTCAACACAGCCAAACAGACCAGATGTCGATCGACATTACCACTAGATGTCGATCGACACCTTCTAAACATGTCTGTCGTTCGACAATACCACTAGGTGTCGTTGGACATCATGTGAACTGGCTGTCGTTCGATATACCTCATGTGTGTCGTTCGACAGCCTTCGTACTGGTCGGTCGTTCCACACACCTCGTGTGTGTCGTTCGACAGGCCCTTTGTAGAATCCTAGGAAATCGATCATGATCTTCTCGGATCGATTCCTCCTCTGCGTTAGCACGAAAAACTGCACAAAACAACAATCACAAAACAATAACCAACATACACAGTCTCAATCAATCACCACAAGATCAATCAACTCGTTCAAACCTATCACCAAGCAACCCTAATGATCCAATGGCCCATAAGTCATGGTCACGCACTCCCTTTAGATTTCGAAAGAGAAAGGATGTAATTGAGACTAGGCACGAGATCAGCCTTGATCACCACTAGAATCCACGAAATCCCACTCCTCTTCTACACACAACGCACCACAATCGATTTCTAACACAAATCGAACCAAAACCTCTCAAGAAACTCTGGGAATGTTTATCTCTGATGTTTGCCACTGTTTTCCTTCAGAAAACACGGCCAAATATCATATAAATGCAACCCTAGGGTTCCCAAACCGGCCCGGTCCAACCGAACGATTAAACATCGAACCAGAAAACTGACCAATTAAGGCCTTGTCGATCGACATACACTACGTGTGTCGAACGACAGCCCTTAAGAACCATGTTAATCGACATACACCATGTGTGTCGATCGACAGCCACTCACACAAACTGGCCTTAAGCCTCAAAACACAACATGTCGATCGACACAGCACACTAGTGTCGATCGACACACCCTCCATTTTCCTCAAAAATGGTTCACGGGTGTCATAAGTTACTTTGTGGAAGAACATAAGAGAGGAGGTTTCTGCTCCTTCCCTGCCACCGAGACCTTATTTCTGATGATCTAACATGGAATGAATCTTTATTTATCCTTTTCCAGAACATCTTGATCCACGACGTCCTTTTATCCCAAGGCTCACTTGATTGTCTTGTTTTAAAGGTTTAGGAGTTGGCATAAAGGTATTCCAAATCGCTAAAATTTGGATACTTCTTGCTACATTTTATCGCCAAATGTGCTTCAATGCTATATGCTCATAAGTATCCGCTGATCGAAGCTGTTAAGTGCACTAACAGTCTAGCTACTAAATCTGTACTATATAACTTAACGCTCTGTAACTCCAATATCCTACTCTGTTCTTTGGTATATACCTTTCTTCTATGGCGACATGAGCATTCATCTGTGAGAGTATGTAGGACTGAACAAGATGTATGATACGATTTAGCCAGCTCACTCCAATGCCGTTAGCCTCCATGTGCTAATTTGAAAGCTCATTGTTGTCATTGCTCTGATCCAATGTATTTGGACCCTCAAGCTCCAATGACGTGTCTTTATTGCTACTTCTAGAAGCTTCCTGCATCTCTGCGTTTTGATGACTTCCCTTAGCGTCCTTGAATCCCAAGATTGCACTCTTCTTCTGTAGATTCTTCCTTCTTCTATACTGATAAAGGATCACAGGTTTGTCAAGTCCACTCGTATCATTACCCGCCTCTTTGAAACAGACCTTGTCGTTAAGGTCAAACTCTAGAAATTGATCCATGATGACTCCCTTCCATTGCCAAGTATTATCATGATTAGGTAGTCCCTTCCACTTAATCAACACTTCTTCTTGCCTTCTGATTCAGGCGCGCACTGAACACAGCTTCTGGTGCAGCTTCCAATATTCCTTCTATAGTTAACTGCGGTGGCAAGGAAGTCGGAGTTAGTGAGCTCCCCACTGCTGCCTTGAGTTGAGAAACATGAAAGGTATGATGGTCCTTGGACTCACCTGGCAATGTGAGCTTGTATGCTACTTCACCTACTCTAGCCTCCACTCCATAAGGTCCATAAACCTGGTTGCCAGTTTCTCATTACTTCTCCTGGCCAGAGACTTCTGGCGGTATGGACGCACTTTAAAATAAACCAAATCCCCCACTGCAAACTAAATGTATTTTCTGAAACTGTCAGACCTCTGCTTCATCAGTTGTTGAGCCCTAAGTAACTAAATGTATTTTCTGAAACTGTCAGACCTCTGCTTCATCAGTTGTTGAGCCCTAAGTAAGTGTTGTTTCAGCAATAGTAACACACCATCCCTTTCCTTCAACTTTTCTTCCAACTTAGCAACCTTGGAGGATCCATTCTCATACTTGAGCAGACAAGGAGGTTCTTGCCCATACACTGCCTTAAACGGGGTCATCTGTATTGCAGAATAGTGTGAGGTGTTGTAACTCAGCTCAGCCCAAGCTAGATATTGTGCCCAGCTTTTGGGTTTGTCACTTGCAAAACACCGCAGGTAAGTCTCTAAGCTTTTGTTAGTTACTTCTGTTTGTTCATCCGTCTGGGGATGATACGCAGTGCTGAAACAAAGTTTGGTACCCACCAGTCTAAACATCTCCTTCCAAAACTTCCCAGTGAAGAGCTCCTCTCTATCAGACACCGGGGTCTTAAGAAACCCATGTAGTCTAACAATTTCTTGTAGGAATACACCAGCGACCAAAGCCCCATCTAGCGAATGCTGCAGATCTATGAAGTGCGCATACTTTGTTAACCTGTCAACCACCACTAGAACAATCTCTTTTCCTTCTGACTTAGGTAAACCCTCCACGAAATCCATTGATATATCTTCCCAAACCTCTTCAGGGATTGGTAGTGGTTGCATTAGACCTGCAGGGGATAGTGTAAAATACTTGTGGCAGTGATAAACTTGACAAGAAGCCACATATTCCCGTATCTCACTCAACACCCCCTTCCAATAAAACATAGTTGTGATTCTTTTCTGTGTTTTTAGGACCCCTCCATGTCCACCGATTTTACCATCATGGAACTCCTTGAGGATCACCTTTACCCACTCTGAACCCTGAGGTATAACCAGTTTCCCTTGTTTGAGTAAGCATCCTTGAACTACTATGTAGTCTGGCTGATATGTTGCATCCTTGAGCCATTCTTCTTTAACCTTCTTCAAGGGTGGATCACTCTCAATATATGCTTCAATCTCCTTAAGTTGCAAAGCTTCTCGAATTGAGAGAGCAAAGAGATGAGGAACTGCTTCCCTCCTAGATAAGGCATCAGCTGCCTTGTTTTCCAATCCTGGTTTATATTGTATCTCAAAATCAAACCCTAGAATTTTGGTGAGCCATTTCTGATATTCAAGGTTGACTTCCCTCTGTTCTAACAGAAATTTGAGGCTTTTCTGATCAAACCTGACTACAAACTTCCTCCCTAGTAGATAGTGTCTCCATTTCTGAATGGCAAACACAATTGCCATCAACTCCCTCTTGTAGACAGACTTCAGTTGTTGTCTTTCTGTTAGAGCCTGACTAAAGTAAGCCAACGGTTGCTGTCTTTGCATTAACACTGCTCCAAGTCCTGTTCCTAAGGCGTCTGACTCTACCACAAACAGTTTTGTGAAATCAGCTATAGCCAAAACAGGGGAAAACGGCTGATTCCTCCATAAACTATACAACGCAGCAAATTCATACATGAACTATTGAGTAGAGCCAAAAACCACATCAACTAACCACAAATTTGAATTTACTTCATGATATTTTTAAATTCGGCCAATTCCCACAAAACCATAAACGATGTTATTAAACCGTAAACAGATTGATTATTCCGTTAACGAAAACTGACATGGTTGACACGTGGAAAATAGATTTGTTTTGGGTTTAAATTAGAGGATTAAACTTGTTCTGTTTTTAAGTTATATCTCCCCAAAACGGCGTCGTTTTGTTCAATTGGGGAAAAAATTGAAATTAGGGTTCTAGCTCATCGGGGAAGAAGACGGTGAAATAGAGTTTGAGAGTTAGAGAGGTAAATCGAATATACAAGAATGGGTGACAGAGTAAGAGGGATTCCGAGCCATTGTAGATGCGGAGAACGCGTGAGAATGCCCACATCACGAATGACGGGCAACCCAGGGAGGCTATTCCATGCTTGTCCATATGGAGATGAGGTAATTGTTGTTTATTTTGCCTCATGACATTTTGTATGGACATTGTATTCGTAACGAAATTTGTCAATGGAAAGATTGTTGAATTATAGAAAGTAAACGGTGTTACCATTTTATTCATATCGAAAGTTGTTCATGTGTTACCATTGTTCATATGTTACCATTGCTCTTTGAATGATGTAGAAAAATCGGTCACATTTGTTCAAATGGACTGATGAGTCTGTTGTTGAAGAAATTGAGGATATGAAACTCAAGTTTGATGAATTGGACAAAGCTTTATTGACCTTAGAGAAGAGTTTACAAGTTTGTGAATCAGAGATGGAAACTCTTACTATGGAGACGAGAACTTATGAAGTTGTGGTAAATGGTTTTGAGAAGAATCTTCGAAGTATGGAGAAGGAAATTCAAGATTGCAAAATGGAATTAAGAGGTTTGAAGGACATGGTGGTATGTGTTGTGGTTATGGTTCTTTTCTATAATTTTGTAATGTAGAGGCAACGTATGTGGTTTGGTTGGGTTAAAACATGATTGTGTTTGTTGTTCTTTGTAAAATATGATTGTGTTTGATTGTGTTTGTTGTTCTTTGTAAAACATGATTGTGTTTGTGATATTGATTCACGTAAAACATGGTTTCAATTCTTTGTGTGTTTTCTAAATTGATCAAATTAGCATTTAATCCAGAGATATTACCAACAATGATCAAAGTAACATTAAAAAAATAGAGCAAAGTGATCAAGAAAATGATTCAAAGATTAATAAAGCATCCAAAACAAATTCAAAGGTTAATAATACATCCAAACCAAATTCAAAGGTTTTACGTTCTCCTAATCACTCATATCATCCAAAATACATTTCAAACTAAAGAAAAACCGATAACAAAAATAGAAAACATAAACTTCCTTTTAGTCAATCACTTGGCTTGATATTGGCTGACTTGAACCCTCACCAAACTGTTGCGAGTCTTGTATCATTTTCTTCAGTGGACTTCTCTCTATCTCTCGATCTCTCTCTACGTCGAATTCTCTAGATCTATCGATCTCTATCTCTCGAATTCTCTTTAACTCTCGATCTCTCTTTTTGTCGAATTCTCAAACCCGCTAAACCCAAAAATCAGATGCACCAACAAGACGACGTCGTTTTATGTTAACCAAGACGACGTAGTTTTATTTCCCCAAAGGTCAAAAATAAACCGGAATTAACCAAAACCCACGTGTCATACATGTCACTAATCCGTTAACGGAAATTAACACCGTCTACAGTTTTGTGGGAATTGGCCGAATTTGAAAATATCGTGAGGTAAATTCAAATTTGTGGTTAGTTGATGTGGTTTTTGGCTCTGCTCAATAGTTCATGTATAAATTTGCTAGCGTTGTATAGTTTATGGGGGAATCGGCCGTTTTCCCGCCAAAACAGGCACAGTAGTCATAGCTTTCTTCATTCTGCGAAACGTTGTACTAGCCTCAACTCCCCATTTGAACTGATCCTTCTTGAGCAAGGCTGTCAAAGGTATAAGTACATCAAAGATAACACCTAAGGATCACGATTATTCAGACGATCTATGTTAACACAGGAGCCTGGCCAGAGGATAAAGAAGCGTTGTGTGTTCAACACAGAAGTCAAGAGATTGTATTGCCAACTGTTGTGACAGGTGGCATCTCTAGCAAAGAGCTGAGCAAGTGGGAAGCTTCTGCAGAGAAGTGGTTAAGCTAAAAGAGTATTGACTTTATGGAAAAAGTGATAAAGGTTAAGTGTGGCGCGTAGATCACAACAGATGTGACATGTGATACAGTGTTCTCTACCACAGAACAGTGTCTAGTCTGTTGGTCCATAGAACGGATCTGTTTATTATATTGGTTTTGAAAACACCAATATAAGTGAGCTTGACGAAAGACTTTTGGATAAGTTCTTCTTGGTATAAAAAAAGAGTTTGAAAGAGATTTATTAATGAAGAACTCCAAAGAAAAAAGATGAGTTAAGTGATCCTTTTTGGGTAGCTTAGGATCTGTTATTGTAACACGAATCATGGGTTGTATGATTTCGTGTGTTGTTGGGTAGATTAGGTTGAGAATTGTTTCCCTTTTTTGTAATACGTATTTTGGTGTTTAGATATCGTATATTCTTGGGTAGATTAAGTAAAAGATATGAATCCCTTCTCTGTAAGATTGTGTGTAAAGCAACATAGTTGTTCTGTTGCGTGTAGCAGTGCTACTTTGGAATTAATACAAGTGTGACTTGTTTTCTGGTTGTTCTTAGTCTCTGTGGTATCACAGTCAATGGTCCATACTCTTTAAATTGGTATATGAGCGGATCACCGAACCTAGAATCGCTTCAGTTCTTAACAGGTGAAGATCCAGTGACAAGTCTATGTTTTACACTACAACGGTGTTGACCAAGTCATGTCTGAAGGTTCAGAAATGAAAATTGGACATGAAGTGGTAAACCATGCTTCTTTCATCATTACTATTGAAGACAACAAAACTCAAGAAGAATTGGACTCAACTGAGGTAGCAGAACCGAAATTCATTAAAGATGTTCAGGGTCTGTACAACCTCAGGACTAAGCACAGAAGGGCTAAAATTATACTAACCCGTGAAAAAGAAAGTCTCGTCTCCCTCAAGAAATAATTGGAACCTTGTATTCCACTGACTTCTTACTTGCCAAAATGGAGAAGTCGTGTTCCTAAGCTCACAAATGAAGACATCGTTAGAGAACTACATGTTGAATTCATAAAGGAAAAAGAAGATATCAACGTTGGTAAAGCTTGTATGGCTGGGAAATTCAAAATCGCTAAGATGCTAAGCACAAGTTCAAGCTCGTTGGACAAGACTCAAAAGGAGGGTGAGTGTGTGAAGAACAGGGTCAAGCAGGAAAATTTTGTCACCTCTACAGCTGGAACTGTATGGTGCAAATATGTTGCTCAACAGAAATCATCTTCTATCAGTACTAAAGTTGGGACTGTCTGGTGTAAACTTGTTGCTCAACAGAAATCGTCTTCTGTTGGCACTCAAGCTGAAACTATCTGGTGCAAATCTATTGCTCAATAGAAATCACCTTCTGTCAGCACTACAGATGGAAATGTATGGTGCAAATGTGCTGCTCAACAAAAATCATCTTCTCGCGAAACATTCAAGGTCAAGTGGGAAAGAAACCGGATCAACAAAGGGATGTTCAAAGGATGTTTTCATTGCGGTAGAAGTGGACACATGTGGGAACGGTGCTTCAAACGAAGAAGGAGGATTCGATAATTGTGGAATCTTAAGAAATTTTGGATGGAACCTACCCGTGTTGGATCTGTGCGGGTTCTCAAGAAGGACTTTTATCAAGAACAACTCAGTGAAACTGAAGAACTCAAGCTTGAGTATCTGCAGTCGCCTCTAACAGATAACCATGAATGGGATATCACGAGTTTTAAAGGAAGAATGGAGTCTATATACGCCAATGTGTCCTGCACAACTACATCCTCCAAAGATAGCCAATCTTTGTATCGTGACAGCAGTTGTTCAAGACACATGCGCTGCGACAGGGAAAGTTTGATAAACTACTCTTCAGTCTCTGGTGGAAATAGTCACATCAGACCAGAGTGTTCCAATCTCCTTAAGAAGAAAGAAAATTCTCCCATTAACTTTAATGAATCTGACTCAGATGGGGACAGTGACGAGACAGAAGAAGAAATGTTAAACTTTGTGGCCTTCATGGGTAATACAAGAGAATATTCATCATCATCATCTGATTCAGAATCTGATAATGAACCTGCTCCAGAAGATCTGAAAGAAACCTACACGGAAATGTACTTCAGCTGGTTGGAGTTACAAGAAGGCAATTCAAGACTGCAACAGGACATCTCTGACCTGAAAATAGATAATGAGGATCGAAGATCGAAGAGAGGATATTCAGAAGCAACAAGATGAAGAAAGAAACCTGGTTTGGTTTAAGAAGGAGTATCCTGACTGCACTTCAGAAGATGATGTTCAAGATCGAATCAAGTATCTACAAGAAAAGATCTGTCTCGAGAAACTAAAGAAGGAAAGCGTGGAACAGGAAAATCGTGAGACAGATGAGAAGTTGAGATGGTTCAACAACGGAACTCAACAACTTGAGAAGATTCTGACTATGGGAAGAACTGAATATTCTCATCGAGGACTTGGATATCCAGGCGGGGCACCATCATTTGAAGGACCACTCAGTCACTCAACGGTGTTTGTCAAAGCAAAGGATCTCCTTATGGTGTCACACGATAAACAACACAGAGAAAGCGTATCCTCAAGTTCTGTTATGTCAACAGGATTCCAAGAGAAAACCACTAAGTCTAAGCGTCTGAGTGGGAAGTCTAATGACAGAACACAAGAATGTAAAGAAAGCATATCTCCAACATCTTTTCTACCATCTGGACGTCTAAAAAGGATCACTAAGTATGTACAGATGAATGGAAGTCTGAGGTGAGGTCTCAATGAAAGACGATCAACCTCAAAGGCAAGAGGTAGAGGCTGACTTCACTGTGGTAAAACAGGACACCGATAGGAAAGGTGTTTTAAAAGGAAGAGGAGTATCCAGAAGTTGTGGGAATCCAAGAGATGTTGGACTGAACCCTCATGTTACGGACACGTTTGGGTCACTAAGGAAGAGTTGTATGAAGAGTCAAGGAGCTCTACCAAGGATAAAGAAATTGAAGTTGTGGTGAGTATCAAGGATACAGAGATTGGAGTTGTGTCAATCATCAAGGACACGGGGAGTTCCAACACAACAGAACCTATCAAAGAGCCAAACTGGTACTTCGATAGTGGATGCACAAAACACATGACAAGTAATGTAGGTTGTCTCACCAACATCTGTATGAATGTCAGAAGAGATGTTGTATTTGGAGATGGTGAGTCCATACGAATTATGGGTAGAAGCAACACCATCAGAGGTGATGGGCCTCATCTGAATGATGTGTTCCTTGTGGATGGTCTACAGATGAATCTGATTAGTGTGAGCCAGCTCTGTTCTGAAGGACTGAAAGTTGTGTTTGATGCTACTCACTGCTAGGTGTACAATGAAGATGGAACAATTCTGATGATGGGTGTTAGGAATGAAGATAACAACTATGAGTGGAAAAAGTGGCAAGATACACAGTGTGAAATACAAGGGACTTCTGTTGCAGCACAGATCAAGTCTGAATCAAAAGTGTGCAAAACAACTCTCAACTCATGCCATTGGCAACAAGAGAGTCATAGAAGGCTACAAAGCCCCGATGACATTTCAACATGTGCTTTACTCCATCAATCCTCATCAAGGAACCCCCAAGGTATGAATTTCCACTCAACACTTATTCAAGTAACAAGAACTTTTTCTTTGTTGGAAAATACAGGAGAAACACAAGAGTTGAACGTCACGAACGTGCTTTAAATCAAAAAAACCTATGCAGCCACAACAGACAACATGGGGTTATGCCTAACATTTCTCTCAAAGAAATCTATGGTGATGTATTCACTTTTGTTACTCGGTTCTGGTATGATCGTGTGACTTTCTATCCAGTTTTAATGTCTAGAAATATTCTTGATAAGATGTGGAAATATAAAATTGAATTCTGTCATAGTGGATAGTGTTTATAATCTTGAATAATCTGTCTCTGAGATGACGTACCATGTTGGTAAAATGATCTTTGAAATGTTAAGAACCAATCACCTTACTGAGATGCACAAATCATGTGTTCTTAATGAGCATTAATCTTTCAGTGTTGTCAAACAGGTTGGGTGACCCATCCTTGTGATTGGATGTGGCATGTTGGGTTTTTGTCCCCTATTCTACAATCACCCCTTAAAACCTATCATTGGTACTTTGCTTAAGAAAAAGAGCTGCTTATCGTTCGGGTTCAGATCTTTAGTCTCTTTTTCTTTCTTTTTTCGGGTTTAAAAGCTGTAGCTAAACAGCATTTCGGGAATCCTGTGTGTCTACCACAGGGGGATAAAAGTCCCATGATCTTATTATCAAAAAGGGTGAGGGAGAAAAGTCACATAACCTTCAAATTCAAGAACCAAACAAATAGGAGAAAAGTCCTAAAGGTTCAGTTTCAGAAGAGAGGGAGAAAATTTCTAATCTCTTCTGTGGTCTAAAACAAAAAAGGGTCAATCACTTAAAGGGAGAAAAGTCTCATATCATGTGCTCTCAACACACAGAATCTGAATAAAAAATTTCCGTTCTTTGGAAACTTGATATTTCTCTTTGTTTTTTCGTATGAGGCTCTGAGCTTGAATGATAATGCGTTAGCTAGTCTGAGGCAATCACGTTTGGTGAAAGCTACTCTTTCATAAATAGCTGCCATAGTGAACCGGTGGGTTGACCAGATTTATTCAAAATCTTTTGCATGCTACTCTGATCACATTGTGTGGTAACTCACAACCCTTGTAATTATGCTGAGGGGTTGTGCTTATTTGTGTGTTTTGTGTATGATTTCACTGGTACTTAAGAAAACTGTTCTATCCTCATCTGGTTTAGTTACTGCACCTAATATGTCTCTGTGACTTGCTCAGTCTTCCTTGTGTTAAGAAACTTGGTTCAATTAATGTTATGTGGTGTGCTCTTGAAAGTTCTCAAATGTTGCTTCGGCTATTTATTATTTTACTAATGGGATTTCCTTTGCTTAAGGGTTAATCTTCAGGTAAAATCAAGTCCACTCGATCTAATGAATAAAAGTTAATGGGCTTGGACCGACGGTTGTGGTAAAAGGAAATGATAAGGTTGGATGGTTACTGTGCTCAACATGTGGTCACAACCAGCAATTAGTAGGTTAGTTGAAAAATCTTATATAGAACCGCTATGTTTCACGGATGCTCGATGAGACACACGTACCATCTATGTGAGAGATAAGTAAGTAGGCTAATCTGAAGCTGCTTCGACGAAACGATGATTACGCTGAACCCAAAAGTTGTAGATAGTATAGCCTGCCATGCCACATCAAGAGTATTAGGATCCGTAAAAACTGCAAAAAATGAATTTTCGAAGGAGTTCAATTTTTATCAATATGTATTGTGTAGTTTTGAACCCTAGATGAAGGCAATACAATGACATCAACACATTTAATACATCGACCAAATTCATTATCCTAGTTTTTTCTTTCAACCAAACATTTTCAAACATGATTCAAGCATTGAATTTTGGGGGATTTTTATGATTTTAAGGTGTTTTTGTAAATTTTGCAGTTGCAAATAAAAAAAAACTAATTCTCATAGTTTTAGATAGAGTCTAGAATTTTTTTTATTTAAAATCATAACAACTTTCCAAGTTCACCTAAAATCATCTTTTTTTAACACGGAATTGATATTTTATTACTATGAAAATAGTATGAATAGAGATTACAAAGATTCAAGTAAAGCATCACCAATAGGTGTACATAAGAAATTTAAAGATTCATGTTCTGAAAACCAATATACCTTATGAAGAGTGAAAAATTGATTCTTAAAACCAATATACCTTATGAAGAAGCATTCACACGCTGCAACCTCTCCTTCTTTCGAAGACACAGAGGCTTCTACTCATGTGTTCCTGCTTTGTTGTGAAGCAAATCGGAAACTTGTCTGTATCATGACAGGAAGTACCCAGAGTCACACAAAAACCTTGATGACTGATCGCTGCAAAGTTATGGTCTCCAAGAATTTCACTGATATGAGGATCGTGTCTCTAGGCGCTTTAAACTCTCCAGAATCTGAAGAAATCATCATCAACTCCGGTCTGCTCTCTTGAACTTGTCAAAAAGCTCTGTGCCAATCTGGATGATATGGAAATCAAGGATGATTGGTACAAGTGTGTTTTATGATAGGGTTTTATGTACAAATTCTCTCTAGCTATTATCAAGGCGTTGGTTCAATTGCCAGAGCATAAGGTTGACCCTGAGATAACGATACCACATTTGGAGGATCCCATGGAGCTTGTTGCTCTCTCAGGGAAATGTCACCAAGTAGGGATCTCTCACTCCTCCTCAGAAGCGTCCTCAGATGTCATTTTTGGTACAAAGTCATTTTTTACAATTGGTTTCCCAAAGCCAATAGGACAACAATATTGAAGGACATAGGATATCTGGATTGTGTTGTACTTGCTGGTCAACAACAGACCATTTAACTTCGGTAAAATAGTGTATGATGAAATTATGGATTGTGTTGCACACGCTCTGCCATATTGTATTGCCTATTCGAATCTCATTGCCAAGTGCCTCCGTTTTCAACTCATCGTGCCAACGGCTCCTAATAATACGATTTCTGCTGCACCAAAACTTCTTCAGCTTTTGAGTGTCTTTCAATTCTTGATCACTTGTGGTTTTTACCTGAGTATGCATCCAAGCAGGGGGAGAAGATAGATTCATGGTCAACAAAGATGGCTAAATTGTGCTTACAAGTGAGGGGGAGAAGGTTCTGATAGGACATGGTAGGTTGTGATAGAACATGGTGGCTCAAGTACCTCAAAGCCACAAGATCTCAGAAGAAAGAAGATGTACTCGACTACTCCCAAGAGATCTGATTAGGCTGCACCGACTGATTACATGCACCGACTCCTCACAGGGTTTTGATTATCTTATCTCGCTATCTTTTGATCCGATTTATCCATTATACATATCTATCCGCTTTGAAACTCACTCTGATTGCTTGGATAGACATACTCAAGTAAAAAGAGAACGACTGTAAGTGCATCAAATATAGCACCTAAGGATCAAGATGTATTGAGACGATCTGTGTTAACACAAGAGCCTAGCCAGAGGACAAAGAAGCCCTGAGTGCTCAACACAGAGTTCAAGAGTTCGTATTGCCAGCTATTGTGACAGGTGGCATCTCTAGCAAAGAGCTGAGCAAGTGGGAAGCTTCTGCAGAGAAGTGGTTAAGCTAAAACAGTATTGACTTTGTGGAAAAAGTGATAAAGGTTGAGTGTGGCACGTAGTTCACAACATATGGGACATGTGATACTGTGTTCTCTGTCACAAAACAGTGTCTAGTCTGCTGGTCCATAAAACGGATTTGTTTATTATATTGGTTTTGAAAACACCAATATAAGTGATCTTGAGGAGAGAATTTCGGATCAGTTCTTCTGGGTATAAAAAAGAGAGTTTGAGAGACATTTATTAATTAAGAACTCCAAAAAAAATGGTGAGATGAGTGATTCTTTCTGGGTAGCTTAGGATCTGTTTTTGTAACGCGAATCATGGGTTGTATGATTTCGTGTGTTCTTGGGTAGATTAGGTTGAGAATTGTTTCCCTTTTCGGTAATACGGATCTTGGTGCTTAGATGTCGTATGTTCTTGGGTAGACTAAGTAAAAGAGTCGAATCCCTTCTTTGTAAGATTGTGTGTAAAGCAACAGAGTTGTTCTGTTGCGTGTAGCAGTGCTACTTTGGAATTAATACAAGTGTGACTTGGTTTCTGGTTGGTCTTAGTCTCTGTGGTATCACAGTCAATGGTCCATACTCTTTAAAAAGGTTTGGCCATTTCCCTATACCCTTTGAGAAACTTTCTGTAATAACTGGTTAGCCCGAGAAAATCCTTGAGAGCTTTTATATTTCTGGGCTCTGGCCACTCCTCCATTGCCTTAAGCTTCTCCTGATCCGATGACACACCCTTCACAAAAATTACATGTCCCAAATACTCCACTTCTACAATACCAAACTGACACTTCTTGGGATTGGCAAAGAGCTTGTTGTCTCGCAGAATCTTAAACACACTAGAGAGATGCTCTTGATGTTCCTCCATGCTCTTGGAGTACACAAGAATATCATCAAAGAACACCAACACATACTTCCTCAAATACTGCCTGAACAGGTCATTCATGAGGGCCTGAAATGTTGTCGGGGATTTGTCACGCTAAAGGGCATTACAAGGAATTCGTAATGCCCATCATGTGTTCTAAAAGCGGTTTTTGGTACATCCTCAGTCTTGACTAAGATTTGGTGGTAACCTGAGCGCAAGTCTAACTTGGAAAAAACAGCTGCTCCATGTAGTTCGTCCAAGAGTTGGTCAATCATTGGTATGGGGTAGTTGTCGCCAATGGTGACCTTGTTGAGTACACGGTAATCTACACAAAAATGCCAACTGCCATCTTTTTTCTTCACTAGCACTACAGCGCTTGAAAAAGGGCTTCTACTATCTTTGATGATACCTGCACCAAGCATTGAAGCTACTTGCTTCTCAATCTCCTCTTTTTGCACATGTGGATACCTGAAAGGCCTAACACTCACTGGCTTGGATCCTGGTTCCAGACTAATGGTGTGTTCTCTTCCTCGTGATGGTGGAAACCCCTGAGGCTCTGTGAACACATCCTGAAATTCTTCTAGAGTTCTTACACCCACTAGGGCCTGTTCCTTTCCTCCTTTTACTGAGACATGCATACCTCCAAACTCAACTAACACACCTTCTCCCTACTCCTCAAGACTTTTCCAGAGTGACTTTAGGGAAACCGGTGTACAGCATAACCCCGGATTCCCTTTCAAACACACCCACTTCCCAGCCACTTGAAACTGTAACTCCTTGCAGCTTCCAATTACATTTTGTGTCGCCTCTCGATGTGAGCCACTGCATACCTAGTATCACATCCGCAGTACCCAAATCGAGAGGTAAGAAACTGCTTACCACTGTTAACCCCTGCAGCTGCAAACGGAGGTTCTTACACCTTCCTCTGCCTTAGACTGTGATTACCGTCCCTATCATGACTCCATAGCCGTTGGAGCAATCCGAGGGCAAGTCTAGACGCGTCACCAACTCTTGAGAGATGAAGTTGTGTGAAGCGCCGCTATCAATCATCACCACCACCTCCTTGCCACAGATCGTTCCCTTTAGTTTCATCGTTCGAGGCGAAGAGATGCCAACCATGGAGTTCAAGGATAACTCAGCCATAGTCGTCATTTCCTGCTCGTTATCATCATAGTATGGATCGCCTGGCTCCTCCAGTTCTTTTTCACTCCCATCCGCTTGTGTCGCTAGCACAGAAAACTCCCTCTTTGGACAAAGATGGCGAACGTGTCAGCTTTCATCGCACCGTAAACACAGCTTGTTGACCTTGCGATATTCGATTTCGTTTTGGGTCAGTTTTCGGTACGGTGGTTTCACGCGATTATGAGCACTAGGGTTTCGCTTGTCCGTTCCTTGAAACAAAGTCGTATGAGACCCCAACGCAGTAGTGTTTTGAGGCTTTGAATTATTAGGCCCATTATTGTTTTGTGGACCCACAGAGGTATTCTGGCCCATGTTTTTATTTTTGCCCACCCTTTGTGTCTGAGATCCACCACGTGACCTTGTCGGCGCCACCATCTTTGACACGCTCATCATCTTCTCAAGATGGCGCGGTCCAAATGATTTCATCCTCGTTCGAATGGACGGACGTAGGCCAACCATAAACGCTAGTTTGAGCGCTGAATCTTATAGCTCTGGTGTGTTAGACGCTAGAGCTATGAATTCTCAGCAGTACTCTTTTACTGTTCTAGTCTGGTTTAGACACATCAGTCTCTCTCCGGAGCTACTCCTGTCGCTGGTAGAGAAGTTATCGAGGACCCTTTGTTTCAGTTGTTCCCAAGTCACAAAAGGATTTCAGTCCATTTCCCACAAGTACCAATTAAGAACATCATCGAGAAAACACATTCTCACCGCGTTGATTTTCTGAGTTTCTCAGTATTCCCCCATGCCAAAGTATTGGTCAGCTCGCAAGATCCAATTTTCCACTTTATCTTCGTCGAAAAGTGGTAACTCCAGTTTCCTGGTTAACGGATTGTTCCCTTCTTCCGGTGGTCGCCATGGTGGTTGTGGCTGTGTGCTGGTCTGAATCGCACCACCGACTTGAGATGGTTGTGTCTTTGGTGGTGATGAGGTTGTTCCAGTATCTATCGCCTTCCCATCGCGTTGCACAAACATCGGATTCACAGGATCCGGAGTTACTTGTAACAGACTTACAATTGGAACCGGAGTGACAGGAGGAGCTTATCTCTGTTGTTCCTCCGCCGCTCGAATCCTTCGTTCAAGTCTCTTGACGTCATTAAGATGCTTGATATTCTCCTGAGAGTAAGAATCACGCACCCTATTCATCTCAAGTCGTATTTCCTCCATAAGTTTAGCCATCTGAGCTACCTTAGGATCTGGTTTAGGTGCCATTGTTGCGATCAAAACAGGAATCTGATACCAAGTTGATACAATTTAGTATCTAAGCAATGTAACAATGAATACTTAAGCTGAATAATACCCTTTACTCACCTAAGTTGTTTAAGAATACAAAGCTAACAGAGGAATTATGGAGTCTCTTCCCTCCTTACACTCTCTAACGAAAACGATCCCAAAAGATAAAAGATAAAAGCCAAGACTCCAACGTCTTTAAATACAAGATAAAGATAGGATTTTAGTGAGTCCAAGCTCCCATGTGCGTCAAGGCCAGCTCACTCCAATGCCAGCTCACTCCAATGCCATTAGCCTCCATGTGCTAATTTGACAAGTCATTGTTGTCGTTGCTCTAATCCAATGTATATTGACCCTCAAGCTCCAATGACGTGTCTTTGTTGCTACTTCTAAAAGCTTCCTGCAGCTCTGCGTTTTGATGACTTCCCTTAGCTTTTTTGGATCAAAGATTGCACTCTTCTTATGTAGATTCTTCCTTCTTCTATATTGATGAAGGATCACTGGTCTATCAAGTCCTCTCGTATCAATGCAGTTCTCAAGAGATTGATTAGGGGTTATCAAGTTGTTATCAAGGCCTTTCTCAGTCGAGATAAACACTACAGTAACATTTCTTCTTTTTTTGGAATAACATGGATATCCTCCAAACATGCCTTGTGAAGGAAAGGAGAATTTGATGAGTTGTTCATAGCAATCAAGGTCCAGATACCTCCTCTATTAATGTTTAACATGGTCTGAAATTTGGAACCATTGTTTTGTCTCTAAACTTGGCAGTTGAAGAAAACTTCATATAACCTTAAGACTTGAGGCCACTAGGATATAAGCTTTGATGCTGGGGATAGAAAGGTATCAGCTGCAAGATTGTAGAATATGGCTAATGACAGTCTACTTCCCCTCTATGAATATGTGGAGTTCAGTTATACTGAGTATCTCGAAAGCCCCCTTCATGAGCCATAATTTACAGAGGAACGATTCAAGAAACATACTCAAGTTCAGTGTATTGTTCCTTGAACGAAAAAGACTACAAATGATATCATCAAACAAGCTCATGCTGTATAGATATGTGGAGAGACCAGAAGAAAAAATTGAATTAACACCACCAATAGACATGAGATCTAGACCGGCTACAAAGATTCTCGTTTTAGGGTTTCTTCTTTTTGGCTGATGAATATCTCCTTCTCGTTTTCATTTAGTTTAGTTTAGTTCGAGTGATAAACAAATCTCGGTCTCAGAGGTAAGTTAATCTGTGGAATTTCTTCGGTACGTATGGTACTAGTCGATAATATTTTGGGTTTATTTGGTTTTCTACTCTGCAGTTGTTCCATATATCCAGTGGCTCTTCGTCTTTTTGCAGTTGAAAGAAATGGTGGCCTTGTTGTTATGTCTGAAAGTTTTGGCCATTCTGTATTCAAAGATGACTTCAAGCAGGTCTTTGAAGATGACGATCAGTCCCTAGGCCTCTGCTTCAAGTAAGTGTTTACGCTGCCTCTACTTTTACATGATAAGGAAAATTTTAGCCATGGGACAACCTTTCTTTCTTATAAGCATCCTTCACTTCAAGTTTGTATGTTGAAAGCTCCTATTTCTATATGTATTATGTGTTTCACAGAGGTTTCTATTGTCCTGCAAGTAACTCCATCACCATGAGATTCTAGTTGAAACTTTAGTTTTAGTCCAAGAGCCAATAATGAGAAAGCGAAAGCATAAGCCGCCCTTAGAAAACTTTATGTTCTTCTTCACTCTATATAAGCTCTTCACAGACCGTACATATCATAGAACTGAAGTTTTCTTTTGGTTTGAATCACAGGTGAAGCTGGAAAAGAAGAGATACAATGGATAAGTTCTTGAACATGTTTCAAAAATCTAAATTCAAAGCGCAAGAGATGAGGAGAAGTTCAATATCTAGTGATCAAGAACAAGGGATTCTTAAATGAGCAGGTTTGCCAATTGTTTCATGTGTTTGGTGTCGATAATATATCATTTGTTAGATCTTTATATAATTGCTTCATTACATGTCTTGTTATCTTTATAAGCTAATTAAGTTAAGTTTTACCATGTTTCCAAATTGTTGACTTGGTGAATTTCACTGGAAGAGTAGAAGTTATTGTCCATCTAGGAGAAGATTACGAACATGAGAGAGAGGAGATATGATGAGGAAGAGAAGGGCGTGGAAGTTGCCGAGAGATACAACATATGTACTAAAAGAGTGATGGTGAATTCACTCGAAACTCATCCAATTAGTTTCTAGGCATTCGATTCGTGGGGTTATAATTGGATATTGGAATTGCAAATTAAATTACATTGTAGTTTTAAAAATATAATTGTCTTTTTTTAGAGTTTGTATTACACAATATTCATATTAATAACCTACTTTTATTATATATATTTTATTGTTAATTACACTGGAGTTGTAACAATTTATGAGTTTTTATCAAATTATCACAAATTTGTTTGTAACAAAGATTTATAATGCTACAATATAGTCTTGTGGATTTCTGTGGCAAATTTGTTACCATTTGCTACAAATTCAACATTGCTACCATTACATAGTCAGAAACACAAATGTTGTAGCAAGAGGAAATTTCCTATCATAACTACCAAAATAAGTGTGGATATATTGAAGACCTGATTTTACGATCGCTCATATAAGTAGACACATTTTACGTGTTGTAATAATACCAAGATAACCAATTCACACGAACTTTTCCTTTCGTTCACTTTGGTGGAACATTCTTATACATCATATCAAATGCATTGCATTCTCTCTAGCCAAGACAGCACTTTCATGCTTATCACGCTAAAGCAATGACCATGGCTGCAACATGTCAATTTGTATCAAGTACTGGATCTACAAGCTTCTTTACATAGCTTTTTTTTTGGTAAAAGAAACCAACTGATTGTTTACAGAGTTTGTTGCAAGATATTGCATTCGTATACCAAAGTTAGTAACCAAAGTGAGACACATCCCTCCGTCAAGAGAACAGATCTGTTAGGCAAACATTTCCTTCCGGATAGTCCATATTAAACTCTAAGATGTTTCACCATTTAAACATATAATAAAGCAGCAAGCACCAAGGAGCAAAAAAGAAAATAACAGAACTGTCTAACTTGTTAATAAAAAACATTAATAGTCTCCAGAAACAGACGATTGACTCATAGTTTCGCTAGCCAAAACAAGACCAACCGATTCTAAACAGAAACAAGATTTCTTCCAAACGTAGCTTACCAGTTTTCATCACTTGTTTACTCCAAAAGAAATATAGAACAAATCCTACATTTCTTGTTCACATGTTCTCTCTCTCTCTATTCTTTACCAGTCAAAGTAGGACGACTTCACAAGTCGCGGAGCGTCTTGGAATTGCCTGGAGCATCTCCATTTTTTGTGCACAATAATAATCTTGGAATTGTAGAGTTAGTTTCTTGAGGATTGCCGAATTCTCTAGGAAGTACCTTACAACCTTCAGTTCTGGAAAATATCCCGACAAGTTGCTTTCGATATAAACGGATTCAAGCGATGACAGCAAACACTCTGGCACAGATGAAAAACTTATTTGATTCATCTCCTCAGAATTGATCTTCTCTAGACAAGCATCCAATGCCTGAGGAAAAACGAGAGGAGAAAACAAAATGAAAACAGAATACGTAGAGAGACAAGAAAAAACATTTGATAAAAGCAGATCATCACCAATACGAGAGATTTAAGATTCGGGCAGCACTCAAGAAAAGTTGGCAACCATTCTAAATCGGATGGATGGACTGAAGCATCCAGGCTGGACATGCAATCAAACCGAGGCAGTGGTTCTAATATGGAACAGAGAAGAAAGACCTAAAACCAGAGACCAAGTATTGTGGGTAAGACAGTTTGATCATAGAAAACTTATGTAAAAACCAAAATCTGCAAACCTTGAAAGTGTTTAGATGTATGATCACTTCCCCGACCTTTGAAATCCGAGGCAGAAAATCGAGGATGCTATTTCTCCTCGACAAAACGCTTTCATCATCAAAGGTATACAAACCCAAGAAGAGAGAAATATCTAACTTGGCATTGGAATCCAAGTTGTTAACTAGTATATAACTTTGAAATCCGTTATCCTGGATTTTCAAACAGCCTAGTAGAGGAGCATCAATCACGACTTGATATTTACCCAAATCCTCCAAAAATATGATTTCGAGCTTCTTGAGTGACAAAGAGTGCACCTTAAAGAGGTCTTTAGGAATATTCTCACATCCGAAAATCTTCAACTCTTCCAAGACAGGACATGAGGAGACAAGTCTCTCAAAGGTGGCTTCATTGACATACCAAAGATACTCTAAATGCATAGTCTTGAGACAGGGTAAGGAAACAAACTGGGCATCATCATCCAAGACCACCTCAAAGAGTTTTAAGTAAACCAGTGTCTGACAACTATAAAGGCTTATGGGGATCTCAAACCTAAAACAATCTGGAGGGCACAAAACATGTAGATGTTGGACCTTACGCTTAACTGCAGCATCAATCCATGAATTGAGACATGAGGCGTCATCTACTCCCTTTGCATCACCATCAAGAGTTAACTTGAGAGTATCTATGCATGAAACTCTATCAGAATCGAAAATCCTGTCACACAAACTCACAAAATCATTGAAATCTATTAAATTTTCCGAGTTGAGTTCCAAACGAGGAATCCAAAGCCAGAGAGTCTTCCATCTTGTGGATAAAACGCTTGTCTTAACAGCATCTTCTATGGGAATATGACAAAGAATCTGACATATCAAAGGATCTGCTAATTGGCTTATCCTATCCACAGACATTCTGCATGCGAAAATTGAAAACGCAAGTTTCAGAGGGAGACGATTTGGATACAAAACCAACACTAATCACAAACACGCGATATTTGAAAACCTTGACGGACGGAATGTAATCACTTACCGGCCGGAAATTCGTAATCGCGACTGTTGAAATGGCCCAAGTGTGAAAGGTATTGGATATGCAATCCTTAGAATGATTTGTGAGTCAGATTTATAGGGGTGTCCATATCCATGAGTTGCCCTAACCCGTCCATCATTTTAATGGGTATTAGTGGATGGGCCTGGGGTAGAAGCGAATATCGGAAAAATATACAATACCCATAATCCGCTCCTTGAACAAAATAGTTTTTTAATCCGATCTGCTACCTTTTAGATATCCAAAGATTCGGAAATCCGATTTTTCTACCTATATAAATAAATGGGTATTAATGAATTACCTTAATGAGTTTATGAATTTAATGGATAACCTCATTAGAATCACGGGTTACCCGTGACTTTAGCATAAAAAAATAACTAATATACCGTATCTTATATACGTAATATATTATATACATAAATTACTAAAAAAATTAGAGTTTTTTTTTGGGCAGAGAAAAAATAAGGTTTTATATGTAAAAACTAAGATTTTTCAGTTTTTCAGTTCAAAACTACCTTGAACGTGAGTGTTGCAACTAGTTTTTCCTTCATCATTTGATAGTTAACAAATCGTATATGATTATGTGGTGAGTTCTTCTAAATAATTTCCTTTCTGCTTTAAACTTGGGATTTGCCATGATATTGTATTAATTTTTGCTTTCATTTTATGGTATCTTATCAAATTTAGTTGTTACGGATTCTTTTGCAGATGTGATCATTTCGGATGTGACATTTTTTTAAGAAGGTCTTCCTAACTATTTATGAAACTTTTTTACAAAATCAAGAAAGTTTCCTAAATTAGTTTACAATGTTGATACTTAAGACGTCTCTAGTGTCATGAACTTGTTGTTGGTAGGTACTTTGACAAATGAAATAATATTTTGGGCTAAAAAAACTCTTTAAAAGTCGTAAATCATCTAATTCTAGCTACAATTTTGTTCATGCATCCCTAATGATTATGTATGTCGGAGTTAATTAAATTCTCTACAATCTACATCTACGGTATATAAATTGTAGACAATGGTACAATCGTAACACTGACAGTTAAAATGCCAACTAGAAATTTAACATACTAGTATTTTATTTCTAATTAGTATTTTTTAGAACCAATTATTCTTCCATTTTGTTTAAATAGCTAATTGCCTTGAATAATGCTTCTCCGAGCATTATTTGAAAACTATTTCTTTGAAAAATGCTTCTCCAAAGAAGCGTTACTTGGGGGTTTTGTAGCTAAGAGCCTCCCAAGCTTCTTAATTAAGAGGACAATATGTAAATCTTTGAATCAAAGTATTTCTTAGTTCTTTGGATTGACATTTTATTCTAAGCTATCTACAGAATTCATGCTTTATCTTGTTGAAAAGTCTACAAAAACCTTTTTGTTACTGCTATAATCTCGTTAATAACAATGTTTTTAAAACCGGACCGGCGACCGAACCGGATTTTTTTTGGGTCATGGGTTAATGTGGTCCGACCGGGTCTAACCGGGGTTCAACCGGGTTCAATAATATTTTAAAAATATTAGTATATAGAATTTGTTCTTTATATGTATGTGCATAACTATCCAAATATCAAATAAAATATTAAGTTTAGTACAAATATTTAGAAAAACAAAAAAAATTCAATAGCTATAGCAAAACTAAATAATAAAATGATGATACTTAAATAGATAACTAATCTTTTTTGTCTTAAAATTTTAAAAAGATTATAATTATTTGAAAAATGTTTTTTTTTTCACTGAATATGATTATATTAGAGAAAATGTTAAACCTTTATTACTATCTCAGTATCTATAAACCTTATTTTTCTAATTTTAATTTGATAAACATATTAATTAAAGAAAAATGAAATAATTTTTTTTTTTTAATTAGAAAACAGTTGAACCCGGTTTGATCCGGGTCAACCGGTTCGCCGGTTCCCGGTTTTTTGCCGGTCTGACCCGGTTCGATGCCGGTTCAACTACACTTGGGTTTTAATATTGACCCGAACCGGATATGTGACCGGATCGCGGTTGAACCCGGTTCAACCGCCGGTCCGGTCCGGTTTTAAGAACATTGGTTAATAACCTTAAACCACGATATGCAGTAGAATAATTTTGATTGCTTCAAAATGAGTTATTTTGAAAATAAGACTTTAAACCCTAACAAACAAAAAAATTCAAGATCTGCGGTTTCCATGGATAATGTGGGACATCTGAAAAGCTCGAAATGATAAAGTGTTTCGAGGTCTCGATAGGGATCCCCTAGTAGTATTATGGAATGTGGAGACAGAGGCTTTTGTATGGGAAAACGCACAATCGGAGAAATCTCAACCCACTAGACAGAATCACGAACTTGCCCTGGGACACCCGGAGTATCCCGGTTTAAAGTGCTATATTGATGGTTCTTGGAAAAAATTTGACCAATTTTCAGGTCGTGGTTGGTATGCATTTCAAAAGGCAGAGACATAAATCATGATGGGGAAACAAATTGTAGACGAAGTCTCTCTCTCCTTTACACGTAGAGTGTGAAGCCTTAGGGTGGGCCATGGTGTGTGTGGTGGTGGAAACCTGCACAGTTGAAATAGTCAATTGGGTCTAGGTCTGAAAGTTCTGAGACGAGAAACACCTAGCGAAGATCTCAAGAGAGTATGTTAATAATGTGTTTGCAAATGTTACAAGTAGTTTATGTGTAAAAATGCGGATCCCTTCTTTTGAGGTGTACAAGGTCTATTTATACAAGTCTAAGTCGGCCTAGGTGTACGCCTAAAGAGATAAGGCTGAATCCCTGAATCTTCGGGATTCTCTTTAAGCGTAGTCGGCGGCCGCCTTTAGGTCTTGACCTCGTCCTCGTCATGGGCCCAAATCCGAGAGCTCGTCTCCTGGGCCCAGTCTTGTAGTAGAGGTTGGCGTGACTTGTTACTCGTGGGCTCCCGACTCGTTCTTTCCAATGTGGGCCTTCTGAGCTCGGCCCATTCTCTGTTTTGAAGTGAAATGATCGCAACGGTCTCTTGGAGTCTAAATGACCACTATAGACGTCGTCCTAGAAAAGTGTCGGTCCTAGTCCCAATTATTATGGAGAGCCGGTCCCAGAGACGAGTTGGTCCTGAGACAGGGCTGGTCCAGATAACTGCGCGCCTACCTCTGGTACTTAGTCATTTTCTTGATGATCTCTACCGGAGTGGGATCTGGCCCTAACAGTTAGCCCCCTAGCTCGGTAGTATCACTTTTGATGATGCCGAGGTAAAAGAGTCGCAGTGAGGTTTCAAGAAAATGTACTGCTTGGCATGCGTCTGACGAGACGAGATTGTGAAAACTTGTTCTGAGGACCTGCCGACGTTACTAAGCTTTCGTGTTCATGTTTAACGCATAACCCAGTAAAGATTTTCAATAGATTTGTGTTTCTGAATTTGTGTTATAAAGTTTGGAGGAACTGGTCCTGTAAAGTTTGTAGAGCTTGTTCTCGTTAAAGCTCGTAAAACTTGTTTGTTTTGCCCAACTCTTACATGTTCATGTTAATGTTAAGATGGGCGTCATGTTTCTGTTTAGTTGCTTTCCCGGACATAGTAAAGATTTTGGTTCCTTCCGGAAGCTGAAATTTGGAAATTTAAATTTCCGTTAGAAATTAGAATTGTTAATTCCCGCTAGAAATTAAAATTTAGATTCCTTTCAGAAACTGGAATTGTTAATTCCCGCTGGTAATGAGAAATTTGATTCATTTCAGAAATCGGAATTGTTCCCGCCGACTACTGAAACGTGCCATTCCAGGGTTTTGACTGTGGGGCTATAAATACTCTTTTCTCTTTTCTTTCCTACACAACTTCACTCCACCAAAAGAAAAGTAAGACTCACTTTCTCTCTCCTCTCTTTACTTTTTGCTAGGGTTTTGGTTTTTTTTTTCCTTCCTTGGTTACACGCCGCCGACGGACCATACCGTCTTCTCCGGCGAAGCTCTCGTTTCTGCTCAGTCCTGCGTCACCACTGAACCCTCGCCAGATCTGCCATCATCGTCACTAGCACACTGCCAACGACTTCTCTACGGCACGTTTCTCGTTTTCCGGTGAGGTCCCATCGTCGCCAAGGTACTCGTCGTGTTCAGGATCCGACGAGTCAAGTCTTCTCATCATCGTCGGGTCTATCTCTCTCCGTGCCGACGAATCCCCTGTTCTCCGGTGAGAGCTCGTCGTCGTCGAGCCGAGATCTCCACCGTAGCCGAGAAGCGCGTCTCCATTCTGCTTTCGTCAAGACTGGGTTAAAGCCGAGATTTATTCTCCGTTCGTCGTCACCAAGTCTACAACCGCCGACGAGTCTCGAGTTTTCCAGTCATCATTTTGAGGAGGACTTGCCGGAGGATGAAGGATTTGAGTTCTGATCGCGGTTTTTAACACGAGACCGAGAGCTGAACCGGGATCTTCGTTACTGTATACGTCGACTTCACCGGAGACTTCACCGTCGTTTCCATCTTTTCCGGTGAGCTTCTCCGTTGTCGAGAGTCTTCCTCGCCGAATCAGAAGAGATTGAACTCGAGCTTGGTTGAGCTTTGAGCTCGCCATTGACGTCGCTCCGGTGAGGCTGGATCGAGTCCTCAGCACTTGTCGTTTCGATGAGATTTGTTCTTGTTTCGATGAGAAGGCATCGTTCTCAAACCAGACCCACCGTCGTTGGCTTCGATCTTGCTGGTCTTGAGATTGTTGAGCTCGGTCGTCTTTGAGAGTTTGAATCAGTTTCGTTGCTGAGATAAGCTTATACCGACTTCTCAAATTGCGTCAACGTGGGTGTGATGTTGAGTGCTCATTAGTGACAAGGTGTAATGATAAGGTACTATGGTGCCGACCTCGACCGGAGCTAATTGAAACTTTGCCATTACTATTGTAGCATTCACCAATACTTAAAGTAATTCAAGATCGTTCCTATGTTGACTCGTTACCCTGTCATGACGATGTAGTGAAGCTTGTATTGTGGAGACGACTTTCTCGCTTTAAGAATCTAAAATAGATTGTGACATTGTTGCATAGTTCCGATACTTTAGTATTCCCGAACATTGTTTCGATGTTAAGTCCCACGTCATCTTTTGAAAAATTCTTAGAATCCATTTCGAAGCTAAGGACAACCACTTTGGAGAGGCTAGCTCCTGGCTTCGTCCTTGTAAGGATAGAGAAGTGACTCGAGTCCTGGTCTCAGATGCAAATGATGCAGCGAATGCACGGAGTCCATCTCTCGTTGATGAGCAAGTCGTCGATACTCGTATTTCCCCAGACGTAAAGGTGGAACAGAACGAGGATGAGATAAACGAAAGATTCGACTTAGCTTTGTTTCTTCGAAAGCAAATATCTTCGACTCATGGAAAGCGTCGTGCTAGAAAGTTCAGACCTCCGGATCCACCGGGCTCCACTCTATCAACGGAAAGGTCACTTTCTCTTCTGAGAAAGAAACTTAACATCCCCGATCAAATAGAGCTAGTGGTTCCGGAACCTCACGAACGAGTTGACGATCCTCCAGAGGGGTATTTCACTTTGTACGAGAGCTTTCTCGAGGCGTGTTTCCTGTGGTTTCCCATTTCGTATGTGATTCTCGAGCTTCTGCAATTTTGCAAATCACCCCTCGAGGAATTCGTCACTTAGTAGGAACCCTCGTTCGGGGTTATGAATGTGGTGAGACTTTAAGTGTTCATCATCTAATGCGCTTCATGGATATTCGGCCGTCCTCTTCCTTTTCTAAACTTGTATACTTTGCTGTAAACCGGGAGAATCTTAGACTTATCCGCGGGTTTGGCAGCAAAGACCGGCAATGGATGGATTTTTTCTTTTTCGTGCCGATATGCGAAGAGAATTTGAGAGATGGATTAGGCCTAATCTAATCGAAATGGCTTACAAAGGGTAGTCGGCCCCGTTATCTATCTTTGGGAGTCGGCTAGCTTTACTTTTATTGTTCGTGATGTGTTTGTCTTTTTTGTATCGATTCAAATCTCTTGTTTTGTTTATGCCTTTTTTGCAGTGACAGGCCCACCACCGAAGGTTCCGAGCAATTGGAAGACAGTTTGGGATTTGCTCAGAGTTCGAGGGTGCAATTGGAGGAAAGACTTCTCATTGCGACGTGTCGAGAGAGCGAGAGCTTTCCTTGGTAGTTCTTCGGTCTCGAGTTTTCGCTTTTCAGATTGTTCAGGAGACATTCAGTCAGAGATGGAGCATCCGCGATCTTTCAGGAGTTTAGTGCATGGGACTACGGGGAGTGGCAAGCCTCCGACGCCGACTACTAAGACCACTTCTGCGGCGCCGACTGCTGTACCTGCTCCGGCCAAGCCCACCACTGCACCAACTTCTATTACGCCGACTACAGCGCCAGCTTCTGCCAGGCCGACTACTGCGCCAGCTTCTGCCAGGCCGACTACTGCGCCAGCTTCTGCCAAGCCGGCTACCGTGCCAGCTTCTAAGCCACGTGACTCTTATTCTGCCAAGAAGACCACTACTACTGCTAAGGGGTCGCCTCTCCCTTGAGTGACTAGGACTGAGGTTGTGGCCGCTCTGGCCGCTCCTCTTCCTTCCGACCGTGATGCAAAAAAGGCGGCCAAAGGGAAGGGTCAAGTGGGCGACGACCGTAAGAGATCGTTTGACAGGGATGATGTGATCGACGTGGACCGAGAGCCGAAGAACGCTCAGGCGAGATCCGCTTCACCTCCCCGTCGTATGTCCAGGAGCGTCTTTCAGGACAAGGCTTCTGCTAGTAGCCTCTTCTCTACTCTGGTTTTCCACAACGACGTTATGGCTCTGATCAACACGGAGTCTTCTGGAGACATGATGCGCCAAGGACTGAAGGTATATTCCCCTTTCTTTTTATTCATTCCCTTTAACACTTAGTGTTTTTTCCTTATTTCTAACATTCTTCCCGTCTCTTATTTTTTGGCAGTTTCTCGCCCTTGTGAATAAGGTGGGACACGAACTTGAGGCCGAGGTCGAAGACTTGAAGAAGAAGCTTGAGGCCGAGACGTGTCGTACTGAGAATGTGTGCACCGCGGCCGATGGTCTTCGAGTCGAGCGCAACGCGGCCTGGGCGTCGATAGATAAGAAGAACAAAGAGCTCACGGACCAGGCCAAAGAGATAGTCTCGCTCAAGGCCGAGGCACGGAAGTCTGTGGAGGCCTTTCTTACCAAGGCGGAGAGATCCGCGATAGCTCTTGCGGCCGCGGAGGAGAGGGAGCAGTGCTCGGCCGCCATCATGACGAAGCGTGATGGTGAGCTTGCTACGGCTGTGGAGAAGCTGAGGAAAGCGGACGGGCATCTCCAGAGTCTCGAGAGAAAGTTTGCTCGTGTCAAGGGTAAGTTTGATGAGCTTCAGGGTGATCCGCGGAGCAACATGGTCTACCAGGTGCAGAGGGTAGCCAACCTTAACTTCGTTAAATTGTTTCTGGGCCTACTCGACGGCCATGATCCCCCCAAGCTTGAGGACGAGCTCACCTTCCTCCCCGCTGACGTCGCGGGGCATGCCGGGGATGAGGAGCGCTTCGAACAGTTGATGACCAGTCTCCACGGACTTTTTCATGTTCTTGACCCGAAGGTTAGTGGTATTCTCTCTCTTTAATTCCTCGGATTTGGTAATTGTCTCTCTTTTTCATGGTCGGATTTTTTTTTTATAGGTTAAGGCGCCCACCGTGGTCGCCCATGACCGGACACTCGAGACATACGCGGTGAGTTTCGGTGTGGCCGATACTTCGGGGTCGCTACTTGGCGGCGCGGGCTCTCGCAAGGCCGCAGTAGTGGGTGTAGATGGGAAGTTCTCCCTCATTGGCGGAGTTGGGGCCTAGGTGACCAAGAGTAGGATCGAAGATGTTGCCGAGGACGCTAGGACTGTAGGGGCTCCCGAGGAGATGAGGACGGATGAGGACTCCCAGGGACTAAGGATCGACGCGCTTACCGAGGATCCGCAGCTCGACGAAAGGCATCTTCACACTTTTCAGTCCATTCAAAATTCTTATTCTTCCGTAGCGTGTCGTAGAATGGGAGGCATTTATCAGTGGACCGTGAGATGAATCTGTTAAGTGCGGCTACTCGCCCAGTGGGTCGTTGGACCTCTCGCTTTGACTTTGGTGAGGACATTTGGATGAGTGCGTCGATCTGTTTCGGATTTGCCGCGATGGGTGACCAGGTATCCGAGGACTCACCGAAGGTTACTCCGAACCTACACTTGGTTGGATTCAACTTCATATTGTGTTTGGTCAGGCATTTGAAACAGTCTTCCAGGTGGACTACGTGGTCTCCTTTGTCTAATGATTTTACCAGCATATCGTCTATATAAACCTCCATGGTTTTGTAGAGCAGGTCGGCAAACATTTTGTTTACTAGGCATTGATAAGTGGCTCCAGCATTCTTCAAGCCAAAAGGCATGACTTTGTAACAATATATGCCGCGATCCGTTATAAACGCCGTCTTCTCGCGGTCAGCTGGGTTCATTAGTATCTGGTTGTAGCCAGAAAAAGCATCCATGAACGATAGGAGTTTATTGACTGTTGTTGCCTCGACGAGCCGGTCGATGTGTGGGAGGGGGAAGCTATCTTTGGGGCAGGCCTTGTTTAGTTCTGTGAAATCTACGTAAGTCCGCCACTTGCCATTTTTCTTCTTGACCACGACTGGATTTGCCAGCCAATCGGGGTACTTGACTTCCATTATCGATCCCACTTTCAAGAGTCTCTCGACTTCGTCGTTAATAGCCTTTGCTCTTTCAGGTCCCAGTTTCCTTCGCTTCTACTTAATTGGTTTGAATGACGGATCGACATTCAACTCATGGCAAGCCACGTTGATATCGATGCCTGGCTGTCATCCGCTGCCCAAGCGAAGGTGCCTATGTTCTGCTTCAGAAACGTGACTAGTCTTTCCTTGATTTTATTTTTCAGATTAGCGCCGATCTCGACGCATCGTTCTGGGTTCTAGTCGTCAATGCAAACTGATACACACTACAAGAAAAATAGACATTGATAGCACATGATAAACGCTATGATATGTGATTCATAGCGATTTTGTAAACGTTATGTCTGCCCCACCTATAATAGGGTCAGCACATATAATAGCGTCTTTTGGTATGCTGTTATATGTTTGAATATAATAGCGTTAATCAAACGCTTTAATTTATCTAATTGTAGCGGTGATAAAGCGTTGTAATTTAATTGTATGTGTTGTGATCTACTGTTTTGTCGATGCTATTGAATTCAAAGTTATGACTCTTGTTTTATGCAATTGTATTAAGCAAATGTAATGTATATTTTGTCGGAACCTTTTTTGCCAATATCAATCCAATCATAAAATATCAAAAACATTCCAAACATTCCATTACATAAGCTAAACATCAATTCATACATACCAGGTCTCAATCCAATACTTAAATTCATATCCAATACCAGTTCAAACATTTCATTAATTAATCTATTACCTCATTCAAAAGACAATCACTTTGTCCTTTGGCCACGCAATAGTTGTACCTAATGCATCTTGCATATACTCAATTTCATCAGAAGTCCTCCAAACTGCCGCATCTGTGACTTTCACTTTATCCACCCAGACTCGTACTGCATGAGGTCCCAATGGCCTATGGTGGACAACTATGTCTGGATTGTTTGTAGACCAACGTCCTTCAGTAACAACCCGCTTTTTGCCGAAAACATCCATCAACTTGCACTTCTGATTCTCCTTGAAGTCAGCCTTTTTACGTTGACATAGCGGATACAATATTAGCAAAAAACGCATACATATATTGACAACTTAAAGGGAATATAATATAGAAGTTTACCGGAGATCTTCGAACTGGTGATGAGAGTACTTTAGCTTTCTTTACAGGAGGTGATGGAGTTGGTGCAGATTTCTCAAGCTGAGTTGAGAATGATTGCATCTGTGGAGTTGAAAACTGAGGTTCTGGATCTGCATCGACGAACACAACCTTATTTGCAGGCCATGCTATGAATAAATTCAAGGAGTCCTCAATGGTAGTCATTTCTGCCGTAGGCCTCCATAGAAAGTTCTCAGGATTGATTACCACATCTACAAACACTTTAATTGCATTGGGTCCAAGAGGAAGTCCATTAACCTTTGATGTTGGCTCTTGTGTTTGCCAACGCCCTTCAGCTACAACAACTTCCTGATTCTCACTCCAATCCAATATTGTACATTTGTTAACAGAAGTTATGCTTGGGCTCTGTCAAAAACATGCATCAAATACCATGATTTAGTTAAGCATATACATAACTCATACAAAACATTTCAATAAAAAGTAAATTGTTACCCTAGGCGCAATGTCTTCT
This sequence comes from Arabis alpina, assembly GCA_900128785.1. NCBI lineage: Eukaryota > Viridiplantae > Streptophyta > Magnoliopsida > Brassicales > Brassicaceae > Arabis > Arabis alpina. The sequence goes on from LT669791.1 coordinate 20,566,146, forward strand.
GTCTCAAATCTCACTTCTGAAACAATACAACTAGTAGTAGGCCATGCAATCATTTCTCCAATTGCTTCCTCAATACTGAACATGTTAGTCGCAGGTCTCCAAAAGAATGCATCCGGTTTTGTTGCAGTTTCCACCAATACTTTAACAGAATTAGGTCCCAACGGAATGTCATTGACATAATCCTCGGGATCAGAAGATAAAAGACGTCCTTCAGCAACAGTATCATCATTATTGGACCAATCAAGAAGCACACACTTAGGATGTGCTCTTTTATTCACACTCTACAAATGTGTATAAGAAAATATTAGATGTAAGCTAAAAAGAAATTGCATCACAACTACAAGTGAAGAAATGACATGATTACATACTCTTGGAGCTGAGTTTTCAGCTACTTCAGGTTCTCCTCGCTGTGGCATAAAAATTAAACGACAACTTTTCATTGATAAATAAATATGACAATGATTTCATAATTTCAGAGTGTTATAGTTTGACTAACCTGCATATTGGCAACTTTGGCTTCTAATTCACATACTTTCTGCTTCAAGAAGACTTGGTTTTCTTGCATTTGAGCCATAGACTTGCTCTCCATTTGGAAAAATGCTAGCTTAGTCATAGTCATTCCTCTTCCCATTGCCCTCAACCGACCTGGATTGTCAGGTCCTAAAATCTGAGAAAGAACATCTTCTTTTGGGTTTGTTGTTGTTGAAGAAGGACCAACACTCTCCACCACCTCAGCCTCCTTCCTCTGACAAACAAGCAACCAAATTCAGTAACAAGTTGAAGCCAAAAATCTGATTACCAAGTCCAAGCCCAAGAAAGTCCATTCAACATATCATTTACTACTTACAATCTTTTCAGCAGCCTTTGTATTTACTGGAGTACCATCTTTTTTGGTACGGGACTTGATCCAGACATTTAGCCTTGTCACCTTAGATGGGTCTGGACAAAAAAATTTCTGTGAAAAACAAGAATCAATTGGGTTTCCACATTCAACAATAAAACTATATCATACAACGGTATACATACCATATCTTCTGCTAGTCTAACCATTCCTCTACGGCTAGACGTGTGAGGAATTTGATTGCTCCTTCATTTTTTAAATTCATCACTAACAGCCTACAACAAATGTATTAATAATCTACACTCCAAGAAAACAAGTGCTTGACCAATGTAAATGAATACCTTAAAGGTTGCGCTAGTTTTGAGTTTAACAAATTTACGCCAATCATTTGGAGTAATATTCTTCGGTCTTAGTTTCATTCTGTCTTGATTGGTAGTAGCCTTCCTGACATCAATGACTAGCCGTGATTTAGAGGCCCTCCACAAAGCTCATATATGCTTAATCACAACAGTCTTGTGATAATCTTCGTCAAGTTCAAATCTTGCCTACATTTAATTCGAAACAAAACAGGATTAGAAAGGAAAGACAACTATTATAAGTTATATGACAACATATGAAAAGTTCAGAGAAGATAACCTGAACAGATTTCCACAAAATTATTCTGATTTCTTCACTAACTTTCCTCCAATCAGTGATTGTTATGGGAGGGAACATGTTCTCGTACCAAGGGTACTAAATATGATGACAACTTAACTGATCCAGGACCACAAGGTTCTCCCATGTCTGTGAATTCAACTCGCTCACGTGTCTCAGGATCCTTTGCAATGTGTTTCATTTTTGTTGGTCCTCGCTGTTTCTTACGCTTTGGTTGAAGTGTTTCTTTTTCCTTCTCTGCAGCAACTACTTCAAAGTCATCCTCAGTTAGTGGTTCTTCATCCAGTTCATTTGGTTGTGATCGTTGTTCTGTACCAATGGGTTCTTCAGCTTCTTCTACAAGGTCTGTGTTAGTTACTTCTTCTTCAGCTACTCCTGCTTCTACTGACTTGTTTTGCACAGTCTGCTTCCTTTGCTTTCTTTGATTATCCATTTTAACTTAACCTGAAACATAAGAAAAACAATTAGTTAAAAGGTAACACAAGCATTTTAACACAAACAACAAGAGAATCGGTACAAGGTCAATCAGGAGACTCCTCAAACATTAAAACATAATTCTGAATCTGCATTTTAATCCAAAAAGATCGATTTTATAATAACATAAGAAAATAAAGCATTTCAAACACATAAATCTTTCACACATAAATGCCTTCACAATCAGTTCTAGCATTTTGAGCATCATCATGCAAGTCGTTAACATCAAGATCAACAAATGACGGCAATGGCCCGACATCTAAATCTTCATCTTCTGCGTCTTCATCACTGTATCGTCTTGATGGACCTTTCAAAGCAACATGCCAACTCGATGAATCGTCTTCCCTTGAATAAAACACTTGCTTGGATTGAGAGGCTAGGATGTAAGGATCCCTTGAGAAAGATACTTGACTTTGGTTGAGGTTAACAAGTGTAAAATCGTCCTCTATTTTGACACCATTACCTCTCACTGCCCACTGACACCGGAATATAGGAACATAGAATACATTATAGTCTAGTAATATAATGTCAATGACTCTGCCATAGTATGAAACCAAATCGGCCACTTATGATGTATCTTTTGCACTAACTCTACACATAGTTGTTGCCTCATAAAAGACTCCACTGTTCTGCATTTTCCTAGAAACTGAGCTTGTGTGAAACCTTTGCCCATTAACTATATAACCCGTATACGACCTGGCTTTACTACGTAGACCATATGCCAACCACTTAAGTGTATCTCCATGTGTTTCAGAATCAAGAGGAACCTAAAAAACCAAAAATCAGTTTATATACAATCCAAATCTAAATGCAAAATTCACATGTACACAAATGACTTGCCTTTTCTTTTAACCAATCAGCAAAATTCTTGGTATGCATACTCCATAGCATTGTTGCATCACGTCGACATCTTGCATTAGTGTCTTGTAGATGTTGGAGGTGCATACTTGTAAGGAAAAATAAAGGACTAATAAGATTGCATATTCATGAAGGAAGAGATAACTGAGCTTTAAAAAACAGCAGCAAACTTACTCCACATAAGGATCCACAACCGCTGTATTTTGAATGACTGCAAGATGGATGATATTTCTCTCTGATTCAGTAAACTCTATAGTTGTGGCTGCTGATATTGGACGTCCCTCTAGAATAGAGTTGCTTTCATAATCCGTATTTATATCAATTTTTTCTGATACTTTTGTTGTCTTTTTCAGAAATTCATGCATTCGTCTGCGAGATATGACTCAGCAATGCAACCCTCCGGTCTTGCTGGATTTCTTACATAGTATTTCAAAACTTTCATGTACCTATAATGAGACAGTATCTGAATATTAACACCTAAACATTCAGTTTTTTTGTGTGAAGGAAGTAGTCTAAAACTAGAAGCAATACCTTTCAAACGGGTACATCCATCGAAAATGTACTGGTCCACCTAGTCTTGCTTCTCTTCCTAGATGTACTGTCAAATTCACCATGATATTGAAGAAGCTTGGAGGAAAAAATCTTTCAAACATGTAAAGTGTTTCTACAATTTCAGCTTCCATAGCTGAAATCTACTCCTTATCAATTACTCGCTAACAAAGATGATGAAAGAATGTGCATAAGCGTAAAATTGCAACCCTAGGACCTTTAGGTAATAAACCTCTTAGTGCAACCGGTAGAAGTTGTTGCATCAAGACGTGGTAATCATGTGATTTGAGGCCTGTGATCTTACAATCATCTAATGTAACGCCCCTTGATATATTGGAACAATATCCATTTGGACCTTTGAAGTCAAATAACCGCTTGCAAAAGATTTTATTTTCTGCCTTTGACAAACACCAAGGTGTTGCAGGAAGGTCTGTTCTTTTTCCTCTGATTGTAGGGTGCAAATCCTTGCGGATACCAAGCACTTCCAGATCTTTTCGAGCGTTCAAACCATCCTTTGACTTCCCACAATGCAATAGTGTAAAGACAAGGCTTGCAGCCACATTTGTCTCCACATGCATTACATCTAAATTGTTTCTTACAGGCAGCTCCTAACCAATATATACAGAAAAACGTTAGAGAAGAAGGAAGGATTTCATCAATACTAACCTACTGAATCATATGTAACAACTTTCATACCTCCCAGTATGGTAGCGTAAAAAATATTGATTGTTTTTTCCATATTGATAACTCCTCCAAGTCTACTTCGACTTCTTCTTCTTCCTCAGATTCACTCTCTGAATCAGAACTATCTCCACCTAAACCAACACTTTTGGTCCGTTTTCTCTTCCTTCCAGGTTCTTTGTAATTTCCAAAATCATTCTTGTAATTTTTCAAGATTTGAAATATATCGTGACCCGTTAAAATCCTACCATTTCTTCCATGTTCAACTTGTCCATCAAACCACGATTTTTCGCCCGGTATCTATGCGTAGGTGAGAACCCCTTTCTATGGCACATATAGACATGCTTTCTGTTATTCTTCAGCCACAAGCTATTTGTGTTCTTTCCACATAAAGCACAGCCCATTTTACCCTTTACTTTGCAGCCAGCAAGATTTCCGTAAGCCGGAAAATCACTTATAACCCAAAGAAGCGTCGCCTTAAGCATGAAAGTAGTTTTACTAAAGGCGTCATATGTTAACTCTCTATTTTTCCATAAATGGTTAAGGTCCTCAATCAAAGGTTCTAAATAAACGTCAATGTTATTACCAGGTTGATGTGGACCAAGAATCAACAAGCTAAGCATGATATTCTCCTTCTTCATACATAGGTGAGGAGCCATGTTGTAGTTCACTAGCAAGACAGGCCAACAACTATGCCTTGTATTCTTCATGTTGAACGGATTAAATCCATATGTGGAAAGTCCAAGTCAGATGTTCCATGGTTCAGCAACAAAGGACGGGTATTTGTCATTCATTTGATCCCACGTGACCGAATCAACGGGGTGACGCATCTTTCCATCGCTGCTCTTGTTACTGAAATGCCACCTTAAGTCATCTGCCATTTTCTCAGACCTAAACATCCTCTTGAGGCGTGGAATGATCAGAAAGTATTGTAATACTTTCTGTGGGACACCCTTCTTTACTTCACCCGTGTGCAAGTTGACCTTCCATCTTGAAGTCATGCATTTTGGACAATTATCAAGATTCTTGTACTTCTTTCTGAATAGGCAGCAGTCATTTATGCATGCATGAATCTTTTGATAACCCATATCAAAAGACTTCAGAAATTTCTTCACATCATATACCGATGTGAAAAGTACGTTATCATGCGGTAACATGTCTGACAATGTCTCAAGGAGATCATTGAAGCTTTTATCGGACTAGCCATTTTGTGTCTTAAGTCTAAACAATGACACAATGGATGATAGCTTGCTATGGGATGCACCATTTGGATATAAATGTGTTTCTGCATCTGCTAGCTTTGCAAGGAACTCGTCTTCTAACTTATCTTCACCCTCAGGAATCTCACACCTCCCAACCAACTCTTCATCTAAATAATCAGCTGCTTGATATAGCCCACAAATCTCATCATTCCACTGGTTTCCTTTCCTAGAAGCTCCAGCCTCTGAGTTTACTTCTCCATGATGATACCAATGCATCCGTAGCTTGTAAGCCTCATCCATTCCTCTTGTTACAAGATGATCAACGATAATACTACTACAATGTCGATCTACATTTCGACAATCGATGCATGGGCATATTATCATGTCAATGCCTCCTAAAGCATCAACAACAACCCGAACAAAATTCCTCGCACCTCTCTCGTAAGCAGGGTCAAGTCTTCAAAGCATTTTAATGAACAAAAAACACAAACAAACAAATCTTAAAGTCTCTAGTCCCTCTATTGAAACTATCCCTATCTATAACTAATTTTTATACCTGCCAAGATGAACCCAAACTTTGTCCAACATTATATGATCTAACCTTTATTAAAAACACAAGCAATACATTTCAGACACTTCAGCAAGAAAATCAAATTTTGAACAGTATACATATATGTGTTTGAGGATATATTATATCACTAACAATTCAGTTCATAAACTTGAGCAACATTTCAGTGACTATCAAAGCAGACATTTAAACTTCAATCAAATGTGAACTTAATCTAAAGACACATTTTCAAACATTATCATTTGAGACATTGTCTCAGTGGACAATTTCATACACAAAATACATTGACAATTTCATACATTAAGACACGATTTCAGTTATCAATTTTGTCAATAGAAAATTTCAATTATCAGTTCTGTCAATGGTCAATTTCAAATCGACAATAGAGAGAGCACAATCTACAACAAGCATAACCCACACAAGCACAAACAAACATTTTTGTTGATGAGGTTTGATGAGGTTTAGGAACTTACAGTTTTGTTGATGAGGTTTTTCACATATACGCTTTTTCTTCCTTGCAGATCAGTTTGTTATCAGCTTCGAACATCACAAGATGAAACCCAGAATGAAGATTGAATATCAGAATTGAATTTCAGCATATTGAAAAACGACGGAGAAAACGAGAACGATGGAGAAAACAAAAACTGAAGAAGAAGGAGGAAGGAGACATACCTTAACCGTGTTTTGTCTTAGAGGAAGGAGAAAACGAGAATTGAGGAAGTAACTCAGAAGTGAGAGGCGGAGACAGAGGGAAACCTATATCTGGTTGAGACCTAGGTTGATAGACACCGAGCCCAGAAAGAAATTGACATCTACGGAGATCGGAATCGTCAACGACGACTGAATTCGCCTGAAATCAGAGGAAAGGCGAAAGTAGGACTGAAATTTAGGTTTCGGAGTGAAAGAGGAAAGTGAAAGAAAACCAAAAAAAAATTGAGCGGTTTTTTTTTTTGGCTAAGTAATTGGCGGTCTATGATTTTTTTTGGCTAAGTAACTCTAAAAATTTGGCTATGTGTTGGCGGTCTATGTTATTTTATCATCCCGCTTTGCTATTATACATCTCAACGTTTAATAAACGTTATGATACAGCTACCAAATCCCAAACACCATCTTTGATAGCATTTGCAAAAACCGTGCTATCAAATTGTGCTATCAATGTGCATTTTTCTTGTAGTGACAACTGGTTCGCATGTAGGCACCGCTCTCAACTCGCGGTCCTCCTCGATCAGTAATTGCTACAATTTCTCAGAAATCTCTTTGACCGGGTCTCTGTTTTTCTTCATCTTCTTTCGTTCAGCTTTCGAGATCGGGTCAGTAACGGGATTCCGAATCTTGTGCTCGGTAAGGGTGCATACGCGAGACTCCTTCTGACTTCCATAGATCGCCTTGATGCCTTGTTTTGTTGGAAACTTCACACATAGGTGGTAACTGGACGCTACGACACGCATTGCTCTAAGCCATGGAGTTTCTAGGATGACATTGTATATCGGTGGGTGATCTGCTACTGAAAATTCGATTACTTTGACGATTCCTACAGCTTCGACGGGCAACCTGATTACTCCAAGTGTCATCGTGGTCTCTCCTGAGAAACTGGTTAAGGGCTTTGGTTGTTCTTTGAATTCGTCAAAGCTGATATCCATCCGCTTCAGCGTATCTTTGAAAATTACATCGACGGTGCTTCCCGTGTCGATCAAGTCCCAGGAGTCAATGTTGCTGATAGTGATTTTGATGACAAGTGGATCGTCATGTAGTTTGTCGATTCCAATCGTTTCTCGTTCTTCAAACGTGATTGTGTCGTTAGGGAAACTAGACGGGGTAGACCTGTTGACGCTAGCTTCAGCTCGGCGCTGAAATGCTTTAATCGAGGAAATCGTATCTGAGCAGTAGTGGGGTCCTCCCATTATCATTTGACATTTCCTTCTTGGACCGCCTTGAGTAGTGTTATCATTTTGTCTGCCGCGTTTGGGTGGTTCCTCGTCGGTAGGTGCAGGCTCGGGCGCAGGCGCCTGATCTGCTTTTACTTTGAAATCTTCGAGTTTGAGGTCCTCCTTAAGTTTGCCGTCCAGCAGTTTCTGGGCGAGGGCCGAGCCGAGGGATCGGCAGTTTACTGTTAAGTACCCATGGGTGCGATGAATGTCACAGTATAGTGACCCGTCGTAGGTTGAGTTTTCGGTCCATACATTAGGAAAACATCTTCCACAGCCGCGACCGCAGCCTCTTCCTCGGCCAAAGCGGGTGAGTCCACTTGATAATTGTGGGCTGCTCTTGAACCGCCCTCGTGCTGGATATAACCTCTACCATGGGTTTTTTGCGACTGACTCGGCTGGTGGTCGCTGTCATTTTTCTGTTTTGACTTCCCATACTTCTTTGCAAGTTTCTTTGCTTCTTCTTCGCTTTTGGTGAAGTTCGTCGCCCGATACAGAGCGTCCTGAATAGTTGAAGGCTCGTTGAGAGACATCTCCTTCCAGAAGTCAGATTCGTGCCATATGGCCCTTTTCAGCGCTCGGAGTGCTTCTGAGTCCTCTATCCTTTTCACTTGTGATAGTACTAGCTTGAAGCGTTCGATGAAAGTCTTGAGAGACTCGGTTGGTCCTTGGTTCATGGACCATAAATCAGCGCCAGACGTTTGAGTCTCAATGAAGATGGAGTAGTGCTTGATGAAGGCCACTGTCAACTGTTTGAAAATATCGATGGAATTACTTTCGAGCCCTTTAAACCATTTGAGAGCTGGTCCTTTGAGGTTTTCCACGAAAAGCAAGCATTGCCCGACGCCCATCTCTTCCTCTTTGAAATTTGCTCTTGTCATAGCCACACTGAATTTGTTGAGGTGGTCAGCTGGGTCTTCGGTTTCGTCGTAGGTGGGCACCATAATATTGCCTGGGTCTGATACTCGAGCTTTAGTAATGCGTGCCGAGAAAGGAGTATGTTGAGCTTGTTCCAAGATCAGATCGAGTTCTGGTGCCTTGCTAGTGGCACGATGCATCTGTGAACGAATAGTCTTAAACTCGACAGTAGTCTTACTTAACGAAGCTCGAAACTCGGCCATCTGGTCATGATGGGCTCGAAACGCTGCTTGTTTTGCTTCAGCGTCCTCTGCTTGCTTCACCCACTCAGCGTTTTCCTCTTCTTCCGAAACTTGTCAGGCATATATGGGATTGATCTCATCGTCGAAAGCGGGGAAACATTATTGGGCCATCCTCTGTGGGTCGGCATGCTTTGTCCTCGTAGTCGTTAACCGTACCACTTCTTCCTCTGGGAGATCGGCGTTGCGTGCGACTATCCTCACGGTGACTTCGTCTCCAAAGGTGGAGAACTGCTGTGAAGTTACGTGTCGAGGATCATCGTTCCTCGCTTTGGCTATTCCTTGCCGATCTCTCGCTGTCTCAGTGAAGATGGTTTCCAGAACGACTCTTCTAGCCAGGTCCTCGTCGTCGTTGTCGAGGTTTATTGGCTCGTCGCCGACTTTTGCTTTCTCTCGTCGTGCCTGGGGTAAAAGAGCGGATCGTCCATCGTTTGCGGCGGTCGATGGATTTTGGTGCCGAGGTCGGCTCGACGATCCTACTGGTGTGGTGAAGTTGAGCGCCACTGGATCGATTCGTACCGCTGGTTTTCTGAACAGACCTGGCTCGAGGGGTCGTGCACGGACGTCTGCTCCTATGGATCTGAGCTCGTCGGTTATTGTCCCGTTGGCTCTGTTTTGCCGCTCGGCGCTCTCCAGCAATGTGTCCAGTGTCGTGCTCATCTTCTGCAATAACTCAGGAAGAAGCGAGCTCGCTCTCGAGGTTTCCTTCAACTTTTCGCCAGGGAGATTGGCGCGAGCTGTACCTGCTGGTGGTGGATCGTCACGAGCGGTTTGGTCCTTGTTGGTATCTCCTTCAGCCTGGATCTCGCCCTCTTCCAGATCTCGGCGCGACGTCTTTCGAATCAATGATACGTCGTTCGTCAGTCATCGTGTTCTGGATCTCTTCGCGGTTGTTCTTCCGAGTAAGAAACTTTCAAGGCCCCTTCCTTCTAGCGCCAAACTGTGGTGGTGGAAACTTGCACAGTTGAAATAGTCAATTGGGTCTTGGTCTGAAAGTTCTGAGACGAGAAACACCTAGCGAAGATCTCAAGAGAGTATGTTATTAATGTGTTTACAAATGTTAAAAGTGGTTTCTGTGTAAAAATGCGGATCCCTTCTTTCGAGGTGTGTAAGGTCTATTTATACAAGTCTAAGTCGGCCTAGGTCTATGCCTAAAGAGATAAGGTCGAATCCCTGAATCTTCGGGATTCTCTTTCAGCGTAATCGGCGGCCGCCTTCAGGTCTTGACCTCGTCCTCGTCATGGGCCCAAATCCGTGAGCTCGTCTCCTGGGCTCAGTCTTGTAGTAGAGGTCGACGTGACTTGTTACTCGTGGGCTCCCGACTCGTTCTTTCCAATGTGGGCCTTCTGAGCTCGGCCCATTCTCTGTTTTGAAGTGAAATGATCGCAACGGTCTCTTGGAGTCTAAATTACCACTATAGACGTCGTCCTGGAAAGGTGTCGGTCCTAGTCCCAGTTATTTCGGAGAGCCGGTCCCAGAGACGAGCTGGTCCTGAGACAGGGCTGGTCCGGATAACTGCGCGCCTACCTCTGGTACTTAGTCATTTTCTTGATGATCTCTACCGGAGTGAGATCTGACCCCAACAGTGTGCATGCTCGAAATGCAGAAGACGAAGGTAGCTTTCGCAAAGGACTGCTTAGAGTTGGTGAAGATGGTGTCTACACCGATGGAGTGGCCAGCATTTGAAGCACATTTAGAAGAATTGCGGAGTTTAAAGTTGAAGTTCTTTTTTTTCTCGTTATCTCATATTCCGCTCACACTTAATTCAAAAGTTGATAGGCTTGCGAATGGTGCTCGATTAGCTAGTTCTTAACTTTTCTTTGTAAACCTCTCAGCACCAGCTTGGATTAATGAGCTGTGGTAAGTTGTTTATTATGTTGATGACAAAAAAACCCTAACAAAAATGTTTATATTGTAAATTCAAAATTGTGGCTCACTTTTCTAATTTATTTATTTTTGCCGACAATTTAATTTATTTATTTTAAAGTGTCTTAATATTGAAACCGGGAAAATCCCTAAAGGAAACTCCATCGCCGTATTCCGCTTCGTCGACTCTGTGATTTTGGTTTCTTCGTTTCATCAGAAAAATTAATTCTCCATCAACCTTATTTCTCAGGTAATCTCTTTGGCAATTCGAGCTGAGTCCTAGTCTGCTTTGCTGATTCCTCGATCCTCTCTAATAGGTTCAATGGAAGAGACGAAGCTAGTAACGCCGGGAGATGTACTCGGCAATGAGACTGAGCTTAAAGCCGGCATAGGAGCTTACCTCAATGACACCACCATCTACGCTTCCCTCACCGGAACCCGCCGGATTCTTCCTTCCCTTCCCCAATCCCTTGACCAGGTTTCTGCTTTTGATTGCTTTCGATATGTCTGAATCTTTCATCGTAATAATCTGTATGGGATATGATTTTCTTCAATACAAAAGCTCATATTATAGCTCCTTGTTTTGTGTGATTATATGTAGAGAGCCACTGTTGAAGTTACTGGTCACAAGGCACATGGCCCTATTCCGGACCCTGGTTCTGTTGTCATTGCAAGGGTCAGTCTCCAACTATTCATTGGATTCATGCCATATTTTGATGATTCCATATTTATTTTCTTGTAAATTTTGATAGGTGACTAAAGTTATGGCCCGGATGGCTGCTGCTGATATCCTTTGTGTTGGTCCAAAGGCTGTTTCTGAAAAATTTGCTGCTATCATCAGGTGATGTCTCCTGCTCCTCCTCAGGTCTTAACTTTCAACAAGTTTAGTATGTTTTACTTATGTTTACTCTTTCACAGGCAACAAGATGTTAGAGCAACAGAGATTGACAAAGTTGACATGCATTTGTCTTTCCGTTCTGGTGACATCGTCAGAGCTCTCGTTGTATCCTTCCTACTCATCTTCTTTAGTTCAGTCTGAATGTAGCTTAGCTGTAGTGTATAATAACATATCTGATGGTATGTGTGCCTTAACTTGGACTCTTAAAGCTGTCTCTTGGCGATTCACGGGCTTACTATCTCTCAACTGCTAAGAATGAACTTGGTGTCGTCTCAGCAGAAAGTGCTGCAGGTATATTTGGTTTCCTACTCTTAAAAAACTAATAAAAGGGTCCAAGTGTATAACCGATCTGTCATATTTCCTTCTATTTTTCTCGTGGTAATGAAAAAGTTACTGTTGTCTACTGATTGTTGCTGCTTTCAACTTGTACTTCTCATTTTGGAATTATGAGTCGAAACCATTTTCATCATGGAATTGGAGTTATGTTTAATGTGTAGATGCATGTACTTCTTTTGGCACTCATATGTTATAATGTGTATTTCCTTTCGCGTAATGAAAAGGTTACTCTTGTCTCCTGATTGTGCAGGTGAGACAATGGTTCCCATTAGTTGGACAGAGATGCAATGCCCATTGTCAAGCCAAATCGAGCAGAGAAAAGTTGCCAAGGTGGGCAGTTAAATTCAAGAATGAGGTGTGGTCTCTGCAACAAGAAAGACCTCTCAGATTATTACAATTTTTGTGCCCTTTTGACATCTGCAGTTTAGAGTTACTTGGCCTTATTCCTACATCAATGTAGACTTATTTTAGGATACTATTCGTATTTCGCATGTTCCTAAACTCAAGACATTTTCTTTGTTCGAGTAATCCAAATGCACACAATAGCGTCTTTTACTTCTGTAAAACAAAACTTTTGATTTACTTCATTTTTTATTTACGATTTAACCTTGCTGGATTTCTTAAGGTCTTTATAAAATTTGGCGGTTTTCAAGGTGAAACTGCCACAAAGTCGGTATATTGTGACATGAATTGTTCGGGACATTATTTTGGATTTAACTCAATTGCATTTGTGCATTTTGTACTTGGTTGTTTTAATCAGTAAATAAACACATAATTCCAAGATCTTATTAACTAATTTCTCTCTATAACCTATAATACTTTGTTGTGGATATTGGTCGTCAATGTGAATGTTATGTTTGATGTCCCGGATTCACGAAGTAGTACACTAATATAACCTCAAAAGTCAACAGATGCATAGCAAAATGTCAACACATTTGTTTTTTTCAACAATAAGATAAAATGTTGTAGCTGTTCGGTTTTGGTAACAGAAAACAGATTGTGTAGTCTGTTTACTTCTTTCAAAAGCTTAAGACATTCTTTCATTTATTTCTTAGTAACTGGTTTCAGCATTTTCCTCTGCTTACCAACGTTCCCAGCTTCCTGTAGAATCCAAAATTCATAGTTAAAACCAAATTTGCAAAGATGGGTTGGCCTAAATTAGTGGTGCAGAAGAAGAAGCTTACTCGTATATTCCCTATATCACGTAATGGCTGTTTTTTTGCTTCTTTGTCGTCATTGCTTGTCTCAACCAGCTTGACACCATCTACTCGTTGCATTTCTTCTCGGTTGCTACATTTAGAGACTAAGCAACCACAAGAGCTGCCACATCCACTCCCATTTGCCCTGCATTTGCAATTTTTGGTCTTGCACGAAGATTTTTTAGTGCAAGAGCAACACACCTCGGCTTTGCTCTGCTCTTTTTTGCAACGAGTTTCCTCAATAGTTTTCGGTTGAGAAAGATCCAGGTTTGATTCATCATTGGTATTGCAGAGTGTTTCCTCAGAAGTTTTTGGTTCAGATGGCTCCAAATTTAGTTGATTGTTGGTATTGCAGACCGTTTCCTCAGAAATATCAGGTTGAGATGGTTCCAAGTTTGATTGATCATCGGTATCCTTGCTGGAAACAGAGTATTCAGCTGGTTCGCCCTGATGAACAGTTGGAACTGAAAAGTCAGACCTCAAAAAAAAAGGTGGCCCTTTGGTTATTAAACGTTATTCCAAATACCAAATTGATAATCTGTACATTATTTGTTTCGCTGAGTTGAGATTTGGTCATTTCCATCTGACTGACTAGAGTACTCAGTTTGTTAAATTCCTCTTTAAGTTCCTTAAGTTCTGAGTCCATCGGAGTGTGGTTGATTATATTGTCACATGACTCAGAGCTAAATAAGAGACGTAAAGATAATCACATTAGAAACACACACAATTCGAGGCTACAACAAAAGTTTAGCTAACTATCAAACTTACCAGGAGTTTTGCTCTCCCTCAAATTCTGCCTTCAACACACTTGCCTCTAGGCTGAACCTTTTGACCTCTTCAGCTATTCTGATAAACATAGTGAGGAATACATAATTTCAATCTGGTTAAGTAATAAGAAATTTTATTAGCTCAATGTAGAGTGTTTTCCGGATAGAAAAGCATGATAACTTGGAAATAAATTTAGGGAGTTGCAAACAAATTCTATAGAAAGCTTACTCCTTCATTTGGCGTTCATAATCAGAATGAATCTTATTCAACTTCATTAGTAGCCCAACTTCATTGCTAGACTCCTGAAAAGCCAGAATCAAAAACATTTGGAGTTCCAACTTATGGAAATCAATACATAGCCGCATATGTCATGGAATATTAAGAATCTGTATCTTCTTCTGGAATAGTTTGGTACAAATACTAAAGATCCTATATAAAGGTTGCAAAACAATAGTGTAGTTGAAAGACTATGTAAAACTTTAACCAGCTAATTAAATTCCTGTTGAAACTAAGATGCTGCGTTGATGCTTAGGCTAAGGTACCCCTACCATACCTGAATCTTGGGGCTTGTTCCTTTTGGTTGGCCTGGAGAAATACAAAGAAGATACTTAAACCAATTTAGCCAAACAAAAAAAAAAGCCAATTTAGCCAAATCCAATATAAAGGAATGGATACCATTATTTTTCTTCGAAGAAATCTTTTTAGATTGCAGCAGCAATTTTAGGCGCCTCAGGGCTGTCAAAGCTTGTGTATTTTTGAGCTGCAAAATCTGATAAAGATAATATAGAAATCAACAAGCTGCATGGACTCAGTAAAAAATGGTTACTTATAGCATAGAACACTCAGCAGAATTGGTACCATCTTCTGGCGCTTGTTCAAAGCTGACAGGACATGTTTCTCGAACTCGCTTTTCCTCAATTCTTTTCTGAGCTGTTAGAAGAGACGGAGTATTTAGTTATGAACTGAAGACTTAAAGAGCACTAGACAAGGCAAACACAGTTGTCGATCAAGGGCCATCAAGAAACGATGTATCCAAACTATTCTTGGCGTACCTGAAGAGTTTCCTTCTCTAGCGAAGCCTTTGATAGTCTGAATTGCATAGAGTCTAGCTTGATCTTACACTGCAACTTAACCTGAAGAGTAGTCACAACTCACAAAAGTAAAATAACCAACAGAAACTGGTGCATTTTTCATGGAACATTACATTATTTGCAACAAGATTAGTCTTACCTTTTGCGCCTTTAATTTCTGGACTTGGCAATCGAACTGATTTACAGGACTCTCAGATCTATGCTTCTTTGTTGAGCACAAAGAGTGCAAATTTGACTTACCCCTTGAGCTCATACCCTATGCAAAGGATTAAGGTTACAAATATGCATCATATAGCATAAATATCCGTTTTATCAAAAGCTGAAAAAGAGATTCACCTCCAGTTTTGTAGCAATAGACTTGTGAGAAAACTCTCGACACGACTGTGTTACAGTACCAACAGAAGAGCTAATCGAAACATGAGCCAATTTCAACCTTAGCTCTTCCACAGTGCGCTGCAGATTTCAAAAACAATATCAAAATAACACACAGTAAACAGAATATCTTAGCTTTGCCATTTCTTAGGACTCAACACACTATACATAAACATAAAACGCAGGACTAACCAAATCACATAACTCCACTGATTCCAGGAAGATAATCTAATGCAATTATTATCACCAAGAACTGAAGCGACGCGACATAAATCAGTCAATTTCCAAAAATCGGTCACTGTTGTAGATTCTGAAATCTGAGAAAATAAAAAGGTGAGGAAGAGGAAGAAACCTTGAGAGATTGATTCGCCGATTCGAGATCCAGAATCCTCTTCTCAGCATCTTCTCCGAGACCGAGAGTTGTCTCTTTCAATCGGAGATTCCGCTTCTTCATCTCCGTACACAAGAACGCTCCTCCCTCTTCTATTTTAATTTGTGGGATTTGAATTAATAAACTTTCAGTCTTTTTGTTTAAAATCGTTTTTGTTTGCATCAAAGGCCTAAAGCCCATTTCACTTTTTAAAACAGTAGCCCACCGCCGACAAAAAAAAAAAAAAACAGTAGCCCACCATTTATTAATGTAAATACATTTTTGAGTTATTGACATTTTTGGCCATAAAACAACAAAAATCTACCCAGAGTCAAATAAATCGCAAGTCGTCACGCGGAAAGAGAAAAATTAGTGGGAAATGTATCAAACCCTATAAAATTTCTTCTTATTTAATCTCTCATGATACCTCTCTATAGTCATTTGAAGACATCAATACCATGAAGACGTCACATGTTCCTATGCTTCGTCTTCTTCTTTGCATACTATTCGTCTTTGGTCTTGTAGCAGCTAGACCACCACCAGGTTAGTTCATATATCAAGGGAATCACAATGAATCCCCTTGCAACTTTTATTTTTTATTTTCTTCTCAATGAGATTATCAAGTAATTTGACTTTTAGATATTCTTAACTTTTATTTCTATTTTACTTCCTTATACATCTGTTTTAACTTGTTATTATTTGTTTCCATGTCAGTAGAAGGGCGTCAAACAAATTAGATTCATGAATTTTTGAAATGTAAAGATTTCAAAAAATTTCTTGCATCCACGAATTATTGTAATGATAATATTTTGTATATAATGTTAAATCTAATCTTCTTAGACTTAAGACGGGTCGAATATATAATAATAGAGTAAGCTACAAAATAGTTTTTTGGATGGATATGAAAACAAATCGAGCAACTATTTTTATATGACACAAATTAATATTTTGGATATGATATAGATATGGGTCCGGAAATCAGGACTCCACCCTCAGGATCGTGTGGAGCTGCTATAGCCAATGATGATTCCCCACAAGTACAGGCCATAAGACCACCATGTAGGCGTCCTCGGCTTCGTAATCAAGATCTGGGACATACTACACTACCTTGAAATTTATGAACAATACTTGATATATATGTAATGTTGTTTAACAATTAATGAAATGATACGAGGAATGACTCCAATCGTCGTTACCAACATTATACTGAAATTGATAAATATTAAAATTTCTTATGTATCGTTTACTATATAATGCTTTGATGGATTACAAGAGATGATAATGCGGATAATGTTGTATAGAAACGATGTATATATGGCATCGTAACGTGCGGTAAACTTGGATAATGATTCAATCGTACTCGAAAACATTTTCTTTAAAAAGTATTCCGATCTTTCTCAAACCTTTGGTTACACAACATCCCTTCTAGGTTGCAACAATCAAAGTATTCTCTTGTTCATGCCTAAGATCCAAAATAAGCAAATAAAGATTTTGTATTTTGTTTTGGTGGTTTCACTTGTTGGAACCAATTTTTTGGTTAAACAAATGAGAATTGTATTGGGCATTTGTCTTATCCAAATTTGGTAAAAAAGTGAATGAGAAAAACTTTTTGGTTTAAGTGAGTGACATGTAAAATATCTCACATCTAAAGTTTGGGAATTTTTCAAGTGGTATATAAGGAGCCACACATGTACTTTTGTTCAAAACATAACAAAGACTATAAACCATGAGAGAGAGGAGGGGAATCCCACATGCACGACCGACCGAACCAGGCCGGGCTTGGGCTATGGCTATGGCTACGGCTATGGCTATGGTTATGGCTAAATGTCCAAGAAAATATATTTTTGGACTATCTAAATGGGCTGACCCATGCCTTACATTTTTTGATCAAAAACACTGCGTTTTGATGCAGTTACACCTATCCTCTGTTGGCAGTTTTAAAACTGATCCGAGAGATAACTTCTCTACGGTTTTCTCTTTGGTTTTAAAAAGGAAGTCGTCTTCTTCCTTTCTCCACACGCTCTGAAACACATAAACTCTATCAAAAGATCAAACAATAATCTATCTTCGTTTATTAGTAAGTCTCGAGAGTATCATAGTAATCGGTTTGTTAGAATCGTCGTTCGAGTGTTTGCGAACACGATTGTCGTGGTTTTATCCGGGGACTCGTGAATCTATCAAAACTCGTCACACTGCGGGAGATTTTTAGAGTTGGAAAGAGATTTCGTATCTTGACTCCACTCTCATCTCTGATCTCTTCCCTTTACGGTTTTCTTATCGCTATCGATCTTCAATCATGTAGTGTGCCATATTCTGGTCCTACATCACTTTCACCAAAGATTTTCTCAAACTTTGGTCTCGTGAATCTCGCTTCTTCCTCTTGTTTGTCTCCTCTGTTTTTGACGCAAAGGAACAAAGTTTTATAAGGTTCAAAGGTTGTGACGTACGTATGCAACAGTACATCAAAGATATAGGGGGTGATTGTTTGAGACTTTAAAACTTTTAGACTTTAAACTTTTTTAAAAATATTGACTGTAAAAACTGTTGCTTTAAAATAGATAGACTTGTTGTAGTAAAGAAGAGAAAGAGATAATTGTGTTGTGTATTATTCCATGAGAAGTATAGAGTATACATAGGGATACAATACTTGGAGAGGAAGTAGGGTTTAGGGATATTTAGAACATGGGCCTCTAATGGGCATCCAATAAATGGGTTTATAACACTCCCCCTTGGATGCCATTAGAGTAAAAATAATCCTACTACGCATAAGATGTTGCCTCATTAAAACCTTACCAGGAAAACCCAATTGGGACAAAACCATGGTTAAAGGAAAAAGAGTGCAACGCGTTTTTACTCCCCCTGATGAGTGCATAACTTGCAATATTCGTGATACTGCAAACTTGTTTCTTGAAAGTAATAGTTGGAAGTGTCTTGAAAATAAGTCCACCAAAGTTTCGTTTGAACAACCTCTTGAACATGTACACCGCCATTCTTCTGCAACTCATCGGTCTTCTAGATGATTCATCTGGATCATTCTCTTTGTTTCTCTAGATATCATTCGTGGATGACATGCTTATGAGAAATTGATAGACTTTCATATATCATTATAATGATAACATTCCTCTATAAGTGTCTATCATTTGCGTGTTTTTTGATGTCTCGTTAAAAACCTTTTCATAGAAAAACCTTATAGGATAAAAACTATGATAAGGGAAAAAGAGTACATCCACGCATATCATTATATTTCTCCCCCTCATAAACATCTTCTTCAGGAGATGAATCATGATCATATATAATATCTCTTATGGAACTATTATAAACATAAAATTAATGAACAAACTCGTATGGTTGCCATATGATATTTTATACTATTGAACTTCTGATTCATAACATCTTTTCGCTAAATGTTTAATCTGAGACATCTTGAGATAGTTTTGTCTTTTTAAGATCTTATATCTCAAATTTTTTCTTTTGATATTCCACTGTATATAAATCTCTTCAGGAGTTATATGATGTTCAAATAATCAAATATATACTGCAATCATAACAAATCATTTTCTAAATCTTCTTATAAATATGCATAGGCTAATATCATCTTTTTCATTGCCTTTATTTTAGCAAGTACTCACTAAGAAGATTCTTGCAGTGTACATCCTTCTTGGAGTATATAAATATCATTATACAGTGGTTACTTATCGTATAACTTGTAATAACTCTGCCGGAGTTTCGATGATGTTCAAATGAAGAATCACTTTATCAAAATATTTTGATAAGTCTACATGGGTATTTACATGATTATACCCCATGCTACATATTTTCTTTTCATTCGATCGATTATCAAGTAGAATTCCTGGGAATATAATTCTAATATCATTAATCCTTTAGGGATTGTATCCTTCACATATATATCCTTCAAGGATTGCATATAAATGTCTTTATCCATTGTTTCATCTCTTACTACCAAACTTGTAAGATATCAAAAATAATTGCCACCACAAGAGAATATATCTCTTCATAAAACATTCTTTATCTTTGTGAATTTCACTATATTCACTATTTTTTCATACAAAAGACTCATTTATATGACACTGGTTTTACACTTTAAGTGCAAGGACTACTGGTCCATATATTTCTCTACAAGAGATTATATAAGTCTATTTCTTCCAATCATTATTTTGTGTACACTTTTCAATAGACTTTATTTCATGATCCTCTCTTTTTATCCATAATATCAACTGCTCATTGCATGCAAAAATATTACGACGTCGATTTGCTTTATGGTTCCATCTTATTCCATACATGACATAGCTAGCTATAACTCTTCATTTTCAAGTACTTGAATTTTTCATTTTTCATGTTTATGTCTCTTCTAGAGATCATCCATTCTCTTCTGGTTTCCTCGATTTGGTCATTCTCAATTCTTGCTCCTTTTCTTTTTCGAGGATAATTATATTTGGAACCAAATAGGTCTATCACGCTTCAGGCGATCGTTAGACTCTCTAGCAGTTTGATATCGCCCTTCTGGGACATCATTTATAATTTGGAGCATATACAACTGGTATAGGTGACTTTATCACTCTATTTGGGTTAGTAAATGCGTATGGCAATTAATACGCTAAGTTCTTCTTATGAATTATCTTTTTGGACTTCTCATATAAATTCTTTAGTCCGAGGATCAATGATAATTCATAGATACTTATATTTTTCTCCAGCTGTTTAATTTCTCTCCCCTAATGTTGGAAAAACTGACTCATTAAAATGAGAGTCTACAAATTGAGTCTTATATAAATCCTTCAGGGATGTCTCTGTATCTTTCATATCCAACATATATTCTTATCCTCTTTTGAGGTTCCATCATCAAGCGTTGTGGTGGAGCACTTTTCACATTCATAGATCTTTCATTCAAATGGAAACTATTTGGTTTCTAACCCTAAACCAATAATGATGGGGAGAACAATTAGTTATTCATTGGCTTAATGCGAATCAATGCTACTAAAATTTTGTATATGAACATGAGCTTCAGGATGTTCAACACTTATCCCAATGGACATATAATAATCAGGCTTCAAACATCAATTCTGGAACTTATAAGAAAGTAACCTCGCAAACTCCAAGTTGCTGGTTTATAACAAGGAAAAATGTGACCTTCTACGATGCAACAATCGAGTCAATGCATCCATTGAATCGATGCATAAATGTCACGAAGTGGGTGATCAGCCCATAATCATCTCCTTGTATATATTTCAGAAAATTGATAGATTCCAAATCATCTTTGACTGGTGAAAGCCATATTATCATATTGCTTTCTGAGCAAATAACCTATGATAAATCATTAGGAAGAATCTTTTGGTTCTTCACTTAATGTCCACATAATTCTTAATTATTTTTTTCGCATCATTATCAAACTAGGATGACCAATCCGGTTAAGCCAATCATATAAATTTTTGGTAAACTTTTGGTTTACTTTCATTCTTAACTAGTAAACTTCTGGTTTACTTTTCATTCTTAGCTAGTAAACTTCTGGTTTACGTTTTGTTGCTAATCAATTACCCCTTTCAAAGGATACGATAAGTAAAATTGCTTTCTTTAATCTATCAAACATGGATTTGATGGTGAACCATGTGCCGATAAAGCAATTAACATAATTATGACATAATCTAGTATATAAAATCATAAAGGTATAATATGAGGTAAAGTGTAGAAATCGAGTACTTGGAGAATCCAAAGCCATTGGTGGGTGTCGTCAGAAAATGGTGACATATGCGATCAGTTTCATAGCTACATTCTCGGGGACTTTATTTGTCTAATCCTTTCTTTTTATATATATATATATATTTGTAAGATATTATATTCACTTCAGGGAATATATCAAAACTAGTCAAATATGAGTATGATTTCTTATCAATAACTCATATATATTTTCTCAGCCTCAAGAAGAATCCATAATATTTCTTAAATTCTTGTTCATGACTTTGTGTCTATAGGACAACATTACTTGCATGAAATTTTTATTATGTCTACTTTACCAACTCCGCATTAGAGGTATTCTCTCAATATAATATCAATTTGCAAGTAATTCTAAACATAGTTGAATTATATTCACTCGCAGACTTTTAGTCTTGTAATCTTGGATATAACTAGATTTAACCAATCACATAGCTAGTTTTATGTAATATCACATTCTGCTAATCACACTTTTCCTTTGAGAACTGTTCGAAGAACTTAGCGAACATAATCTTCTAGATATATCACTTGTAGTGAACTTTAATAATCAAATAGTGAACATCATCTTCTGGATATGTCACTTATTCTCATGTCAGATTCTCTAAATTTTCCCCTCGGGATGATATGAAACTTTAAGTTCATTTATCTCAAATTGAATCTCATTATAATCAATGATATACCCAATTTTGGTCATGTATTTTATCTGAGATCTGATCCTTCTAACTTTTGAGGCTTAAGAGAATATAATCCATCAAGTATAATATCTATGTGCTCTTCTGGAGCATTCATATATTGCTCTTCTAAAGTATAAACTTTTATATTACTTCATACTATATTATTTCATCGTCAAATGAGAGAAATTCACTCTCTATTTCTTATCATCTTTTTTTTTCTCATTTCAGGTGAGAATACAAGTTTTCGAAAGAAATTCATTGACCTCGCTCTTTACCATTTAATATAATTTCTATAGCAACTTCTTTGGCTTAGTGTGCTCTTTTCTTTTCTTATATAATATGTCACATTCACTTCAGGGAATGGACTAAGACCAATCGGATGTGGTTCATGAATTTTATTGTAAGGACCAACAATGTCTACCAACATATCATATAATCACCTTATCACACCATGATCGATTAATTCATTATTCCAAGTAGAGAGGATCCACTTCATAGATTATGAATCAATCATATAACATATCAACCGGCATGACCCAGCGTATGATTTGGCAATACAATAACCAATTAATATAAAATGTTTTTGGTTTGAGAAAGTAACCGAACCAATCCGTAAAGCAATAAGTGATAAAATATATATCTTCTTCACCATATCAAATACCCTATGTCAATCGTGGACAAAATCCAATGGGTATGCTATCTCATAACTTTCATAGGTTCTCCACTGTGAATAAACAATTCATAATTGATGCACGCACTTATTCATGCCCCATGATACACTTGAGATTAAATCATGACGAATTATCAAATAGTATATATATACTAGGGAAGACCCGCGCGTTGCGCGGGTTTGGAATAGTTGGAGTATGAAAAAATACATTTTTATTGTTTGATATGTTCATATAAATAATTTTATATTTTTTAAGATGTGTTATTTTTCTATAGGAACTATTTTAATATTAATGCATTAGGAACCATATTATTGAGAAATGAGGCAAAAGTTTTTTTGATTTTTTTTTTTTGGATAGTTTAAGACAAAGAATCGTAATGGAAAATTAATTTGAAGATTTGTAAAATAAGTATATTGTTTATTGTTCAAACGTAAGGAAGAAAGAAAAAAAAAAAAGGAGGGCCAATGGTTGCATTATATGGTTGATGATCATAAAATGGGTTACTCAATCTCTCATGTATGTGTGATCGTCTCAACCTCATCATATTGTTCTTTTCCCGCTCCATTCCCCGTAACTGAATCATGTGTTTTTCCACCAAAAGTGGTAGCCTTATCAATTTCCTTGTTTACATGTTTGATTTGTTCCCTGAGATCGCATATCACATCTATTTCCTGTGAGACATAAATATGTTACTTCAGAAACACATAACCCTATTGACCTAAGAAAACAGAGACAAACTCACATAGGAGGAGGTATTTGCAAGATCCTTAGGGTTTGAAGAATTTGACAGAGATGTAATCATTGCTTCGTGAAACCATCACTAATAGTTACAGTCTCAAGATCTATCTTCTCTGTTTCATTCTCTTCTAGATTTTCTTTTACTTGTTGAACACTCAACATTCCACTCCTTGCTATCTTCTTCTTCAGGATTTATTTCTACTTGGAACAAAGATTATGGTAACATCTTGCTTTTATGTTATGTTCTTTGGGCATCAATTTGTATAAAAATAACTTAGTATTTGTTTAATATGCTTTTTTTAAAAATCGATTATGGGTAAACACCATACTTAGAATCCAGATTACGAATGTTTGGGATGTAAATTTTTTTACCTTTTTAAAACAACATTAAAAAACATAGAGATGGAAAACATTAATTATTGGAACGTGAAATCATAATAAATAAACATCTTCTGGTTGATGATTATGAGATGGGTTATTGAATCTCTCAAGTTTGTTTAATGGTCCCAACCTCTTCTGAATCTTCTTTTCCGGTTCCAGTTTCCTTAGTTGAACCGTTTGACTTTCCCACAACAATTGTAGGGCTATGAACTCCCTTGTTTACATACTTGAACAAATACTTGATCGCCTCTGTTTGACAACACCATTCAACATTGGTATGTGCCTTATACTTTTTCAATAGAGGAAGATTATGTGGGACAACAAAACTATTGCCGAGCTTTGTAGTCCCTTTGGATACAAAGTCCCCGTCATCCTGCCTACGCTGATAAGTTACGAAACCATCTTTGTCCGTGTATGGTTTTGGGAAGCCGTTGGTGCATATGCCATTTTCAAGAAGCTCTGCAGAGATGCTTTCATCTGTATCTCTATGAGTTGGATTCCTCAAAACAGGTTTAAGGCAGACCAAAATATGAGCGTTTGGTAAACCACGTTTTTGGAAGTCAATGGTGCTAACAACTGCATCTTAAGTTTTTAATTATACACGTTAGGAAAGTAGTAGTAAATATATATTTGTAAAGAAAATTATAGAAAGGCAGGGTGACCATCTTGGTTAAGTAAAATAACTTACTTGCTTTTGCTTCGCCAAAGAAGACTCCTTCCGAAAGATCAGCTAACATGCCATCTAACCTTATCTTAAAGACTGGGCATTCGAGATCAGCTGTACTATTTCCAGATCGGTGTAAACACTCTTGTGTTTCGTCCCACTTTGGATTTGCCATCATGGTGATGAATAAATCCGGGTTCCCAAACCGCCTATATATAGCCATTGCATCCATGTAGTTTTGGGCCACATATCTTGGGCCGCCTGTATAAGATGATGGTAATATAACTCTTCGTCCCACTTTCTTTGTGTCGTGGTCTCCTCTACCAATAACATCACATACATTGTTGGAAAGGTCAGCCCGTAATGTCTTCTGGTTTCTTTCCGAGAGTTGTCCTACATAGACATACCATCTTTAGAAATAACAACCAAAACTAATATGGAGTAAAAAATCTCAAGTCAAAGAACGGAGGAAAGTAACATTGTTTTAAACTCATTTCTTTAAACCAGTTCTCTAAGCAGTTGAAGAGTATATGGGACATCGAAACCATTACCTACGGTTATAGTCTCTTTGAATGGTAAGATTTTGCCGTCACGCCTACGTCGGTAAGTTACCAAACCATCTTCCACAATCATTGTGTATGGTTATGGGGACCCCTCTGCAATTTTGTTCATTTTCATTAGTTTTTGAACATTGTTTTCCTATATTCTGCCTATAGAGTAATTGTGTGTGAAAGAAAAATGTAAATATAGGTAATTCTGCCTATAGGTATCTTTATATAGATAATTATAATGTTGTAGGATTGGTTGAATTTTTTAAATCAATATTTATTTTATTATAATTTTGTAATTATTACTGAATATTGGTGAATTAATATGGAGCTGATATTTTAGTGTTTTTCTGATTTTTCATTTATATGCATCTATTTCTATTATGACATAATATTGTAAATAAATGAGATCTTAAATTTGAATTTGGTAGAATGTTTTTGTAATTTAAATTTGAATTAGGTAGTATGTTTTTGTAATTTAAATTTGAATGAAAAGTAGATGCATATATGATCCATTCATTATTCTTATAGATTTGCATGAATCAACAAACATCCTAAAAAGAATTCAAAGGAAACGTCAATAATTATTTCTCTACACATATTTACCTGAAACAAATTATATAAAAATATAAAACTTAACTAATACTTAAGTTAATTAACCTTCATGTGTCTCTTCACGTACATTCCCAGAATATAATCCTTTCCGGAATATAATCATTTTCTTAGGTTTATTTGTTAATTTTAATCCATATTTGGTTGTGTACTTAACTTTGTGTTTTTATCCTATCGTTTATTGTTTTACTGTTGGTTAGTTTAATGTTTATACCACATGTAAAAGAGTAAACTTGCATACACATTGATTCTCAAAAAAAAGAAAAACTTGCATACACATTTGCTGAATTTGGGGAAAAAGGAGCCTAATGAAAATTAGTCAAGTTTTAAACCACTATGCACGGCACCACCTTTGTCCGAGTAATGAGCAGTATGAGCAGCGGTATGTCTGAAAAGATGGTATAAGAATAATCTGAAATGAATGAAAACCAAATTTTATTCATTGATAAGTGTAAAAGAATGCTTAATAGCTTGAGATAATTGTAGAAGAATGTTTAACATATCAGATTAATTCTCTTCTACAACAAGGACAATTTGTCCTATAAAATAGCCAACTCGCAATACATTGGTGGTGGAATTTGTGATTGCAAGATAAAATGTTAATGTTTCTTGAGCCCCTTAGATTGTCTATACATATATAATAATCGTCGTCATCTTCTTGTGTAGCTTGTGTTTGTGTCTTGCAAGTCTCAAATTACCAAATCAACATCTAATCTTCTTGTTGCGTTTGGGTTGTGATATTCGAGTTCAAAAAAACCGTTGAGGCTTTGGGGACTGTAGAAAGTCTCGAGTGATATCGTTGTCCACATTGAAGAAAAACCAGGTTGACGCGGTAGCGTTAAGATATATGTGACCTTAAAATAGCAAACAAGAAGTCTGGTTAGGAATATATTCAGCCTATATAATGCTAACAATTTTCTCTTTTGAGTACATAATATTATATCCAACTTACCCCCAACAGTTTTTGGGTTAACTTCAGTTACAATGACAAGAAGAGGTCCATCTTTTAGTTGGGCAAGTTCTTCACTAACTTGGAGAGCGAGTTTTTCCCATACAGATATATACCCGGTCTCACCACTACACACAACACCAGAAATTACTAATTGTACTATGAACTAAAGAGTAAGGAGAAATGTTTGTAACTTTTTACCTGGAAAAAGTGCATTTAAGAAGAAGATTGAAGGACGTCCTAGGAGGAGTTTTCGTTTCATCCACTTTATTTGAAGTTCGGATACATGATGCTTGTGCAATAACATATTCAAGTAACAATAAAGAGCAAAGTTAGCTACATAACCATAAGATTTAACAAATAGATTTTCAGTTTAGTACCTGGTAAGTGCTCTCCTTTGTCTACCATCATTTGAACATCTTTAAATGTACGAATACGAAAATACTGAACCGGAATGTCGTATTCGTCAACATTGACATCTCCCACATCAGTGTGGTCGTTGAACCAGATTTTGTAAGGATTCTCAGATAACCGGTAGCAGTTGAGGTTTGGCTGGACATCAAAGCTGGTTCCAGAGAATATGCTCCCTTCTTTAAGCTTATTCTTAAACTTGTGTACTCGACGTGGATGGATAGATGTTTGTATTGAGTTATTCTACATAACATAAAGCTAAAGGAAATATTAGCAATGTCTAAAGTACAATGATTGGTTATGATTAGATGTAAGTAGTGAACTATACCTTCTCATCAACCACCAAGCAGTTGACGCTAAGCAAAGCATTGTTTCGTCTAAAGTCACGAGCTTCCTAGGTGCGGAGTATGCGGACAACTATACACTGGGAGGTAAGGTTGTCATTTATTTCATCAAGAGCTGAGTATGAGAAATGAGCAATGGGTGAGTTGGTATCACTGGATGCCATTGAGAGAGAATTGATATTCAAAAATAAAAGCAATGATGATGAATTGATATCATTGTTGAGAAATTAGGAGAACTTTCTAGTGAAACAATGGATTAATGGATTGAAACGTTTGCAATTGTAATAAAAGCAAAATAGTATGGATTTAAATGAGATTTAATTTTTGAAATATTAAAACGTATGTGGTGTTTGCTTTGAATGTATCAAAACATTTGAAATTTTGAAGTTATTGCAAGTTTGAATGTGAGAATTAGGGATTTTGAAATCTGAATTTGAATAGAAGCAAAATATTAGGGAATTAATATTGACCAATTACAACCTATCATAACCAATCCAAATTATAAAATCGCATACCTTCTGCTTAGTGTCATCCTTCTTGCAATCAGGATCAAGTTCTTTGGTGACTCAACTTTGGAGACTGAAACCATATCATAAGTTGGTTTCAATAGAAGAAAGTATAATTGTAGGTGTAAATTTTAGCCGTTACATTAAAGTGATTTTTTTCCCTTTTTTCCAATACATTAACATGATTATTTTGTGTCATCAAAACTCAAAAGGTATTAGTGCTTGTTAGATGCATGTACGTAATACGTGTATGCATAAGAGTATAAGACCATTTAATTTTAGAGATAATTTGTAAACACATTCATATATTTTACCTTTTGGAGTATTTCACTTTTAGAAATAAACTTTGCCAGCTAATTATGAGGACTAATTAGTTAAAACTACTTAATATTATTTTGTGGGAATGTCTCTAATGTAGCAATGAAGGCAAAATCAGAGAGTAAACTAAACCAAACATCAACAGACACACAAGGGGAAATAATAGAGAGCAAATTAGATCGAATGTGAGTGAAGACTCTAACTATAGCAGCTAATGAGGCATTAGTAGACAGACTCGAGACGTAAACTACTGTTTTACCAAGAACAACCAGAGATATAGCATGGAAGTTGTAGCAAAGACATGCAAAAGCAGAGAGTAAAGTAAACCTAACAAACATCAAAGTCGCATGAGAGGAGAAATGGAGAAGAAATTAGATAGAATGTGACCGATTCTGTGCAAAGTAACATACATAAAACATGAAAAGTAAACTGAGTCTACAAAGAAGATGACACAAAGAACACATATCTACAAAGACCACAAATCTCCAAAGCAAAAACTGAGTCTTTTGTGTGATCAACACACCAAATGTCTCTAATAAGTTCATCAATCAAGTGTACATGACTCCAAATATCAAGAAACATATAGCAAAAGTGTACCACTAAAATATCACTCCTAGAATAGAGACTAAAGAATATGACACAAAGAACACATGTCTACAAAGCAAAAACTGAATCTTTTAGGTAATTACAACATCAAATCTTTCTACTAAGTCCATCAAGCAACTTTACACAACTCCAAAAACCAAGAAACATATAGCAAAAGTGTACCACTAAAATGCCAAATCCACTCCTAGAATAGAGACTGAAGAATATGACACAAAGAACACATATCTACAAATGTCAAAAACTGAGTCTTTGGGGTAATCACAACATCGAATCTCTCTACTAAGTCCATCAAGCAACTATACACAACTCCAAAAACCAAGAAACATATAGCAAAAGTGTACCACTCTTTTTTCCAGTAAAAGACCCATATACAGAGAGAGGGTAAAAGAAAGAGGAACCTGAAGATCGTGGGATTTGACATAGGTCCAAATCTCCTTAACGGCGTCAGTACGGTTAGTTTCACCAGTGCCAAGGAACTGAGCGAGAATCGGAGACACAAGAGTCATCTTGAAGATTCCAGCAGACCTTGATGTCCTCTTTGCCGGAGAGACTGATCTCCGCTTTGGCTTAGGCTTCGTCTTCGATTTCACCGCCGATTTCTTGGTGGCTCCACTTACCACAGAAGAAGAAGTGGTGGGTTTTGAAACCCACAAACGCCCTGAACACACATCCAATTTTCCAGAAAGTTTTCACATTTGAAGCTCTAATTACCCAAAATCACTTGAGGGTTTTTTCAAGAAAGCGAAAGCAAACCTGGGCTTCGATGAAACCTGCTTGACTCTGGAAGGATTGACGATGGCGCTTGAAGTGGAAGATTGAAGGTAGACGAAGGAAATAGCCAAGAACAACAACAATCCACGGCAACACATCGAAATCGAAGAAGAAGAACGAAGAAGAGGAATACAGATTTTGGCAGAGGAGAGAGAGAGAAGAAAAGCTTTAAATCTATGGCTGCTTCTATTCCCGAGAAGGAAGCTATGGTGGATCCTTTTTTGGTCGAGGCTCTTCAAAATCCTCGTCATCGTCTCACCAGTTAGTCAATTTTCTCGATTAACCCATGATTCGATTTTGTTTCATGTCTTTAGGGTTTGATTAGAATTTGAGGAATCATGAGTTTCTGTAATCCTTGATCTTCGATTAGGGTTTGGCTTTAACGATTAGATCCATGACTATGAACAATCCTCATGTTTCTTCAGTTTTGAGTCGGGAGAAGGAAAAAAAAAAATTAATAACAAAGAGGACACGTGTCGACTTGTCAAAGAGTTTTGGCAAATGAAACTTTAAAATATTATATAAGATTAATAGCTCGATCATGATAGAATATTCAATTTATAATTATAAAATATTAGAATAACTATAAAATATCTTTGATCAAAAGTAGAGAAGCGTTAATCATGATCGATTAATTTTATAATAAAATATGTGATTTTAAGAACCAAAAACGTATTAATAAATTAATTAATATACATAAGTATGATTTGTGAGAATTATTCATCGATAGACATAGCATTCATGAATCAACATGTGTATGTTCTCAAATCACAAAATCAAACTTAAAAATAGATTAAATATAAAAACATAAAATTGTGATATTCGATCAATAAACATATATGAGTCATGATCCAATATGAATATGCTATTGAATTACGAAATCAACTCATAAATATGACTTGTGAGAAATTCTCCATCGATAGACATACATGTGTATGCTATGAATAACAAAGTCAATATTTATGTATAAAATAGATTAAATAAGTAGCATAATAAGACAAAAGTAATTCAATTATTGTATCAAAGCAATTATAAAACTAACGTGATACTATATAGGAAGTATGACGTTAACTTGCTTTAGCAAATAATATTAGATGTACCGTATGCTAAAGTGAGAGAGATTCACTTATGTTGGAGAACGTTAGGGTTTTACTCAAGTGGCTAGGGTTTTACTTTAGTGGTTAGAGTTTTACTCAGTGATTAGGTTATCGTGTTGATAACGTGTTGTAGTAAAGAAGAGAAAAAGAGATTTATGTTGTGTATTATTCCATGAGAAGTATAGAGTATATATAGGGATACAGTACTTGGAGAGGAAGTAGGGTTTAACGATATTCTAGAACATGAGTCTCTAATGGGCATCCACTAAATGAGTTTATAACAAGAGTGTGACTTTAAGAGTGTGACTTTTTATTTGTTTTGAAGTCTAATTTTCTGGCTTTTAAAAAGATAACGTGATAAGTGAAAAAAAAAAAAAAATTGGGTTGTGAGAGATTTTGGGGACTTTGAGAGATTATAGGACAGCGAAAGTCTAATTGGTAGATTTATAAACTTTAAAGACTTTAATTAATTTTAAAGTCCTAACAGCCTTCAAAGTCCATTCACCAATCACCCCCATAGTTTCCAAGTAATGCTTAGAGAAGCATTACTTATTCAAGGTAAATTAGCTTCTTGTAAAATGACTAGCTGGAAATGAAAAACAAATCAATGTGTAAAATGACTAACTGAATCTCGACAATACCTTCCATGTCTCCCATTGGTTTAGATCCCAGGTTAAGGATTCTTTTTAGTGAGGGAATCACGTACATATTGAAGTCATACTAAAATATAGAAATTCATTATGCTAATGGATGGCTCCTCAATAAAGCTAATTTCGTCCATTTGTTGCAGGGAGTTCATATACAATCACTTGGCTTCACACAACCAATGTTGTATACTCTGTCAAATCTAGAAATAATCTATTAGACCAATTTACAATTTACAAAGTCAAAAAGGTCAGTCTTGTTCCTCTTGAATGAACTTGTATAAAATTCTTTGGAACAGAATGTTCTCCAAAAATTCAACTGGTGAAGAACTATAGATGATGTGTTGCAGTGCATATGGCATCAAAACTTACTTAAGCATAGAAATATTTTAACTAGTAGCATTTGTTAACTACTTGTTGCAATAATAGACTTAGATATGCAAATGTCACTCTTTGTGGAGACTTGTAATTACTCATGTAATTTTACGTTTAAGTAGAGAAGCAAATAGGCTAGTTGATGAATTAGCAAAGCAGACCAAACTTAGTTCTCAGCATGTAATCAAAATAGCCTTTGATTAAATATTAGGGACCAGACAAAAAAACACAAACAAACAAACAAAAAAGGTTCACATTTAATGATTTTGCAGACAATTATTTTTTCGCAGGTGTTGTTGTGCTAATGGGTTTAATGGTGGATGCGCAAGATGGTGTCCATTCATGGAGAAATTTAGTGAGAAGGAAACACGTTGACGAAGCCAAAACCCATCATCACCAGCTCGCAAAAGCTTTGACATTTATTCACTTGATTGCAATCGGTACTTTTTCTAATCCATAAGAATCTGGGTTTCTTTCTTCTTGTCATTGACTTTATTATCATAATTTGCGTCTGTAATATCTGAATTTGTTGATGATTTTTCAAGTTCAAATCTTTTCTCGTTCTCTATGTTGTTTTTACTAGCCCTTTTATCACATTCATGTTCTAGTCCTGTTTTACATGACTTCTTCTGAATTTGTTTTGGTAAGCCTAAGAGTTTGGGTGTGTAATATTTAGGTGTTGGATCAACAATTGGAGCAGGGGTTTATATTCTTGTGGGAACAGTGGCAAGAGAGCATTCAGGACCTGCTCTTGCCTTCTCCTTCCTAATTGCTGGAATTTCAGCTGCACTATCTGCTTTTTGCTATGCTGAACTCTCTAGTCGTTTTCCCTCTGCTGGAAGTGCCTACCACTATTCTTACATTTGCATTGGTGAAGGGTAACATTTCATGAGATGCCTTTTGAAGTTTTAAGTCATTCCCTTTCCTTATGTATTCTGGGTATTGCAGTGTTGCGTGGTTGATTGGTTGGGCACTAATTCTGGAATACACAATTGGTGGTTCAACAGTCGCACGTGGCATATCTCCAAATCTGGTTTTTCCCCTTTCAACTGATATCTTCTCTTGCTTGCTGAAGTTCTAGTTGGTTTCCTCTTTTTATTTGGCCACAGGACTGATGGCTTTAGGCTCCCATCGCGTGCATTCATAGCTTTGTCTCTTGTAAAGTAGTTATAGATAGTTTTGCTGAACTGAAGTTTACAAGTGTTACCTTGTGTCCCATTCTTGTCATGAAGTTATTACTAGGGATTTCCATACGGACTTTAAAGCTCTATGAGATCATTATCTTTGTGTTCGTGTATTGTTTGAGCCAATGAAGTTTTCTCAAGGATTCTTGTGAACATTAAAGAGGCAGCAAGAGAATAAAAGGCAAAGGGAACATTGTGTTCGTCGACTTTTGGTTTTTGTGGCTTTTTTTTAATATGAATGTCTAGAAATTGTTTTGTTTATCATGTAATGCCATTCTTGTCTTGTGAATAATCTCAGCTCATCACCATATTTTATGTGCTAGGCGTTGATTTTCGGTGGTGAAGATTGTCTTCCCACAATTTTAGCTCGTCATCAAATTCCGGGCCTGGATATTGTTGTTGACCCATGTGCTGCGGTACTAGTCTTCATTGTAACAGGGCTCTTGTGCATTGGAGTAAAGGAGGTATAAACTTTAAATGATTAAGATCACATGACTAGGAAAAACTAAACTTTGCAGAATCAGGGGTTTTAAAGTGAGATACCTCTTCTATGCAGAGCACAATTGCTCAGGGAATTGTGACAACAGCAAATGTCTTTGTCATGCTATTTGTCATTGTAGTTGGTACTTTTCTGTGTTTCAAGACAGATTGGGCTGGTTATCAACTTCCAACAGGGTAAATTGAGCATTCATTTTGCTGCCACCATCTTATTCTAAGGTTGAAGCTATATGAAATGTATTGTATTCTTGTTCCTTAGGTATTTTCCATATGGGGTTGATGGAATGCTTGCCGGATCTGCTACAGTCTTCTTTGCTTACATCGGATTTGATTCAGTTGCAAGTATGGCAGAGGAGGTCAGTTTCTCCCCCAAAAAAATGCATCTAATATAGTAATATATTGTTGCAGTTTCAGCTTTCCAACGCTTTTAAGCAATGGTATAGTGGCATATACATAACTTTGATGTTTTACATGCAGGTGAAAAATCCCCAGCGGGATTTGCCGCTGGGTATTGGTCTTTCACTCCTGCTTTGTTGTTTCCTATACATGATGGTGTCTATTGTTATTGTTGGTTTAGTGCCTTATTATGATATGGACCCTGATACCCCAATATCCTCTGCATTTGCTAGTCATGGAATGCAATGGGCTGCGTAAGTACATGAATCGGTTAAGATGCAATACTGTTCATTGACAAGGCTTGTTTAGGGTTTGGTTTTCTCTGCTTTTCTCTTTTGTAGATATTTGATAACTGTAGGTGCTGTCATGGCTCTCTGTTCTGCTTTAATGGGCTCCATTCTCCCTCAGGTATACTAGAAATATTATTCAAATGTCATTATCATATTTGTATAATTAGATATTTAATGATGAAATGTTTGAAGAGAAACAGATGCTATGTGGATTTTTTTTGTACCGTGAATTGGTGCTCGAAATAGCGAAAGACGCACCTTTTAACCAAAGATCTTATTAATTTTTCAGCCGCGGATTCTGATGGCAATGGCTAGGGATGGTCTGTTGCCTTCATTTTTCTCAGACGTGAACCAACGCACACAGGTTCCTGTGAAAGGGACAATCACAACTGGTTTTTGTGCTGCAATATTAGCATTCTTTATGGATGTTTCACAACTGGCGGGCATGGTAATTAAGACACTATGGTCCCCTATAATTACCTGGCCATTTAAACAATAGCACCATTTAGCCTGTAACTACTATTTGACAAGCTCTAGCTGGTGTAGGTGAGTGTTGGGACACTTGTTGCATTTACAATGGTTGCAGTATCAGTGTTGATACTCAGATATGTTCCTCCAGATGAGGTATTAATAAGATTGGAACCGCTAAACTCCTTTATTAGATTCACTAAAGAAATACAATCGACTCCAAACCACGTAGGGTAATTACAATGCTCCTACACTAGACTAACAATGCTTTTATCAGGTACCTCTTCCCTCATCTCTTCAAGAGAGGATTCGTTCTGATCCCTTTGTATGTGTTGAAGAAAGCTCATCCAGTGATGTTGGAACTTCTGTTAGTAGCGAACAACCTTTACTTTTCGAAACTGATGATCTAGTTATTGAGAAAAAAGAATCTCAAGGAGGTTGTAAGTTACTATTTATTCTTGTAAACAAGCTACATGATTTATTTTCACTGGCGCATGAACTTCATAGTTTAGCTGATCATCTCTGGTCTTTGCATGTTTCTAAGAGAATTGGAATGTGATAAGCAAAAATTTCACATGCATGATTGATTTTGTAGGGGTTCTTAATAAAGAAAACAGAAGGAAAATCGCCAGTTGGAGCATTATGTTCGCTTGTACTGGGAGTTTCTTATTAACCTATGCAGCATCAAGCTTGCGCTTGCCAGGGTAAGTTCATCAATAGTCATGTACCTGAGGCTGTGTGTTTGACTGAGTTTGCAAAGTTGGGCGTTTTCTAGAATACTTAGTTCCATTTTATCCAAACTAATTACAGACTCCTCCGGTATTCTCTATGTGGTGTTGGTGGATTACTCCTCCTAGTCGGTTTAATTGTGCTGAGTTGTGTAGATCAGGATGATGCCAGGCACAGTTTTGGGCAATCTGGAGGTACTCATTTTCTTGATTTTCCTAAAAAACCAGCTTAATGTTTTGTTTGAAGTACTTTATTTGACTACAAAACCGAAAACTATGAAGTTTTGTATTGTGATATATAACTCTCTCGTTTTCACAGGCTTCATTTGCCCATTTGTTCCACTTTTGCCTATTATCTGCATTCTTATAAACCTGTATCTCTTGGTAAATCTTGGGTGAGTAGGGCTCGTGACACCAGATTTGTGAATACTAGGCGATGAGTTTACTTTAAATGTAACATCTTTCTCTTGCTAAATGTGTAGAGCTGCAACATGGGCTCGTGTTTCGGTGTGGCTTCTCATTGGAGTACTTGTTTACCTATTCTACGGGCGAAGACACAGCTCTCTTGTGGATGCAGTTTATGTCTCAACTGCCCATGCCCAGGAGATTCGTAGGGCTTCTAGACATTCTTTGGCTTAATCTACATGATATCATCAGTGGGGACTCAATAGTCATTATGTACGTTGGGATTTTCCTTGGCAAAATATGCAACAAAATCTGTAAATTGTATTATTTGAGATTGTATAGTCAGGTTGTAACTAAAAGTACAATGTCATTGTTCTGCTTAGGGCTACTGTACATATCTATTAAATCTTGGATGGAAATTTCTTTTACCGAGTTTCGGGTCGGATAGACTTGATTCACATTTGCGTTAAAGTTTTTCTTTAAGTTTTTCGGAGATTTGATGACGTAGTAGATGGCATTGAAGATGAGCTAAGTTGTTTAATCGAGCTAACGTTAACCCCATCGTCACTCGATTATGAGTGACTATCGAGTGACGACAAGAGTTTAACACCATGTATGAGTGACGTAGGGGTTAAATTCATGTAGGCTAGGGTTTTCTACCGAAATCAAAAGCGGGAGAGATGGTTCAAACCGATTGTTGGGTGATGAGTTTTTTTTCTCTCGCACATTGGATGTAACATCATGCTTCCAGCGGACCCGAACAGTTTGTTATTGGATAAGTAATAAATGCGAACAAAATTATTAAGTTTGAAATGCCTACAATAATTTTTTGACACGAATATGAAGAATCTACCAAGTAAACCTTAGGCCATCAATAACCATGAAACTTTAGAGTCTTATGCAATTAAATGTAAAAAATAAAATCATAAAGTAAGAAAAAGAAACAATGAAGAGTTTCTTAATATCGAAAGACTGATACGTTTCTTTAGTTGTTCATCCACCTGTTTTTATATGAGTGGTCCAGAATTGTTTTCAGAATTTAATAAAATAAATAATTAAATTAAATAAAAATTCTTAAACTAATACATTTATGAAACGAACAAAGAGTATTATGGTTGCTGATGCCCTTATGCAAATTTAAGTAGAAACCTAACTTAGAATACCAAGTTTTTAATAAAATGAAACGTGGCATTTTCCAAAACAGCACCGTACCGGCTCGAATCCAAGGTCATACTCATCCAGAGCCAGTTCTAGCTATGTGCAACATGTGCAAATATGTGCAGTGGTTTTTACAGGATTTTTTAGCATTTTTAAAAAAATTATAGAGGTTTTTAGTAATATTTATTAACTTTAGTATGTTTTTTACAATTTTTGCACTATGCTAACTATCTCCTTGAACCGGGCATGTATTCATCACCTAAGAAAAATGGTAATAAGGGGGTGCGTAACAAGGTACTCAATAAAGAAGGTTCACACCTGCTCACATGATACATATAAACATGAAAATGAACTTGTATAGCATATACCAAATCTAGAAATGGATATACTATGGTCAAGCACAAGCAACCGCATATTCAAACAATCACCAACGGGACAATCACCAGAATCCTTATGCGATGACCAAAGTCGAAGAAACGCAAATACCAAACGGGACAAACGATATCACCAATGCTAGAAACTCCCATAGCTGACGGAGAAGATAACACCAGAGCATATGGCTCCCAAACCCAAAAAGAGCTTGGCGTTGACCAAAACCGGCTCACTGAGGGCGACAAAGAAGTAAAAAAAGACAAGGAGGATGGAGAGCGACATGATGATCAAACGCCTCCACTGCTCTTGACTGCACGAACGTTGGCGGCCGCGGGGGACAATGTTGTAATGCGTATTTAACGTATTCTAATCCAAATTTTTAAAGGTTTTTCGACTCTGATCTATATCTTTAGAGTCTTAACATCATAACCGACCCTGAGCCCAAACAGGATAAGCTAATACTTGTGGTCCTATTATAAATATATAAATTTTTTTCCGTCTTTATCTAAAAAATCTTCGGTAGGCTAGTGGTAAATTTCCTTGTATTCAAGGTAGCCAGTTCGAGTCTAGCTCATGCATTTTTCTTATTGTTTGGCTTTTTTTGTATAAATATTTATTATTAAATAAGTCCAATTTTTTTTTTTTTGCTAGTGGCCTTCATTACTTCAGGGTCGATCCTGCTTTTCATGTTAAAACACGTTTGGATGGAATTTTAAGGAAAACAACAAGGTCAAATAGAACATGATTAAATGTAACCTCCTCAATCCCACATCGTTTGCAAATAATGGAACAATGGATATCTCGTTGTTTTAACTTTGAAGTTACCGCTAGAAAATTGGTTAAGATTTGCCATAGAAAATGCTTGAGTTTTACTTATACGACATAACGGAAATGATTGGTTGGGCTGTAAAAAGTATCTACAGCCTTAATTTTTCTTACAACCTTAAAAATATACCAATGATGCTTTACACTTAATCTAAAAGCTACAACCCAAAACCAAAAAAAAGGCTGTAAATCCCCTAAAACCTACACACTCATTTCTGCCACTAATGGGCTTTCGACCAAAAAAAATAAAATAAAATGGGCTCTACATTTTTTTCTTGTTTTTTTTTACCTTTCATTCAATTGTTATATATCTTATTATATAAAGGAAATATCAAACCAATAGGAGAGCTTGACACGTAAGTAAAATTGTAACTCATGAGATCATGACATATGTCTAATATTGATCGAGATGATTATACGTGCTAAATATTTAATTTAATTAAGATAAAGTAAAATTAAAAATAGGAAAAATACAAATTATTGTTAAGTAACTAACCTAATTGTACAAAGATAATTTCTAAGAAAATTAAAAATTGAAACACACAAAATAATTGTTACGCATCTAACCAAATTGTAAAAATGGAAAAAATTTAATAGTCCAAATTAATTATATAACTATAAAGTTTTTTAGTAGTCTAAACTAATGAGAAAATTTAAAGTAACAAAAAATTAAGATTAAAAATCGAGAGAATGTAAGTCGTAAACAAAAGTACAGAGAATATCATTCATCAAAAACAAAACAAAAATCGAGAGAATAAAAAAAGCCGAGAGATATAACTGTTGAAAAAATAAAATAATTAGAAAGGTATGGACATTTAAATTTAAAAGTTTAAGATATGAACAATTATGTCAAAGAACACTAAAATCTTTAGACAGACTTTTTAACATACGTAACTATAGAATATTACAAACAAACAAAATTTTTTTTTACTTAAGACAATATTTATTAGGGCTGGGCATTCGGATATCCGATCGGGTTCGGTTCGGGTATTTCGTTTTTTCGGGTATTTCGGTAATGGGGTTTGGGACCCGATCGGGTATTTTATAATTTTGGGTCGGGTTCGGGTCGGGTTCGGATCGGTTTACTTCGGGTTCGGTTATATCCGATATGCAATCTATCTAAAAATACACATTAAATATGAATTTGACCATAACTCAAATTGATCAAATCAAAACAAAAATTCTAATGAACATAGATATCAAATAAGAAACTCGATTTTATTAGTTTTTACATGAATTATCCAAAAATACCTGAGAAAATATCAAAATCGTTTCAAAAAATATTCAAATAATGTTGATAAATTAGTCATTTTTATCCGAATATAATCCATACTATTCAAATTAACCAAAAATATATAAAAATTATCTAAAATACATGAACATATCTAACCTTACATCCAAATATCTTTAGTTTAATTTATATTTGTGTTAGTTCGGATACCCGTTCGGTTATCGGTTCGGTCCGGGTTCGGATTCGGGTTTTCGGGTTTAGAGTTTATAGAACCCGACCGGGTATTTTATAAATTCGGGTCGTGTTCGGATCGGATAATTTGTTTCGGGTTCGGTTGGGTAATTCAGTTTTGAATTTTTTAGATAATTTTTATATTTTTTAATATCTATAAACACAACAAGAAAAACATGAATGATATATGTCTATTATCATTAAAGACATAGTACTATGCATTCATACTGACAATAAATACTAGGCACAATATCAGTTTCCCACTCCATTAAAAGGATATGAATGACGTACAAGCCATAAATAACCAGTAATTTTGTAATTGATTAAGGAGAATGTATCTAAGTGTATAACGTACTACATAGAGAAAGTCACACAACCAAAGTCTCTATAAATAGAAAAGGAGTCATCACCAATTCCTATAAATCTAAACACATTTAATTTTTTTTTTATAACTTATGACAAAATGTCAACGGATAACAAATCTTTCTCCCATCTTGAAGCTCTTCTCAGAGATATCATCACCTAAATACTATTTGACGTCGCTAAAGTTAGTCCTGCTGACGTGGAATCCTGCATCATAACTTACGAAGAGGTAACACCGTCAGCAGACGATGGCATCATCTTCAAAACAATGGAGCTAAACGACTTGGTAAGATCACCTTTTCTCGCTGCTTACAACCACACCGCCTTAATGGAGAAATGTCTCACACTCAAACCCGTCTGCCCATTATGTTAAAGGAGTTTTGGAGTATTTTTATTACGACAATCCTATTGAAGGCTTAGCGCATCTATATCGCGCTCCAAATGAAACAAGCCCCATCCTGAAGCCGTTTACCTTTAAATGGTTATCACATTATTTTCTTATCTAATTTTCCTAAAAGGTTAAACAAAGGGAGTCAGCAAACTTTCTGGGACCAGTGAGAGCAACAAGAAGACATCAAACTTAGACAAGACTGCTATTGAAAATGCTTTGGTGGATTAAACTTATTTATAATAGCATTTTTAAAATGCTAAAGCCCAAAATGAGTAAGCGAGAAGCTAAAAATGGATTGGAGCCTAAAACTATAATGTAAAGCTGTAACATTTTGGCAAAATTTTTATTTTTGTGCCTAAGTGTTGGTCCAAGAGATAAAATATCCTCTTTCTTTTTGTTCTTTCTTATTAGAAAAAAAAAAATCAAAAACAAAATACTTTCTCATCTTTATCGTCGCTATCGTTGTCCAAACTTCGATCCGCCACCACCAAATTCGCCCTCGTTCGGTGTCGCTAACCTTCCAGGACTAGGTAAGACTACGTCGACGTCTATCGCTCAGATCTATTTTGACCCAAATATACTTTGACTCAGATTTATTGTTGTTGAAGTTTTTCGACGACACTCGGAGTTTATTGTTCTTGACCCAAATCTACTTATATTGATTTTGACCCAGGTTTTCAGTTCGTCTCCCTTTCGTCGTTCTTCTTCAGCTGCAACAAACATCGAAGGTACCCTTCTTGTCTAATTGATGATTCGTGTCCCTTTCATCATTCTCTCTCACTCGCTTGTATTTCTCAAATGTTTAAAGCATCGGATGACTAAGAGCATGTTATACAAAGAGGAAGAAGAAAATAAGGTTTTCAAGGTTTTGGTTGAGGCAAGTTAAATGGTTTCAAGATTGTAATTCCGAATAAAGGTTCAAATCTGCTTGAACCCATCATTAATTTTTAGTTTTTGGTTTGCAGGAAGCCATTGGGAATCGAAGATTTATCTATTTTTTAAACAACATCAACCCGTTCAACATCAAATCAAGCTTATACAGGTTAGTCGAACTTCTAGTATAGTGTCGCTGATGATAATTTTTGTTTTGTGGAGATAATGTCTGTGAAATCTTGATATGATGCTTGTTTGATTGGATTTGATGCTTGTTGGAGCTTGATTTGATAACTTCTAGTTTAGTGCTTGTTAGAGTTTTAATGTATGAATTAAGAAGTTTGTTTGCTGATTTACTAATTTGATCTTTGTAATCTACCATACATCTAGAAGTAGACTCGTTCCTTTTGTTGCTATACAAAGGAATAGACTTAAACTAATGCATACCATTTGTGACAAACTAGGTAACATGGGAACTAATTTATTATATTGTTTTACACAACTTAGTATCGTGTGCAATTTGGGTGGTGGTAACTGAAAAATGAAAAATGAAACAGTTTCAATATGTCTTTGAAAGCTTGATTTGATGCTAGTTGGAGTTTTATTTTTCATCGTTTCAATGTATGAATTAAGAAGTTTGTTGCGTTGGCTGGTAATTGAAATGTGAAGAACAAAACAACTTCAAACTGTTTTGTGGAGATAATGTCTTTGAAAGCTTGATTGCTTGTTGGAGTTTGAATTTTCATATTTCTAATGTATGAATTAAGAAGTTTGAGTTCTCTGCTGATTCAGTAAACTCTTCTTATTGTTTAAATGCATGTGGTATGGGGTTTCAGTTAGGGGGTAGAACATAAAATGTTGGACAAGAAATGAGTGCATTTTTGCAGGTAAGAAAATGTTAATATATAGGTAGGGGTTTCAAGGGAATAAGAGACTTAAAGAATTTTTTTTCCTCTTTCCTTTCTATTCAACTCCACATTTGAAGAGATGATCCTGCTTATGAGAGAGGTGCTTCTAACTTTGTACGGGCTGTAGCTGCGTCGTTTGGAGACAATGACATGATAATATGCCCATGCATCGACTGTCGTAATGTAGATCGTCATTCAACCGATGATGTAGTTGGTCATCTTGTTGTAAGGGGAATGGATGAGGATTACAAGCAGCAGACGGATTAATATCATCATGAAGTTAATTCAGAGGCTAGTAGCAGTGTAAATCAAAATCAATGAAACGATGAGATTTTAAGGTTATATCAAGCTGTTGAATATTTAGATGAAGAGTTGGTGAACAATGGTGACTTAAGAGAGGTTGTTGAGGTTGAGGACCAGAAGGAAGATGAGTTCCTTGCAAGGTTAGCAGATGTTGAAACACCATTGTATCCTAACTGTGCAAATTGCAAGCTGTCAGCGATTGTCTCGTTGTATAGACTGAAGCCACATAATGGGTGGTCTGATAAAAGCTTTAATAATCTGCTTGAGATATTGCTGGAAATGTTGCCGGAGGATAATGTACTTTACACATCATTGAATGATGTGAAGAAATTTCTGAAATCTTTTGATATGGGTTATCAAAAGATTCATGCTTGTGTGAATGACTGTTGTCTATTCAGATAGAAGTACATGAAATTTGATAATTGCCCAGAATGCAAGGCGTCCCGATAGAAGATAAACTTACACATTGGTGAAGTAAAGAAAGGTGTCCCGCAGGAAATATTACGGTATTTTCCAATCATCCCACGTCTGAAGATAAATTTCAGGTCTGAGGAAATGGCAAAAGATTTAAGGTGGCATTTTACTAATAAGAGCAGCGATGGGAAGAGTCGTCATCCTATAGATTCAGTGACATGGGAAATATATGACAAGTACCCTTCATTTGTTGATAAACAAAGGAACTTACGACTTAGACTTGCCACATATGGATTTAATTCGTTTGACATGAAAAATGTTAAGTATAGTTGTTGGCCGGTTTTGTTAGTTAACTACAATATGCCTCCTCACTTATGTACGAAGAAGGAAAACATAATGCTCTCGTTGCTGATTCCTGGTCCAAAACAACCTGGAAACTGTATAGATGTCTACTTAGAACCCCTTATCGAAGATTTAAAACATCTGTGGAATAAGGGTGAGTTAACCTTTGGTGCTTTTAGTAAAACTATTTTCACTCTTAAGGCAATACTTATGTGGACTATAAATGATTTCCCTGCCTACGAAAATCTTGCAGGCTGTGAAGTGAAGGGTAAAATGGGTTGTCCAATATGTGGGAAGAACACACATTCTTTGTGGTTGAGTAATAGTAGAAAGCATGTGTATATGTGTCATAGAAAGGGTCTAGCACCGAGCCATAGGTATTGGGAAAAGAAGACATGGTTTGATGGAAAAGCGGAACATGGGAGAAAGGGTAGGATATTGACAGGCCGTAGTATTTCTCATCTCTTGAAACATTACAAAAATGATTTTGGAAAGGGTAAACAAAATGCAAGGAAGAGAAAAAGAACTGAACGTGTTGAGGCTGGCTCAGACAGCGGTGAAGAAGAAAGTGAATCAGAGGAAGAAGAAGAAGTAGAACTAGACGAAGAAGAGCTGTCAAGTTGCCTTATTGGGAGGTATGTTTACTTTGCATACTGTTCTTGGCATAACTTGAACTGATGACAAAAGCTTTGTTTAACTTTATTGTTTATTCTTTGTTTTTGTATTGTTTAGGAGCTGTCGGTAAGGCAAAATATAGATGTAATGCACGTGGAAAAAGACGTGGCTGATAGTATCGTTTCTACATTGCTGCATTGTGGAAAATGAAAGGATGGTCTTAAAGCTCGAAAATATTTGGAGGCTCTTGGTATTCAGAAGGATTTGCATCCTAGAACCCAAGGAAAAAGAACCTACCTTCCCCCAGCACCTTGGTCTTTGTCTAAGTCAGAGAAGAAACTATTTTGTAAGCGGCTTTATGACTTCAAAGGCTCGGACGGTTACTGCTCAGATATATCCAGAGGAGTAAGTGTAGATGATTGTAAGATTACAGGGCTAAAATCACATGATTATCACGTGTTGATGCAACAACTTCTCCCAGTTACGATTAGA
This sequence comes from Arabis alpina, assembly GCA_900128785.1. Classification (NCBI taxonomy): domain Eukaryota; kingdom Viridiplantae; phylum Streptophyta; class Magnoliopsida; order Brassicales; family Brassicaceae; genus Arabis; species Arabis alpina. The sequence continues at coordinate 20,610,475 of LT669791.1, forward strand.
GGTTTGTTACCTAAAGGTCCTCGGATTTCAATTACACGATTATGTGCATTCTTCAACCATTTGTGTCATCGAGTAATCGACAGGGGATATATTTCAGTAATGGAAACTGAAATTGTAGAAACTCTTTGCATGTTTGAAAGGTTTTTTCTGCCTAGTTTCTTTGATATTATGGTGCACTTGATAGTACATCTCGGAAGAGAAACTCGACTATGTGGACCTGTCCATTTTAGATGGATGTACCCATTTAAAAGGTATGCCTTGAACTGAATTATATTATATAATAGTTTGCTCTCCTGAAAAGTAGTGATTTTGGTGTTAAAGTGTCTGCATATTTATTGTATTTAGGTACATGAAAGTCCTCAAATATTTTGTACGTAACCCTGCAAAACCCGAGGGTTGTATTGCTGAGTCCTACCTCGCAGAAGAATGCATGCAGTTTTGTAATGACTTCTTGAGAAAGACAACAATGGTAGATGAAAAAGTGGAAAGGAATACTAGTTACGAGAGCAGCTCCATCCTAGAGGTTCGTCTGATATCTGCAACTACTTTGATTACTTTAACTGAAATGGAGAAGAAAACAACTCATCTTGCTGTCATTCAGAATATGGATATGGTGGATCCATATGTTGAGTAAGTTGCTCACTTTTAAATGTTTGTTTTCAAACATTAAAAAAAACATTTGTTGAAAACTTATAACATTCAAATATGCTGATATGTTCTCGTTTTCCATCCACAAGCATGCACCTCTAGTTTCTACAAGACTCGAGTGCAAGATGTAGACGTGATGCAACCACATTATGGAGTATGCATACTAAGAATTTTGCAGTACCCACTAACTTTCTTTTTACAATTATTAGATACCTATTGATTCAGAATCACATGAAGATATACTTAAGTGGATCGCATATGGCCCACGTCGTATTGCAAGGTCCTATACATGTTACATATTGAACGGGCAGCGGTTTCACACAACATCAGTTTGTAGGCAAAGTCAGAACAGTGAGGTTCTTTATGAGACAACCGCAATGTGTAGAGCTAGTGCAAGAGAGACTAGTCAACTGGTTGATTTCGTATCATACTATGGCAGAGTAATCGACATCATCTTGCTAGATTACAACATCTTTTAGGTTCCTATATTTCGCTGTCAGTGGGTAGTGTTAGGTAATGGCGTTAAAGTTCAAGACGGCTCCACACTTGTGAACCTAAACCAAAGTCAAGTCTCCTTCTCTAGGGATTCATACTAATTACCCTCTCAAGCAAAGCAAGTATTTTTTCAAGGGAAGATGATTCATCGAATCGGTATGTCGTTATGAGAGGTCCTTTAAGAAGGTACAATGAGGAAGATGGTGATGAAGATAGAAATGCAGAACAAGTTGGACAATTAGCATCAACTGTTGACATGGATGTTGAAGATTTAGATGATGATGCTCGAAACTCGAGCAGATTGTGAAGGCATTTATGTCTGAAATAAAATTGTAGTGTTAAACTCTTTGTGTGTTCTTGTTTGTTATATAATGAAAGATTCTATTGTCCTTGGACCTTCTTCTTTTCGATTTATTGTTCAGTTTGGATCATGATCATCTTGTGTTGTTTTGTGTGCATATTACCATGTATGGTTTATTACATGACTAACTATTTTCCTTTTGTATAGGTGTAAATGAATATGTCTCGTACAAAGTGGACAAAGAAAATAAGCAATCTAAGAGAGTCATCCAGGCAAAAGAATCGCACTTGAAAGAAGTGTTAAATGTAGAGAAGCCTGAGGAAGATCAGTCAGAAGAAGCTCCAAATGTAGAGAAGCCGTTGGAAGAAGAACATGAGATAGTTGGAAAGGAGACACAACATACTGACCATGAAGAATCTCCAAATGATGATCAAGAAGATGACCATGAAGGTGAAAAAGAAGTGTCCACTGAAGGGACCAATGACGAGGCTGAAGCTAATATGGGACCTGATAATGAGGCGACTCCAGTCACCCCTGAGAAAATAAATGATCCAGTAGAACCTCAGCGTAAGAAACAACGAGGACCGACAAGAATGAATGACATTGCTAAGGATCCAAATAGTCGGATACAAGTTGACTGGACTGATTTGGGAGAACCTCGGTCCATTGGTAAGGGAACTTGTTTCTGTCACAATTGCGAAGTGGAGGAAGATAGGAGAGGAACTAAAAACAGTTCTGCGGAAATCTCTTCAGGTAACATTTTCTTCATCTTTGCATTTGTTTACATATATAACTTATAACATTTTTCATTTAATGTTTATTTTTTGGTGAAACTGAATGCATGCAAGGTTTGAACTTGATGAAGAGTATCAAAAGATTACCATTTTTAAGCATATGGGAAGCTTGTGGAGGTCCTCCAAGTCATGCCTAGTTGGTCAGATTCTGAAAGCTAAGAATAACAAAGATAGGATGCAGCTACGACCAAAGAGTATACCTTTGGTTGAATGGCGTAAATTTGTGACCGAGAAAACTACTCCCGCCTTTAGAGTATGAATTATCTATTTAAGTTTGTTTTTTGGCTTCTTATTATTAACATGTATACAATATATAACATGCATGTCTATCATCTATATATAGACTTTGAGTGCTTAATGAAAGAAGGCGTAAATAGATTTCGCACACTAGTAGCCGTAAAGGAATGGTGCGACTGGCCGAAGACATGATAAGCCTAAGACTTTTAAATCTGATCAGTTTATTAAATCAGTTTGTGTGAATGATATTTTTTTGTGTAGAGAAAAATAGCCAAGACCCATCTACGGTAACAAGGGTTAGAGTATGGGTCAAGTCACGTACCAAAAAAGATGGTACACCAGTGAATAACAACGCAGCAGAGAAGATAGTAAGTTATGATATGATTCTGTTTTGGATGTTGTGAATGAAGTTCTGTTGAGCGTTTTTAATTATTTCAGTTTTCTTATATACGTTTACCAGAAAAAGCATTCATAGTGGTGCTCCTACAACAACATCAACCAATCCAAAAGAAGATCTTCTTTGGGACCTGATAATCCTGGTCGGCTGAGGGCAATGGCCAGAGGGATGACCATGACCAAGTTAGCTTGTTTCCAACTTGAAGATCATGGTTATGGCTCAACTACAAGAAAAGCAAATTCACATGCAGCATAAGATACACGAGTTAGAAGATGAAGTTGCCAAAATGCAGAACCATGTAAGCCATGCATTCTTTAATCCTTTATGAAATATTTAATTGCTAGTTTGCTTAGTTTTGCTGAGATGAATAGGTTAGTAACATTGTCTATTGTTTTACAGAGACAAACAGAACCTGAAGTAGGTGAAAACTCAACTTCAAGAGTAAGTAATTCATTACTCTTTTTCTTACTTCTAGTTAAAATTTCTATATAAAGCTAGATTGATTAATTGACTTTCTTTCAAATCATTTTTATGAAGAGTGTGAACAATAAAGTACAACCTAAGTGTGTCTTTGTTGATTGGTGTGGAACCGATGACAATGTCGCTGAGGGTTGTCTTCTTTTCTTCTGATCTTGAAGACTTAGTGAACGAAATACCCTAAGGGCTTGATGTTATTAAAGTATTGGTTCAAGTTGCCATCAAACCGGAGGCATATCTGTGGAGACCAGCACCTCACATGATTCATGTTGAGGACTCAGTTGGAGAAAGTGATTGCATGGCATAGTGACTATTGTGTTGTGTTAGAAAAGGAACTCGCAGGAGATGACATTGCACCTATCATAATATTTTCTTACTCATCACCATAGATGCCAGGATGTTAAAATTTAGTGATTGTTTGGATTCATTCAATATTAGTCAGCTTATTTCTCTGTATATATGTTTAATTTTGGATTATTTCATGCATGTGTCTGATAGAGCCCGACCGCTTGTTCGAGGAACAAATGCAAACTGATGCATTGGGGGTAGAAATGATCAAATTGTCGCTCTAGGTCGTTTGCAGACTGAAGAACCTAAAGCGCTGGTTAATGGAATTCCTATCGGACCACATGCGATGAAAGTATATGTGGATGAGGTACTAGATTCTAATACATTTCTGTGGATGCCTACAACAGCAGTTACAAAGCTTTCAGATTCTTTAAAGGATTTCGTAGCATGGCCTGCCAATAGAGTTGTGTTGGAATCAAACACAGATGCAACATGTGATGAATCTCCTATGGCAGAGAAATTTGCATCAACTCCATCGTCTTCTCCTGAGAAATTTGCATCAACACCAGAAGCTCCTTTACAGAAGTCTAAACCGCCTACACACACTCCTCGTAGATCTTCGATAAATTTATCTTTTGTTCTATCTTCAAAATTGTTTTGTACATACCTTGTGGTGGTTATTAATATTGACATGGTGTGTACTGTCAATATGGCAGCGTCACAGTCCACTCAAAGTTGACAAGAAAAATCAGAAGTGCAAGTTAATGGATATTACCGGAAAGAAGCGGGTCGTTGGGGAAGGATGTTGGGATTCAAACAACCCAACTGATAAAGTCCACTCTGCTGAATTGGGGCCTAATGCAGTTAAACTTTGGGTTGATGTGGTGAAGGTAAATGATGCAGCAGTTTGGAGGTCAACTTATGAAATAGAGTCTATAGAGGATGCTCTTGGTACAACTATTGGATGGCCAGAGGACAAGGTTATCATGTGTTAGACTAAGGTATGAGTTTGTTAACTTGATCAAATACTGCTTATACAATTAGGTTTGTATTCATACAAATGTAAATAATTTGTTAGTTGTAAGGATTAGAGGTGCAAACTTAGAAGATCAAGTTTAAGAAGTTTCGACTTGTGTTTTTCTATGTATTGGACATATGAAGTTATATATCCTTGTATGATTATCACTTTTGACTTGTGTTGTAATGGTACTTTATGGATTTATGGGTTTTCTGTTTTATGCAAACCGATCATATAATGCAAATATATATTCATGAATGATGCATACCGATCAGAGCATAAACAAAGGGTCTTAAGAGTCAATATGATGTCATGAACAACATGCTACAAAACAATCGTACTCAAAGAGCTACAAATCACTGTAATACAGCATTTTCTTACTGCTATAAATACGTGTATTACAACATTTCCCAAACGCTATTAAAGTAATACCTATGATAGCGTTTAGAAAAACTACTATCATATGGTGGGTATCTACGATAGCTCCGGATGACATAGCCTTCATTAAAGCGCTATTATACTCCTAAAATAGCGTTAATCGTGAGCTAACAATGCCCATACTTCTTGTAGTGGGAATGGCTCGTACTGCTACAGAATTTCAAGCCAAAATCACCATAAGCTAGGTACATTACTTCCCCTAGAAAACCAAAAATCTTACAGCTCTTTATTTACGATACTGCTAACGAAATTAAAAATCTCAAAATGCTGACAAAGAGGAAAGAGCCATATAAGCTAGTCGAGAACATGGGTAAAAACACTTGTTCGCATAATGGACGAGCTTATTCACCTCGTTAAATAATTTAGGAAAGTTAGAGACAAATACGGGTCATGAGAAATTGAAAAGATCACAATACACCTCGTTGGTGAACTAGAGAAGGGACGACAATATGACTTGCCAACATGAGCGGAAATTGCTAGTTTGGTTATAGGGAAGAGCAAATCAAGGCAAAGAGAAAGGGATGTAATCATCACGTCTAAAACAGACAACTACAACATATCTCACCTACTCACTAGCATTACATGGTGTTGCAATATCCAATCCTGCTCCTTTATAGAGAATCGAGTTTTCAACATTTCGTATAAACCGGCACATGGGGGTAAGATTAAGAGAGAAAATGTCACCATTCGTGAATTCTACGCTTACAAGCTACATACTCGATTAACGGAGGGAAAGACGCAGATCCACAGAGGTAGGTTGTTCCATCAGTTTATCGTGTACACTTACACGGCTATAGATGAAGAAAGATTGAAATTACATAGGCTAAACCACAAGGAGCTTAGAGCAGAGATGTACTCTAATGTATGTGACACAATCTGTCGTGGTGATGCAGATTCAAAGGAACTTGGAAAAAATTTCATTTTGCCAGCGACATTTACAGGAGGGCCAAGATACATGGTAGACAATTACCATGATGCAATGATAATCTGCAAAAACTTTGGAAACCCACACCTCTTCATCACGTTTACACGCGAATCCTGCGTGCCTGAAAATCGAGGAGCACCGGGTCGGTATGGAAACAATTCACCAAATGATCGTTCTTTCTCGTGTCTTTAAAATGAAGCTAGATGAAATGATCCTTGATTTCAAGTAAGGAAAAATATTCGGATATATGTTTGCAAGTACTATTTCTCACTCTTATTTTAGTAAAAATTAAACAAAGCACTACTCCATCTAATGATTCTTAATTATAAATTAAAATACTTGATTCATATATGGATTGATTTGATTCTAGAAATTTATATTTAATATTCTATTCCTCTATTTTCGTAAAAGTCATGTTCTACCATGAAAACTTAGTTTAAACTTGTTTAGAAAATATCATCGATTGATAGACATTTTCTCACCCACCACATTTTAAAAAATTGGTTTGTTTTACATTGTTTTAATAATTATAGAATTACTCGGTAAGGTAAGATATTAGTAATTTGTTTTAAATTGTTTTGTTTAGTATATTATACAATATTGCTCATGCACATTATCAAATCTTTAAACTAGTAACATAATATAAACATTTTACTTAGTATTGTTTCTATGGCAGTGGTCTATACCATAGAATTCAAGAAAAGAGGACTTCCCCATGCCCACATATTGTTGTAGTTAGAAAAACACTAAACACAAACAATATTCATCGCTGATTGATCGCCTAATCACAGTTGCAATACCAAATGAAAAGATGGATCCATAAGAATACCAGCTGGTGAAAACAACACATGGTGCATGGCCATGTGAACGTGAACGTCCATATTCTTCCACTACAAGAAAACAGTCAATTTGTTACTACCATTTGTGACTCTTTTTCCGTCACAAATATCTGTGACTCTAATGTAACAGTATTGCTATGATTTTGCGACGGACGAAATAGTAGAGGCGAAAGCGTCGCACACTTGCGATGGAAAGAATCTGTCATAAAAGCGTCACAACTTTGCGACGGAATTATGACGGAACCAGGACAGATAAAAAATCGTCGCAAAATCGTTGCAAATTGTGACCGCTTTGCGACTACTTATTTAGTCAGAACGGAGATGTACATTTCGTCACAATTCCGTTGCAAAATCGTAACACAATTCATGTCGGCAACAGCGAAACGCGATAAATTTTGTTTTGAAAACTCACCAAACTCTCACCTAACTTCCACCAGATTGCCACCAAACTCTAACCTAACTTCCACCTAACATTTAGAGGTAGTCATATTTGCGTCGTAATTCCGTCACACTTTTGTGACGGAATTAGGGATGTCGCAAAAGCGTGACAAAATAAAATGCCTATATATAGAATGAGTCTTCCCCTTCCATTTTCACAAATCATATCTTCTCCCATTTTCGAAAATCAGAGGGAAAAAAAAGTTAAAAAATTTCTTTGTTAAAAAAAATATGTGGAATTCTTATCGAGAATGGATGTACAACCGGATCGATCCGCGCACCAATAATCTATCAGCCAAGTTTGTGGAAGGAGTCCGACAATTCATCGCATTCGCAAGCAACCAGAACATGGCTTTGAGTAGTGATGGTAAGATGCTTTGCCCATGTAGTAAATGTAAAAACTCTACTAGGATAAGACCAACTCGAATTGTGTCTGACCATTTGCTTAGTAAAGGGTTTATGCTCGGGTATCATGTATGGTATAACCATGGGGAGGATTATAATGTTACTGGGGCAGGATCTAGTAGCCATTACGGAAATATAGATTTTAGTAGTCATAATCAAGAGTTTAATTATGATGGTGTTTATGCTGGAATGGGAAATGATGGGGGAATGTTTATGCTGGGATGGAAAATTATGGGGGAGGAATGTTTATGCTGGGATGGAAAATGATGGGGGGAATGTTTACGCTGGGATGGTAAATGATGCGTTTCATGGTTCTACACCATTAAATAATTATCATCATGATCATGAACATGGTCAAAGTGGCAATGATCATGTTTATGAAAAACCAACCCATGAGGCAAAAAAATTCTTTGAGTTGTTAGAAGCTGTAAATACGCTATTGTATGATGGCTACTAAGAAGGTCATTCACAGTTATCCTTAGCTGTGCGGTTCATGAGCAACAAGACAGACCATAATCAGTCTGAAAATTGCATGGATGATTGGGCGGAAATATTTTCGGAGTATTTACCACAGCCTAATCAGGCCACTGGTTCATACTACGAAACATAAAGTTTGATGCGAAAGCTAGGATTGCCATATCATACGTATGATGTATGTATAGATAACTGTATGCTCTTCTAGAGAGAAGATGAGGAGTTGGAGGAATGTAGGTTTTGCAAAAAACCAAGATATAAGGAAAGCCGGGGACGAACGAAAATACCGTTTAGTCGTATGTGGTATTTACCTATTGGTGACCGATTGAAGAGGATGTATCAATCAGAGAAGACTGCCGCAGCGATGAGATGGCATGCTGAACACGAGTCAGAAGACGGAGTTATGTGTCATCCATCTGACGCGGCTGAGTGGAAAGATTTCAATGAAATTTATCCCAGTTTTGCAGCGGAAAAGCAAAACGTTTATCTAGGATTGTGTATAGACGGGTTTAATCCATTTGGTATGTCCAAAAACCATTCGTTGTGGCCTGTGATCATGACACCGTACAATTTACCGCCCGATATGGCCATGAAGAGTGAGTATTTGTTTCTCACGATTTTGAATTCGGGACCAAATCACCCACGTGCCAGTCTTGATGTGTTCCTCCAACCACTTATCGAGGAGCTAAAGAATTAATGGAATTACGGAGATGAGGCGTATGATATTTCGTCATAGGAAAACTTCAACCTTAAAGTTGTTCTTTTGTGGACGATAAGCGATTTTCCGCGTATGGTATGTTGTTGGGTTGGACTACACATGGAAATTTATACTGTCCAATTTGTAGGAGTGATAAAAATGCTTTTCGATTACCGGCTGGTAGGAAACCATGTTGGTTCGACTGTCGCAGGAGATTTCTGCTCAGCGAGCATCCTTTACGGAAGAATAAAGTTAACTTCAAGAAGGGACAAACCGCATTGGACGACGATCCACCAAGACTGTTGAGTGGAGTTGAAGTTTTGCAGAGTATACGAAATGCTGGGGCACCTAAAACTTTTGAGGTTGGTGGAAATGGGAATGAAAGAAAACCAGATGGGTATGGAGATTGGCATAATTGGCGTAAAGATAGCATATTTTGGGAGCTACCTTACTGGAAGGATTTCCAATCTTGATGTGATGCATATCGACAAAAATTTTGAAGATAACATCCTGTACACTGTTATGAATGTCAAAGACAAATCAAAAGATAACACCAAGTCAAAAGTAGATATCGCAAGATTTTGTGCTCGGAAAAAATTGCATTTGAATGCTCGTGGTAACGCCCCATTTCCTATTTGGAGATTATCTACAAGAGCAAAAGATTCTTTACTTATATGGGTGAAGAATGACGTAAAATTCCCAGACGGGTATGTGGCAGATTTAGCTAGTTGTGCAGACGTCAACGGTGGGAAGTTATCGGGAATGAAAAGTCACGACAGCCACGTATTTATGGAAAGATTACTTCCATTCGTATTTGCAGAACTTCTCCCTTGCAACGTGCACCAAGCATTATCAAGTATATATACAATTCATGTTTCTCTGTATCTATTATTAACTCGTATTCGTAGTATATACTCATCATGTTTTATTTTACAGCGATTGGAACATTTTTTCGTGACCTTTCCAGTAGATGATTGGATCAAACCGTGTCCAAATTCTGAAGGAGAACATTGTGATAATTTTGTGTAATTTGGAAAAAATCTTTCCACCTTCCTTCTTGGATGTGATGGAGCATCTACTTATCCACCTACCATACGAAGCAGAGCTTGGTGGTCCTGTGCAATATCGGTGGATGTATCCATTTGAAAGGTTTTTTAAACGTTTGAAAGGCAAAGCGAAGAACAAAAGATATCCAGCGAAATCAATTGTTCAGTCGTACATAAATGATGAGATATCTTATTTTTCACAACACTACTTTGCCTCTACAATTTCTACAGCTAGCAGAAGAAGGTAAATTTACCTTATATATTTATGTTAAAATTGTTATATATCATGTTTTTGTTTAAATGTTAAATGTTCTGCAGAATAAGTCGGTATGACGAAGGTGAAGTACCCGCATATCCCATTAAGGTGCCTTATATATGTAAAGCTGTTGGTCGACCAAGTGGCCAATGTAAAGAGTATTGGTTAGGCGAGACTGATTATCATAGTGCACATTCATATATTCTGCGAAATTGTGAATATTTTAGGCCCTACGAGAGGTAACCCAAGTTAGAACGTAATTTTGAATAATTATTTACAGTTCTGTTCAATCTTATCTTTTGTTTGAATCCAATATAGGATGTTGGAAACACAAATACGAGAAGAAAACCCTGATCTATTAGATGATGAGGTCATGGCCAAAGTAGATGCAGACTTCCATTCGTGGATCACTGAATATGTATGTATTTCGTTAATTATGAAATAATGAATTGTAAATTGGTATATTTCTAACTACAATGTATTTTCCATTTGCAGGACAATTTCACCAAGGGCAAACAAAGATTTCCGGCGTGGGTTTTTGATATTGTGGAAGGCCCTATAAATCAAGTTAGAACATGGCTCATGTATATTACGCGAGGATATTTATTTCACACAAAACAACACGAAGAAGGGAAAAAAACTATGAATTATGGGGTAGTCGTCCGAGGCCAACATTATTCTGAATCAACTCGAGAGGATGATTATTATGGGGAAGTGGAAAAGATCATGGAGTTCCAATATCCCGGATTTATGAATCTAAAAGTCATACTTTTTTATTGCAAATGGTTCAACCCTACGATCGGAAAAGGCATTCGGAGAAGCCAATGTGGTATTATTGATGTAGCTGTTAAAGAGAAATATCGAACCTACGAACCTTATATTTTAGGTATGATTTATTTTTTCATTAAATATAATTCATATTTGACACTATTTTGAATTTCTTTATTTAAATATTTTACTAATGGCAGGGTCTCAAGCAGTCAAGTTTGTTATCTTCCTTATCCAACTATTAAACGTCCTCGGAAAGAATGACATATTGTAATACAAGTTAATCCGAGAAGTCGTATTCAAGGAAAATTTATCCAGAAGGAGATAGTGATTTTGCAACAAACACAAGATGAAAATCAAACGGAAATTGTTGCAGAAATTGATGTCCATACGTTGGTTGAGAGAAATCATCCAATACAAAGAATTGATTCAGAAATTGAAGACAATGACCCAGAAGATGAATTTCTTTGTAATTTATCAACTTCGAAGGAAGATGAACAAGAAGAAGGAGATGAAGATGAAGATGAAGAAGTTTGAAAAAAATGAAATGATTATGTGACAAAATGTATGAAATATATAGATTGTTTGATAAGTATTAGATTTCTACTAATTGTTTGTTTTCATAAATAAATTTACCATGTCTTATTACAATAAATATATGCAAATGGGAATCAGAACAAAAGGATACAACATCCTAGTGGCAAAGAACCGAGTTAATACACCTTAGGTTGTGGGTTCGATTCCTATTAGTTACTTTTGACCCAAAACTTTCTGTTTAATCTGTATTTACAATTTCATATAATATTATTAGTACGCTCATAACAGATTATTAACTTAGCATGATGGAAGAGCATTTGTCCAACTTCTACACGGTCTCGGGTTCGACCATACACAGTTCATTTGGAAGAGCATTCCTCTTTTAACACAGTTCAAGTTTAAATCATAACAAAAGTGTCACACATTTGTGACGCTTTTGCAACTTCAGAAAAATATTTGTGACGAATTTGCTACTTTTTAGCAACGGACAGCTACAATTTTGTAGATAAATTGAATAGTTTACAAGTAAAAGGCAACAAATGATTAATTTCAATTATAAAATTTAACTTCGTACATGATATTTACCTATAACACATTCATACTTTTCAAAAATTAAACAACTAATAAACTTTCATAATAAACTCCATATCACATCATTCATAATTTCAGATTATATGCTTCTTAATAGTTAAAAAATGGTTTATAGGCCACACAACTATGGGGCTAATCGTTGAGGGTTTAGGGTATGAAGTTGTGAATAATACAAGTCACAAATGCGTCACAAATACGTCACTATTTGCGACGGTTTTGCAACTCTAGTAAGTTTTTTGGAGAATTGTACATAAGATTTCATTAGAATTTTTTTTTTTATAAATGTATATCATTAAATTATACCACTTACATGATATTTACCTATAACACATTCTATGTTTAACAAATTTTCAATTTTCCAACCATCTCACATTGCTTTATCAATTTTCATCATAAACTTCATAAGTATTAACTCATACATTTGAAAATCATGTTTCCTTGCTGAAAAAATGAATTTATAAATTTAAATTCAACTTAAATGGTTCTTAATAGTTAACAATTAGATAAAATAGAGATTTGAATGGTCTATAGGCCACACATCTATGGGGCTAATCGTTTAGCGTTTAAGGTATGAAGTTGTGAATAGTACTAGGGTCACAAATGCGTCACAAATACGTCACTATTTTGCGACGGTTTTGCAACTCTTAGTAAGTTTTTTGAAGAATTGTACATAAGATTTCATTAGAAAATAAACTTTTTATAAATGTATATATCACTAAATTATACTACTTACATGATATTTACCTATAACACATTCTATATTTTTCAATTTTTCAATTTTCCAACCATCTCACATTGCTTTATCAACTTTCATCATAAACTTCATAAGTATTAACTCATACATTTGATAATCTTGATTCCTTGATGAAAAATTGAATTTATAAATTTAAATTCAACTTAAATGGTTCTTAATAATTAACAGTTAGATAAAATAGAGATTTGAATGGTTTATAGGCCACACATCTATGGGGGTAATCGTTTAGGGTTTAGGGTATGAAGTTGTGAATAGTACTAGGGTCACAAATGCGTCACAAATACGTCACTATTTGCGATGGTTTTGTGACATTTATTTCATTTGTGAGACATTTGTGACGTTTTGCGATTTTGAGTTTCAAAACCAATTAAAAAATTATGGCCCATCGCGCCAATTTTTGGGCTTAGGCGCCAAATATTTGGACCAAAATTTAATTTCCCTCTCTTTTGTGCAAAACGTCGTCATTTTGGGTCACAAACGTAGAGTTCTCAGATCCCCAATTCATTTCATTCACAAACCCTAAATTTCGTTTCTCTCTCGACTCCAAGGTGATTCAGAGAGAAACATGTGTTTTCCGATCAAATCAAACATTTCTCGTTTGTTTCTTGATCATTTTCGAATCCTCTCCTTCTTCTTCTCTTTTTTCTTCTCTCTTTGGGTTCGAATCCTCTTCTCTCTTTCGGTTCGAATCATCTTCTTCTTCTCGAAACACAATATGTAATTCTCTCTTTAGCGATGCCTTAGACCGTTAAAAATCCTCTTCGTAAAGCTCCAGCTCGAGAGGTTACCGGCGGTAGAGGAACCGTCACTGATCGTGAAAGAGAAACAACTTTTTCTCGTGGAAGAGGAACCATCGGTGGTCTTGGTAAAGGTGGTCCTGCTCGTGGAGGCATTACACAAGCCCATGACCGACCTGGTACTTCGAGGCTCGGTGCTCCTAGATCTGGCTCAAAACGCAAAGCTGTTTTACCAGAAGACGTTGGTGGTGGTAATGGCTCTCAACGCAGGTCATTTTTATCAGCAGGTGGTGGTGGTAATGGACCAACAAAGCACACTCCGAGAACTTAGTCGGACAAGGGCTAAGACAAGGGACAAGCCTAATCCAAGCTGGTGTATCTAAGGTCGCCGGGACCAGTGGAAGTCGTGCGAGGGAGGGTCGTTCTTCTGAGCAAACACTCTCGGGCTCAATGTCGAGAACAAGCTATCCGCCTCAGAATCCTCTTCACAGACACCCCTTCCTCTTGTCAACCAGTCTCTTCCTCTGCAAGCTTCTGACGAGGAGATGCACAATAGCGATGAAGAGGTAGATTACAACATCAGTTTGGAATTGGAGGACGAGAAAGAAGATGAAGTTGATGCTCCCAATCCAAGTGATGCTCCCAATGCAGAAGATCAAGACTTCGACCAGCTGCTGGATGACCTTCTGCGGCTTCCTGGCCGAGAACAGTTGATGCGTTTGTCTCTGCATCCAATCCCACCCTTGCAGTTAATTTTGTATGTGCTTTCACTTGCTTCACTAGTCACAAACTTGTCTAAGGTCATTGATACGTCCCTATAACTGTCTAACTTGCCTTAGTTGATTCATACATCATCATAACTGCCCATAGTTGCCTGACTTGATACATACTCGTCTGTAGTTGATTACTTGTATTTGTGTGTTCATACATCATCATGATTTAACTGTTTCTTAGCCATCTGTTTAAATTTTAACCATCATTTCATAATTTTGTCTAAGGTTTGATCGGGACAATGGAGAATTGTCTAATGTCATTGGTCCAATTTTGCATAGTAAGTTTAATAAAGCTTACTACAGCTGGAAGTTTACTCCTATACCCGTCCAAGAACGTATGTTTAGAAATTTTGCTGTAATCTTTCCATGTAAACACCTCTTTTCAATTTAAGTTGTAAGTCACTTTGCTAAAGCATTACTAACAGACCCACTCTCAGTAGCGGATGTACAATTGGGACCTTGGGATTACGACAAATGTGAAGTGGTATTTCGTGGAGATTGCGAAAAAAAGATTGAGAGGGATCGTTAGCCGGGCTAGGAGGAATCGTCGAAGGCCAAACTAGATCCGGCCTAAACTTTGGGAGACAATGAACCTGTATTGGAAAACACCAGAGGCACAGGAGAAGAGCATTACTGCTTCAGGGTGCCGGAGATCTGATCGTGGAGGTCTATGCATCACGAAGCACACCTCTGGTCAGAAATCATTCTTGAGACGTCAACAGGAAATGGTAATTCCTCTACACTTCCTCTGAATTTATAATCCACAAATGTACACTAACACTGTTATGTATCACTACAGGAGCAGGAATTAGGTCGTCATGTGTTTTGGGGTGAAGTGTTTTTGAAGACGCACACCAAGGCAGACGGTACGTTCATTGATTACAAGGCGAAAGAAGTTGATGAGGCGTATGACAAGGAACTTGTAGAAGTTATGTCTGAGGAGGATCCAAACGGCCTAGAAGTTTCACACAATTCTTCTGAACACTCTACTCAACGCACACTTACAATCAATCAAAAGAATGCTATATTTCTCAAGGTATTTTGCTATCTATTCTACTTTATATAATATTATGTTGTATTCAGTTTGCTATATGCTCTTATGTGAATGTTTATAAATTGTTATATTCACTTTGCATTATTCTGTTTTGGTTTCTTATCAACTGGTTTTGCTATTGCTTGGATTATACTTGTGATTGCTTGACTGAATAACTGTTTATGGACTGCCCTTGTGTCAATTACGTTTGATCAGCTTCTTGTTTTGAAACCAATATATATGCCTTTCGTTTTATATAATTATGATAGATGTACTTTTTCTTATGAAGATTTCTAACTTACATGATGTGGTTTCTCACTGTCTTCTTATGTAGAACTTATGTCCATATGTTTTCACTCTTTCAGTGTACAATGAAAGATCCCAAGGGGACACCATTTTGACTTGGCCAACTATCTGCCTTCAACAGCTTGACGCAGCAAATCGCAGGATTGCTCAATAAGATGAGGAAACTGCTCGCCGGATTGCTCAGCAAGATGAGGAAAATGTTCGTCGGATTGCTCAGCAAACAAAGGATAACGCTAGACGCGATGCTGCCCATCGCGATGATCAAGATAAGCTCTCTAAAATGGTTAAGCTTCTCAATTACTTGAAGAATTCTGATCCGCGCATCGCAGCTCACATGACTGACACTTCCACCACTGAACCAGAACCAGCAGCACGACCACATGCGCCAGCCGCAGCAGGCAACACTCCTCAAGTCCCACCTTAGTCATTCTAACATTCTTACTTTCATGCTTTTAAAAACTTGTATAACTACTTAAGCATTTCTTTTGGACCAAATGTTACATTAGTAATCTTTTGTAATGACTTAACTTTTTGGTATATAATCTTTTGGTACTTATGCTTTTACTATTTCAATCAAATATACAAACTCAATATCATATCAAAACATGCTTTAAAATCAGGTTTTTACATTTTAAAGTAGTCACAATTTGTGACGGATTTGCATCAATTCGACTTACACATTTGTGTCGGATTTGGGACTGCTTTACCACTGGAAAAGTGGTCACAAAACCGTCCTCACATTTACGACTAAACACATCATCGCAATTCCGTCACATGTACGACTAAAAAAATGCGTAGCAAATCAGTCGCAAAAGCTACGGAATGTCACTTTCGTCGCTAAATTACGACAACAAAAAAGCGACACGAATCCATCGGTAATTTGCGACCATAATAAGGTTGACCCAATTCCGTCACAAATGTGCGACGCTTTTGCGACAATTTGTATTTGCGACGAACTTTTCGGGACGACTTTTTTCCGTCACAAATACAACGCTCTTAGCCTCTTTGCGACGGATTTGTGATTGTTATGGGAGTCACAAACGACATATTTTCTTGTAGTGTCCATGCATGGAGAATGAAATATGCACCACAAAATATCCAAGATCTTTCTCGGAAAGTACAACATGCGATAAGAACGAGTACGTCATTTACAAGAGGGAGGAGGACGAGGAAAACACCATTCTCAAAGGCGAAACAACACTAGACAACCGATATGTGATCCTACACAATATCAAGCTGTTGAAAAAATACTTATCACACATCAATGTCGAGTGGTGTTGCACTTCGAAAGCAATAAAATACTTGTTCAAGTACATCACCAAAGGTGTTGACAAGGCAACGATAGTGTTCGAGCAAAGCGGGAGTTCTTCAAAAAAACCAAAAGAAACAACCAATACCATCGTGAATCAGTTATATTTATTAACTTCTAAATTCTAACCCATCAAAAAAAAAGAATTCTAAAACGACTTCAAATAAATTTATTTGTGAATACTGAATACCAACCAATTCACGAGACGTACATTGATTTACAAATACTAGTATAATAGTATTCTTAATTTATAATGAAGTAGTTTTAGAGAATACTTGAAACGATGTTTTTTTTGCTAACTACTTGAAACGATGTTGAAGTTTGACACCAGCCTCATTTATTACTCGCGTAGTCACTAAATTACCCAATGCATGCGTTTTCTTTTGTCGGTTTGTCTCATTTGTTATCAGATTCCTTATATCCTTGTAGAAGCGTTTGATTTTCCTTCATTTTCAACAATCCAAAACTTCCCAATGACCAATGCATGTCTCTCTGTTATTTCCCACGCTCACAAAAGGTAGAAAATAATACTACTATTTTTTTTATTGGGGTTTTAAAATCTTTTTATTCGATATTTTATTCCTCAAATAAATATTGGACGTGGATTCTGATCTGATATCTCAAATCTGAAGTCAGATTTTCATTAGGTCTCTGACTGCTAACTAATAGCCTTTCTCTTCATAGGCTCTCTCATTTAAGTCTCTTTAACTCTCGTCTTTTCATATTTTCCTTATTTGTTTAAGCAAAATTTGATCTACAATCATATCCTAAAATTACCACTAATATCTTCTCCTTTCCCTTTCTGAATTCTCTCTTTTTTTTTCATGAATATTTTGTTTTGTGTTTGTGTTCATAAGCACTAAAGCAGAGTCGCTCCAATCGGTATGCACGATTTTCTTCTCATTTTTATTTCCTATGTTCTTTATGTTTTTTTTTTTGCACTTCTTGTAGCTTCTTAGGAATTTATGTGTTTTTTTATGACAATCGTTTTAGGGTTTCTCGTTTTTGTGTTGGATTGAATAGTGTGTTGATTACTAAGAAGAAGAAACCTATTTTGACTAATAATGCAGATTCAGTTATGGATTATGATGATGTTAAAGGGAGTAGAGGGGTTATGGTGAATGCAAGTAGCAAGCATGCTTCAGAAATGTATGTAGATGTTCCAGTTATCTGTCTTGAAGATGATGATGATGATAATGATGTTTATCTTAAGATTGATAAGGACTACAAGATTTTCATGGATCATCTTATAGATGATAACAGTTTAGGCCCTCTCTTTGACCTGAATTTAAGCGGGTTAGACCCTCCTCTTAGGTATGAAGTAGACAATGGAGAATTTGAAACTCGTAAATTTGATATGTTTTCTGGTGAGTCAAAGAGATCAGATCTTAAGAATGAGAATCCAGTCAACAATAGAGTTTCTCAGCAGAGAGAGAGGAAAACTGTTGAGATTTCAAGAGCTGCTTCTTTAGTTATAAAGCGAGAAAGCATTCAACGAGACAACCGAGCCGCTGAGAGAAGAAAGAGGAAGATTGCGCTGATAGCTAGAGAGCAAGGCAACATTCAACGAGACACCAAGATGTCAGGGTCAAAGGTTGAGGGTTTAAGGGATCTTCCATTGGTTATTGCCCAAGAGAGCATTCAACGAGACACCAAGATGTCAGGGTCAAAGGTTGAGGGTTTAAGGGATGTTCCATTGGTTATAGATCAAGAAAGCATTCAACGAGACAATCGAGCCGCTGAGAGAAAGAAGAGGAGGATTGCGCTGTTGACTAGAGAACAAGACAACATTCACCAAGACACGAAGATGTCAGGGTCAAAGGTTGAGAGTTTATGGGATGTTCCACTGGTTATAGCCCAAGAAATCATTCAACGAGACAATGGTGTTAGGAAAACTGATGCTTTAAAGGCTGAGATTTCAAGAAGGGTTGTTCCCTTGGTTAGAGCCGAAGAAGACATTCAACGAGACATGAAAATGTCAGGGTCAAATGTTGAGAGCTTAAGGGATGTTCCATTGGTTATACCCCAAGAAATCATTCAACGGGATAACAAAGTTAGGAAAATTGCTGATTTAAATGCTCACACTTCAAGAAGGGTTTTTCCGTTGGAAGTAGACATCCACCAAGGCAACAATGTAAATGTTAAGACTTCAGGCCATGGTCCGTTGGTTAGAGATAAAGAAGACATTCAACGAGATCACAAAGTTTGTGAAAGGAGAAAAAGCAGATTATCCGAGTTGGAGCCTGAGACTTCAAGAAGGGCTGTTCCATTGGTTAGAGCCCAAGTAGACATTCACCGGGACAACAAAGTAAAGGCTAAGGCTTTAAGCGGTGTTAGGTTTGTTGGAGACCAAGAAGACATTCAACGAGATCTCAAAGTTTCTGAAGGGAGAAAGAGGAGATCATCTGAGTTGGAGCCTGCGACTTTAAGAAGCCCTGGTCTGTTGGGTATAGCAGAAGAAGGCATTCAAGGAGACAACAAAGTTATGAAAACTGAGGGGTTAATTGTGTACACGTTAAGCGGTGTTAGGTTGGTTAGAAACCAAGAAAACACTAACCGCGATCACAAAGTTTCTGAGGGACGAAAGAGTAACGCTTCCAACTTAGAGCCTGATACATTAAGAAGAGCTGTTCCCTTGGTTAGAGCTGAAGCAAACATTCAACGAGACAACATCATTGCTAAACGAAGAAAGAGGAAAATTGTTGAAACTAAGGCTGCAGGGAAGTCAAAGGTTGTTCCTGTGGAGCCTAAGGCTGTGAGTGAGTCTTTGAGGAACAAAGGAGATTTTCTAGGGAGAAGGAAGAAGAATGAGGAAGAGAGAGTAGCAGTTGTGGATAAAGATTACATGAGCTACCTCACATGGCTTGTAGATTCTATTAAAGATCCGAAAACAGCGCATGTGGCAAATCTACAAAATGTTCAGTCTGATTCCGATCCTCCAGTTCCGGCTACTCTAAAAGAATCCACAATTGTCCCTGAAAAGGATAATGTATTGGTAGAAGTGAAGGTTGAGCAAGAACTTGAGTCTTGGTCTGATGATCCTGATATAATTGCAGTTAGTGATTCCCCGTTTTTGGATGGAGAAGACACACCGTTTGTGCCGTCCAGGACTGTGGTTGATCTCGATAAAGAAAGTAAAGAGGGTGAAAGTAGGTGTTGTTTGTTTACAAAAGAGCTAATGGATGTCCTGAAAAAACCATACGATGAAAAAGAGTTGTTGGAGCTCTCTAAGGAGGCATCAATGCAAAAACCAGTGACTCAATTTAGAGAACTGCGAAAAGGAATAAGAAAGTCGTATGCGACTGATAAACTGGGACAATCTTATCTCCAGAGGTACTCTGATTTCGACCAAGAATATAAGCTTGTGGATGGTGTTGATAAGGTAAAAGCTTTGAAGTTGATGCGTGGTTTGTTCTTTTACTTGAAAAATTGTTCTCGTGCTGGTGCTTTCAAGCCTTGGACTAAGGATATATAAGAAATGCTTGCTTGCAGCCTTGGGAAGATGGTGAATGAAGCTTTTGGTTCTAGTAAGCAGCTTGATGTAGAATTGTGTTTTGGATCTTTTTGTTGTTTTCGACTTTGGATTATGGCTGCTTCTTATTTTCCTTTTGTTGTTGTTGGGATTGACACTGATTCAGACCAGTTTCTTTTGTTAGTTTCCATGTGTCAGACTTTGGTGTTGGTCAATGATGAAGGGAAAGTTGACATTGAACATGATAGACTCTAAGAATCAAACCCTCTAAATAAAACCTTACTACTTTGTATGTTCCTTACAAGCACAGTTTTCTTCATCATTACATTTGTACTAAGATCTCTTTCGATTTACATCTGTGGACAACAAATATACAAAATATTGAAAGGAAACGATTGCTAACATTGGACAGAAATCTTCAAGTAGATGCATTAAACCCTTTTAAAGTGTCGGGGTCTTGGAGCTTCGTAGCACACAAACACGGCCATCGAATATGTAATCTCAAGATCGAGAGGTTTCCTTTGTGAAGCAGGTAAAGATATTCGAGAAGAAAACAGGGAATGAACTTACTAGTTGCATAAAACTTAAACTAAGACAACGTAGATATGTAAAAACTTCCTTTATTCAATTCTTCGCCTTCTTTGTTGGCTGTCGTTTCTTTCTGGACTTGTGAAACCCGCCTCCGGTCTCCTATGAACAAAACAATTGTATGAGTTTATAAACATTATCAGATATTACCAACCAGCTCCAGTAGATGCTAACCTTTCTGTAACATCTATATGCACTTTGACCTGAAAACTCTTGTCCGCTTTTAGAGATAAAAACCTACAAGAGCAAGAAAAAAATCAAGTTTCAGACGTCCATTGTCTCTATGTGTTTGGAAAGAAATACTTCACATGCTTAGAAACGTGTGTGTGGTTCGTGTTAAACAATTTCTTATTGTGGGAAGAGTAACAACAGACCTTTCTTCCTTCAGGGGATGTGAACCAATCTCCCGTAGAAGCAGTATTAGCTGATACACATCTTTTGTCAGCACCCTTTGGAGCTGCTTTGTAGCTCTCTTGGCCCTTTGAAACCTTTGACTTTGTTTGCACTCTTCTGCTAGAATCTCCACTCCCATTGCTGCCAAATTGGTTCCTAAAATGGCAATGGAAAAGATATGGCAATGCCCTGGAAACAGATGACTGTAAGTAGCAACATAAGAAAGGGACTGGGAGTGTAACCCACATGTAATCAATAAGGAACACCTCTCTGTCATTGAAAATTCCCAGAGGTAAGAAGTTTGGTAAATTCTGGATCCTTGGATCACTATGCATAAAGAAACGATGAGATGGAGGAGAAAAATCCAAGGATTGCTGACAAAATCCACTATTGCTACTACTAGTTGCAACAGCACTGCTTTGTTTCTGAGCTGTCTTGATTGAGCTAAAATAGTCCTGATAAAAATCATCAAGAGCTGGTGTTTGGATCTTGGAAAAATCTTTCCACAGATCTCCAGCAATCTCCTTTCTCTTTGAGAAAGAATCAGTTACTGTGCTGGTGAATGGGTGGTGGTTATCTTGAGAGAACTTGCGTAGAGGACTACAAGTTGACCTTTGAAACAATGATGCAACAGAAGTAATCCCAAATGTTGTTGGACCATCCAAATCCAACCGCTTTCTTTTCTCCTGAGAGAGAGAAGAAGGCTGCTTAGTTAAAACCCCAGAACCATAAAGTGAGACCCTTGAACTACTGCAGCCAGAAAAACGACTTCTTGTTGAGGTACCTGCATCAAGTAATAAATCATCAACCTTAACCAAGTTGGGCAAATCTAAAGAATTGTGAAATCCTCCAACTCCTCGATGTCTTCTTCCTCCTCCTTGACGACTTTCGCACAAGAATTGTTGATTCCACTTGAGAACAGGGCTTGAGAAATCCGGTTCAAGGTCCAGATCGGAATCTGAGACTGGGGATCGGATGCAACATCAAGATCGAACCCTAGAGAAAACGATGGAGGCTCAATTGAAATCATGACTAGGATTTTAGGGATTTTGGAGAGCAAGGGTCTTGGAATTGGCGATGAGATTTTGTGTGTTTGTGCAGAACAAGCTTCTAATTCTTCCCGCCGATTCATGTATTTTGAAATTACATTACAAGTGATTAATTTATTTTACATTTATTTTTTGTCAATTCTTTTACATTTAGGGATAAATAAAACTAAAAAAAACTAACTAAAAGTGTTCTATGTGACAAAATTATGGTCATTGGATCTAAGACTTTTTTTGTTAGTTTTGTTTTCTTTGTTAATTAACAAATTAACCCTTAGATTTAAGAGCGTCTTTTTTCATTACAGAATTATGTGAAATAAAAGTTATAATTAAATTAAACAATTTCTTTGTATGATATGGGCATTGATAGCGCTTAAAGATATGCATTTCAAGGAAGTAGTGATTGCTTCGGATTGCATAGTTGTACATGAAGCTTTGCGAAAACCACATGAATGGCCACGATACAGGAATTTCATTGAACACAGTCAACAAACAAGTGCTGCTTTTGATATTGTATCTTTGAAGTGGAAACACAGACGGCGAATCGAGTGGCAAAAGAGATTGTAAAAAGTGTTACCAGGAATGGAAGATTCAACTCTTATATGGCTTTAGGTGGTCCGACGTGGTTGCATGATTTGATTAATCATGATGCAAGATGAAGTATCTTAGGTCCCTCCATTTGGGCATTGATACGATTTTCTTGTTTTCATGTGTTGGGTTTTTTGATCATTTAATTCTGTTTACCGATTCTATAATTTAATCATTTAATGAAAGTTTCAGACGTTTAAAAAAAAAATAATTTCTTTTATTTTTTTCCCGACTACATCAAATTGAGATTACAAAGTCAATATACAAAACTTTGGAATACCAAATTACTACATATATTCCATCTAGTGAACAAATTTGTTTCTTAACTAACTAAATCAATTCATGACTATGAATATAATCCTCATTCAAGAGTTCCGAAATTTTGTGTCAGCTTTGGGTTCGTTATGTTCGGGTTTGGCTCAGTTTCGGTTTTGGATATCAAAACAAAAAATACCCAAACTTTTGATCGTTTCGGTGTTAAGTCGATTACCTACAATTTTAAACAAGTGTTTTGTTCGAATAATCCCATAAAACTCAATTCAAACAAACAGAAACAATCCAGTACAAGACAATATTATCCTCTCCAAATTCCAAAAAGAGAGATGTTCAAGTAACATTCCAAAACCAAACATGTAGAAACAATGTTTTGAATAACAAACAAAAAAAATATATGTTGAAGTTACATTCCAAAGCCAAACAAGCAGAAACAACGTTTGATTTTAATAAAAGAGATGTTCAAGTAAAAGTATTATGTGAATGTAGAAGTAACTAAACTTATAAAAAGAGTTCTATGTAAATACAATATATATACAGGCAACTAAAGTTGACCCAACAACTTTGATGGCAAAACTGTACAATGTGCACTTTACTAAACAATATAGTTCATGAATAATGAATCACACAAACACAAACACAAACACAAACACAAACACAAACGCAAAATAGTTTCCCTATGCTATTATCATTGGTTTTCCTTGTTGTACTACTACTTCACAGCTTCATCGAATACAATTCACATTAGAAAACGGCTCAGAAGCTGCTTTTGGAGCAGGTTTTTTGGCGGTCTCCGGTACTCCAAAAACATTCCAGAACCTCAGTCTCATATCCTGCTGCTGAAGCTACAGTACAACCATCTGGACTCTGTAGAAAACACAACAAACAACACAAGTTTTAGTACTAAAGACCTAAAAAACTCAACGCTACTCTCAGAAGCTATCAAGTATCTTTTTTGTGCCATATAGAGAACTCTTGATGTATGGCCAGTGAGCTCAGCCATTTTCACCATGGATGGGTACTTCCAAAGTGTAAGCTGATTCTGTGTAAATCCATGTGAGCTAAGCAACTCTCTTTCATTCTTGCTCCATAACAACGAACAAACTTGTGAGCCAGTGTCTACTGAATTCAAGCAAGCTCCTGTGTGAGTGTTCCAGAACTTTATCGTCCTATCTCCTCCACCACCACCAGTTGCAAGCAAATTCGCTTGGAAAGGGCACCACACAAGAGCTTTAACTGCAGATGTATGTTCTTCAAACCTGTGGAGCCATTGTGTGGTCGAGTTTGAAGAGGCTACAGAACGATCCTATATGTGTACCACATTGTCATTGCCACCACTTGCTAGTTGCTGTTCAGATCCTGACCATTTCAGACCACAGACTTCTTGAGTGTGACCCCTGTAAGTTTCCACAACAGGTGATCTGATCCGGACATCGTTGTTAATGATCTGTCCGTCCATTCCTCCTGTTGTCAGGATGTGATTGTTCCATGCCAATGCTCCTACTCTTGACTGGTGACCACCCTTCAATGTTCTCAGCTGCAGAAACATCAGGTTAAGAGTTAAGACACGACAAACACTGTTAACTATGTCTCAACAGAAGAGAGGGAGTTTAGTAATTACTTGACGGTTGGATGCAGAATCCCACAATTGCACTTCAGAGTTGTTGAGCCCAAGTGCAACATGACGACCATCAGGTGCCAGTTGATACTAGTGACAGGTCCTTTCTCTTCATCAATAGTCACAAGCTGAGATGTAGAACCACTCGAAGCATCCCACAGATAAACAGTATGTCCCAACGCTATAGCTAAGACATTAGCACTTCCCTAGTCAAGCAAGTTGAGGTAGAAGTCATCAACAATGTCAGGTGCATCCAATGTTTTCTCAGAAGTCTACACAAAGTTAAACAACAGATCAATACTAACTCCTTGTATGAAACTCAGATAATTATACTCAGTACATACCTGAGGAATGTATCTACGAGGCTTTACTGATTTCGATTGTTGGTGAAGAGAAGCAGAGTGGTCGCTGGGAAATAATTCAACCTTAGCTTGAGGTTTGTTTCTAAAGGCGAGGATCCGAGTGTGATTCAGGTTCATTGTCTCAGCTAATTGCTTCATGTAGGCCTCTCTGGATGGTGAACTTACCAATGCTGTTTGATCTTTACCTTTTCTTCCTTGAGTGAGAGCGTAGTGCGCATAGTCGAAATCCATTGCTGATCGGTTCGGTATAAACCTGTCCAGCTGATGAAACAGAGCATCAAATCAGCACAAATTCATTCAACAGTAATTGGCTCATCTGGTATCGAGATTCGCCAATTGTATGAAAAACAAAGAAATTTGACAGAATTGATATCCGACAAACACACAAGACTAGCTACAAATCGAAACCCTAATTCTTAATTGGAGAAAGGAATCATCAATTGTAATCGATTCCAAGGAAACTGAAGAAGACCCCCCAAAATTCGAAACCCTAATTCTTAACGGAATCATATCGATTAAGAAGAAACTGAAGAGAACCCACAAATCGAAACCCTAATTCGTATGATTGCATCGACACAATCGAAGAGAAAAAACTTACGTTTTCCTGGGAAGAAAGTGTTGTTGAAGAGGACACCGAGCTTGCGCTTTCAGGTGAGAAGAAGTGTTCATTCCTGCATCCATAATCACAAAGAAAACAACAATAGCGATAATATGCAAACAAGAACGAATATCAGATCTAAAGATTACACGAAATTAGACGATTACGAATCAAATAAAGCGGAATCGTGAACAAAACCGAGATTGAGAGAGAGAGAGCAGAGTTGTGTTGGTCGCAGATTGAAATTGATGGAGAAAGGTACCAACTTTGGGTGCAATTTAGGGTTCGGGCTGAGTCTAATTGGAAATTTGGTAACGGCTATAGTTTTTCAAGAGAGCCGTTGATAATCATATTCACGGAAATACCCCTTGTAAATGTGGAATTTAACTATCACGATATGACAAAAGACTAAATGAAAACTACTCAATAGACTATTGAAACAATAGTCAATGCATTATTAAAACCCAAAAGCCCAATATCATTTCTTTATGCAACTAAGTGTTAATCAAAGAAACAAATACGGTTCGTTTTTTTCTCCGCCGTTTTCCTCACTACGGACCAAGACATGCATTCCCTATATTGCACACTTCATCACAAGGTCCAGGTCTAGAAAGGCGACTGATGGAAACCACAGCGGCAAAAAGATCATGCATGACTGATTTCGGATTTAAGCAAAGTAGAATGCTAAGTGTTGATGTTTTGTTTTCAATATTTCAAACGAAACCTTATAGCTCTCTGCAACTTATTTAGTATTCACTAAGAGATAAATCACCGAAAGGTTTTGACTCATTCATCATATCTTTGCTAAGAGCTAGACATAGAATATACTTCCATGGAGTTTATCTGCAAGCAATCCTAAAAGCAGTCATAGGATCAACCAGAAATGTTTACATGCAAGCAAGTAACACACTGAAAAACAGTCATAAGATCAACCAGAAGATAATTTACTAGCTACAATCCGAAAAACAGTCATAAGATCTAAGACATATCCATAAAATGGACAGACAAAAAACAAGGTTAATCCTAGATAACAGAAACGCATCACTTAGCTTTGGCAAGCATAGCAGCCAGCTTACTCATAAATGTGATCTTCTGCGACACAACTTCCAATTCCTTTGAGTCCAACGACTTCCACTCGTCTTCAAGCGCATTCTTACTCTCTGCTGTAAACAAGCTCCATCTTTCTTTGATAGCATGTTCTGCAACACCAAAACTCGCGACGAATTTGAACACAACTGATTTTTGAAACCAGTCAGGAACTCCACCACCAGGAGCCCCGACTTCCTTATCTTCTTCCACCTTGTCCCCTGAACCACCAATACCATTAGCCAAGACATGTTCTCCTAGTACCCTTTTACCAAAAGCTTTTTCAGCGACTTGATCCTTTTTAGCCAAAGGTTCTCCACTACGAGCCAAGACATCATCTTCGTCTACTAACTTCTGACCGGACTCTTCTCCACCAACATCATCATCCTCTTGAACCGATTCCACATTTTTCTTCTTGTCATTCTTAGACTTGACGGTAGTGTCGAGAGCCAAACCATCTAATCCCCAAATATGGTTTGCCAATCCAAGACATTCAATTTCATGATCTTCGGAGAAAGATCCTTTTTTCCGATTATCAATATACTTCCTCTTTAAACCCCTAATCTTTTCAAAGACTTGGCTCTTATTAACATCCATTGTAATTTCTTTCTCCACGAATTTAAAGAAACTGTCCCTATCTTCGTAAGGGCTAATCCCTTTATCATCGTGGAAATTAATCATGCCTTGTAATATAGCAATTTCATCAGCTTCAATCCACGAGAGTCTCCTGGAGAGACAAGCCCCTGACTTGGCCCTTTTGGCGGTATTCACATCTCTTGAGGTTCTTTCACTGCACCTCTTCATCCCCGAAGACTGAGCGACATGCACTGCAATGCCCTTTCTAGATCTCTGATTTGGAGACACCTCTGGTTCGACTTCCTCTGAATCGGAATCTTGCTCCTTCTCCTTGGAGATCTGTTCATCATCCGACGGAATCTCATCTTTTCTTCGTCGGTAGAGGAAGCGGTCGGAGGTCGGAGGTCGGAGGATCTTCCAAAGGGAATAAAACTTTTTTAGACATGGCAAGTTTTCAGAGTGACTAGTGAAGAAGAAGAAGAGAGACTGAGAGAGACTAGGGTTTGGGGAAGGCGAGTGTGCGGCCCAGGAATGGATATAACCGCACTTAATATAGTGTGTTTTTTCTTTTCTTTTTCACATGTATTATGCTTTAAATTTAAAATTAACACACCATTTCAATATAATAAAGAGTGACTTAATGTTAAAGAGTTTTCCCAGACTTGAAAGCCAGTCATAAGACACGTTTACATTTTCAAAATAATGAAATTTTCATAAATCAAAGTGGGTTAGATTTCATCAAAATCGAAATGACTCAATATTAAAAAAAAAAAAAATCAAAGTAATATAATGTTCTTAAAGTATTCGAAATCTTAGTTGAATATATAAAACATTTAAATATCTTATACATGATTTACAAATATAAAACTAAGAGCATCTTTAACCATAATATTTTGACCAGTTTCTTTTCATTAAACAAATAATAAATAATTATAAAAAGAGAGAGATGAGTAATAAAAGAGGAGAGAGACCGAGAGAGGTCTCAATATACGGAAACTTTTGAGACTGATTCTTTACTTTCTTTACACGTGTAAACATGTGACTGGTTTTGTTTTTATATTTAGTGATAGGATTTATTTTTATTTTCAAAAATCATTATTATATTTGTGAGGGAAGGATGATGGTTAATGATGCCCTAATAACACCAAAGTTTAAAGTACAATTCAAAATTATTTATTGAATAATAAAGGATTTTTACCAATCATCAAATAATAGAAATGTATTGTAATAATATAATCTCTATAAATTAAAACTCGATAAATTAATACATTGATAGATTAATACAAATTTTTAGTCTCGAATTAAGATTTCGATCTAATTAATTTATCGATTAATTATCCGTTAAATTAGTAAAATATCGTAATCTCATCGTTATTAATATATAACGATTTAATTGTATATAGTGTTTTTATGAACATTTGGAAACCAACATGCTTATTACTTATATTACATGTTAAATACGATATATTTTTTAGGCACGAACGCACTTACATTTACTGCTTCTAAAAGTACCTGAACATCATTGAACTAATAAAAAATAAAAGTGCTAATATCAGAAAAAACAATATTTGAGAAACGAGCAATTCTTGCGAGAAAACCTACATTTTCATTCTTTTTCTTGGGATAAAACGTGAGTAAAGTCCGGAAAAAAATACGTGACTCATGTAATTCATCCAACTCCGTCTTGAAACGTACCAGTTCTCTGGGTTTGCTACCATATTTACCAACTCATGCGAATAAGTTAGAAAAGCCGCATAAAACTTTTTCTTTTTACGTAAACTCACCGTTAAATACGAGATTTCTATAATTCTATCTCATCAAATTAAGCATTTAAATTATGATCACCAGATTAAACATGTTTCATGTGTCCGTCAATTATAAAGCATGATGCAATGAATTATTCATGCCATTAAAAGTTGAAACATCACCTCAAAATGTTCATGCTTTGTCGACCAATTCTTCAAATAATCTACTACTACTATTTTGGCAATTAAAGTACCAAGTACAAACAGTTCGCCAAACCAACTCAAACCATAGTGTAGACAGTCAGTAAATCAATAACTCAAATATTAAAGCAATCAATATATGTTGGTATATATCATTGTTCTTAATTAACTTCATCTGATGACATGAATCTATAAAGCATGCTCGTAACATGTTATGCATAAGAGAAAGTGAGACAAAATTTGTAACTTGCTACCAATTATCCCTTGAGCACAATATATATAGGAATTAGGAATACAATATAAGATTTCTGCTCGAAATATAATAGACCTCACAAGGATACATATTCATAGCACTCTTCTCTTTCAATAGTAAAGGATTAAAATTCATGATTGATAACCCTTTAGAAGAAAGAAAAAAACTACAGTGAAAATGTAGTAAAACCAAAAATGGGTAAACTACTGTAGTTTCTATCATCATCCAACGTATCGTAAACGTTTGTAACATAAGCAAACTTTCGTCCATAGATATGACTTGCACACACCGCTTTGTACCTCATCATCTTCACCATCTCCAAATCACCTGTCAAGATCTTCATTTACAAAAACGGATATTGAGAATTGGAAAAGCAGATTTTAGTATATACCTTTTTCTGTCTTTTTCATTTCTGTCGCGAGCATTTCAGGCGAGAAATGGCGGTTTAGCCACCACTTAGCCCGAAGGGTCCATGATGTAACAGTGAACATTTTTGGTGTCGGGTTGTATCGAACCAAATATGTTTGATGTTGATTTAGCTCTTCTCCATATCCACCGAGGCATACAGAGAGTCGATCCTCATCAAGATTCTTAAATAAGTGACGAAAGCAAGAGGCAAACTCTTCCCAAATTTCGGGCTCTGGAAAAGAAGCTTCTACGTGCATTGCTATCATTTCGATTAACGACTCTTTACAATACCCATCTACAATAATTAGAGACGACTTAGGCATGATTCAATGTCCTCAGAATAAATTGATGGGTTGATCGTAAATACCTTCAGTTGACATTACAATAAGCTTCTTCAGGGTAGTTACACAACTTGGATCAATGTTTAAGACCTCTTCATAGCATTTTGCGAGCACATCGCTGTTAAACCGAAATGTCTCCATCATAAGTGTCTAAATCCTGCAATTGAGTAAAAGAACCAAAACTCCAGTTCAAAATTCATGTCCATATTCTAACTTCTTATATATATAAACAAAGGCCGACGCAAATACTAAATAGAGACAGAGACATTTGTTTCACTACAAGAAAAAACAGATTTTGCTACTCCCGAATCAGTTACAAATCGGTGTCAGTTGACGTAATTGCTACTAGTGTACCACTGAAAATTCCGTGGCAAATTGTTGGTAGCAAATTTGAGTCGGTGACAAATCAGTCGCAAATTTACGACTTTTTTGTTACTCCATTTATCAGTAGTAAATTTGTAACCACTGTGGGACAGAACTATTCAGTGGCAAATTTGCAACATAGTTGTGACCACCTAGCGATTGCTACGAAATTGTTACTGTTCTGTATAGTCACACAACTGTGACGAGTTAGTAGTCGTAAGTTGGTTACTTATTAGCAACGAGTTTGCTACTAAGTTGCCCTTAACTTGAACAATTTTAGTCATATATCAGTAACAAAATAACTACCTCTTAGCTACTACCTGTATGTAAAAGCATTGACATTATTACTCGTTCTAAATGTTGCTAAAAACAGAAAACATTAAATACACAAAAACTAGTTTAAAACATAAATTCATAATACAGATTTAAAAGTGATACAATCCAAAAAGAGATTAAAGTTTGTTTAGCCGAAATAGATCATCAATAGAAACACCAAAAAATCACCTAACACTATAACTAAACCAAAATATTGTTTCATCACATAGAGAGTTTGAGAT
This sequence comes from Arabis alpina, assembly GCA_900128785.1. Lineage (NCBI taxonomy): Eukaryota > Viridiplantae > Streptophyta > Magnoliopsida > Brassicales > Brassicaceae > Arabis > Arabis alpina. The sequence goes on from LT669791.1 coordinate 20,641,924, forward strand.
GATAGAGTACTAAGTTAAAAGCTTAACTTAGTGTAGCCGGTGGATGTGGTGAGGTCGTAGCAGATGGTGGGTCAGGTGCGGTGTTACCTGCTGCTGAGGTTGGACTCGCTGCAGCTGTCTGAGCTTGGATGAGGTACTCGACGAAGTCAGTCTTCTGTTTCAAATATGCGAACATGAGTTTAAAGGTTCCCAGCTCCTTGTTAGCTTCTTGAAGTTCTGCGAGTTGCGCCTGAGTGTGTTGAAGCTCCTGATCCATGCGAATATTCTCTAGATCGTGATCTAGGAGCTTTGCACGTGCATCTCTCAGTTCATCCTGCATCTCTCAGAAGGCAGAGTCAGAAGAGCTTGGATAAGCCACCTTCCCTTTCCCTTTCACCAAGTCTTGAAGTTGGCCAAGCCCAAACGTGTTTCCTTTACAATCTGTTTTAGTACACTATAAAAAGGAAACATGTCAGACAAGTTAAGGAATTCTATATATACTCTACACAGTAAACTCTATTTGCACAATTTCAAGTCTATGCAAGGTCAGAAATAGAGACATCTAACCACCAACTTCAATAAACAAAAGGCGATATTTGTTCAACACAAACCATAGAAGACACAAACAATGTTTACCACATAAGTAAAAGTTTATTAAAAGATCAATTAGAATTGACGTACTCACCTTTAGAAAAATCTCATTTTGTTCATCAATGGTGAGTGTGGAAGCATCATCGAAATCGTCCAAAGTCTCTGTGCAATTGACCTCCTTGTTCCTCATTACATCTTCAAGAATGACACAAGTTAGCATAATGCAACAACTTACACCAGATTATACCGCTAAAGTCAGGAAAACATGAACAAGACACAAGGCACCCTTATCTTGGGAAATATGAATGCCAAATTATAACATAAAAATATAAGAGACAAACAAACGATACTTACGTGTTCTTGATGGTCAAGACTTCCTCCATAGCTTTACCTTTCACCCATTCAGTGGCTGAAAACATAAATCAATCACCATTATAAAAACTGCTTACATATCCCTGCTATAAACAAAAAGCACTACGCACTAAATTTCACAACAGAATCAGAAATCACAGGGAAAGATAGCTCAAGTTTGTACACACATAACTACATAAACCCATCAATTAACTGCATAAAGCATCAGTTTGCTACTTTCATAGATATAAACTACATATAGATGATAAGCACTAGTACAAATTCACGATTGAATCATAAGAAACGTCTCATTTCATAGAATCCAACTAATCATGCCTTAATCTTATCATCGTAATTAGCTTTTACAACACCAACCTCAAATCTCAACACGAATCCATCAATTTGAAACCTAATTCCCCAAATTTGAGAAAATCCCTAAAATTCGTACCTCAAATCCTCTAATTCCTTCGTCAATAGAACAGAACACGAATCACCCAAGACCTAATTTCCCAAAATCTACACCAGATAATTCCGATTCGCCGCTAGAAACTAAGAGGGATTAACACATACCGACAGATGAAGAAGAAGACGAGTTCGAATGAAAAAATGAAAAGACTCGAACCCGGAAGGAATGAGAACTGGGAATGGGGTTTACGAACGATTCAAAGAAGAATAGGGTAGAAGAAGAAGGAGGAGAATCGATGAAGATGAATCCGAAAACAAGAACAAGAACAACAATCACGAACGAATCGACAGAGAGAGATGATGAAGTAGGGTTAGGTTTAATTTGGGAATTTAGGGGTTTGAGGTCGACGGAGAAAGAAATGAGGCGTCGGGTTGTTGTTGTATCGTGAGTGGTTTGGGCTTCGTAATTACCGGCCCAAAAAAGATTTTGGGCTTCGAAATTAGCAGCCCAACACGTGTTATTACACGACATAGGACTCGAACCCCTCACCTCGTTGTCGGTGTTAACATGTAGCGAACCAGTATAGCTAATGGAATCTTTATGTACATTCGCTACATTTTTTTATAAATAACAGATTATTCACGTGTTATTAAGCTTACCCAAATATGATTTACATTTACACTAAAGTCATTTTTATTAAAACATAAATATTACAAGAAACTTACCCAAATACATTTATATGACTTATTTCCCACAAACCTCTAGTACTAATCAATTTATTCCACGTTTTCACCTACTTAAGTAGTCCAACATTCCACGTTTTTACCTACATTTTTTTGTTACGCTTTTGTCACGAATTAGGTATAAAAATATCGTTGCAAAGTAGTTGCAAATTTGTTACTCTATTGACACTCCCATTGTTTGTCGCAAAATTGTCACTACATGTATATCGTGAGTGGTTTGGGCTTCGTAATTACCGGCCCAAAAAAGATTTTGGGCTTCGAAATTAGCAGCCCAACACGTGTTATTACACGACATAGGACTCGAACCCCTCACCTTGTTGTCGGTGTTAACATGTAGCGAACCAGTATAGCTAATGGAATCTTTCTGTACATTTGCTACATTTTTTTGTAAATAACAGATTATTCACGTGTTATTAAGCTTACCCAAATATGATTTACATTTACACTAAAGTCATTTTTATTAAAACATAAATATTACAAGAAACTTACCCAAATACATTTATATGACTTATTTCCCACAAACCTCTAGTACTAATCAATTTATTCCACGTTTTCACCTACTTAAGTAGTCCAACATTCCACGTTTTTACCTACATTTTTTTGTTACGCTTTTGTCACGAATTAGGTATAAAAATATCGTTGCAAAGTAGTTGCAAATTTGTTACTCTATTGACACTCCCATTGTTTGTCGCAAAATTGTCACTACATGTATATTCAGTCACACATTTGCGACTCAATTTGCTACTAAAATAGTCAGTCGCAAATGTGCGACTCTTTAGCTACTAAATTTCGGTAGTCACAAAACAGTCACAAAGTAGTCATTCTTTCGTAGCAAAAATGTGCGACCAAAAATTCAGTCACACATTTCGGTGACAAAAACAATGTTATCACACATTTCGTACCTGAAAGGTTTTACATCATGAACTTTGTTGCACATATCCATAACCAGTTTCATCGCATCATCTACATGACCTCCAATTAACAGAAGCTATAGAAAGGGAATAAAAGAAGAGAGTGAAAACAAAAGAAACATAATTCAATCTTTAAAGGAGGAACATTATGACATTTATAGAACCACTAAGGCGGAAGTTTTTATATCAGTTTTTACATGTACAAATGATGTAATGCAACTAAAGATACATGAGACGCAGGGCCGTGGCCATGACAAAATAATAGAGACATTGGCATGTGGTCCATTTTTTGTAATAATACTATAAGCCCAAAATTTTATTAAACTTACCATTAGTAATAAGTTAGTAGCCAAAATTTTTATTAAACCTATTATTAATAATAAAGTTATATGCCCAAAATTTTAATAAACTTACCATATTAATAAATTAGAAGCCCAAAATTTTATTAAAGTTACCATTAATAATAATTGTAACATTACAAAAAGACTTAATTCGAAGATTATTAAAAACTAGATTAAGACCCGTATCTCAACCATTTGTGCCACCCGAACTTACCTGTTTTGTATGTATTATAATTGTATTTAGTCTTTTCCCTAGGTCAGCTGACCTACAAAAGCCCTACTTGGGTTTGCCACTGGCGGGTATTAGATATTAAATTTGATTATTTATATAGTTATGATTCTTATAATCATATTCTACATTAAAACACATATAAGTAGATTCTAAATTGAAACCCGTATAATTGTATTTTAAATTGAAATCCGTATAATTATTAATTTATTTATCATAAATTGGATTTTGTTAACCGCAAGATAGAAAATATAAATTAGTTCAAATCACCTTTCCTTTATATAATAAGATTTTTTTATTTTCTCTATAATTTTTGTTTATTTATTTTTTATAATCTCTTTAGGTTAATGTTTTTACTAACTATTCGTTTTCTACTTTCAGTTTTTTTGCTACTTATATATCTTCTCGATCTCTTTCTTAATTTTTTTTTATATGTAGTTTGGATTATAAATTTTATTTTATTTCCTAATTATTTTAGACTATTATAAAAAAATTCTAATTAGTTTGAACTATTAGAATTTTCCTTTTCATTATTTAGTTAGTCACTTAACAATTTGTTTTGTTAGTTTTCTATTTTGTTTTTTCTAATTAAGTTCAATTATTACAATTTTTTCTTTTCACTATTTACTTAATTATTTAACAGTTTTTTGTTAGTTTTCCGTTTTTATTCTTTTTACACATGTCATCATCTCGATCGATATTAGACACGTGGCAAGATCTCGTGAGTTACAAACTAATTAGAATTTTCCTTTTCACTATTTAGTTAGTCACTTAACAATTTGTTTTGTTAGTTTTCTATTTTCTTTTTTCTAATTAAGTTAAACTATTACAATTTTTTCTTTTCACTATTTACTTAATTATTTAACAGTTTTTTTGTTAGTTTTCCGTTTTTATTATTTTTATACATGTTGAAACGACCCGACCCGTTTTTTTTTTTTTTTTTTTTTAAAACAATAAGCTCTTAGTCTCAGACTAGCATTCCCATAAATGCTTGTCCTCCACAACCAAGCCACACAAACAAGCAACCAGCGGATAACACACTAAAACCAAACATGCAAAATTCCATTAAATTACTAACCAGTTCAACAACAAATTCCAATCAATCCAGCAACCTAACCAGGTTCTAAAACAATAAAAGAAATACAATAAACCACACAGCATGAAAACCGAGACCCTAGATCATCTCCCTCTTCGTTGCCATGATTCCACGATCACAATTTGCCTTTACCTGCACCACATGGTTAAAAGAGATGCGTGAGTATTATCACAAATACCCAGTGAGACGGTCCTCCCATCTACGACTGCGCACACAGACGCGATGGATCCGCTCAGGCAAACACGCATCAAACAACACACAAACAAACACAACAACACGGCTCTACCACAGCCCAACAGGCAGCCTGTCGATCGACACTACCACTAGGTGTCGATCGACAGCCCTGTTCACACCTGTCGATCGACACACCCACGGTGCCTGTCGATCGACAGCTCAACTGGACCCTGTCGATCGACACAACCTCTAGGTGTCGATCGACAGCTCCTCGATCACCTGTCGATCGACACAACCTCTAGGTGTCGATCGACAGCCTCGTGTGACCCTGTCGATCGACACACCCTAGGGCTGTCGATCGACAGGTCGTCGCAGATTCATAGGAGATCGATCAATTATCCTCTCGGATCGATTCCTCCTCTGCGATAACACGAAACCTGCACAACAACCACAATCCAACAATCCATACACCACAAAACACACAGAAACAACATCAATCATCACAATCACCATACAACCCTAACGAATCCACCGGCCCAGAAGCCATGGTCACGCACTCACCTTAGATTTTCGGTTAGATTCTGGTAGAATTGAGACTAGACACGAATTCAGCAACAACCACCACGAAATTCCACCTCAAATCGATCAAGAACGAAACCCTAATCACAAACTATCAGGAACAAGAGAAACTCCCCTCAAACTCTCTGTTTCTGATTTTTGGGACTTTGGTTCGCTCAAATGCGGCCAAAAACTCTTAAATACGAAGCCCTAGGGTTTACCCAAACCGGCCCGGTCCAATTGAACGACTTAAATCGAACCAGAAACCAACCAATTCGAGCACCTGTCGATCGACAGACACTAGGTGTGTCGATCGACAGCCCTTAAGAGCCCTGTCGATCGACAGACACCATGTGTGTCGATCGACAGCCCCTCCATTTTACCAAAAAATGGTTTACGGGCGTCACAATTCTCCCCCACTAAAACTGGATTCGTCCTCAAATCCTCTAACACTACCCACCAATCTACCCTGGCCTAACCCGCCAGCAACACCGGAGACTACATCTCCAAGACCTTCCCGAGGTTCACATCCGTCCTATGCACATAGACCCGTCTCAGACATTGATTGCCCATAGCTCATAACCACCATCTAGCTTCGGAATCGTCACCCCTCAGCTCTAGGTGTCTAGTATCAACCCACCTCAGTCCGCGCAGTCCTGACGGTGTTCGATACTCCACCATCTCCACACACCTCAATCCATCAAGACACACAGTCTATCAAGCTCTCGGTATGCAGAGATCTGCCAGAGGTCGCAACCTCCAAAATCATCCCCATACCCTCACGATCTCAGTCCGCGCAGTCCTGACGAACGATCGGTATGCGGGGAACCCACTGCCCCCCGGAGAGACGCATCTCTCAAGATCTGCCAAGAAAGACCGAGGTCTAACTCTGAGCTATGCAATCAATTCCTAACGTCTATAATGCACCTCTGACCGGAACTACCTCCTAAGGTCTCACATGATATTCCCCTCCCGGAATACCATCACAAACGTGATCATCACAGATCACCCGGACCATCCCTCACCCCGGATGTCCCCGCAGAGTCTCTCCCGGAACTAGACAGTTCTAACCACCGTAAAACTTCTATTCCGAGACTCTCTCTCACACACACACACACAAACCGCTAGAGTCCCCACCGAAACTGGCAAGTTCTATCCGCAATAAAACTTCCATTCCGAGGTTCTCTAACCGCAAACACATGACTCTCAAGCCAAACACATAAGAAAACATTTTCTTATTCACTGGAAAAATGTCATAATCATTACAACTTTAATGAAAATACAAAAATCCCCAACCAAAACTGAAACTGGAAACCACAAAGAAAAACGAATTCACTCATCTGCTTGCTTCTCGAACCACTTCTTGAACTTCGTCTTCATCTTTGCCTCTGGTTCCCAAGTCTCCTCCTGAATACCGTCACAGTCCCATAAGACTCTCAACAACGGCACTCTCTTCCGGCGCAGAACCTTGATACTTCTCTCAAGAATCCTAACCGGCCTCATCCCAACAGTCAGATTTGGCTGAAGATCTGCGGGAATCGTCACTGCTACCTCCTCAGAAGCATGCAAGCATCTCCTGAGTTTCGAAACGTGAAACACATCATGGAATTTCTCCATAATCTGAGGCAGCTCCAACCGATAAGCAACTGGTCCCACACGTTCCACAACCCGGAACGGACCCATGTACCTCGTACTCAGCTTATCCTCGGATATGGACCTGTTCAGACCCCGCATCATAGCCATCTTGAGATACACTCGATCTCCGACTGCAAACTCCAACTCCTTCCTTCTCCTATCGGCATAACTCTTCTGCCGATCCTGAGCCTCTTTCATGTTCAGCTTCACAACACGGATCTTCTCCGTCGTCTCCTGAACAAAATCAGCCCCAAAGATGCTCCTCTCCCCCACTTGGGTAAAACATAGCGGAGTACGACATGGCCTCCCATACAACGCCTCAAAAGGAGCCATTCCGATACTCGCCTGAAAACTGTTGTTATATGCGAACTCCACCAAACTCAAGTGATCCGCCCAATGACCACCCCAATCCAGCACGCACATCCTCAACAGATCTTCCAGTGTCTGAATCGTCCTTTCGGACTGCCCATCCGTCTGCGGATGATTAGCTGTACTCATGTGCACCTTAGTGCCCATCTCAGCCTGAAAAGCTCTCCAGAACACTGAAGCAAACCTCGGATCTCGATCCGACACAATACTCGCTGGCACTCCATGCAACCTCACAATTTCCTTCACATACTTCTTAGCCAAGACCTCCGCTCCGTCTGTCTTCTTAATGGCCAGAAAATGTGCTGACTTAGTTAGACGATCCACAATCACCCAAATCGCGTCATAGGTCCGAGAAACCGGCAACCCTAACGGTTCCTCTGAGGTAACACATAACCTCAAAGTACTAAGCACACTCACCAGATTCTCCACATCCCGCTCCTGAGATGAATCATACCTTCTCCGACTAAGAGCATCTGCTACAGTGTTAGCCTTACCCGGATGGTAAACAATGTCCAAGTCGTAATCAGCCAACAATTCTGACCATCGCCTCTGTCGTACATTTAAATTCTGCTGAGTAAAAATGTACTTCAGATTATGATGATCAGTGAACACCTGAACTCTGCCACCATACAAGTAAGACCTCCAGATTTTCAACGCGAAGATCACTGCAGCCAGCTCTAAGTCATGAACAGGATAATTGCCCTCGTGCTTCCTCAACTGCCTTGAAGCATAAGCAATCACCTTACCCTGCTGCATCAGCACACAACCCAAGCCAACTCCCGAAGCATCTGTGTACACCACATAAGGCTCACCCGGTTCAGGTAACGCCAGTACTGGTGTACTAGTCAACATCGTCTTCAGCTTCGCGAAGCTCAACTCACACTCAGCCGACCACACAAAAGGAACATCCTTTCCCGTCAGCTTCGTCATAGACTGAGCCATACTCGCAAAACCCTTGACGAATCTCCGATAATAGCCTGCCAACCCAAGAAAACTCCTGATCTCAGTTGCATTCCTCGGCCTAGGCCAATCTCGGATAGACTCAATCTTCGCCGGATCCACAGAAACCCCTTCTGCAGAAACGATGTGACCTAAAAATCCCATCTCTCTCTGCCAGAAACTGCACTTACTCAACTTCGCAAACAGCTTCTGTTCCCGCAACTTCTCCAGAACTCTCCTCAAATGAACCTCATGTTCCTCCAGACTCTTCGAATAGACCAGAATATCATCAATGAAGATGATTACGAACTCATCCAGATACTCCTGGAAAACTCCGTTCATCAACCTCATAAAAGCCGCAGGTGCATTCGTTAACCCGAATGGCATTACTACAAACTCAAAATGCCCATACCGAGTCCTGAAAGCCGTCTTCCGAACATCTGCTTCGTCGATCGGAATCTGGTGGTAACCGGATGCCAAGTCAATCTTAGAAAACCAAGTAGCCCCTCTCAACTGATCTAACAACTCATCAATTCGCGGAAGAGGATACTTGTTCTTCACAGTGACTCGGTTTAGCCCTCGATAATCGATGCACAACCGGAAACTACCGTCTTTCTTCTTCACAAACAACACCGGTGCTCCCCACGGTGAAGTACTTGGTCGAATAAACCCCTTCTCCAATAAGTCCTCTAACTGCTTCTTCAATTCCGCTAACTCTGCTGGAGCCATTCGATAAGGCGCCTTAGACAACGGCGTCGTTCCGGGTTCTAACTCAATCGTGAAAGGATCCGACCGAGATGGCGGTAATCCTTGCAACGACTGAAAGACATCTTCGAAATCCCGAGCGACCCGAATATCTCTCACAGCAACCCCACCAACAGCTTCCGACATTACAATCGTGGCCAAGTAAGCCTCGCAACCCCTCTCAATCATCGCCTCAGCTTGAACAAGGGAGATCACAAGACTACCTGAAGTCGGTCTCACTCCTTGATAAACCAACCTGCCACCTTCACGTTCAAATACCACCCGACCCCGATGACAATCCAGATGGACCCTGTACCGATTCAACCAATCCATACCAAGGATAACATCGTACAGTTCCACCGGACTAATCACTAAGTCAGCTGGCATCAACTCTCCCGCTACCAGAATATCCACCTCCTTCGCCCGGCCATGCGTAGCTAGAAATTCACCTCAGCAACCATAACCGGTCCAGTCCGCTCACCAGCGTCACTCCGGATACCACTTCTCTCGGCATGGTCCGGAGTAATGAAGCAATTCGATGCTCCCGAATCGAACAACACGTGGGATTCACACCCACCTACAAACAAGGTCCCTACACAATTCCCAAGTGCTAAGCAACCTAACTTTCTATCACAGGCAACCAATCTAACACAAGCACTAAGCATTCTACACTACCGAATTTACAAAGTCTGAATTAGAAAGTTACCTGTGATCGGTCTAGAGCTCGGTTCTCCCGGCGCTGCAATAGCTGGCGGACGCTCCATCGCCGCGATCTGATCCAAAGGCTGCACCGGCCCATACTGAGCTACTGGCTGGACCACTGCCACTGCCAACGGCTGCAACTTCGGACAGTTCGGTCTGATGTGCCCCGACTCCCCACACTGATAGCACGTCCGTACTCCTCGAACCTCACTCCGCTTCGGGCAACTCGCCCTCTGGTGGTCTAGACTCCCACAAATGTAACAGCCTCAGCCACTTTGGCCCGATCCCGAAGCACCTTCCCACTTCCTCTTTTGTCCTTGCGCAGGCTTGCCGCCTTTGCCAGGACCTGCCTGCTGCACCTGCTGCTGCTGAGGCCTCCGAGGCTGAACAGCTGGAACCACGATCGCAGCCTGCTCCCTCAGATCCTCCTCGATCTGTGCAGACACCTCTACCAACTCGACTCTGCTCGCGAACCTGATGCCTCTACACCGAGTCCGCAAATCCGGTCGAAGTCCTCGCAAGAACCTCCGAACCTGAGCCTGCTCATCCTCGAAGCTCCTACCAGCATAACCCAGGAGTCTGTTAAACTCCACGTCATACTCCCGCACCGATCTCGTGCCCTGAGTCAAGTCCAAGAACCTCGCCTCTAAACGATCCAACGCCTCTTGAGGAAAGAACTTGGAGTTGAACTCCGTCACAAAATCTGACCACGCCATCGCAGTCCCGGCCCACCTAGCCGCTACACTCCTCCACCAAAGATGTGCATCACCGTCCAAATAATGGACCGCCAAATCAACCTTGTATCCCTCGGGACACCTAATCGAACGAAAGTTCCGCTCCACTCGCATCCGCCACTCATCAGCCTCCTCAGGCTTCACACTACCCGCAAAAGAACCCGTACCGATCCTCTGCATCTGCTCCATCATACGGATATATGACGGAACCTCCTCAGCAGCCGCAGCCCTCGGCTGCACCTCCGCCACTCGTGGCACCACTGGAGCCTGCACTGGCACCGCACCCGGTAACCGCTCCAACAACTGACTCAGCAGATCAGCCAGACGGTCATCTCTAGCTTGGGCTACACCCGCGGCCGCAACCGCACCCACAGCTGGAACAGCACCACCAGCACCACCAGCCTCAACAGGACCCAAACCAGCCCCTACAGGACCCACACTGGCCCCCACACTGGCAGTCACACTGGCAGTCTGTCCATCATGCACCGACTGCTGACCTGCCGCAGGCCCATGCGCGGAACTCTGAACCTCGCTCACGACTGGCTCTTCAACGAGTCCGCGACCCCGGCCTCGGCCTCCTCGACCCCCACGACCATGCCCTCTAGTTCCTCTAGCCATCTCACTGCACTCACACGCAGACCAGCTAAGGACTAGAAAGACTCAAACACAACAATCAACACTTACCGTGGAATCTCTTTGAAGGCTCGAAGGAAGATGATCTAGAACCCCCAAACTCACAGAATTGCAATTTACTAATTTCAATCCTAGCAGTTCTAGCCCGTCCTAAAACCGTAAGGGCTCTGATACCAAACTGAAACGACCCGACCCGTTTTTTTTTTTTTTTTTTTAAAACAATAAGCTCTTAGTCTCAGACTAGCATTCCCATAAATGCTTGTCCTCCACAACCAAGCCACACAAACAAGCAACCAGCGGATAACACACTAAAACCAAACATGCAAAATTCCATTAAATTACTAACCAGTTCAACAACAAATTCCAATCAATCCAGCAACCTAACCAGGTTCTAAAACAATAAAAGAAATACAATAAACCACACAGCATGAAAACCGAGACCCTAGATCATCTCCCTCTTCGTTGCCATGATTCCACGATCACAATTTGCCTTTACCTGCACCACATGGTTAAAAGAGATGCGTGAGTATTATCACAAATACCCAGTGAGACGGTCCTCCCATCTACGACTGCGCACACAGACGCGATGGATCCGCTCAGGCAAACACGCATCAAACAACACACAAACAAACACAACAACACGGCTCTACCACAGCCCAACAGGCAGCCTGTCGATCGACACTACCACTAGGTGTCGATCGACAGCCCTGTTCACACCTGTCGATCGACACACCCACGGTGCCTGTCGATCGACAGCTCAACTGGACCCTGTCGATCGACACAACCTCTAGGTGTCGATCGACAGCTCCTCGATCACCTGTCGATCGACACAACCTCTAGGTGTCGATCGACAACCTCGTGTGACCCTGTCGATCGACACACCCTAGGGCTGTCGATCGACAGGTCGTCGCAGATTCATAGGAGATCGATCAATTATCCTCTCGGATCGATTCCTCCTCTGCGATAACACGAAACCTGCACAACAACCACAATCCAACAATCCATACACCACAAAACACACAGAAACAACATCAATCATCACAATCACCATACAACCCTAACGAATCCACCGGCCCAGAAGCCATGGTCACGCACTCACCTTAGATTTTCGGTTAGATTCTGGTAGAATTGAGGCTAGACACGAATTCAGCAACAACCACCACGAAATTCCACCTCAAATCGATCAAGAACGAAACCCTAATCACAAACTATCAGGAACAAGAGAAACTCCCCTCAAACTCTCTGTTTCTGATTTTTGGGACTTTGGTTCGCTCAAATGCGGCCAAAAACTCTTAAATACGAAGCCCTAGGGTTTACCCAAACCGGCCCGGTCCAATTGAACGACTTAAATCGAACCAGAAACCAACCAATTCGAGCACCTGTCGATCGACAGACACTAGGTGTGTCGATCGACAGCCCTTAAGAGCCCTGTCGATCGACAGACACCATGTGTGTCGATCGACAGCCCCTCCATTTTACCAAAAAATGGTTTACGGGCGTCACACATGTCATCATCTCGATCGATATTAGACACGTGGTAAGATCTCGTGAGTTACAATTTTGACAAACTCTACTTTATATAATAAGATAACAACTAAATATAAGTTGAAAATAATCAAAGAAAATAAATGTAGGATAATATTCAGCCGCTTAATCTCTTTCATTTTTCTTCATCTGAGACAAAATAATCTAGGATATTGTTGATTATTCTTCTTGGATTTGCTCAACGAAGTTTCTGAAAGTTGAAGATAAAATCTTATTTTCGCTCGAGTATATAACAAGAGAGATTGAGTGATTTGGCTTTCTTATCTATCGAACGAGAATTGGTTAAAAATATTGCTTTTGAAAGTTTGGTAAATAATTCCGTTGCAAATATATATATATATATATATGTATTATTTTAGAATTAGTAATTAAATATATTTTATTTTTTGCAACAGAATAATTATTATTTATTTTATATAAATTATGTCAAATTTTTGCAATAATTAGTTTCGCCTCGGGCCTCTTTATCTCTAGCCACGGCTCTAATGAGGCGGAGACTGGAAAGTACGCCACATATATCTCACTGCTTCCTTATAGTAATAATCATTGACTATCTTCATATAGCAATCATAATCTTCTGGCGGTTTCAAAGGAAGCAACCATGGATCCATGTTGCCTTAACATAACAATAAGTAGTTAGAAAATCGGGAGAACTGGTTGTGGTTAGCATAATGTTAGCTAAAACATGATATACTCAGTACTAACCAAGAATTTTAGTAAGAGTAGGATCAAATGTACGAGCAACTCCATCTTTGAAAGAGACTTCGTTTTCTTCAGAGGTGTCATAGAGTCCTGGAGGATTGAAAAAATGCTGAAGACTGTCCATTTTCATAGTTGTCCCTGAATCTTGCAGAGACACGTCGTTTTCTTCAAAACTTTCTGTTTCATAATACACGACCGAAGTCTCTGACTCGTTTCTAACAGCTCTAACAGAATTAACCGACTCGTCTCTGACTAGATGCTCAACCTGGTTATCAGATTTAGGTACCGAAGTATTGGAAATGCTTTCCATGCAGCTCTCATCTTCAGGCTGTAACTCCATCAAGAATTTACAGCGCCACAACTTGTAGAATGTGATTCCTATGTAAAGATTGGACCGTGGAAGCACTCCGAAATCACGGCTCTGCATCATACTAGCCAATGAAGAAGACAAATCAACAAAATTAATTCGCTTCTTCGATATAGGTTATAGAGTAGAATAACTATCATAATTATCAAGCTATATAAGCCTTGACATTTTAAAATAAAAAACTACTTCAAGAAGATATCAGTTATACCTGATTACAGCACTATATGCATCGTTATTCATTCCACATTTGATAAAATGAAAAATCTGTTGGAAAAAAACCAAGAGCCTCTCCTGTCCAAATGACCAAGTAACTCAATGTTAGCTTCTTCGAGCATTAGAATAAAAATATTCAAAGAGGTAAAAAATGACAAATCTAGAAAAAGGATCTCTTTATGCGGTTTACCAATCTTCCCAATCCAAGTATCATATATGTTTCCAATCTCTTTAGCTTTGTTTTTCTTAGGCTGCAAGTGACTAAGAATTTGTATGCTAGCCTGCAAAAGCACAAAACCATGAAAAGACACAATAAGAAACAAGCACTAATAATTTCATCGTTGGAGATAAAAAAATAAGAAGAAGAAGCAAAACCTCGCATTTGATCCTATTCAGGCCTGGAGAAGAATCTTTGATTGTTCCTTGCATCAGAACACTAAGTGTACGGCTTGCATCATTCCACTTTCTTTGTCGAAGTAGCTCACAAAGGATTTTTGGTAATTCGTTGAGATACTCACTTCGGATTGATCTTGAGCCAAGAGTCAAAAGATTCGATGGTTTCGCTACACAAATACGACTTCTCTTCAACTTTGTATCTAAGACAACATCAGAACGACGACACTTAGGCTTCTTCTATTGGATTCCCTCCTTTGTCATTGCACTCTTAAGAAGCTAAAAAGACTCACAAAATGGGATTATTTATAGCATCGGAGAAACAAGAAAGATGAAAGGTTTTTAGTCATGATGGAGTTATGTAAATTCTCTTCGACCTAGATGGTTAAAAATAATAGGCGGGTAATCATTTTGTTACTAAACATAAATTGACCGCCTAATTTTTCAAAACAAGAAAATAAAATATTTCGAGAATCTTACCTACTTTTCTATAAGGCAATTCTCTAAAATAAGATATTTCTTTTTACAAATCCTGAAAACATAAATTGTTATTGAATGCAGGGGAAATATTTACAGCATGAAAAAATATCAGAAGAACAACATAATCAAAAGGGCAGAGCAAAAACTAAACAAACATTAATGCTCAAAGGATACTAAAAGGTATATAGGATTGAAGAAGAACAATCACGAACACCAAGGAGCAACCAAACCTACAAAATGCCTAGAATTGCAAAGCCAATGCTAAGAACCCGAGGTTTGCAACACACAGGACCGTAGAACGCCACAGAACACTAATCCAAGCACCACAAACCTCAAGCATGAACAGCGAACCGAGAACTTGTCAACAAGAAAAAGCTCACGGATCCAGAAGAACATTAACATACACAGAGATAAACAACAACCAAGCCTCTAGGGGAGACAATCAAACGAAAGATAGAATTCAGAGATAGAAGCAAGAGACTTAAAACAGAATATAATCCCTTGCTAGTATCAATTTTGACAGGGGAAGAGCAACAAAAGATGTCAGAGAGAGAAGGACTGCGGCGAAAAACCCCTAAATGTTTATTATCTCTAGTTATTCTAGGGTAGAAAGTAAGTTATCCTAAATCTTTTAGATTTCTTTTCAGAAACACACAACTCAGATTAATGAAAAAGCTAATAAAGAGCGGAATGGTCAATTTCATGGAACCAATCACACCCTTTTTGAACATAAAATAAGCTTAACACACGAAAATCATTAGAAGCAACACTCTAACATATTGCTAATAAACGGTCCAAAAGATAACGTAAACACAAGAAAATCATTAGTAGCAATAGGCTAATACATCATAATCATTCCAAAAGCATAAAGTTGTCTTCTTGGAATTAAGCAGAAACTGTTTCTCTTGCAAGTTTAGTGGCGAATATGAGTTCCTTGATATTCAGGTGCAGCTCCTCATCAAGCAATGCCTTCCTCTCATCACTTAACTCTTTTCTTTTCTCAGCTCTAAGTTTCTTCAATTTGCGAAGCAGCAACTTCTGTTGATATCCTGGAAAAAATGATGTCGCCTGGAGCGCGTCTTGGAGAACACAAAGCTCATCTTCCTCACTCTCTTCGTTATCACTATTATCAGATTCATCTTCCCCATTCTCCTCTTTATCACTATTAACAGATTCAGTCTCCATACTAGTGTTTATCACCCTCTCATGCTCCATATTTGGCACATCCTTATTCAAAACAAGAACCGTTAAGAACAATATTTTTAACGACTTGAGACGGAAACAAGAAGAACCAAGAATTCACTCACCTTTGCTTGGTCCAAAATCTTATTAGAACGACTTTCTGATTCTGTCTCAAAATCCACGATACCTTATTTCCACATCAAAAAAGAAAAGACAAAAGGTAAAAAAAACAAAACAGAGTAACGAGAAGATAGAATTAGACATGAAGCAGAGACTTGTACAACAAACCTTGTGAATAGTCTTCATGTCGGAGACATCGTCGTCATTCTTGCGGATTTGGATTCTGTAGCCACTTCCGGTGTAACTTTCGGAGTAGGAGTCGTCAAACTCCATGGAATCGATGATAAAGATCGAACTTTGGCAAGGTTTTGGAGATTTGAGAAGATTAAAAACCCTAGCTTTTGCCTTTTAGTTCATCTAAAGTAGAGAAATGAGTCTTTCCTTTTAAAACCCCTAAGTGGGAAGTGCAAGGGTTGGCACTTGGACAATGTGTAGGCGTGGTGGTGTTTTTCAAAAAATAACTTTTATTAATAATTAATATTCAAAAAAATATTAATTCATAATTAATGTTACCTATAAATTTGATTTATTATAATTTTGTATCTATCAAACAGTGTATATATATTATCCGAAGCCTTTGCCATGTATGGCGTGTGCGGTGTGCTATCAAAACTACGACTATGATTTCGTTGATGTTGATGAAGAACTTGTGCATTCTCTGCTATTTTGTTTATGGTAATTTCATTTTTTTTTCTTTGTTTCTTAATTCGATATAACTTCTATTTTTATTGTTTTTAAAATTAAAAAAAAGTTTTAATCTATAAACAACTATTTTAAGAATGTAAAATATTTATTAAAAACATGAAAAAATGTAAAGAGAAAAGAAGAAATTAAATAACATGCGTATGTTTGTTTGTGTGATATTTCTTTAAATAATAAATCTAGATGCATGTCTATATTTGAGGTGTTCGTGTTGGTTATTTTTTTTTGTAAAGGTATGATATTGATGTTTTTGCAATAGGATGCTGTGGACACATAACGTTTTAAATGTTCCACAAAATATATAATAACTAGTATTTCTCCCGTGTTTACCATGGATATACCTTTGCCAGCAAATCAAACTAAATTTTTGTGATATATGCATAACTAAGAATTACATGTATAAAATAATTTGGATTTATCATTAAAACATTTATCATTTGTTCACAATAAAATGTACATGGATCTAAATTAGTTTGTTGTGTACAAATATTACTTCATGTCTTGCTCTTTGATGTGCTTCTTCTAATTCTCAAACTTGCTTTATGAGTAGCTTAGGGCTTATTATATCCAGCACCAGCAGTGCCATTAGTGACTTTGGAGACTCCAAAACAGTAAGCTTTTTCTCTAGCAAATTAATTTTCCACAATTAATTTTCGGACAAAAGCTACATAAGAATTGCAAATTGGTAATATCATTTAAGAACAACAAAAACTTAACTATATATTGATCCGAAAGTTTTTGACCAAAAAAAAAAATACTGATCCGAAAGTAAACAAAAGTAATATGGTTGCATTTCTAACACAACAAAATATGGAAGATTAACCTATAAGCCTTGGTCTTGATCTAGACATGGGTCTTTCAAGAGAATGAACATAAACTCTTTGAAGAGAATTTAGGTATTTACAATTTGAAAGATTAATTTCAGTTGTCGTGAATTTAAATATTTGACGGAGATGAACTGTTTCAAAAATCATGAGATCGTGGATTAGTGTGAGAAAATTTAGGGATTTTTAATTTTATTTAGAAAATAAATAAATATAAATAAGTTGATAAGATGAAGGAGTTTCCTACGTTTTATTTTGCTGCATTTACTTGTTTAGTTTTTATTTATTGTACTTGCCACATGTCACATTTTAATTGCTCAAGTGACTTGTGATTTAGTAGTTAAGGATAGAGTATGTTTCAAATTTACTAATGTGAAATGAAGTTGAGGAGGATGTTAGAGGTAATAGACAAAAGTAGAAAGGATAGACGAGCAAAAACCATTTAGTGGTAATAATCTACAATTTTTTTGAAACATATTATAATGATTTTTAAGCTAAGTTGTATGGAATCGAAAATAGGTACGTGAAAATGAAACGTTGAACGCGGAAACGTTGAAAATTGAAAAAAAATTAAGAAGCGGTTACATTTTGGAAGCGTATAACCATATATGTATATATAATAAAAAAAAATACATATCATTCACAATTAAACTATAGTGAAAAATATCGTTTGAAAGTTAGTTAGAGCATAAATATAATACATACAAAATATTAAATAACTTAATTAGCAAAAGATAAACCATAATGCTCAAAATAAGGATTTGAAATCACCTTTTATGTTCGCTTCTATTTGTTGTATCAAACAAAAACGTTTCTAACTCTGGTATATCGGGAGAAATTTTTTAATTTTAGGTTTTTTAAGATTAGTCTCATCCAAGAAATTAAATTGGTTACCTCTACAAACGTATAATTGATTGTTCACTTCCAATATTATTATTTATATACTCCCTCCTTTGCAAATTAGTTGTCATTTTAGGTGTTTTCACACAAATTAAGAAAACAATTAAAATTTCTGTTTTACCCCTAATTAATACACTCTTTTGTTTGATATAAGTAATTATTAAACTGAAAATTAAGGGTAAAAGAAGGAAAAATAGTGATAAATTTGCATTGAAAATACAAAATGACAAGTAATATGAAACAAAAAATTATTGCTAGAATGGCAACTAATATGCAACAGAGGGAGTAGTTGTTTTTAAAATTTCTCTTTCTAAGTTGTAAAAATATCAAAAAAATGTGTAGTCTTTCTAATATTTCTTTCAAAACGTGAAACGTCAAGAAATAAAGTTTCCATGTTACATAGTTTTTAAATACATTAATTGACGTACATTAGTATCTTCGAAAAATAATAGAAAGATGTTAATTTGTTTTCTATAATGGAACTCGAATTATAACTTGGAGCTTCAACCATTATTTACAACATATTCGTGTCTAACATTTTGAATGTTAGAAGCGGTGTTGACCAAAAAAAATTTCAACCTAACTACTAATCAGAAAACACCACCTTAGTTAGAAGTCCAAATGGGTACATTGTTGCTTACATAAGAAACATTAAAAGCTCGTGATCTTGCAGAAATGACTAGACAATCCGCCTTCAGATTAATAGAACGTGGAATGTGTGATAATGAGAAGTTGGGTAGACGATCTTGTAAGCTCCTGAGCTTGACTGAGAGAATCAAAAACGCCGGCCACTTCTCTAGGTGTTGACCAAAATTTAAATTTATATAAAACAAATGCATCTCATATAAATACAGAATTAGGGTAGAATATTAATTCTAAAGACCGGACCATACTAGGGGTCGAACCGGGTTTAGCCGCGAATCGGGTACCGATGCGGCTTGGGTCACTCTAAAACCGAAATAAAGTTGACCCGGTTATTGAAGCGGATTGAAACGCCAAAAACCCGAGAACCAACGAACCAATTGAACCGTATTAAACCGGGTTTAACTGTAAAAAGAAAACTTTCTATTTTGAAAATTAATTAATTAATTTACTATGTTTCATTAAAAGAAATATATAATAAGTATATGATTTATAAAACTAATAATATTATAACTTATTTTAATAGACAAATAAAATGATCATATATACATTTAAACTAATATTTATTATTGTTTTTAAATCTAAACTAGGAATATCTTGTTTTTTTGTTGTTGTCGGAATATCTTGTTTTTAAAGTTACAGTTATTCCAAATGTTATAATTATTAAAATATTTAGTAGTAAAATATTTGTTTGATATTTGGAGACTTTTTCTACTTCTAATCGTAAACAAAATGTGTCTGTCCGATCCCCTTGTAGCAAAAAAACTTCATCTCACGCCTCTTGACTGCAGGACACTCTAATTTGAAGTGACCAAAACCTTTGCACTCTTAGCACTGAACTTCCAAACGTTTGATGCCCTTATCTGATTCATATTACGTTTTATCATATCTTCTCTGTCCTTGTCCTTGCTTTATTCTTCTCAGAGCGCGATCGAAGCGACGAACCAATAAGCTCACTGAATCTGTTTCATCACCTGATTCTGAATTTTTCTTCTCACATGTTAGAGCAAGAATCCTTGTCTTCCTGGTATATGCCACATGACTTTCTAATTCCAACTCATGAGCCTGCAACATGCCAATAATTTCACCAAAACTGAGTGATTCGGTGTTCTAAGATACATTCAGATCTGACTTGTACGCCATAAATTTGGCAGGAAGGCAACGCATAAATTTTTTCACCACTTTTGTATCCTTGTACTTCTTTCCAAGTGTTCAGCCTCTTGTGACAGAGATTTCAACTTGGAACTAGTATCAAAGATAAATTCATGCTCTTCCATCCTCAAATTTTTGAACCTTGAAACCAGCATGTCTTTTCTTGAGTTATGAACCTTTTGAGATCCTACAAACTGCATCTGTAGCAGATCCAATGCTTCTTTGGCTGTCTCACAGCCTTGAATCAGTTTGAATGTTTTCTTCGATACACTGTAGTGAATGGCAGAGAAAACTCTTGAATTGTACTTAGCCTTTTCCAGTTCGTCCTTAGTCCATGTCTCCTCCGGTTTGGGTGACCTGACTCCTACTGCATCAAGAACTGTAAGAGTTGTCCACTGAACCGAACTGCTCTCCAAGCCAAGACATCAATCCCTCCAATTATGAACTTCGTCCTTGACTTCCAAAAACCATATTTCCAGAATTTAAAATCACTTTAGAACTGTTGACTAGATTTTGATAGCTGAATCTTTTCCACGGGATCTCACCTGTAATAGTACAGACAAGTGCTTAATCTTATACCAAATATAGATGTATTATCTACTGCTACAGATCCGAACATAATTTGTATTAGCTACTGCTGCAGATCCCTACACAAAACTGGTACAAGAAACAAACACAATACGCAAGGCGTTCTTTTCTCAAGGATATATACTAGATCAAACGATAAGTGCTTTTACAAAGTTCACTCACGAACTTCAATGCTAGCCTCACGCGTTGACAAGTCACACACAATATTGTGAACCTCTCACTACCCTTTAGCCCTTTTGATGTAAGATCTCTTTTTGCTAGACAACCATAAATCCAATTGCTAAGAAATATGTTGTAATTGTGTTAATGTGCAACTACATTTTAACATCCTATATATGCCCTATAGGAATACTTGGCTACATCTAGCCTTGGTCTTCAAGTTTTGGAAAATCTCCAATCTTCCAAAATATCCTGCTTTCCTTAAGCTTTGCTAAGATAAGAGGAAATCTCCTAAATCCCTTCCAAGCTAAGTATCTTTTCAGCTACTAGCTTGCAAATTTGTCCATGATACCTTTAGGTCGTCGACCCAAGCTCATCATGTTAAGTCTAGTCCGTTTATGCTGTATTCCAATCTGTTTATGCTTTAGACGTCTGTTTGTAACACTCTGCACTGTTACAAAGTTTGCTTCAAAATTGCTGACTGCAGGACACTCTAATTTTTTTTTTAAATATTGTTTTCGCGTTTCCAAACCTTTCGTTTATATGTGACTTAAGGAAAATCTTCTACAATCGACTAATGGGCCATAAAGCATTAATTATGAATCAGCCCAACATGACCCCTCAGGCCCAATATCATGTTGGCGCTTGCATTTCCTCTCATTTCTCGCATTCAGAAACTAATAGCTAGGGTTTTTATTACTCCTTCCCAACGATACCATGGATTCCATTGATTCTGACGACTCCGACATCAATCGCTTCGAAATCCGAATCAATGACCGAGCTTCGTCTTTGTCTTCTCAACTCACGAGGAAGCGTGACGACGACGAGGAGGAAGTGTCCGACCAGGAGACGAAGCTCATAAAGAAACCGAGGACGTCGACGACGACACTGGTAACTTCTTCCACTCCTTCGAAGATTACCTTGACTAAGAACGACGAGCTTCTCATTCTCAAGGTTTGTAAAAGGTCTCTACCTTTTTCTTGTCTATTTTTAGATTCTTTGTTATTCACTTGTTCGGTTTCTTTGTTGTTTGATGTGGGAAAAAGGGTATCGAGGACTACGAAGAGGAAACGAAATTGAGCTATAGATCTGAATGGGATGCGTTTTACGCTTTTATCAAAGATTCCATCGAATTAAACTTCACAAAGGAGCAGCTAAGGAGCAAGATTAGAAAGTTGAAGAAGAGGTTTACTGATAACCTTGCTAAATCGGGACATGGTAAAGGACCTTCCTTTAATAATTCTAATGAAGAAGAAATCTTCCAATTGTCAATGGTCATATGGGGCGAAAAGAATGAAATTGAATGTGCTTCTAATGTGAATATGGACCAAGCAACGGTGAGTGCTTGTTCTATCAGTTTCCTTTAGTACCTCATCTCTTTAACATTGATGTTTCTAATGCGATATTCTCTTCTGTTTTTTAAAAAGGATTCGGCTATTGTGGAGCATGAACAGATTAAGGAGAATGTGGAGCTAGCAAAGGTCAGTGAGAATGCCTTGTGTTCACAGAAACATCTGTAAAATTTGCTAGTACTAATGAGTCGTTCATCTTTTTGTTTGAACAAGGATGCGACTTCTGTGGAGCTTGAGTCAATTAATGAGAATGTTGAGCAAGAAAAGGTGAGTGATTGTTCACCAAAACATTATGTAAATTTTGTTATTACTAATGAGTCGTTGATGCTTTGTTTTGAAGGCGGACTTGACTAATGTAGAACATGAGCATGTTAGTGAGAATGTGGCTCAGGCAGAGGTGAGCGAGTGTCCCTTGGTGTTCTCACAACATTTTGTAAAAATTGATATTACGAATGAGTCATTGATCTTTTGTTTTGAATCAGGAATTGACTTGTGTGGAGCATGAGCAGATTACTCAGAATATTGAGCAACCAAAGGTTAGTGAGTATTCCTTGTGTTCACCGAATCATCTGTAAAATTTATTATTTCTAATGAGTCTTTGATCTTTTGTTTAGGACTTTACTAATGTGGAGCATGAGCAGAGTAATGAGAATGTGGAGCAAGCAGAGGTGAGTTAGTTGTTCCTTGTGTTCTCAAAACATTATGTAAATTTTTTGTTACCAATGATTCGTTGATGTTTTATTTTGATTAAGGATGTGACTCATGTGGAGCGTGAGCAGATTAACGAGAATATGGCTCAAGCAGAGGTGAGTGAGCGATTGTACCTTGTGTTCTTATAACATTATGTATATTACGAATGAGTCATTGATCTTTTTTTTTGAATCAGGATGCGACTTATGTGGAGCATGAGCAGATTACTGAGAATATGGAGCAAACAAAGGTTAGCTAGTGTTCCTTGTTATGTAAAACTTTGATATTACTAGTGCGTGATGATTTGCTACATTTGTATCTACTTCTTCCTCATGCTTGAGCTACGTTGAAGCATAGTTGAAAGGAGGTTATCTAATAGTTAGGAGCAAACGGTGAAAAATGATGCTGTCAAACTTCATTACATAATTGAAATCTCTAGTTTTTCAAAAATGTTACTCTTCGATATTACTAGTGTGTGATGATTTTAGGTTCCTGTTTTGAATATGGATGATCTTTGATATTGAGTAACATAATGAAGGTTGATAATGGTGAGAACGAGACGAACAATGAGAAAGTTGGTGCGGAGGAATTTTCTGTTCTGCAAGACGCATTTGAGGCGACATTGTTTCCAAGATTAGATACAACCCATCAAAAGTTGATGCTTGAGAATCTGAGGAATCTTAAAGCCGAAAAAGGAAAAGAGCTAACTGAAGAGTGGAAAACATTGCTTGTTGAGGAGATCAAATTTAATGTCATGAAGCTGACTTTCTCCGCAAAGCTTGTAGAAGCATGAGTTTCTGCTTAACTCAAGGAAAACAGCAAAAATAAATCTCTTACGTTCTTGCTACTAATGATTCCGGTGTGTACTTAAAGGTTTAGTTAGCAAAAAAGGTTTGTGGAAAAGCCATCATCTTTTGAACAGTTTAATCAGTGTAGGTATGACGGATTCTTTTTTGTGTGAATGGTTTAATCAGTGTAGGTATGACTGGTTCTTTTTTGTGTATGTATCGGAGATGAATCTAAAAACATTTAGGATCGTTTACTTGCTTTATCTTTGATTGAAGAGAGAATATGCAAGTATTATGAATCAACATGCATATCTTCGGATGCATGGAAAATATCTAAAGTCATCTATCATTTTAAAACGCTTGTTAAACATAACCAATCCAGATAACCCAACTCTCAAGAACCAAAGAGACCTCCACCTAACGCAAGACAAGGCAAAAACCTATAAACTTGAGACCCAACAAATCCTCTAGTCAGAAAATGGACTCAAACGAGGAAGCATGTACTGAAAACGAGCATAGAAGATAAAAAGGAGAGGGATTTTTGTGGAAAGGTAATTGTAACCACCACAAAAACTTGTTCTACATTTGAATCCTTCTCACCAAATGTGTGACTACCATATGTTGAGTAAATAAACTTTAAAATAAACAAACTTTCCACTCTAATACACAATAAATCCGGAAAAATGGAAAAGATGTTCTTATCCCATCATTTTCAAACCACATAATAAAAAATAAGACTAGCACAGAAAAAATATTACAAAAAAAAGGATAAAGGACATTTTGTTTTTCTTCATCTAATTCTGAATCTATCAAAAGATGAAGACCATTGTTAAATCTATCAATTTTGCATACAAGAGTAAGGAATAAGGTTTAGTATGATTTTGCATCTCCGATGCTTAGAAACTCATTGAGCTGCTCAAATATATTATAACTATGCTACTACCCGCGTTTTACGCAGGATAACATCCTTTTGATTATTCTCCTCCTCTTGAGCAACGTGAACTGCATTCTTTCCCAGTAGAAGGCTATGCATAGAATCTATCTTGGCTTTCACCGCAACAATCTCAACTCCACCTGACATACCTGCTTCTTTTCTTCTCTCCTCATCAATCTTCTTCGTGCTGTTGTTCGAAGCCACATTTTTAATCAGTACAAGAGCATCAACTGGATATCTAGTCTTGAAATCCCCATTACTAGCGGAATCCAAAGCCATCTGATGCCTCCAATCTACACTTCTGAAGAAGATGCCCAACAACTGAATCTATGTAAAACCGTGGTGAGGACAATCTCTCTGATAGCCCTTGAAACATTCCCATGAAGCCTTGAATGCTTCAATTGGTCCTTGAACAAAAGAAGAGATTTTCGCTCTCAACTCATCTGAACGCGATTCATCGTAGAAATGGCCCAGGAAAGCGTTATATCGTTCCAAGTGGTCAGTGAGCCTGACTCCAACTGCTTCAGCCAATAAGTTGTATCCCCAGCTAGAGAGTGTGAGAATAGCTTACAGAAGACGTAATCGAGAGACACCCCATTTGCCTTGATGCTAGATGCGAGGTCTTCGAACCTCTCAAGATGATCCATGGGATGTTCTGTAGGATGTCCATGGAACTGATGCTAAGCTACTAGTGAGAAGAAAGCAGGCTTCAGCTTAAAGTCCTGCCTAGCGAATCCAAGGGCTCGGATCGCTGCCCTGTTAGCATAGTACTCTTCAGGTCGGTTGTAATCACTCAAAGTGCGTCGGTTCACTACAACTTCCTGAGCTTGACGATTCGCCTAAGCCTGATGCTCTAGCTAAGCTAGCTGACGTTCTAACTCAGCTCGTTGACGATCTAACTCAGCTCGTTCTCTTGCAACTGTGTCGTCAACCTCCTCTGCCTCAATAATGGCATTACCAGCTTCATTAATCCTATCTCCCTGCTCATTGTATCTGTTTCCCTCTCTGTCAAACAACTCACCCTGAGCATTCGGAAGAACAACCACAACACGATTCACCATCTTAGCTAGCTTTCCACTTCGCACCTGAAACACACAAAATCAAAAGAAAAACGCGTAAAAACGAAAATAAAAACTTAGACTAAATTCTAGAATCAAAATCCTATAGGTGATTTTGACTTCCCGGCAACGGCGCCAAAATTTGATATGCTCAAATTTACCCTGAGGTACTCTCTCAAATTAAGAGATCAATTGTAGTAAGGGGTCGAATCACCGGGAGTTAAATCAAACAATAGGAATTTGACTTCAAATTGAGCTAAGCAAACAAAGTAAAATAAAAGCAAGAGCAATTCGAAACAGAGAAAGATTGTTGATTTCTTAAAAAATTAAACAAAAAGCTAGGTTTTCAGGTAATTCTCAGGATGAATCAGAATTGCAGATTAAACAAAATCAGGATTTAATTACGAACCGTTCTTGAAATTGGAACACTAGGATATAATTAACCAACTTTCGTTCGAAAACTAACTATGCCTAAACTCTAGAAATCCAAATTTCTTTGCGAATTCAATCAATTTAAACAAGCTTTAAATTCAAGTCCATTTTGTTCACAAAATTCCTAAACCAAATTTCTTTGCGAATAGGTAATTTTGCTCACCTAAGATATAGTTCAGGTTAATCAATTACACTTTCATGTCAATCTATCAACCTAAGATATCCAATTTCAGGGTCGCGAATCCTAAATCAGAGTCGTGAATCCTAAATCAGAGTTAAAACAATCTAGGTGAAGAACCAAAGAGATAATCCTAACAAGTGAGTTTCACCTAACAATTCATCTTCAATCCTTTCGAATCACCCTAAACCTAACAAGAGAACTACTCAGACATGCAAGCAAAGCAAATCATAACTAAATTATACTGTACAAAGAAAAGGAATAGGAAGAGATATAGAAGCGTTCGAAGAATCTCAAGAACAGAGTAAACTTGTCTCCCTAAAAACACTCAAAAGCTCTCTCTCAATTTGTTCAATAAAAACTAAGATAATGATCTTAAAACCTAAAAGCAAACTATATATAGTGTTTTGAACTCGTGATGGGCTTTTCTGATGACTTATAGAAACTCCTGGGATGAAAAGAGCAATTTTCCATTCTTTAAAAAGCAATTCGTCGGCTTCTGAAAAGTGGGTGTCGATCAACACTCGTTGGGGGTGTCGAACGACAGCTGACCATCATGTGTGTCGATCGACACTCATTGAGTGTGTCGATCGACAACTGCTATAATTTCTGCTTCTCCACTTGTAACTCCGACTTCTATCTCATTTTCGCTCCAAAATGCACCATAATCATCAAATAAGCTCCCTACGTACAATAACCTGTTAAGACACTAAAAAGACTCGAAAACAATAAAAGACTCGATAAAAAGACTTATATCATGGTCGAAAACCGGCGAAAACCATGATATATCAATAGAAATATAATAGTAGTTAATAATAGTTCTTATAATTTGTTTGGGTATATGGATTAAGTTAGTTTGAAGTATTTAAATATGAGTATATTAGAAGTTAGTAATTTTAAATTATTAAATGAAAAAGGTAAAAAAATGGAGAGCTTGACAATTAATGTCAAAATGCTTCTCCTTTATATTGAAGATAAAGATGTTTAAAGTTTAATTATCCTTTCAAATTTTAATCAATAAAAATGAAAAAAAACATGTATTGAGTGAGTCTCTTAACAAAATGAGTGAATCTCTTAACAAAATATTAAAAATGCTCAAACGAAAACCGTATCTACCTCTATTTCTACACTTTTAATGCTTTTTGTTTTGTTTTTGGTTAGTAAGGCTACAGTTGGAAGTGATCTTAGAGCATTCTTAATGGTAACACTCTCATTAAGTTTCTAATTTATTTTATTTTAATACTTTTTATTTAATTTAATTATTTATAATTTATCAACCAATGGAAAAATGCCAAGTGGCATGAACGTGTCTTCATATGCTGAAAAAAGTTCTATGTATCGAGACTTATGACCCTCTCTCTCCTGTTTTGTGTAACCTTTTATTTTTTTATTAGTAAGAGCCCTTTGAAAGAGATCATCATTAAAAATGCTTTTATAGAGTTTTTTCCAATTTTTTTGAAATAGTATATATATATATTTTTTTTGATAAACCCTATCGGCTGATCCGGAAAGCCCCGGTAGGAACGCACCGGAGTGCTACAGAGTGGACTTCTTTCCGAAGAGCCACCACACTGCCTATCCCGAGTTTGGAATACTTTCCGACTAATGCCAGGGGGTAGCCGGATCGCCTGTTGCCGGACTACCAGGTAAACTGCCTGAGCCTTTGGCCCAAGCCCATACTTCCCACATAGACATGATTTTTGTTTCTAGGGAGATTCGAACCCTGGGGGGAGTGTTGTAGCACATTCCCAAGTCTCATCTACCACTAGACCACGGCCATGTGGACGAAATAGTATACTTTATTAATACATTTTGTTTAGTTTAAACTTTAAACTATAAACACATATTTACTGACTAAAAATGTGTAAAACAAAGCATATCACACAAGCGATTTAAATGGTTGCTTTACTCGTAGTAGTGATAATAAAGACTCGGAACCTAATCCACTATCACGAAGATCACGTTACACAAGAGTGTTTTGCTTTCACTATCACACACATTACATCATATATACGAATTACGAATAATGTTTTCCATGTGAATATCAACGGCTACATACTTTTTTCTTTTGGGCTGGATCTCAATAACCACTCTTCAGGCTCAATAACACTCTTTTGTCTTTCGTACCATTTTTTTTTTTCCCACCATCTAATTACCAGTAGTAGATAATTTTTACACCCTCTTTTTTCCTTTTTGGCGTCAAACATTATCATTACAAACTGAATAGACTTACATGGAATTTTACAGATTTTTTGTTTTTGTTGAAATGTTAAGTTTATTTATCAACAAAAAAGATGGTACAATCCTATGGATACATTGACATCCAAAAAAAGCTTACAAATGTGGTCAAAACGTAGCATATTAGTCAGCCAAAATCACAAAAGCAGAGCACTACATTCTAATCTTTAGGGTGAAATTGGAAGCCATCTTTCTATCTCTTCACTGGCCTCATTGTCTTGCAAAAGAGAGTATAGTCGTAGAAGTACCTCTTTGTGTATGAGCTAAGCAAGAGCCAGGGGATCGGAGGAGGGTCTTTGGTGACGGCTTCCATTTTGGTTCCCCCCAAATCCAATATACTGTAGTCTGAAATGTCATTTTCGTTAGTTGTGCGTCACTCTTGGAGAACCTATTGCTATTGAGCCGATGAGTGGTCAATGTCCAATCCGGATTTAAACTTGAACCCATTATGGGTGTCAAGATCAAGGTCCAAATCGTATATGAAATAGGGCAAGCAAAGAAACGATGATCCCAAGTTTCATTCGGTTCTCCGTAGAAGACATAAGGTTTGTGGTCTCCCCATGCTCTCTCTCGATCGCCTATTGAAAGCCGATTCTTAAAGGTAAGCCATATGATAAAAGCTTGTCTAGGTACCGCTTGAGGAAACCAAACAAGTTTGTGCCATTCGACTGGTTGTCCCCCATGTCTCACCAAGTTCCAAGTCCTTGCCGCCAAGAAACCCACTTCATATTCTCCTATCTTTTGTTGCCACATGACTCTATCTTGTCCAACATTTCCGAGAGTAATAGGGGCTGCCGTATGGTACCGACAATTTCTTGGAGTTGTTGTCCTATGCACCTACGTAACTTCCATTCCATCCCATTCGCAGCATCTGCCACTCTTGCTCTATTTTGAATTCCCAACATTCGAGTGCCCAAATCACCTAGCTTGTCATACAATAGGCCAATGGAGAGCCAATTATCATACCAGAATGAGGTGTTTGCCCCGTCTCTAACTTCAACTTTGAAGAAACTAGCTGCAAGAGGTCGAAGTTTTAATAGCTTCTTCCACATCCAACTACCTCTAGTTGTCTTTTCCGAAATCTCCCAGAAGGATATCCCCTTTAGCAAGTATTTTTGAACCCATGCAACCCATAAAGATCCCGAGTGAGCAAAAAGCCTCCAAATGAGCTTCAAGGGAAAAACCGTAGAGCTATCTTGTAACCTTCTTATACCCAACCCCTCTTCTTGCTTAGTAAGACAAATGTCTTCCCATGCAACTTTAGCCTGTGTAGACTGGTTCGGTGTTCCCGACCAAAGAAATGATACTGCCATTTATTCTATATTTTTTAGAGAAGTTTTTGGGGATCAAAAAGCAGAGCACCAAAAACTTGTAGTACTCACTATCACTGATTTTATAAGCTGGAGACGACCCACGTACGAGAGTGACTTTGAAGCCCATGCTAGAAGTCTCTTTCGAATCTTATCAATGAGCGGTTCATAGTCTGTCTTTGTCATGCTTTTAGTTATCAAAGGGAGTCCGAGATACCATATAGGGAGTTGGTCTATGGGAATGCCCATTTGAGCGGCGGTTTCCTGCAAATTATGATGTGTTTTCCCAGCCATAAACAATGCAGACTTGCTCATATTAATTGCAAGACCTGATTCTAGCTCAAACTCCTTGAGAACTTTCACTATACCCGTGATAGAGTCCGCTTTACCATCTGAAAATATCACCATATCATCCGCAAAACTCAAATGTGTTAAATCTACCTCCTCACATTTTGGATGATAGCCATATCTCATGTCCTTAGCCGGCTTATCAAGTCGATGAGATAACACATTAATTAATCGCAATCACTAACAAATGAGGTGATAGAGAGCATCCCTGTCTCAGTCCTTTAGAGCTTGAGAAGAACCCTTCCAATTCTCCTTTTATACACACATAAAAAGTTGTTGTTGTAATACAACCCTTAAGCCATCTGATAAATTCCTCCGGGAGCCCCATGACCTTCAAAACATTCAAAATAGACGACCATCTCACTGTGTCAAAGGCTTTGGTAGTGTCAATCTTGAAAGCACAACTTGGTGATGTCGAATCCTGTGGTAGTCTTTCACCAATTCAGTGGCTAAAAGCACATTTTCTAAAAGCAAACGGCCCTTGATGAATGCACTCTGATTTGTTTAAATGGCCTCCGGGAACATCGTCTTCAGTCTATTTTGCCGATATCGTTGATATAACCTTATACATCGTGTTGCAACAAGAAATAGGACGGAAGTCCTTCATATTCTAAGCATCAACCTTCTTAGAAATAAGCGATAGGATCGTGGCATTCACACCGCTTGACATATGTCCATTGAGAAAATAGGATTGTACCCCGTCACAAAATCCTTCCCTATGATTGGCCATGCTGCAACATAAAACTCCTTAGTGAATCACAACTTCTAGAACTGGTCTTGTGAGTACTGCAGCCCGAGTTTCTGAGCAACGGAACTTGATCAGCTGATTTAGATGCTCATTCTCTCCTATTTGGCTCACATCTGAGACCTTCAAGAAGTTTTCATCATACTGAGTTTAATATCTCGGGTCTCTGTTAGGCATTCACTTGCTTTATTAATTAACTTCCTAATGGAATTCGAGGACCTTCTGGCTTGAACTGTTTTGTGAAATAAGGATGTGTTATGATCGCCAAATGAGAGCCATGTAACTCTTTTCTTTGTCCAAAGAACTTCTCTTCCACCTCGGCATAATGATTCCATTGTCTTGCAGCCTCGGTTTCCGCTGCAAAAGTTTCTACACAGATTTTCTAGTGTTTGCTTCTGCCTAGCACAAAGCACCTCAAGCGCTATCTTTATTCTCCTCGTTATATCTCCATGTCTATCCCTGTTAAGAGCTCGTAATAATGGTTTATTGCTTTTGCTTTTTATGAAACCTATGCATAGCAGCTTTGGAATGATATAGTTCCTCCGTATCTTCCCAGTAGCTTGCAACTATCTCATGAAACATGGGATGCTCTGCAAGTAATTGAAGAATTGGAAATGTCTTCTCTTTCGTGGGTCTGCATTACTCATTTTAACGGTGCACCGCCCATGATCAGATATTCCATTTATCGCAAATGAGACATATGCCTCCGTATGAGTACTTGCCCAATCTCCATTGATCATTACTCGATCTAGCTTCTTGCCAATAGGACCATCTTCCTCGTGTTTCCACCAATTGAATTTAGAGCCCGTAGCCCCAATGTCTACTAACTCACAATTCGTTACAAGCTCTTGAAATTCACGCATTCCATTTTGATCTCCCAATCCAAACTGAACTCGAGAGTGCTCATCCGATGACAAAATGACATTGAAATCACCCATTAGAATCCTAGGAATATTGGTTTTCCCATATTGCGCTTGAATGTGACGAACTTCTTCCCACGGAATAACTTTATCATTTTTGAAATTTGATGCATAAATGCATGAACACATAAAAACTTCTCCTCTTACGGTTTCTATACCCACTATTATAATTTGTGGGCTTAAATAGGACCATAACCTTTGCCTCTTCTAACCAAACTAGACAAATACAACCAAGCCTATGATAATCGTAATTTGTTTCGCATTCCCATCCAGGAAACACACGAGAGATAATTTTTGAACTCTTCTCCTCCGTCACCCTGATTTCCAAAAGACACCCGAATGTTGGATTTGAAGCAACAATCCATGACTTTACATTATTATGTTTGCACATTTTGTTAAAACCGCGAGTATTCCACACAAAAAATGACGTCATGATCATTTGTTCCTTAGTGAGGAGGATTTTTTCCCATTTGTGTTAGGTGCCAAATTCTGATCTCTCCGACTTTTACTCGTAGTCTGAATATTGTCCTACCTTCTTCTTCTTCTTCATTGTGCTTTTCATTCAACCATTGTTTGAGTTTGAACTTGCTGAACCTCTTCTTCAGAGGAAGAAATATAAGAATCCTCATTTTTTCAACCTCTTCCACCACAATCTCTCCTTCATTCCCTTCCACTTCCTATGTAATTTTAGGTAAAATATTAAATCTTGATGGAGAGCTCATCTTCTGAAGATCCCTTTTATCTCCTCGAATTTCCCATTCCACGGTCAAAAGAAGGGTAGTGTTCGTCTCTATATTCTTCAGAATTTGTGAATTAGTCAGACTGGCACCATTTGTATTGTCCTCCACAACTTTTACCCCACATATCGACTTCTCTGTTCCACGTTGGGCAAGCGGCACTACTGCACCTTTCCTCATCTGTCCACATTCAACCGCTTTGTGCCCCCAAATTTTATATTCAGAGCATCGAGCATGGAGCCAAGGGTAAGTGATATATCATGGTTTTTACCGGTTTTCGACCATGATATAAGTCCTTTTATCGAGTCTTTTCGTTGTATTTCGAGTCTTTTTAGTGTCTTAACAGGTTATTGCACGTGAGGAGCTTATATGGTGAATACGGTGCATTTTGGAACGTAAACAAGGTTGGAGCCGGATTTTGCAAGAAAGGAAGTTGATATGAAGCAGCCTGTCGATCGACAGCACCAAGAAGGACGATCGATCGACAGCTACATTGAAGCCTGTCGATCGACATACATATAGACGATCGATCGACAGGACAGCGCAGAAACCGACCTAAATACGTTTTAAAGAAGGAAATTCGCCAGTTAACGGGCCGAAAGCAGCAATAGACCGTCATAAAAGCTCACCACGAGTTTTACCTCTATAAATAGTTTATTTTAGATTTTTAGAACAATAACTTTTAGATTTTACTTAACAAAGTTTAGAGAGAGATTTTTAGGGTTTTTAGGGAGACAAGTTTACTTCATTACTTTGAGATTCTTCGAACCCTATTGTAATTCTTCTTTTACTCTTTCTTTATGCATTATTATTCAGCTATGATTTGCTTTGCCTCCATGTCTGAGTAGTTTGCTTGTTAGGTTTAGGGTGGTTCGAATGGAATGATGATGAATTGTTAGGGTAAACTCACTTGTTAGGATTTTATCTGTTAGGTTCTTCACCTAGATTGCTTGAACTCTGATTTAGAATTGATCACTCTAAATTAGCTATCTTAGGTTGATAGATTGACACGAAAGTGTAATTGATTAGCCAGAACTAGATCTTAGGTGAGCAAAATTACTTATTCGCAAAGAAATTTGGTTTAGGGATTTTGTGAACAAATTGGACTTGAATTTAATGCTTGTTTAAATTGATTGAATTCGCAAAGAAATTTGGTTTTCTAGGGTTTAGACATAGTTAGTTTTCGCAACGACAGTTGGTTAATTATACATTAGTGTTCCAAGTTCTAGAACGGTTCTTAATTAAATCCTGATTTTGTTTAACCTGCAATTCTGATTCATCCTGAGAATTACCCAAAAGCCTAGCACTTTGTTTAATTGAATTTTAAATCAACAATCTTTCTCTATTTCGATTTGCTTTTGTCTTTATTTTATATTATTTTACTTAGCCGAATTTGAAGTCAATATTCCTATCGTTTGATTTGACTCCCAGTGATTCGACCCCTACTACGACGACCTCTTAATTTGAGAGAGTAGCTCAGGGTAAATTTGAGCATATCAAATTTTGGCGCCGTTGCCGGGGAGTCAAAATCTTCCATAGGATTTTGATTCTAGAATTCTGACTAAGTTTTTATTTTCGTTTTTACGCGTTTTTCTTTTATTTTTGGTGTTTCAGGTTTATGCCTTCTAGCAGAACCAGAAGCAACAAGGATAAAGAGTTAGCGGATTTTGTTCCAGAGTTGGGAATTTTGGAAAGGGAAAACAGACGACAAGCAAAGTTAGCTAAGATGGTTAATCGAGCTGTAGTAGTTTTTCGGAATGCTGAAGGAGAGAATGTTGATCGAGATGGTAATCGATACAACAATCAGGGAGACCCCATTGATGAAGCTGGTAATATCATCGAGTTTGAGGATCCGATTGCAGCAGAGCGTGCTGAGCTAGATCGTCAAAGGGTTGAGTTGGAACGTCAGCTAGCTGATCTAGAGCGTCAGGCTCAGGCAAATCGTCAAGCTCGGGAAGTTGTAGTGAACCAACGCACTTTGGGTGATTATAACCGACCTGAAGAGTACTATGCTAACAGGGCAGCGATCCGAGCTCCTGGATTCGCTAGGCAGGATTTTGAGCTGAAGCCTGCTTTCTTCTCATTAGTAGCTCAGCATCAATTCCATGGACATCATACAGAACATCCCATGGATCATCTTGAGAGGTTCGAAGACCTCGCATCTAGCATCAAGGCAAATGGGGTGTCTCTCGATTACGTCTTCTGTAAGCTATTCCCACACTCTCTAGCTGGGGATGCAGCCTACTGGCTGAAGCAGTTGGAGCCGGGCTCACTGACCACTTGGAACGATATAAAGAATGCTTTCCTCAGTCACTTCTATGATGAGTCACGTTCAGAAGATCTCCGAGCTAAGATCCAAACATTCTTTCAGAATCAGACAGAATCTTTCAAGGCTGCATGGGAAAGGTTCAAAGGATATCAGAGAGATTGTCCTCATCACGGATTTACAGAAGTTCAACTGCTGGGTATCTTCTACAGAGGAGTGGATTGGAAGCATCAGATGGCTTTAGATGCTGCGAGTAATGGGAACTTCAAGACCAGATTCCCAACTGATTGCCTTGAGCTCATAAAGAACGTGTCTACTAGCAATAGTACAAAGAAGATTGATGAGGAAAGGAGACGAGGAGCTGGTCAAACAAATGGAGCTGAGATTGTTGAGGAAGATGTTAATTACATCAACCAGAATGGCTACCAGAATCAGCGGTATGGGAATCAGTCAGAGAACAAGGGATACAACAACTACAATCAGAGGAACTACAGATCTTCATCGTATCAACCGATTCCCTCTAAATCTTCAGAAAGTGACGTGAAGAGGATGTTCGAACAACTTCTTGAGGGGCAACAAACCCTAACGGTAAATCTCAATGCGAAGATTGACAGTCTCTACACTGATCTTAATGGAAAAATAGAAGCCATCAACATTCACTTGAAGAAGCTTGATATTCAGGTTGCTCAGACTGCTGAAAATGTAAAGAGACAAGAAGGTCGTCTTCCAGGGAAATCTGACATGAACCCAAAGCATTTCTCCAACTCAATCACATTGAAGAGTGAAGAACAACTGTTTCCAACTGTTGAGAAGTGCGAAGATGAAGCCTTGCTCGTGGTTCCTGAAGAAACTTTTGACTCCAAAATTTCGGAGGGCCTGTCGATCGACAGACCTGGTGGTTGTCGATCGACAGCTACAGAAAATTTCGCTACAAACACGATTTCAGCAGCCCTGTCGATCGACACACCTTGTGTTGATCGATCGACAGCCCCGAAAAATGCAGAGATATTCGAATGTCAGTCTGAAACTGCCATTGAACGTGTCTACAAGCCCAAGGTTCCGTACCCAAGGAGTCTGTACCCTTCATGCACCGACCAAGGCAGTGACAAAGCACCTAAGGAGAAAGGGAAACAAGCTCCAACATCATTGAGGAAGCTGCCAAAGTTGTTGAATCCAGGGATGTTTGTGGTTCCTTGTTCGATCAATGGTGTAGAATTGAAGGATTCTTTATGCGACACAGGAGCTAATGTGAATGTTATGTGTGAAGCTGTTGCAAAGAAGCTAGGAATCTTGGAGTTACAACCCTTAAGGACTCCTATCGAGCTCATAGATAGATCATGTACGATTTCTAAAGGCTTCATTCCTGACGTATCGATTCAAATAGGAGATTGTCTTGTTCCTACGGACTTCTACATCATTGAGAGAAAGGATGAAATCTGTAAACCATTGGTTCTTGGTGCACAGTTCCTTGCAACAGTGGGAGCAATGGTGGATTTTCCTAATAAGCGGATCTCCTTCTCGAACATCAACAAGAAAGTCTTCTATCCTTCGGTTCTTGTCACAGCAGCTTCTTGTATGAGTGTCAATGTTGGAGATACACTGGGTTTTGAAAATGAGACAAAGAAGGTTCACAACGGTCTCAAGTTGGCTTCTCCCACTCCACGTCATGCCATCAACATTCCAGTAAGCTCCAAGTGCGAAGACTTCCCCAAGGGGAAGCGCAGAAAAACCCCTAAAGCATTCTCCAAGTTCAGAATTGTCATTCCTTCGGAGTTGAGGGACAAGGGAGAGATAGTTGTCCAAGAGATGCTAAACAATACTATGAAGCTCTTTCCTGGTATTGTTCCTTGCAAGTCTGGGGGAGTGCACTTCAGAGATCCACCTCCAGCCTAAACATCATCCGCAGTCAAGCTAATGACAGAAAACAAGCGCTTGGTGGGAGGCAACCCACCTGTAAGTTTTTCTTTTCACTTGAGTCATTTTTCTTTATTAGAGTTAGTTAGTTCTTTGTTTCTGTTTGCCTTTTCAAAATTTGTGGAACTTGTTGTTTGCGACTCTTTGCTGTGGTATTTGATGATATTTTGTTTCAGTGATCTTCAGTTTTTCTTTAGATTTCTCCAACAACATAAGTCGTCAAAGCCAAGATTTCAGATTTTCGACGAACCTGTCGATCGACAGACCTGGTGGTTGTCGATCGACAGCCACATGAAGCCCTGTCGATCGACATACCTTGTGTTGATCGATCGACAGGCCAGCAGAACAGGTCCGAATTTCATTCTTTTCACGAATTTTCTGATTTTTTTCTTTTCCTTTTCACCAATCTCAGATTTAATAACACTGGGGACAGTGTTGTTTAAGTCTGGGGGAGGTAGTTACTAACATTGTTTTCTATTTTGGAGTCAAAAATTTGTTTTTATTGAGTCAAAATGTAGGGAATAATGATCTTTCTTAGGAATAAAGCTTAGTTTTTGAAACTTTTAGCTGCTGCGATGAAGCCTTTGGATGGAACGAATTCGAAATCAGATGATAGTACAGGTTCCCCTCTTATCGCAATTTGCAGAACGAAGTAGATCAAACTCCAGACTAGCACACTTGATCTCCATTTCGCTATATTCTCTTTGATGATATCACGACAATAAAACATTCAGGACTCCTTATTCTCTTTACCACTCTTTGTTGATCCTGAATGGCCAGCTCATTTTTAGTTGGTACCCAACCCCTAACCTTAACCTTTTGTCGAAACCTCATGCAGTCTCTTTTCCTTAGTTTTATGTGCAGGCATGTGTATAAACTCCGGAGAGAAAGAGGTCCGACGCAGTTTTTCATTCACAAAAATTGCACGGAAAAAGGATTTGGTAGGAGTACTTGAAAGAGAGCAGCAATGCTAAGCATTCTTTGGGACTTAATACACAACAATGGTAATTTTCGAGACTAATATCTTTGTAAAATCATTTCCCCCCTTAGAGTCTTGAAAAAAAAAAAAAAAAAAAAAAAAAAAAATCTTTTATTTCGAAAAATAAGTAAGGGAAAGGGAAATGATTATTTAAATAAGTCTCTAGCTTCAAAAGAAAAGTCCCAAAGAATGAAGAAGTTGGATGTGGAAAGTGGAACATGATTATATGAAGGTGTTTGGTTCCTAATAACGTTTTGGAGGAGGGAGTGCAATGTGAATGAGAAACTGTGGGCATCAACTGGACCCGACTCTCTCTTGTGATTATGCATAATGTCTGCATCCACCAAATAAAATCCGGTAACCCTAAACACTCTTTAGCTCCACTTAAACACAAAAGCCTTTTACATCACACCTAGCCCTTTTACTTGGTTGATATCATTGGAGAGAATTCCATCATCACTTCGATCGAGTGTGCGACAGTTAGGAGGATGTGAAACTGATGGGTTTGCAGGTTAAGATTTGAGGCCCAACCTATGATGGTTGAGATTCGTGACCGCCAAAGGTACTTTGTTTACATGCAGCGAAAGGGTCGAGAAAGCGAAAGCAATGTTCCCAAAGATAAGTAAGTTCTCGCGATTTTCAAACCTCAACTTCAGTTTTAGTCTCTAGTTTGTTTGAGGGCAAGCAAAAGCTAAGTCTGGGGGAGTTGATATATCATGGTTTTTACCGGTTTTCGACCATGATATAAGTCCTTTTATCGAGTCTTTTCGTTGTATTTCGAGTCTTTTTAGTGTCTTAACAGGTTATTGCACGTGAGGAGCTTATATGGTGAATACGGTGCATTTTGGAACGTAAACAAGGTTGGAGCCGGATTTTGCAAGAAAGGAAGTTGATATGAAGCAGCCTGTCGATCGACAGCACCAAGAAGGACGATCGATCGACAGCTACATTGAAGCCTGTCGATCGACATACATATAGACGATCGATCGACAGGACAGCGCAGAAACCGACCTAAATACGTTTTAAAGAAGGAAATTCGCCAGTTAACGGGCCGAAAGCAGCAATAGACCGTCATAAAAGCTCACCACGAGTTTTACCTCTATAAATAGTTTATTTTAGATTTTTAGAACAATAACTTTTAGATTTTACTTAACAAAGTTTAGAGAGAGATTTTTAGGGTTTTTAGGGAGACAAGTTTACTTCATTACTTTGAGATTCTTCGAACCCTATTGTAATTCTTCTTTTACTCTTTCTTTATGCATTATTATTCAGCTATGATTTGCTTTGCCTCCATGTCTGAGTAGTTTGCTTGTTAGGTTTAGGGTGGTTCGAATGGAATGATGATGAATTGTTAGGGTAAACTCACTTGTTAGGATTTTATCTGTTAGGTTCTTCACCTAGATTGCTTGAACTCTGATTTAGAATTGATCACTCTAAATTAGCTATCTTAGGTTGATAGATTGACACGAAAGTGTAATTGATTAGCCAGAACTAGATCTTAGGTGAGCAAAATTACTTATTCGCAAAGAAATTTGGTTTAGGGATTTTGTGAACAAATTGGACTTGAATTTAATGCTTGTTTAAATTGATTGAATTCGCAAAGAAATTTGGTTTTCTAGGGTTTAGACATAGTTAGTTTTCGCAACGACAGTTGGTTAATTATACATTAGTGTTCCAAGTTCTAGAACGGTTCTTAATTAAATCCTGATTTTGTTTAACCTGCAATTCTGATTCATCCTGAGAATTACCCAAAAGCCTAGCACTTTGTTTAATTGAATTTTAAATCAACAATCTTTCTCTATTTCGATTTGCTTTTGTCTTTATTTTATATTATTTTACTTAGCCGAATTTGAAGTCAATATTCCTATCGTTTGATTTGACTCCCAGTGATTCGACCCCTACTACGACGACCTCTTAATTTGAGAGAGTAGCTCAGGGTAAATTTGAGCATATCAGTAAGTTACCTTGACCATTGTTTCTTCCTCATCATTCAGTGATATCAAGTTCAAAAGTGGTTTTTCCAAGTTAACAACCACTAGAACACGGGCTACATCCAGCCGAACACAACGTATAATATTGGGATGGAATTTATAGTCACCTCCAATTATATCTCCAATAAATCGCAAACCTACTTCCGAGAAAAGATGATCAGGGACTCCCGTGAAATCAACCTAGATCGGTGATAAGTGTGTAATTTGACCATTTTTAGCATGCATTTTAATAGTATTTAGAGACATTTAGCTTAGGTTTTTACATATTTTATTGCATATTTTGTTCCATTTAGATTAGATTGAGTCTAGAGTCCAAGTTCTTATTTTCTTGTATTTGCACGCATATTTTGTCTATTCTAGGTGCAAATGGAGTCTTCGATCAATTGTGAAACAAATGAAGAGAAGAATCAAGTTGGAAAAATGAAGAACTAGAAACAGGAGTTAGAGAAGCCTTATGGATCGGCCAGCTAGCCAATCGTCTAGCCGATCCATACGAGGCTCCGAGTGTCAAAATTTCCTTGCCAAGATTTGGCCATTTAGACTGACCACCACACCGATGTCTAGGAGACTCTAATCATGCATTTCTCATCTTAGCCAATGGAAGTTAATGTCTAAGGAGTTTTGTAAGCTTTTATGAACATGTTCTTTAATGATTCTTGATTAGTCTTTAGCAAAATGGAAGTTTGTGTTACTCATTGATTATGAAATGAATTAGTACCATGGAAGTGGATTAGTCTAGACTAAATGGATTCATGCTTTGAAATTAGCTATCTTTAGTTGTTGTGCATCACTATCTTCACTTGTTTCAACCAAAATCTATCACCTTCACTCAAGATCCTTGCTTCTATCATATAGATCATCTTTGTTAAATTTGTTGACTTTTGCATTGACTTTTGTTGAGTTTTCTTAAATTGTATTTTAATCTTGTTTTACCTTTAGTTATGCATTGCTTTGCTTCATTTTAGTGTTTTATTTTGTTTTAGTTATTGCATTTGACTTATTGCATTTCATATTGTCATTTACACTTAGTAAAATCGAAATCCACACTTGAAATTGCAATCACCTAGCTTCATTAGTTTCTTGCATTCCAATTGTTTAGACAACCAATTTCTTGTGGAAGAATGACCCTTGATTACTACATTGATTTCACTATGCACTTGTGGTTAGTTGATTGAGGTTTTAGAACTCATAAGCATCTAAATTGGACATTCTAAATTGAACTCATGACCCTTGTTATCCATTGATTTCATTTAGTGTGCATCAAGTTTTTGGCGCCATTGTCGGGGAGTTGTTGATTGATTTTTAAGCATTTGGATTTGGAATCTTCTTTAACTAGGTTTTATTTTTGTTTGTTATTCAATATATCTTGTTTGCCTCTTATTTTGCTTGGTGTGTAGGTGTATGATAACAAGAAGCAAAAGTTTAGACAACTTTGATATGCACACCGACATTAGTCAAGTTGAGAAGCAAGCTAGATTAACGAGAAAAGAGAATAGAACGTTTAGCAATGGAAGCTTAAGTTGGTAATGGTAATGGCGGTAATCGCCAAGTTGAAGAAGTTGCTAGAAATGTGGATGGGAATGGTAATAGGATACCGGTTCACGCCCCTACATATGAAAGGAGGATGGGAGCTTTCGATGAACTGCACCTCAACAAAACTAGGACCGGAATTCGTCCTCCACCTTGTGCTAACAACAATTGGGAGATCAAATCTAGTTTGATCAACACGGTGCAAAAAAATCGTTTCTTCTATTTACCTTTGGAGCATCCCATTAAGCACCTAGACAACTTTTGTCGATTGTGTGGTACGGTAAAGATGTTTGGAGTACCCGAGGACGCCATGAAGCTCACCTTGTTTCCATTTTCTTTGGGAGATAAGGCTAGTCAATGGGAAAAGAGTGTAGGGACATCTTCAATCACTACATGGGAAGAATGTAAGAAGAGGTTCTTGGCTAAGTTTTTCTCCAATCAACGCACCACACGGATATGTTTGATGGTGGCGGTATTGGTTCGATGTTTGAAACGATGGATGAGACGGTAAGGGCTATAGCTAATGAGCTTAAGAGACCCAATGGTAAGAGCTCTAAGATGTCTAAAGAAAAGGTCAAGAGCAAGCTCATACTAGACCCTATCAGGAAAATTGAAAAGGGTATTGAGTGTAAAGCCGTTTGGAATGGCGGTGTTCGGCTTTTTATAAGGCTAAGATCGTTTTTTCAACCGGAATGAGCCAAGCAGAGATGAATAGCTCAAATAAGGCAATGAAAGAAGCCTTTGATGTTGATTTGGAGGATTGGGAACCAAGCAAGATTGATGGCTCTCCATTGATCTCCAACTAGCGCCTCCACCAACCGTCAAGCTTAGAGACATAAAACAAGCTCACTTGGGAGGCATTCCCTTGGTATCATTTGTATATATATTTCTTATGCTTTTTTATTTATATTTAGTATGTTTTTAGAGATTGATTTTGATGTAGGAACTAGAAGAGAAAATTGGAAAAGTCTTGAAGCAAGTTTAGAACGTGAAAAAGGGGTATGCACAAAAAAGGCGAATGGATCGACCACCTAGCCGGTCCGCTGGACGATCCGTAGAGTGCCTCAAACGTCGAAATCCCCTACCACAAAAAAGGGATTTCGACCGGGTAGCAAACCGATCCCCTACCCGATCCGTAAGGGTCCTCCAACTGCTAGGTTTGACTTTTTCGTTTCTGCGCGTTGACTCGGTTCAATTTTGGTCTAAATCGGTTTATTTCAAGTGTTTTCAATCAATTTTGGCTGGTTTGGTCACTAAAATCAGATTTTCTAGACCCTTCTCCCTCATTTTCAAATTATTTTGAAATCTTTAGCAAATCTTTAGCAACTCTCTCTCTCTCTTACTTTACTCTTTTTCTAAAGAAAATCCCAAACTTTTCAAAATCAAGAACATCTTTCTCTCTATAACTTTGCAAGAACTTTAGATTCACTATTACCTTCAGATCTCTTCTATCGTAATCTTTGATTAACAAAAGGTATGCTCTTTCTCCTTTACCCATTTCAATTACTCTTGAAACTCATGTAAGCTTACATGAGATTCTTGTGGAATTCACTATCTTTGGGTTGTGAAATGAGTTGCTTTATGTTTGATATGAGTTATAATTACTTGGTAGATGATTTCATATACAAATTTGGAACTTTGATGGTTGAATTTGAGTTTTTATTCACTTAAGAGTTCTTGACATTGAAAATACTTTAATTTTAGAATCTTTAGATGACATTGAGTTTATTTATGAGTTATGCTAATCATTAATTGCAATTAAGCTTTGCTGGTACATAGTATTCATTAGAACGCTTGAGTATTCATTAGAACACTTAAGTATTCATTGGAACGCTTGAGTTAATTG
Source organism: Arabis alpina (assembly GCA_900128785.1). Lineage (NCBI taxonomy): Eukaryota > Viridiplantae > Streptophyta > Magnoliopsida > Brassicales > Brassicaceae > Arabis > Arabis alpina. The sequence goes on from LT669791.1 coordinate 20,685,284, forward strand.
CAATTATGAATATGTGTCATTACTCAATAAATGTTGCTTATTGTTGTGTTTAATCATTTGACTTCACCATTTGTGATATCAATTGTTGAATAACCTTTGGAAAATGGTTGGGGACTTGTGTTTTGCATGAAAATGGTCCTCATTTGAGAATCTTTCTCTTTATAGGAAGCTATAGCATCACAACAAAACGAAATAATGTTACGCCTACAAACGATCCTTGGAACCGGTGACATTTGTGAAGAATTTGACAAGAGTTGTTTAGAGATCTTGAACCGAGCAACGTTTGAAGCTACAAGATTTGCATGTCCCAAGCTACTAGCTAAAATTGGTCTCAAGGACGATGTCAAAGAGCTTTTGAAGGGAATGCACTTGGGCGGGTTACCTAAGATGAGTTACGCTACATACCCCGAGCCATCAAGACAACTTCTAGCTACGATTGATTGTGATTGGGACGAGATTTTAGGGACTCACCTCATCTCATTCACAATTGATGACATCAAGTACTCTATAACTTTTAGAGACTTTTGTGAGGTGTACGATTTCCCAAGATGGTGATAAAACTGAATTTGGCATGAAATCAAGGGTGTGGCGTAACATAGCTCCGGATGAGCCTTATTCGTCGCAAACATCTCACATGACAAGGGTCAAGAACCCCACGATCGGATACGTTATCCATCTATTAGCCAACACATTCTATGCAAGACCATCTCCCGATGTTCCCACCGCTAACGAGCCCAAACTACTCTACATTGCCATGAACCTTTCCATTCAAAATCAATTCGGGAAACCAATGGAGGTGGATCACGATTACTACGGATGTGAGATTGGTCTTATGTTCTTTGACCAACTTTACCGCTTCCGCTATTCTAGCTAACATAGATACACTGCACATATGTCTTGGTGGCATGCTCACGCCTTTGTTTCTACGGGTTAGACTCGATCTTGATGCTTTCCAACCGCTTCGAGCACGACCATTGTTAGATCTTAAATATTTCATCGAGAAGAAAACATTGGCGGGACCTTTTGGATCGCGACATTTCATCTACCGGTGTTACGATGTAGATGGGGAACCCCTTTGTTGCTATTTACCCATTAAGAAGTACACGAAAACGTCTAGCAACATGGATCTTCGCTTCAATTTTCATTGTCGTCTCACTTTTGTTCCACCACCACCTCTTCTTGATCCACAATGATCACAAGGTACCACCTCCTTTCCATTATAAATACCTTCTAGTTTTTACGGTTTTCTTTATGCATTTTAGCCATTATTTCTCTATAGGCCTTCTTTGGTTTTGCTTTCGAATCGGGACGATGAGAAATAATGAAACGACCCGACCCGTTTTTTTTTTTTAAGACATACAAACCTTGGCCTCGGACTAGCATTCCAATAAATGCTATCCTCAACAGCCAAGCAAACCACAACACAATTACACTACATCGGATAACCAACAATAAATTCCATTAAAATACTAAACCAATCAGTTCCACAAATAACCAATTCAATAAATTCCAGCAACCTAACAGCGGTTCTAAAACAATGATGGAAAACAACGCACACACGAAACACGAGACCCTAGATCATCTCCCTCTTCGTAGCCGTGATTCCACGATCACAATTTGCCTTTACCTGCATCACATGGAAAAAAGAGATGCGTGAGTATTATCATAAATACCCAGTGAGACAGTCATCCCATCTACGACTGCGCACTCAGGCACGATGGACCGCTCAGGCAAACATACAACAGAAACGACACACAAACACAAAGGCTCAACCACAGCCAAACAGGCAGGATGTCGATCGACACTACCACTAGGTGTCCATCGACACCCCCTGTACATGTCTGTCGATCGACACAACCACTAGGTGTCGATCGACAACATGTGAACTGGCTGTCGTTCGACAGTCTCCGTGCTGGTCTGTCTTTCGACACACCTCGTGTGTGTCGTTCGACAGGCCCTGCGCATATTCCTAGGAACTCGATCATAATTCTCTTGGATCGATTCCTCCTCTGCGTCAACACGAAAACCTACACAAAACAACATTCACAACACAAAAACCAATACACACAACCACAATCAATCAACACAAGATGAATACACACGTTCCAAACCTATCACTAAACAACCCTAACGATCCGTCGGCCCAGAAGCCATGGTCACGCACTCACCTTGGATTTTCGGATAGAACTGATGGAAAATTGAGGGTAGAAACGAAATCAGCTACAATCACCACGAAATTCCACTCCAAATCGATCAATAACGAAACCCTAACTCACAAACCTATCAGGAACAAGAGAAACTCCTCTCTGACTCTTTTCCACTGGTTTTGGAACTCTATTTCGATCAGAATGCGGCCAAAAAGCCTTATAAACGAACCCTAGGTTTTCCCCCAAACCGGCCCGGTCCAACCAAACGATTAAAATCGAACCAGAAAACTGACCATTTAAAGGCCCTGTCAATCGACACGCACCATGTGTGTCGAACGACAGCCCTTAAGGCACCTGTCGATCGACATACACCACGTGTGTCGATCCACAGCCCCTCCATTTTCCTCAAAAATGGTTCACGGGTGTCACAATTCTCCCCCACTAGAACTGGATTCGTCCTCGAATCCTCAAACACAGCCCACAAGGCTAACCACCTGGCCAACCTGCCAGTAACACCGGAGACTACATCTCTAAGACCTTCTCGAGGCTCACATCCGTCCTATGCATATAGACCCGTCTCAGACATTGATTGCTCATAGCTCATAACTTATAACCACCATCTAGCTCTCGGGATCGTCACCCCTCAGCTCTCGGTGCCTAGTATCAACCCACCTCAGTCCGTACAGTCCTGACGGCGTTTGATACCAACCATCTCCACACCCCCTCAAACCATCAAGACACACAGTCCGTCAAGCTCTCGGTATGCAGGGAATTCACTATCCCCTGGAGAGACGCATCTTTCAAAGATCTGCCAGAGGTCGCAACCTCCCCAAACTATCTCCATACCCTCACGCTCTCAGTCCTCGCAGTCCTGACGAACGATCGGTATGCAGGGAACCAACTATCCCCCAGAGAGACGCATCTATCAAGATCTGTCGGAGACTCATCTCCAAAAAAGAACCAATGTTTATCTCTGAGCTATGCAATCAATTCCTAACGTCTATAATGCACCTCTGACCGGAACTACCTCCCAAGGTCTCACCATGATACTCCCAACTCGGAATACCATCACAAACATGATCATCACATATCATCTGGACCATCCATCACACCAGATGTCCATGCAGAGCCTCTCCGGAACTAGACAGTTCTAACCACCGTAAAACTTCTATTCCGGGACTCTCTCACACATACACACACAAGCCCGTTAGAATTCCACCGAAACTGGCAAGTTCTACCCACTATAAAACTTCCATTTCGAGGTTCTCTAACCACAAACACATGACTAACAAAGTCAACAACATAAGAAAACACATCTAATAAAACTGGAAAAGTCATAATCATTACAACACAAATGAAAATACAAAATCCACCAACACAAACCTCACCATACACGGTGATCACAACACAGAAACCGACACTGGAAAACCACAAAGAAAAACGAATTCACTCCTCGACTTGCTTCTCAAACCACTTCTTGAACTTCAATTTCATCTTAGCCTCTCGTTCCCAAGTCTCCTCTCGAACACCGTCACAGTCCCACAAGACTCTCAACAACGGCACTCTCTTCCGGCGCAGAACCTTGATACTTCTCTCAAGGATCCTAACCGGTCTCATCCCAACTGTCAGATTAGGCTGAAGATCTGCAGGAATCGTCACTACTACCTCCTCAGATTCATGCAAACATCTCCTGAGCTTCGAAACATGAAACACATCATTGAATTTCTCCATGATTGGAGGCAGCTCCAAATGATAAGCAATTGGTCCCACACGCTCTACAACCCCGAACGGACCCATGTACCTCGTACTCAGCTTATCCTTGGGTAAAACATAGCGGTGTACGACATGGCCTCCCATATAACGCCTCAAAAGGAGCCATACCAATACTCGCCTAAAAACTGTTATTATAAGCGAATACCACCAAACTCAAGTGATCCGCCCAATGACCACCCCAATCTAGCACACACATCCTCAATAGATCTTCCAGTGTCTGAATCGTCCTTTCAGACTGCCCATCCGTCTGAGGATGATTAACTGTACTCATGTGCACCTTAGTGCCCATCTCAGCCTGAAAAGCTTTCCATAACACTGAAGCAAACCTCAGATCTCTATCCGACACAATGCTCGCTGGCACACCATGCAACCTCACAATTTCCTTCACATACTTCTTAGCCAAGACCTCAGCTCCATATGTCTTGTTAATGGCCAGAAAATGTGCTGCCTTAGTCAGTCAATCCACAATCACCCAAATAGCGTCATAGGTCCGAGAAACCGGCAACCCTACTACGAAATCCATGGTAATCAAGTCCCACTTCCACTCTGGAAATGGTAAACTCTGCAATAAGCCACTAGGAACCTGATACTCTGCCTTCACCAGCTGACAAACGTTGCACGCTGCAACCCAATCTGCCACATCTCTCTTCATCCCGACCCAATGATAATATCGTTTCAGATCCCGATACATCTTAGTCGCTCCCGGATGAATCGAAAACTTGCTCGCATGAGCCTCTCTCAGAATCTCCCACCTCAAGTCCTCATCCTTAGGCACATAGACTTGTCCATGCACCAAGATAGTCCCGTTAGCAGAAACCTGGTACTCAGAACCAGCAGCCTTAGAGAGATCAATCAACACCTGATCCTTCTTCTGAGCTACTCGGATCCTGCACAAAAGATCCGCCTGATCAGCTGCCGCTAACCCCAACGGCTCCTCTGATGAAACACACAACCTCAAAGTACTAAGCATGCTCACAGGAGTCTCCACATCCCGCTCATGAGATGAATCATACCGTCTTCGACTAAGAGCGTCTGCCACAGCGTTAGCCTTACCAGGATGGTAAACAATATCGAAGTCGTAATCAGCCAGCAACTCCGACCATCGCCTCTATCGTAGATTCAAATTCTGCTGAGTAAAAATGTACTTCAGATTATGATGATCAGTGAACACCTGAACCCTGCCACCATACAGATAAGACCTCCAAATTTTCAACGCAAAGATCACTGCAGCCAACTCCAAGTCATGAACAGGATAATTGCCCTCGTGCTTCCTCAACTGCCTCGAAGCATACGCAATCACCTTACCCTGCTGCATCAACACACAACCCTAACTACCTCCGAAGCATTTGTGTACACCACATAAGGCTCACCCGGCTCAGGCAACGCCAATACTGGTGTATTAATCAACATAGTCTTCAGCTTCGCGAAACTCAGCTCACAATCAGCAGACCACACGAAAGGAACATCCTTCCCCGTCAGCTTTTTCATAGACTGAGCCATACTTGCAAAACCTTTGACGAATCTACGATAATAGCCTGCCAACCCAAGAAAACTCCTGATCTCAGTAGCATTCCTCGGTCTAGGCCAATCTCGGATAGACTGAATCTTCGCCGGATCCACATAAACTCCCTCTGCAGAAACGATGTGACCCAGAAACGACCCGACCCATTTTTTTTTAAGACATACAAACCTTGGCCTCGGACTAGCATTCCCATAAATGCTATCCTCAACAGCCAAGCAAACCACAACAAAATTACACTACAACGGATAACCAACAATAAATTCCATTAAAATACTAAACTAATCAGTTCCACAAGTAACCAATTCAATAAATTCCAGCAACCTAACAGCGGTTCTAAAACAATGAGGGAAAACAACGCGAAACACAAAACACGAGACCCTAGATCATCTCCCTCTTCGTAGCCATGATTCCACGATCACAATTTGCCTTTACCTGCATCACATGGAAAAAAGAGATGTGTGAGTATTATCATAAATACCCAGTGAGACGGTCATCCCATCTACGACTGCGCACTCAAGCACGATGGAACGCTCAGGCAAACATACAACAGAAACCACACACAAACACAAAGGCTCAACCACAGCCAAACAGGCAGGCAGTCGATCGACATTACCACTAGGTGTCGATCGATACCCCCTGTACATGCCTGTCGATCGACACAACCACTAGGTGTCGATCGACAGCCTCTGTGCTGGTCAGTCGTTCGACACACCTCATGTGTGTTGTTCGACAGGCCCTGCGCAGATTCCTAGGAACTCGATCATAATCCTCTCGGATCGATTCCTCCTCTGCGTCAACACGAAAACCTGCACAAAACAACATTCACAACACAACAACCAATACACACAACCATAATCAATCAACACAAGATCAATACACACGTTCTAAACCTATCACCAAACAACCCTAACGATCCATCGGCCCATAAGACATGGTCACGCACTCACCTTGGATTTTCGGATAGAACTGATGGAAAATTGAGGCTAGAAACGAAATCAGCTACAATCACCATGAAATTCCACTCCAAATCGATCAAGAAACCTAACTCACAAAACTATCAGGAACAAGAGAAACTCCTCTCTGACTCTTTTCCACTGATTTTGGAGCTCTGTTTCGATCAGAATGCGGCCAAAAAGCCTTATATACGAACCCTAGGTTTTCTCCAAACCGGCCCGGTCCAACCAAACGATTAAAATCGAACCAGAAAACCGACCACTTAAAGGACCTGTCGATCGACACGCACCATGTGTGTCGAACGCAGCCTTTAAGGCACCTGTCGATCGACAGCCCCTACATTTTCCTCAAAAATGGTTCACGGTCAATTCCTGCGATGCTACATCTTCAACTTAGCATTTTGAACATCCCTTTTATCTCCTCGAATTTCCCATTCCACGGTCAAAGGAAGGGTAGTGTTTGTCTCTGTATTCTTCATAATTTGTGAATTAGTCAGACTGGCACCATTTGTATTGTCCTCCACAACTTTTACCCCACATATCGACTTCTCTGTTCCACGTTGGGCAAGCGGCACTACTGCACCTTTCCTCATCTGTCCACATTCAACCGCTTTGTGCCCCCAAATTTTATATTCAGAGCATCGAGCATGGAGCCAAGGGTAAGTTACCTTGACCATTGTTTCTTCCTCATCATTCAGTGATATCAAGTTCAAAAGTGGTTTTTCCATGTTAACAACCACTAGAACACGGGCTACATCCAGCCTAACACAACGTATAATATTGGGATGGAATTTATGACTACCTCCAATGAAGAACTAGAAATAGGAGTTAGAGAAGCCTTATGGATCGG